>LR738714.1:493494637-493523717 GCA_902687465.1 Secale cereale | reverse complement strand
GGGCCGGTGGCTGGGAGGACGCGGGGTGGCCACGTGGCGCGCCTAGAGTGGAGGGGACGGTAGACTCGGCGGCTGGCGGCGGGATAGCTCGCCTGGATCTGCCAAGTGGCAGATCTGGAGTGGCTGGGCACGGAAATCTGAGGAGGGGGGTGGCTGGAGCTAGGGGAAGGGTAGGTTAGACCAAAAATGGAAATGGGGTGGTTTATATAGGGAAAGAGCTAGGGTTTGGGGGGTTTGAGGCAGTTTCGGACCATTAGATCCCGATCGGACAACACCGATCGCAAGGGGGAATAGGTGGGCTGTGTAGAAGGGCTTCGGGCTGCGAGAAGAGAAGGGAAAAGAGGCCCGCGGGGGTTTTCGGAGACCGAAAACATTTGACGAAATAACCGGCGACTAGTGCCGCTATATATATCCGTTGGGCTATCAAACGAGCTCCGAATGCGATGAAATACAGGCGGTGTACCTATGCTATACTAAGATGACACGCCAAGTTTCAACCCATTCCGAGAATGTTTTTCAGCCACTCAAAAAATAAATATTCGGAGGCACCGCGGGCGCGTGTGAGTGTGTCTGGGCTCAGAACGGACAACAGAAAGGACGAGGGGACTCGGACGGATGCAAGTTTTGAAAATATGCTGATGCAAGCACACATGATGACATGGCAAAATGCAACACGCAAGCATATGACATGGCAACGACAACAAATAACTGGCTGACACCTGGCGCATCGGTCTCGGGGTGTCACAGTTGACGCGTTGGAGTTGCTCTATGATACATGGATGTGTGGCACAAGATATGAGGGGCAGGTGGCGGACAACGCTCATGGACGTATTGGTGGTCAGATTTACCAAATCCATCTATAGAGCTTTAACCGTCAGTCCGCTCTATTTAAGTCAGGGTAGTCTTACACGCTAGTCCTGGCAGGAACCATCATAGCAAAGGTAGGGTGAGTTGATGCACACGACTACCAGGGAGCCATTTTGCTTATTTTTTGTAGCACTCTATGCCTATTGGACTCCGCTTGTCAAAAGTTAGAGAGGAACCTAACCTTCACTAGATTTTTAGCGCCATTTTTAGCACCATATGTCTACATGAGATATTTGGATCTTGACATATTTCAATAATAGATGGTTGTTTTTGGGTACAATAATAGATGATTGTGTGCGTCTATCGATGTAAATGCCAGGATTTCCCTACTTATCAACAAGCAAAGAAAGTTGTTTAGATTCGTCACATGGAAATGCAAATTATATTAGAGTACATGTCATCAAATAACTTCCACTCAAATTATGAACGACTAATTGACACAGAGGGATGGTTGTGCAGTGATGGCAGGCATGACACGTAGCTGCTGGGATCATGGAAAAGTGGTGGCAACAAAACATAAGTGACTTCAATGGTGGTGCTACTCATCACCGGTCTCCTAGGTGAAAGCCTAGGTCTGAACCGAGCGGTTCTAGCAATGACGATATTTTCTTATGTCGTTATCTTGTTGAAGACATTGCTTGGATATGTTCGAACTGATTTTTCATTGTGAAAACCTAGATTCTAGCCATGTGCTTTGATCCGGTGATGGAGACACTTGAGTGTCGCTCCCTTCCTGAAGGCGCTGTTGTTGAAGAACCTCATCGTCCATGTGGTGTCATGATATAGTTAGTGTGGATATGGTCATTGTTATAGTTTGTCGACCGCATATCTGATCACTTTCGGGATTTTTCTTTTCTTTTTTCTCGCCTATACATAGCTTTGGTCTTATATGACCTTGCTATTCGTCAGCGTGTTTTCGTGTGTGTGTGTGTGTGAGTTGGTGTTGGTTGTGTGTATCCTAGTTATGCAGAGGCCGGGTGTGTGCTCATCTGTTATGTATCTTCTTGATACTCCATTTTGAGCAAATAAAATTCACCCTTTGTCGAAAAATAAATAACTTCCACTCGATCATACTTCATTGTTATTAACTATATTAATATATGGTAAAAACGTTGTCAATTCCAAAATGACAAATTTCCTGCTTCGTTCGAGTAACATATGTATCTTAGAAAAGCTAAGTTAAGTTTAAGCTAATCATTTCATCGTAGGAAGCCAACAGAGTCTAACGACAAGTAAGTAACTCTAGTCTTGTATAGTTAGTGACAACAAGAAAGAATGATAAAAAAACAGCACTCCAGAAAATTATGTAATGACGGGAGGTGTTAAAGTGATTAATTGTTGGTGGTCTTCCTCAACCATCATTAGTTTAGTCCTTCAAATTCCATGTGCTTGGAAACATATTTGTTTATGTTCTCAGATACAGTTGGCTAAAAAAAGCTTCTTCTATATTGTTTGTGCCAGAGTGTCACTCGTAAACTCCATGATTAGCATTATAGCTTCATTAAAAATTCTGGATAGCTTGATTAGAGATTGATCAGTAATCTATACCTTGGCCAACCGAGGCCACGGAACCATTTAAGTCAACACTATTGTAACAATGCATGCGATGAAGCTAAAATAAGCAGTACTATGTTTTAGTTGTTGCAACGTCGGCTAACTGTATTACCGTCTTGATGCATGGAGAAGCTCACTGACAGACATGCAGAATAATGGAGAAGATAATGCAATTAAGTCGGTAGATAATAACTGTTGAACATGTGACCAGCCAATTAGTGCAAGCTAGTCACATTGTATCTGATCTAGTTACAGATAATATATCCGAGAATACTGAGAAGGGAATAACATAACAGCTATAGTGGAATATGCTCAAATATAGTTTTAACATGGACGTCTAGAGGTTTCCTGTGTTTGATGCTTAGAACTGCTAGCTTCAGCCTTCATTACTAATAGAACATGTCATGCATGAGCGAGAGTTTATTCTAGACAAAAACGAGAACTCCTTTGTGAAAAAATAAACGAAGCATCAGCCACTCCACTAATCCACACTTGAGCACAATATACGTCAATTTGGCATGATGAGCTTCGGCAACCTATTTCAACAACCGTACATAACTTCAGTGAGACAGAATGCTTTGGACGCTCAACAAAAGGCAAGGTGCAAGAGTACATGACAACTGTGAACTGGAATAATTTGGTGATTTCATTTGTTTGCACCGTGTACGAGCTTATTTTGACGTATGGCATTATGTCTATTCTTGTTTGAGAAACTACTGCAACTATAGTTGAGAAACAGATATAGTAGAAGCTTGCAAGGTCAATGCTACTACCTCCGTCTCAGTGTATAAGTCATTCGCGTAGTTCTAGGTCAGCAATTTAACTATCTAAATATGTATTATATGTGACAAAAAAATATATATTTAGAAACTACATCCGTGTAGAAATTTAGTGATATACTTTTTATGACATATGACACATATTTAATTCCTCAAATCGATGACCTAGAACTACGTGAATGACTTCTACACCGAAAGGGAGGAAGCAGTACTTTTTAGATGACAAGTTGTCAAGTTGTAGCAATAGATTCATAGTTCTGAGAGCTAGAGCTAATGTCATTTAATTGCAAAACTTCGGATGATAATGTAATAAATTGCATGATTACTTACCCCGAACCCAAGCTGGAAATCACATGCTTAGATTAGATCGAAGGAGTCATTTTTGTTTGATCGCGACGGACGGCCACCCCTTGTTCTACTGACACGAAAATCTAAGTTCTCACAGAAGTCTAAAAGAGAGTTACGTAGTGGCTGCAACTACTGTGAATGAATGAAATAATGATTTCCTTAAATGGTAACACAAAAATGAAGAAGAAGAAACTATCTCTATCGCTCTACATGATGGAAGTATCTTACTCGTCTTTCTCGAACTTGGTATACAAAAGATTGATCTTAGCCCTTCTGGCCATATCCTATTGGGCGCCTTAAGCGCAAGTTACCGATAGTACACAGCGCCCGAGCTATGTATCGCCCAATGCGAGGCAGAGTTCTGTCTCGCCTCTAGCGAGACCTCCACTGGACCGGCCTTTTACTGTAGCACATGTTTTCTGTTTTTCTTTCTTTGGTTTCGTTATTTTATCTCGGTTCCTTCTGTTTTTTTTCTTGTTTTCATTGGTTTCCTTCTTTTTTTGTTTTAATTTTTTTTCACACACCCAGAGGTTTTTGTATAGATGTGTAATTAACATTTTTTTCCCAAATATATGTTTTGGATTTCTACTTTTCTGACGTACATTGTATATTTTTCATATAATCATGAACATTATTTTTATATGCGCTTCATATTTTTAAAATACATAATTATCGTTCTCTAAAAGTTATCTTTTGATGTCTACTTTTTTCATGTATGTTTTACATTTTTCGTATATATCAAGAGCATTTTATACATGTTTAAAAAATTTAAAATACATGATTTACGTTTTGTAATATACATCGTAATGTCTACTTTTTTCATACATAACTAGATAACGCTTGGGGCATTGCTGTGATTTTTTTAGCAATGACCTTATCAAAAGTAATATTAAAATATATGAGAATAGTACCACACCAGATGCAACCTTGAGGTAAATGCATGGTGGACGCATGTTATAGTCTCTTGCGACATTCAAATTCAATTATTTATTTTTTAAAATAAAAATAAAAATAAATGATATGGAGGACTTTCATGTTCTTTCATAATCAGGAGGGTTTGCATGTGGTAGAAAGTGAAAAGTAGAAAGTTGGATGGTTGCATGATCGCTTGATGATGTGGAGAGCGTGCATGTGATGGAAAGTGAAAAGTTGATTGATTGCATGGGCTTGATGATGTTGATGGCTTGCATGTGCATTTAAATGAGAGGGGACATGCATGGGATATATGTGATGAGGTGGATGCGCTACATGTCAAGATAAATAAGATAATGGAATTCTGGGAAGCGATCTCACAATGCACGGGCAAGCCTAAGAATACGGGAGCCCTTGTCACGCTTGCCCTATGGGAATTGTGGAAACATAGAAACTCCATAGTCTTCAATGGAGCCTTGCACTCACTCGAGGTGGTAATCACGAGGATTGTGGAAGAAGGAAAGGCATGGAATCGGGTAGGGTGACTCAAGGGCAATTGGGAGGCGATCTCGGTGGAGCTCCTCAGGTGGGCACGACGCGAGTAGTTCCACTCCCATATAGATGTAGAGTGGATGTAGTCACTTAGTTTGTGGTGTGGGTTGGTGTACATCGTTTTCTTATATCATCAACTTTGGACCTGGGCTCTACCCACCCCTATCTATACAATATGATACGCACACTCGTGCGTATTCATTGATACACACACTCATGCGTATTCGGTAAAAAGAAAAAGATAGTGGGGGTGAACTAGGCATAACGAATGTACATTATTTCGGTACACATCAAGAACAATTATTTATACATATTTTACATTATTAAAAACATGATAACATTATTTTATAATGCAATGTTCATTTTTAAGAACATGTGTACTTTTTTTGTTATAATTCCATTAACCGCTATCAACATTTTTTTTCACACTACGCTTACAAATTATGTACATTGGCTTTACCTTTTTCAGCAAGGCTTTTTGTCATGGAATTGTCACGGCAGATGTCCTAGTGTGAGGACTTGTCGTGAGGCCAACGCAATTAGGTAGTAGCTTGAACGGGGTTGATCAGAATCGATAGACGCAACACAACACAAGGGTTTAGACAGCTTCGGGCCTCGGGAAACATCATCCGTTAATAACCCTACATGCTGTTTGTGGCTAGGTCTCATTATGCTCATGAGGGAGTCGCTGCATAAGCGGTCTCTCCTCTCATTGTGTCTAGCCTTAGAGATTACTAGATCATTGATGGCGTGCGTTGCCACGCCCGTATATTTTTTCTCTTAGTTGTTAGGTATTAATGTGTTTGCAACTTCAAAAAGTATCATGCTTTCTTGTAGCTTGTGCTTGACTCCATTTTCTACAACTAATGGTCTGTAATCGAAGAGAGGAATTCAGCTAATCTGCAATAGTGGCATACAACCTGAGATGAAATTTGGTTGATCTGCAAGAAAATGACATGTTGAGCCTTTTTTAGGCCTAATAGACTTGTTGGTTCAAGTTGTGAAATCAAACATATGGGATTTGAATTAAGATGGTTGATCGATACAAGTTTCATGATTGATCGTGACTCTTTTGGCTCTAAAAAAACAATCTCACAAATACTCCCTTCATGACATCTAAAAGTAGAAATATTTAGGAAAGACATTAGGAATATTTGAGAAACTAAGAATAAATATAAGCCATACAATTATTTTAGAAATTCTGGACAACGTTTATTATTTAAACAATCACAATGCATTTCACACATTGTTGTCAGTCTGCAATAAAATTCTACTGCACTAACAGACAAAGATTCTCCAAGGGATTACACCCGGGCACTAAATATACGGTCAATACAGGTAAATTTTTACAGAATAAGGAGTAAAAATGGAAGTGGAGTTCTCGGAACATTAGCACAACAAACGAGAATTTATATAGGATCAATAGGTGGTACATAAATATGAGTGAATCCATCATTAGTGAGTGTAAAACAAAAGGATGATTTGCAGGGTATCTCCAACAATCTTAAACAGTTTCTACCAAGGGCACTAAGGACATGGACCAGAGATACACTATCAGAACAAAGAGTGGAAAGCAAAGACTTTGTGTTTGATTGTAGGGGCACCAACCTGGATAAATCAAACAAACAATTCCCATGTTCAAATGATCAATTTTAGAATCAAAATATTCTTGGGCTCAACCATTGATAATATATTCACCTCTTCCATTACTAACAAAAATATATTTCTTGTTTTGTGAAAATTTAACTATCACCTTGCATGCCTCCATGTATTTTATTGGACGGCTAGCAAATAGGTATTGATTACCATATGCGAATTATCAAAGATCAAAACTAAGAAAGGCATACAATACCTTTTTTTAAGATGGTGACACTTCCCATTTCATTGACAATGAGGATCGCTTGTCGGTTTCATAACTTTTCACAATATATATTCAAGGAATCAACAAAATTTTTTGTCTCAAACAATAACTCGTCTTGCCATTCAATCAGGAAGCTATGTCAATTTAGGAGGACAAAAGGGAATTCATGCAAGGTCTACTTGTTAGATTTCAAAAATAAAGAGTGGACATGCATGAGATAAGTCAATCATATTGCCATGGTAGATAAGCCCCAAACAATACACAGGAATGATACCATGAAAGAGTGAGCTATGGCCAATGGACTGCACATCCCATAGAGTAAAATCGCCTAAATGCATGTACCTGGAAGTATCGGATAACCTTAACTCAGTGGTCATAAAAAGGAAGAAAGAAAAGAGTAAAGAGCACTTCAAGAATTATGCATATAAGATATTCCAATGAGAAAACGGTTCACATGCATGTAGTCAATGATTTAGTAATAGGGAGACCCTTGGGAAACTTAATTTAAATAAAACCAGACTTCTAACAGAATGATTATTTTACAATTTACCTTACAACAAATTTCCAGAAAGTATAGTTAAGACTCAACATAACTTTCCATCCGCATCTAGTGTATTAGAAGTTGCTTTGCATCAGCGTGTGCTACAATGCACAATTGTTCAAATACAGAATAAGAATTAGAATTATGGAAATGGGTTAGCAATAAAATGAGGCAACGATAGGAACCTGAAAGGGCAGAAGAAATGATAGTTTTCTCCCTAACGCATACTTGACCATAATGATTTACTCCAGCATCTGGTAGCCTGCTAAAACACCTAAACAACAGAAACATGGTAGAAAAATAAAGAAAACTAAAAACACCAGATTTTCACTTGAATTGTTGCTTGAAGCTTTTCGTTACCAGAGTACAAAGAAAAATAAAGGCAACCTAAGCTTGTATGCAGGTAGATTCAAGTTTCACGAATGCATACGTGAAGACTCCTCCATTGGTTGGTATTGTCCACCTGCTGTTTCCTTCAAACCCAGTAGAGCAGTTTCGATCAGCCCAGCGGCCATGGCGTAGGTCTTAATCGCCTCTCTATTTGCCCGACTCTTCTCGCCCTAAATTGTGAGCACCGGTTAATCCGCCCAATTCTCTCTTTCGCAGCGATGCCCCCTATCTCACATCGACGGATCCCCACCCTCTCTCTCCCATACATGGATCCAATTACCCATGAAATAAAATGCAACAACTACCAATTAGTGGTATCGATGACACATAGTATATGTAATACATACCTCTAACACACTGCAAACATGTATAATATGCAATCTTGTTATTTAATTTGTATAGAGTATATGTAATGAAAGTAAGGAAAAAACTACTTATGCAACTCGACTGGTGGCATTCAGGAGGACCCTGGAGGGTTGCACGCATCAGACATGGGTCGGGAGAGGACGGGGGAGTGGTCGGCCGCCGTTGCGAGGTGTTGCACGCCATGGAGTTACGTCGGACGAGTGCCGCGGTGCGGCGTGGTCGGGCCTGAGGATTTGGCGGAGCTGCACGGGGAGGACCTCGGCAGTGGACTTAGATGACGCAGGTTGAGGAGGAGGTAGACCTCGATGGTCGGGGACTAAGATGACTCCTCTTTGGAGGAGGGGGAAAGACCTCGGTGGCGGCGGAACTCAGCAAGATCTGGTTCATAGGGATCGAGGGAGAGCTTAGGGAGACGAGCGGGATCCGTGGCGGCGGCATGTCCAGGGTCGCCATTGACGAGTGAGAGAATACGAAAAAGGCCAGGGTCGCGACCGCCCGGTTCTATATACACTTTTGCGATCAACAGGAGGGCACGAATCACTATAGGCCCATTAAGCCAGTAGGCCCAATTGAATGTCGGATGCCCAAAAAGGCCACCGGAGTAGCGGCCCAATAAGGCTAGTGCACCTGTACGCGTGATTTAGCATGTACGTGTGATTTAGGTGGGATTAAGAGCGAATCGGATGGCCAAAAAAGCCTAAAGGAGATGATCCAATGGATATAAATGCTGATAGTCTGAGAGGGCTGGAAAGGTGCTCGGTTATAATGTATCTAAACCTCTTGTCCCCCTTGGGGTGCATTGCCCCTCCTTATATAAGTTGGAGGGGAGGGTTACATGAGGAGTCCTAGTAGGATTAGGACTATTATATTACAAGTGGAATCCTAATCTTGCTTCCTTTGTAAGGGAATATTACTTATGCCTTTTCTCTTAAACCGACCCACCATAACATAAGACAGTCTTCCATGAACCGCCTTCTGGGCCACCGGGTCTTGTCGCTTCTCTGACCCGCCTGCTGGGTCACCAATGAACCGCCAACTCCGGGCAGGTTACTAGTCAATCGCCGGGTCAGGGCAGGTCACCAGTGAGTCGCCAAGTCCGGCCGGGTCATACATCCGACCGGGTTACACCGTGGGGTATATCCCCGACATTAGCCCCCACTTTAGCTTAGATTTATCCATGGTAAACTTATGCTGCAAAATAAACACAAGAACAAATTTGACAGGTTGTGCTCCGGTTTAAACATTTTCCTGAACTAGCACCTGATCATCCTTAAGTCCTTGTCATTTCCTCCTGGATGAGTGTTCATGATCTCATATCAAATCTCCTTTAGCAGATATGTTCAAACATTGCCGATGCAAAAAATCCAGGTACTTCTTCTGAAAAATCCGGGTCAGTAGGCCAGGTTCATAATCAATTTGCTGACATTGCTTTCTAGCATAAAAAATATTATAAAGAATAATCCATTTGACTCAGCTCCCAATGCTTTAACAAAAATATTAGTCTTGAAATACTCATCCGATTTTCAGTCGGCTTGAAGATGTAAAACTTGTTGATTTATCATTGAAGAAATCCGGGTTGTTCATCTCAGTCATTAGTCATAAACTGAATATTCCACATATGTAGCCCCCAAGTGCCGGGTTGTCATGCTTGCGGCAACCTGGGACTTGTAACTGATTTATGCTCATAAAAACTTCAACTAGTGTAGCCCCCAAGGGCTGGGTCATTATACAATAATGAGCAGGGACTTTGTAGATATGATCCTGTAGACTTGAGTAGCAACGTGTAGCCCCCAAGGGCCGGCTCAGTAAGATAATATTGAGTTGGGACTTTATATATACTTCATTCGAAATAATATCATCTGATGTAGCCTCCATCGTGGGGCTTGAACCCATGACCACAAGGTTAAGAGCCTTGTGCTCTACCAACTGAGCAATGGACCCTTCAATATAATGTATTAAGGCGTGTGTACTTTGAAATATTGACAGGAGCAATCAGTAGCCCGCAAGGGCCGTCTCATCACTATGTGATGGGCCGAGTCTTCAATAAGGCAAGTTAAAAATGACCTCGCATTAGCCCCCAAGTGCCATGGTGCATGCTGGAAGTGACATGGGACTTGCGTATTTGATGTAATCATGATTTGAATAATGTAGCCCCCAAGTGCCGGGTCGTAAGCCTGCAGCGACTCCGGACTATTCCTTCCAGTGCAGAATAAATCATATCCATTGATAAAGAAAAAAATAGCCATTGCGCTGAAGTGACTTTGAAAATCTCAATCATAATACTGGTTATTGATTACCATAACAAAAATCCAGCCATGTTGTCTATTGAAAATTTGAATACCTTATCGGTTGACAAGCAAATCCGGAGTTTAAATACCCGGCAGCTCTTGGACGATGGCGACTTAATACGCATCCATTGTAATCTGGGATTTTTGTAACCCAGCGGCTTATAGCCTTTAACAATCAAGAATTGATAACATCAATTTGAAACATCAATTTTGATGATGGGCTTGAACTTAATAATTTATGCAAGCCATAGCTTTGTATGTTATTCATAAAGTTTAAACAACATATGCCCTGGCGATTTATCGTCAAAAGCTAGGGCGGGTAACAACCCAATATAGTCTTATGTAATCACTGAAAAGACTAGCAAGGACATTCAAGCCTGAACATACTGGCAACTTAAAGTCAAAAAGTCAGGGCGGTTTATCAAACCTGGCATATTTATATAAACAGGAAAACATACCTGTAGAATTGACTTATACTGCCGGCTTACATCGCCATATGCAGTGAAGGTAACAATTCAATGATTTATAAGTGCATGATTTCAATGGCGCAGTCCAAAATATGCTGGCGACTTAACATCAAAAACCAGGGCAGGTTATCAAACCTCACATATTCATCCAACAATTTAGAACATAACTGGATAATTGGCTCAAATTGCCGGCTTACATCGCCATGCCCAGTGAGGGTGACAACCCAAGTATTCATAAGCGCATAATTCTAATTGCGCAATCCGAAGTATTCTGACGACTTACAATCTATAGCGAGGGCCGGTTTAACAAAACCTTATATAAAAAATGAACATCATACCTGTGATATTTACACAGACCGCCGGCTTAAGGCGCCAGCTAATGCAACAATCCAAAGACAAAGCACAACACCCTGTTTAATTGATATATACCGCCAGCTTACAACGCCACCTGCAGCAAGGGGTAATATTTCAAAACTTAGAGAACATCGCTTCCAAGTATACAAGATCATCATAGACTGGCAACTGATAGTCCAAAGCCAAGGCCGGTTTAACAAACTCCGGATAGACTCATATAAGAACCATAAGGCATCATAACCTTCTGTGACCCCCGGATAATCAAGCTACAGTAACCCTCTAGTAATGATGCCTTGTCACCGCTGTTACTATTATTAATCTCGTGTTAGTTCGAAACCGGTTCGAAATCAAATTAAGAATCAAGCAAACGGTAAATGTTTTCAAATATTAAAAATAAAATGTTCGGAGTGTGCCCTTTAATGCCTATGTATTTATGGTACATAAACCAATTTTTTACAAAATACCTAAATACTTTAAAATGAATTAATACAGTAAGGAATTAAATAAAAAGAAAAGGTCTAAAAAAGGAAAAATAAAAGGGCCATGAACCCCCGGGCCTCGGTCAATCCCACCGAGTCGGCCCAACCTTTCCACCTGCCGGGTCGCCCTCCGCCTTCCCTGTTCATCCAACCGGGGGTCCTCCCGCGCGTCCCCGCCACACCACATCACCGGCGATGCCCCGAAGGGGATAAGAATGCTGTGGACCTCGCCCTCGGCCTCGTCATCTCCCCCTCGCACAAATATCTCCCTCTCCGCCTCTCCTCCCCTCTCAAGTTTCCCCATCGCCAGAACACAGTCGTCGCCGTGCCATCGTCGCCGTCGTGACCACCGGCCTCCCCGTGTTGCCTGTTGGTGTCCGGGACGTCCGCCGTGGACTACTTCCTGCTCCTCATCGCTGGATCGAGTCTACGGAGCTGAATCGGCGCCGCCTGTGCATCTTCTTCCTCGGCATCATCAGACCTCGCCCGGCCGATTTGCTCCCCCCTGCGCTACTAAGCCCCTGAGGGACCTCCGTGCGTCCACATGGTGAGCTCCGCTTCCCTCTTCCTCTGGAATGCTTGGCGTTGATCCCAAGCTAGATGTGCCCGTCGTCGCGCCATGGCCGAGCTCTCCTTCTGCCACCAAACTCGCTGTGCTCACTGTCGTCCACGCCGTGCTAAGCCGTGGCCACCACCGTGCTCCTAGAGATCCACTGGCAACGCGTGCGCTCTTTGGTTCATCTCGGATGAGTCCCTGGGCTCGAACCTGAGACCATCGCGCTCGATTCCATCGCCGAGGCCGCCGCGCCCACTGATACATATCCAACATATCTATAATTTTTTATTATTCCATGCTATTATTTATGATTTCTTGGATGTTTAATGGGCTTTGTCATACACTTTTATATCATTTTTGGGACTAACCTACTGAACCAAAGGCCCAGTCCAGATTGCTGTTTTTTGCCTGTTTCAGGGTTTCGCAGAAAAAGAATATCAAACGGAGTCCAAATGGAATGAAACCTTCGCCAGAGATATTTTTGGAGAAAATCACGCACAGGGGACTTGAGAACCACGTCAGGGGAGCCTCGGGTGTCCACGAGGGTGGGGGGCACGCCCCCCATCCCAAGGCGCGCCCCCTGCCTCGTGGGCCCCTCGAGCACCCCCCCGGTGTCCTCCTTCCTCCAATATAAGTCTACGTACCCCGAAACAATCGAACAGAGAGAAAAGCCTAATCCACCGCCGTAACCTTCTGTTCCCGTGAGATCCCATCTTGGAGCCTATTCCGGAGCTCCACCGGAGGGGGATCCATGACGGAGTTCTTCTTCATCATCATCATCATCGCCCTCGCCATGAGTTGTGAGTAGTTTACCACAGACCTTCGGGTCCATAGCTAGTATCTAGATGGCTTCTTCTCTCTCTCTAGATCTCAATACAAAGTTCTCCTCGGTCTTCGAGGAGATCTATTCGATGTAATCTCTTTTTGCGGTGTGTTTGTCGAGATCCGATGAATTGTGAGTTTAGGATCAAGATGATCTATGAGAAATATTTGGTTCTTCTCTGAACTCTTTATGTTTGATCATAATATCCTTGCAAGTCTCTTTGAATTATTGGTTTGGTTTGGCCTACTAGATCTATAGTTCTTGGAATGGGAGAAGTGCTTGGCTTTGGGTTCAATCTTGCGGTGTCCTTTCCCAGTGACAGTAGGGGCAGCAAGGCACGTACTGTATTGTTGTCATCGAGGATAAAAAGATGGGGTTTATAGCATATTTCTTAAGTTTATCCCTCTACATCATGTCATCTTGCTTAAGGCGTTACTATGTTCTTATGAACTCAATACACTAGATGCATGCTGGATAGCGGTCGATGTGTGGAGTAATAGTAGTAGATGCAGAATCGTTTCAGTCTACTTGTCTCGGTCGTGATCCCTGTATACAATGATCATGCCTAGATAGTCTCATAATTATTCTCTTTTTTCTATCAATTGCTCGACAGTAATTTGTTTACCCGGCGTAGAATATCGCTATCATGATAGAAGCCACTAGAGAACACTATGGCCCCCGGGTCTATTCTCAACATATCAATCTACATCCACTTTACTTTTACCGCTTTTACTTTTTGTTCTTATAAACAAAAATACCAAAAATATAAACTATAATCTCTATCAGATCTCACTTTCGTAAGTGACCGTAAAGGGATTGACAACCCCTTATCGCGTTGGCTGCGAAGTTCTTATTTGTTTGTGCATGTGCGAGGGACTCACGCGTGGTCTCCTACTGGATTGATACCTTGGTTCTCAAAAACTAAGGAAAATACTTACGCTACTGTGCTGCATCTCCCTTACCTCTTTGAGGGAATACAATACAAGCTCAAGAAGTAGCAAGAAGAATTTCTGGCGCCGTTGCCGGGAGGCTTACGCAAAAGTCATATACCAAGTACCTATCACAAACCCTTATCCTTCGCATTACATTTTTTGCCTCTCATTTGCCTCTCCCCCACTTCACCCTTGCCATTTTATTTGCCCTTCTTCCGTCGTGTGTTTATCGTTCGCTTGCTTCTTGTTTGCTTGTGTGAGTTGGATTGCTTGCTTGTCACTATGGCTCAGAACAATACCAAATTGTGTGACTTCTCCAATACCAACAACAATGATTTTATTAGCACTCTGATTTCTCCTATTACCGATGCTAAATCTTGTGAGATCAATGCTGCTTTGTTGAATCTTGTCTTGGAAGATCAATTCTTTTTTTGACTATAAACAGTAGGGTAAGACCCCACTGCAATTTTTATAAATTAAGAGAGCAAAGTAACAAGAAGTCTGAAAAGGCTTGATTTAAGCCTTGAGAGCAAAAAGGAACTAAACTATAATCTAGGAGAAATAAAAGAAAAGAAAGAAAAACAGACAACCTACTATCCTACAAACCAGGAATTACAAAAGGCCTTGAATCCAAATACAAAATTGCCTTCCATGCTTCTTCCTCATTCTAAACTTTAGAAGCTTTAGTTCCTCGACAAAAATGAATTTCCAACCTTGGAATGAAGGTACAATGTTTTCAAATACCTTATTATTTCTGGTTATCCAAATGGCCCATGCTGCAAGAATGATGATCTCCATGTAAAATGGGTACCTTAGTTTGTCTTTAAGATCTTGGAACGCTTCTAGCACAGACAAGTTTGGTTTTCTTGTTGGACAAATCAAATCCCAGCATTGTTGAACAAATTGGCAACCCCAAAAGAGATGATGCAAAGTTTCTTCTTGTTGACATCCTCCAACAGCACAGTTATACTCCTCCAACACAAAATTCTTTCTTCTAAGTAAATTTCTTGTGTTGACTCGATCATGGAGAAGTTGCCAGAAGAAAATTTTATGCTTTGGCTGACAGGAGCTCTGCGAGATCCAATTGAAGTGTGGAGGGGTCTTCTTGTGACCAATTAAGACTTTATATGCTTTGATGGAAGAATAGTGTTCAGTCCCCCAAATGTAGCTCCATGTGTCAAATGTGTCCAAATACTCAGATTGTCTCATGGAAATGCAAATGTCTTCCATATGTAAGAATTCCTCATATGCCTCAGTTGTCAAAGGGAGAAAGAAGAGATCCTGCAAGTACTCAGTCTGCAACACTTGTTGAACATTTAATTGAGGGTTTCTAACAAAGGAGAATAAGTGAGGGAATTGGTGTTTAAGTATTGCTTGGTTCCATAGATCATCCCAAAAGAAGGCACTGACACCATCTCCCACATTACATCTAGTAATGGCTTTGTACTGGTCAATGAGAGCTAAGTTGGACTTCCACTAGAATGATCCTATCAAGTTGCCCCCTGGTAATTTGCCATCACTATAGTATGTTTCCCAGATAAGGTTGACCCAAGGAATATCATGTCTGTTGGAGAATTTGTGAAGGTTCTTCATGAGCAAGGTTTTGTTGTGTGTGAAAATATCTAGAACTCCTAATCCCCCGTCCTTGGGTCTACACACTGTGTGCCATGCAACCAAAGCAGGTCTTTTGTCCTCCATATCAGGGCCTCTCCAAAGGCAGTGTCTCAAATACTTGATGATCTGTTTTTTATTGTAACAGGTATGTCCAGACAGCACATGAAGAAAAATGATAATGAGGTCATCACTGACTTGACCAGTAGTAATTTTCCAGCTTGGGTAATGAAGATAGAGATACCAGCCAATCTTTTGGCAATCCTGTTAACTAGGGGCAGGCATTTCTCAACAGTCGGTTTGTAAATTCCTAATGGCAGGCCAAGGTAAGTAAAGGGGAATTGTCCTCTAGCACAGTGCAAGGTGTTTGTATAAATTTCAATCTTGTCTTCAGCAATATTCAAAGGTACCATGATTGACTTTCCATAATTCACTTTGAGCCCAGTTGCAGTGGCAAAAGTATTGAGAAGTGCCTTTAAACAGAACAACTTCCTAGAATCAGCTTGCATAACCACCAGTGTGTCATCTGCATATTGCACAATTGGGAAGTGAGGGCAGGAGTTGACTTGAAGTGGAGCAGTGATCAGGTTTAACCTCATGGCTTTGTTAAGAATGGACTATAACAAATCAGCAGCCAGCACAAAAATTAAAGGAGAGTAAGGGTCTCCTTGTCTTACTCCTCTTTTTATGTAAATTCTTTTTCCAGGTACACCATTCAGTAATACAGAAGATGATGCAGTTGTGAGCAGAGCTTTCATGCATGAAATCCATTTCTCTCCAAAACCTTTAGCACTAAAAATATCAATGATTGCAGCATGCTCAATTGTATCAAAAGCCTTCTCAAAATCCAATTTAATTACTAGGATTTCCTCCCTGGAATTATGACACTATTGAATGTACTCATATGCCCATCCTAGACAATCCTAGATCACTCTATCTTTGAGGAAGCCATGTTGATTAATATGCACCATTTGTAGAATAAGTCTTTGTAATCTATTGGCCAGCAATTTTGTAATGATTTTCAGTACTCCATTTAACAAGGAAATTGGCCTGAAGTCATTTGGTGAAAGTGGTACCTCTTTTTTTGGCACTAGGGTGATGAAAGAGGAGTTAATGCTCTCAAGATTTACATTCCTAGCATGGAATGCCATTATAAGCTCAAAGACATCAGTCTTAATAATATCCCAACAATTTTTGATAAACTCATTATTGAATCCATCTGGCCCTAGTGATTTTTCTAAAGCCAGGTTTTTAACCACATCTTCAACTTCTTCTTGAGAAAATGGATTTTCCAGCTCAATGAAGATTTGGGGGTCTAATGTGTTTTCATAGAGGTCATTGAGGTCAAAGTGCATTGAGTGTCTAGTAGATTGCCCTAATCTATTTTTGAAAGCCTCCCATAGGATTGCAGCCTTTCCATCATGATCTGTTACCTCAACTTGATCTTTGTTCAACAGCATAGCAATCTTATTGTGTCTATGATTAATAGAGGCTTTAGTGTGGAAGAATTTTGTGTTCTCATCTCCAAATTTTACTCCTTTAATTTTACCTCTCTGTTTCCAATAAATTTTCTGATCAATGAGCATAGTTAATAAATAGTCGTTGAGCATGGTCCTGCAATTATTCTCAAATACTGACAGCTCCCTGTATTCCTCAATCATATCCCAAAGAAAGATACAGTCATTTAGATCTGCAATTTGCTTCTTATGACAAGCAATGTTTTTAGCCCATAGTTTAAGAGCTCTTCTGACATTTTTGAATTTTGCATTGATCTTCTTTGCACAATCTGTATGGCCTACTGGAATACTCCAAGCAGCTTCAACCACCTGTTTAAAAGAGCTGTGATTAAGCCAATAGTTCTCAAATCTGAACACTTTAGATTTTGGGATATTTGTGCCAATTTTAATCATGCAGTGGAGGTGATCAGAAATTGGTTTAGCCATGGGAAGGGCCAAAGTATCTGGGTAGCTGGTCATCCATGCAGCAGAGGTGAAAAACCAGTCTAACTTTCCTAGGAGTGGGTTATCTTGCATGTTACTCCAGCTAAACTGCCTGCCTTTTAGAGGGAGTTCAATCAAGCCAAGTTCACTTATGCCTCATTAAACATAAGCATTTCATTAACATCCCCTCCAGGTCTGTTTCTGTCTTTAGGTGTTCTGATGAAGTTAAAGTCCCCCATGATAATCCAATCTACTTCATTAGGCATTTGTATATTACCAAACCAGTCAATGAACTCAATTTTATCCTCATGATTGCAAGGACCATAGATGTTTGTGAGGATCCAACTTTTGGAAGATGTTCTACATGTGAACTGAATGGATAAGGAAAACTTATTTTGAAACATTAGTTCTCCAGTAAATAAAGCTCAATTCCAAGCAGTGAGTATACCACCTGATGCCCCAATGGAAGGTAAGTATTCAAATTTATTAAATCTCCGAGGACACACTTTATGTATATATGCTAGATCAAAGTTTTATCTCTTAGTTTCCTGCAAGCATACAATCCCAGCAGCACTTTCTTCCACTTTTTGCCTAATAGGCAACCATTTATCTGAAGAATTGATACCCCTCACATTCCAATTTAGGATATTCCAAGTTCTATTGTTATTCATGAGAAACCAGGTGTATGTTTCCTTGATCAGCAGGGCCCACCCCCTGATGATTACCCCCAACAAGAATGTTATTGGGATCCACATAAAGGACAATGCATGTTAAGCCAGGAGGTACATGCCAACACTTCACAGAATCATAAGACCAAGAAAACCAAAGCAACCAATAATGAGAACCAAAAGCTTCCACAGTATGAGATAAAGCAATAGTGACTCCCACAGTAAGATACCATAACTGACATTTCAGCAAAGTACAGATAACAGACAAAAGGTGCCACCTAGGGCAATCATCCATTGTGCAGCAGATGCAAGGGCTACAGTTTACTGTATACATAAGACAAATTTTCCCCAAAATAGAACAACAGACCATTCTGCTATCTAACACAGGTTGGTGTTGTAGACTCATCATCACACAGGCCTTGACTTAACTGCATCTCTTGTGGCCTTGGACACCTTGGCCACTTCTTCCTGCCCCTTCTTCTTAGGTTTCTTGGACAGCTTTTCCTGTAGCTCTTCTTCAACAACCTTACAGAAAGATTTAGACAGGTTTTAAACCACCGAATTCTGAATAAGTGGAGGTATGGCATTACATGGCAAACAAGATTTAGCATCACATGATTTCCTTCTAAAGCCCTTATTATCCTTTTTAATCCTATCACTTATTCTTACCTCAGTTTCCACCATAGGCTCTTTCTCTCTCCCTTTTCTTGAGATAGCCTCACCAAGTGGCAGTACTTTATTTGGAGACACTTGCAGAAGAGGACTACTTGCGCCAGTGGAAGAATGAGCAGCAGGACTAATACCTTCATTTTCCTTGCCTAGTCCTAGGTTGAAATCTTTGCAGGTGGGTGCCTGAGAGGTGGTACATCTATTAGGGATATGAAAAAGCAGAGTTTTTTCTTGCTCACAATTAGTAGTCAACAATTTCTAGATATCAAATTTTAGCAAATGCATGGTCCAGCCAAACTTATCAGGTGTCAACAGCAAATGGATTATGAAGTTAAACCAACTTACTGGAATTTCAATTTTGAAAGTGGGTGTTGCTCCTTGGGTTGCTGGAGCAAAGTTCTGTATCCATAGGTCTAGCCCTTCTTCAGAAATTAAATGTGAACCATCAATAACTTGCATAGCATGATCTTGTGCCAATGTATGTAATTCAAGCATAGAAGAGAGCCTGGCAAGGAAAAGGTCCCATAGTTACCTTTAGGATTTGCTTGTGATGATGATCCAATGTGAGGGATTGGAACATCTGCCTTGCCCTTAGAAGATCAATTCTCCGGCCTTCCTAGTGAAGATGCTGCTACCCATCTAAACAAATTTGTTGATTTGTGTGATATGCAAAAGAAAAGGGATATGGATAACGATATTGTTAAATTGAAGTTATTTCCGTTTTCACTTAGAGATCGTGCTAAAACTTGGTTTTCCTCTTTGCCTAGAAATAGTATTGATTCGTGGAATAAGTGCAAATATGCTTTTATCTCTAAGTATTTCCCTCCTGCTAAGATCATCTCTCTTAGAAACGATATTATGAATTTTAAGCAACTAGATCATGAGCATGTTGCACAAGCTTGGGAGAGAATGAAATTAATGATACGTAATTGCCCTACACATGGTTTGAACCTATGTATGATTATTCAAAACTTTTATGTTGGCTTGAATTTTTCTTCTATAAATCTTTTAGACTCGGCCGCGGGAGGCACTTTCATGGAAACTACCTTAGGAGAAGCTACCAAACTCCTAGATAATATTATGGTTAATTATTCCCAATGGCACACCGAAAGATCTACTAGTAAAAAAGTGCATGCTATTGAAGAAATTAGTGTTTTGAGTGGAAAGATGGATAAACTTATGAAATTATTTGCTGCTAAGAGTGCTTCTTCTGATCCCAATGATATGCCTTTGTCCACTTTGATTGAAAATAGCAATGAATCTTTGGATGCGAATTTTGTTGGTAGGAATATTTTGGTAACAATGCTTATAGAGGTAATTTTAATCCTAGGCCTTTTCCTAGTAATTCCTCTAATAATTATGGTAATTCCTACAACAACTCTTATGGAAAGATGCCTTCTGAATTTGAAACTAGTGTTAAGGAGTTTATGATTTCGCAAAAGAATTTCAATGCTATGCTTGAAGAGAAATTGCTTAAGATTGATGAATTGGCTATAAGTGTGGATAGAATTACTCTTGATTTTGATTCTTTGAAACTTAGATCTATCCCACCTAAGCATGATATCAATGAGTCTCTCAAAGCCATGAGAATTTCCATTGATGAATGCAAAGAAAGAACCGCTAGGATGCATGCTAAAAGAGAGAATTATATTAAAGCGTGTTCTTCTAGTTATCATGAATAAAGATGAAGATTTGAAAATTATTGATGTGTCTCCTATTAGATCCTTGTTTTCTAGTATAAATCTTTATGAAGATAGGATTGGAGATGATTCTGCTTTAAGGTGTCCCAATGATTCGGAGTTTTTAGATCTTGATGCTAAAATTGTTAAAAGTGGGAGTGAAGAGATTAAAACTTTGCATAGTGATGAACCCACTACTTTGGATTTCAAGGGATTCAATTATGACAATCGCTCTTTGATTGATTGTATTTCCTTGTTGCAATCCGTACTAAATTCTCCGCATGCTTATAGTCAAAATCAATGTTGGGGATATCGCTTATCGGGAACTTATCGGTCGACCCATGATAAGGGGTAAATCGGCCAGTTTATCGGCATATCAGCCGATTTATCGCCATATCGGCTGATTTATCGGTCGATTTATCTTATCGGTCAGACAGTGGTAAGCGATAAATCGGCCGATTTATCGGCATATCGGAAGATATCTTGAGCAGTGGTCAAAATAAAGCTTTCACCAAACACATAGTTGATGCTTTGATGCAATCTTATGAACAAAAACTTGAGTTAGAAGTTTCTATCCCTAGAAAGCTTTATGATGAGTGGGAACCTACTATTAAAATAAAAATAAAAGATCATGAATGTTATGCTTTGTGTGATTTGGGTGTAAGTGTCTGCACTATCCCAAAAACTTTGTGTGATTTGCTAGGGTTCCATGAGCTTGATGATTGTTCTTTAAATTTGCATCTTGTGGATTCCACTATTGAGAAACCTATGGGAAGAATTATTGATGTTCTTATTGTTGCCAATAAGAATTATGTGCCCATAGATTTCGTTGTTCTTGATATAGATTGCAATCCTTCATGTCCTATTATTCTTGGTAGACCTTTCCTTAGAACGATTGGTGCAATTATTGATATGAAGGAAGGAAATATTAGATTCCAATTTCTGTTAAGGAAAGGCATGGAACACTTTCCTAGAAAGAAAATCAAATTACCATATGAATCTATTATGAGAGCCACTTATGGATTGCCTTCCAAAGATGGCAATACCTAGATCTATCTTGTATCGTGCCTAGCTAGGGTCGTAAAACGATAGCGCTTGTTGGGAGGCAACCCAATTTTTTTTTTTGCTGTTAGGGAATAAATATTGCATCTAGCCTCTGTTTAGACGTGGTTTCATCTTTTGTTTAGTGTTTGTGCCAAGTAGAACCTTTGGGAAGACTTGTGTGAATTTTATGTGATCTTGCGGTGAAAAACAGAATCTTTAGCGCGCGCTAAAGTGGTCGTCAGATTTTACTGGAGCGTGCTATTTAGTTGATTCTTTTCGGATATGATTAATAGACAAATTCCTCACGTTTACCAATTTAGTTTGAATTTTTTGGAGTTACAGAAGTATGCGAAACCTACAGATTACTATAGACTGTTCTGTTTTTGACAGATTCTGTTTTTCGTGTGTTGCTTGCTTATTTCAATGCATCTATGAGTAGTATTGGCAAGTATGAACCATAGAGAAGTTGAAATACAGTTGGTTTAACACCAAGATAAACAAAGAATGAATTCATGGCAGCACCTTTGAGTAGTGGTTTGCTTTCTTATACTAACGGAGCTCACGAGAATTTTTGTCTAAGTTTTGTGTTGTGAAGTTTTCAAGTTTTGAGTATTGCTTTGATGGACTATGGAACAAAGAGTAGCAAGGGCCTAAGCTTGGGGATGCCCATGGCACCCCAAGAAATTCAAGGACAATCAAAAGCCTAAGCTTGGGGATGCCCCGGGAAGGCATCCCCTCTTTCGTCTTCATCCATCGGTAACTATACTTGGAGCTATATTTTTATTAACAACATGATATGTGTTTTGCTTGGAGTGTCTTGTATAATTTGAGTTTTTTCTTGTTAGTTTGCCACAATTATCCTTGCCGGACACACCTATTTGAGAGAGTTAAATATGGCCTATGTAACATCCCAAATTTTCAATTTGGAATGTTATACATAGATCATACTGCATTGCATATTTCTTTGCATTTTGTGCGTGGCGATCCTCGAAAATTCTAAGAAACTCAAGGACCTACAGAGAGAGTTGGGAATTCTACCGTTTTGTATTTGAGTTTACTCGAATACCGGTACGAGGATAGCGTTGGTTTTAATTATTTTTCTCTCCTAAAAATATTTCTAAATAAAATATATGAGCGGAGATAATATGACTTCTCCAAAATAACAGAAATATTAGAGGAAAAAATATTAAAATCACTTTTGGTATTTATTCGGAATTTATTTGCGATTTTATTTGCATAGGAAAAATACGCATTTTCAAAATTGCATTTAGGTCCGGGAAAAATGTTCACTTTGTCCTAAGTATTATTAGAGGACGGTGAAAATTTATTTCAGGATTTTTGGAGTCGGTTTAGTATTTCTTTTGTTAGTTTTCGTACGTCAGGACTCATTAAAAAAAAGGGGGGGAACCGCCTTTGGGCCGTACCCGACTAGGACTCCCTTGCCGGGGGCCTTTATAAGCCGTCGAGGCCCAGCCGCCGCCCCAGCCAGCCCGCCTCGCCCGCCCCGCCAAACCCAAGCCGCCGCCGCCCGTCGCCGCCGCACCACCGCCACACCGTGTCGCGCCGTCGCACCGCCACCGTCGCCGCCGCACTGCCGCCGCCCGTCACCGCCACCGGACCCACCACTGTTGCCGGAGTTCGTCGAGGTAGCCGCCGCCGCCGTCGGTTTTGTCAAAAAAAAAACAATCGGTTCTTTTTCGTAAAAACCCTATATCCGTTCTTTTTTTATTAGATCGGTTTTTTCAGTTTAGTTATTTAGCGGACGTTCGTCCGTACGTTCGTCTTAACGAACGTTGTTCGCCCGTTAGCCGCAGACAGTGAACGTTCGTTCATTAGCATGTTCATCAGTTTTCTTTTTCGGGGTATTTATCCGCGATTATTTCGATCGTGATTTCTGCCCTGATCTTGTTTTTCATTTTTATTTTCGCTCGAGAGTCGGAATGAGGTGAGTCAAAATCTGAGATCTTCGTCTGGACGCCCTCTTTCCATTTAACCAACCTGAACAAAGTTTTGGCTACTGTAAAATTTGAATCTAGATCAAACTAGTAAATGAATCTCGTTTCTTTCGCAGTTTGAGTTTCGTTGCTTCTTTCGATTTGATTCTTTTTGCAAACCGGAGTTCTTAAGTTGAACTTTCTGGTTAGATCTTATCTTTTGGAGTTTTGTTTGTGCATCATTGCTTGATTTCTTATGTATGCTATTGTTTTCTTGCGATAGAATACCCGGACTGTGAAGCGTGCTACTACGAGTCTCTAGGTTTTGCGAATCATCAGCAAGGCAAGTAACAGTTTGATCATACCTTTTATTACCCAGTTTTTATGCATTAGATCAAACCCTCACACATTGCATGAGTAGGATCTCTTAACTTGTGGGCCTGGGAAGTAGTTTGAGGTAGAACCTATTACCTGCATTATCTTCAAACCCTTGGGAGTTACTTCTACGCTATGCTTAGGTTGCTATGCTATGCTCGTAGACGTGGTTTGGGTTTGAGTGAAATCCATGACAGATGTGAGTTGTTAATTAATGGTTCAACTTAAGGTGGCTACTTTAATACACATCTGGGTGGATTGGTTGCAGGGCACCTGGGGTATCCAGTGTTGTCCTAGGAAATCCCAGGATTCCATGTGATTGTCCTATGGAATGCCACCCAGGCTCAAAGGGATCATAAAACTATTCATGCTGGAAACTTCCGTGTGCAGCCACAATGCCATTATGGGCTCTGGCATAGAATGAGTAAGTTGTGTGAGCTCTTTCGTGGTGGACTAGCAGATGTAGGGGAAAGTAGGTGTATGGGTCCACCTGGGGTAAAGAGTAAATGCTTCTGAAAAACCATGTCTCGGTCATCGTTTCTCAAACACCGTGCAGTGCGAGAAATCCAACGGAGGAGATCGAGTCTTGTGGGAAAAGTGCACAAACCTCTGCAGAGTGTACAAACTGATAATGATTAGCCATCTCCCCGGTTGTGGACAATCTTGAGTATCTGGTACTTGAATTATTGGTTGATCTCATCACTCTAAAGTTAATTTGTTGGGTTAATGATTACTTTAATTTGGGATTGAGTTGGAGGTACCTTCTCAATGATGTTTCAACTACCATGTTAGTTAAAAATAAAATTTATTCCATTGTTGTAGGGAAAAATTGGCTTTACGCAAAAACTTTCCTTAGAGCCTCCACCAGCCAAATATGCATATAGTGTAGCCTTTATTTCTGTTACTTGCATCTTCTGTGTTATCTTGCCAGCATATTCCATGTGCTGACCCGTTTCGGGCTGCAACATGTTACGTTGCAAACTTTTCAGACGAGGAGTAAGACATTATAGGTCATTTGTCATGCACTCAACTATGCCGTTGGAGTTGATGGACTCACTTATCTTCCCAGCCTTCCGCTGTTATTTTGTTAGATGGCCTTATGCCATAGATTTTTGTAATAAGTTCTCTTTGGAGACGTTCGGTGTAATAAGTGTGTGATTTCCACTCTGTTATAAATCCTTCAAGTACTGTGTGTGTCAACATTACCGATCCAGGGATGACACTGAAACACAGAGACTTCAGTCCATTCAGATCATGGTCGCTACAGCCTAGGAATTGTTAGAACACTCTGTGTGCTTCACATATATCTTTTGAGTGGAATAGTTTTTGCTCTAGTGCTTCACTTATATCTTGTAGAGCACGGTGGTGGTAATATTTTGAAGAAATTGTTGAACTCTCGTGCTTCACTTATATCCTTTTGAGAGTTATTAAAACAGCATGGTAATGTCTTTAGGCTATAAAACTAGTCTTCACATGATAGACATCCAATGTAAATGTACTAAAAAATTTTCAGACTAAGTGCATTGAATAGAATGAGATGTTGGATGCTTGATAATTGTTTTGAGATATGAGGATAGTGATATTAGAGTCATGCTAGTGGAGTTATTATGAAATTGAGAAATACTTGTGTTAAGGTTAGTGATTCCCGTAGCATGCACGTATGGTGAACCGCTATGTGACAAAGTTAGAGCATGAGGTATTTGTAAAGTGTCAACCTTTGTGTGGAGGTCGGGGGCACGCGATGGTTAACTCCTACCAACCTCCCCCCTAGGAGCATGCGTTGATTGCTTTGTTTTGATGACTCGTAGATTTTTGCAATAAGTATATGAGTTCTTATGACTAATGTTGAGCCCATGGATTATACGCACTCTCACCCTTCCACCATTGCTAGCCTCTCTTGTACCGCGCAACTTTCACCGGTACCATAAACCCACTATATATCCTTCCTCAAAACAGCCACCATACCTACCTATCATGGCATTTCCATAGCCATTCCGAGATATATTGCCATGCAACTTTCCACCATTCTGTTCATATGACACGCAGCATATTGTCATATTGCCATCGCATGATCATATAGTTGACATCGTATTTGTGGCAAGGCCACCATGCATAACCTTTCATACATGTTACTCTTGTTTCATTGCACATCCCGGTACACCACCGGAGGCATTCATATAGAGTCATACTTTGTTGTAGTATCGAGTTGTAATATCGAGTTGTAATGAAAGTGTGATGATCATCATTATTAGAGCATTGTCCCATGGGAGGAAAGGCTAAATCTATAAAGCCCCTTCGCAAAAAATGGCCAAAAAAAGGCCCAAAAAAAGAAAAAAAAGAAAAGAAAAGAAAAAAGGGACAATTGCTACTATCTTTTTTTACACACTTGTGCTTCAAAGTAGCACCATGTTCTTCATTGTAGAGAGTCTCATGTTTAGTCACTTTCATATACTAGTGGGAATTTTCGTTATAGAACTTGGCTTGTATATTCCAACGATGGGCTTCCTCAAATGCCCTAGGTCTTCGTGAGCAAGAAAGTTGGATGCACACCCACTAGTTTCTCTTGTTGAGCTTTCATTCATATTTAGCTCTAGTGCATCCGTTGGATGGCAATCCCTACTCACTCACATTGATATCTATTGATGGGCATCTCCATAGCCCGTTGATACGCCTAGTTGATGTGAGACTATCTCCCTCCTTTTTCTCTTCTCCACAACCACCTCTATTCCACCCATAGTGCTATGTCCATGGCCCACGCCCATGTATTGCGTGAAAGTTGAAAGGTTTGAAAGAATAGAGTATGAAAACAAGTGCTCGGGTGAAATCGGGGTTGTGCATGATATGAATATTTTGTGTGATGAAGAGGGAGCATAGCCAGACTATATGATTTTGTAGGGATAACTTTCTTTAGCCATAGTATTTTGAGAAGACATGATTTCTCTGTTAGCATGCTTGAAGTATTGTTATTTCTTATGTCAATATAGACTTTTATCTTGAATCTTTCAGATCTAAACATTCATGTCACAATTAAGAGAATTACATTGCAAAACTATGTTGGTTAGCATTCCACATCAAAAATGCTTTATTTATCATTTACCTACTCGAGGACGAGCAGGAATTAAGCTTGGGGATGCTTGATACGTCTCCAACGTATCTATAATTTTTGATTGTTCCATGCTATTATTTATGATGTCTTGGATGTTTAATGGGCTTTGTTATACACTTTTATATCATTTTTGGGACTAACCTACTAACCCAATGACCCAGTCCAGATTGCTGTTTTTTGCCTGTTTAAGGGTTTTGTAGAAAAATAATATCAAACGAAGTCCAAACGGAATGAAACCTTCACGAGAGATATTTTTTGAGAAAATCACGCACAGGGGACTTGAGAACCACGTCAGGGGAGCCTCGGGGTGTCCACGAGGTTGGGGAGCGCGCCCCCTTCCCTGGGCACGCCCCCTGCCGCGTGGGCCCCTTGAGCACCCCCCGGTGTCCTCCTTCCTCCTATATATGTCTACGTACCCTAAAACCATCGAACAGAGAGAAAACCCTAATTCCACCGCCGTAACCTTCTGTTCCCATGAGATCCCATCTTGGAGCCTGTTCCGGAGCTCCACCGGAGGGGGATCCATCACGGAGTTCTTCTTCATCATCATCATCGCCCTCACCATGAGTTGTGAGTAGTTTACCATAGACCTTCGGGTCCATAGCTAGTATCTAGATGGATTCTTCTCTCTCTCTCTCTCTCTCTCTCTCTCTCTCTCTGCATCTCAATACAAAGTTCTCCTGGTCTTCGAGGAGATCTATTCGATGTAATCTCTTTTTGCGGTGTGTTTGTCGAGATCCGATAAATTGTGATTTTATGATCAAGATTATCTATGAGAAATATTTGGTTCTTCTCTGAACTCTTTATGTGTGCTCATAATATCCTTGCAAGTCTCTTTGAATTATTGGTTTGGTTTGGCCTACTAGATCTATAGTTCTTGCAATGGGATAAGTGCTTGGCTTTGGGTTCAATCTTGCAGTGTCCTTTCCCAGTGACAGTAGGGGCAGCAAGGCACGTATTTTATTGTTGCCATCGAGGATAAAAAGATGGGGTTTATATCATATTGCTTGAGTTTATCCCTCTACATCATGTCATCTTGCTTAAGGCGTTACTCTGTTCTTATGAACTCAATACACTAGATGCATGCTGGATAGCGGCCGATGTGTGGAGTAATAGTAGTAGATGCAAAATCATTTCGGTCTACTTGTCTCGGACGTGATGCCTATATACAATGATCATGCCTAGATAGTCTCATAATTATTCTCTTTTCTATTAATTGCCCGACGGTAATTTGTTTACCCGCCGTAGAATATCGCTATCATGAGAGAAGCCACTAGAGAACACTATGGCCCCGGGGTCTATTCTCAACATATCAATCTACATCTACTTTACTTTTACCGCTTTTACTTTCTGTTCTTATAAATAAAAATACCAAAAATATAAACTATCATCTCTATCAGATCTCACTTTCGTAAGTGACTGTAAAGGGATTGACAACCCCTTATCGTGTTGGCATCGAAGTTCTTATTTGTTTGTGTAGGTGCGAGGGACTCACGCGTGGTCTCCTACTTGATTGATACCTTGGTTCTCAAAAACTGAGGGAAATACTTACGCTACTATGCTGCATCTTCCTTTCCTCTTCAAGGGAATACAACGCAAGCTCGAGAAGTAGCACCCACGGCGGGGCTCCTGCTCGCGCTCACCACATCGTGGCTGCGTCCCTCCCCATACACAGTCACGCCCATCCGCGCTCCACATGCGCCCGATGGCCTGCTTCCCGCGGCCGCCTTACTCGCCTGGCCCGCCTCCGCCCAGCATGTGCGCCGACCGCTGCCATAGCATCCTAGCGACCCCGCCGCCTCAGCCGGACGCACGGCGCCCGCACCTCACCTTACCTCGCCGCTGCCACTCGCCCCGCTGCGCCGCTTTACCTGCGCCTCGCCCTGCGCTCGCCCTCGCCGCCGCAGCCTCCCTGCCCGCCGCTCGCCGTACTCGCCACTGTGCCCGCGGCTCCGCGCGCTTGCCGCACGCCTCCAGCCTCCTCC
>LR738714.1:493434714-493494569 GCA_902687465.1 Secale cereale | reverse complement strand
CCCCCCCCGCGCTTCCTTCGACGACCGCCCCGACCGCCGTTGGCCGGCGAGGCCGCGCCCTCTCGCGCCTCGCCCCCACGCCCGCGGGCAACCGTGCCCGCGCCTGGCGCCACTTTGGCCTTCGCCCTGCCGCCTCCAGCTCGGGTGCTCGCATCTATTCACCCACGCCCGCGCGCCCGTTAACCCATTCCCGGGTGGGCCTATGACGGATGGGGCCGAGCCCCAAAAAAAGTTTTTAAAAAAATACTAAATAGTAAAGATAATATTAAAATACTAATTAATTAATTAGTTAAACGGTAAATTAACTTAATTAATTAGCCTTCATTAACCTAATTGACGAGTTAATGAAACCTATATGTCTGACATGTGCGCCCCCTAGGCCGAGTTGACCAGTCAACTGGTCAACAGTTGACCTGGTCAACGGGGCCGCTGTCAGCCTCTGGTGGCCTGCTGTGTGCACTCAGCCATGTGAACATAGCATTTTCACCTTTTTTATTTTGAACTAGAATTAATTCCAGAAAGTTGTTAAATCTTTGAAAATTCATAGAAAATAATATGTAACTCGGATGAAAAAGTTTTATATATGGAATGCTGAGAACGACGAGACAAATCCGAATACGCGGTCCATTCGTCTGCCACATGCTATTAGCATAGCGAACATGCAACATTCCCCCTCCGATTCATTTGTCCGAAAACACGAAACACCGGGGATACTTTCCAGGATGTTACCCCCTCCGCTGGTATCGTGTAGCACCGCGTTAGAACACCCTAGCACTGCGTGTTGACATGTCGTGCTTCTCTGTTGCATCTGTATGCTTTGTATTTATTGTTTCTTCCCTCTCTTCTCTCCGATAGACCGCGAGACTGATGCTACCTCGGTGATCGACTGCATCGACGACGACCCCTCCTTCTCGTCTGAACAACCAGGAAAGCCAACCCCCTTTGATCATTCCGATATCGCCCATTCCCTTCTCTCTTATGCTTGCATTAGAACTGCTACTGCTTTTGTGTGATCCTATTCTAATGCATAGCCTGTTGTTGATACCTGCTTTCATACCTTACATGTTTATACTAAACTGCTTAGTATAGGATGGTTAGAGATCCATTAGAGGACCCCCCAACACCCCCCAGCACTTTGTCCTGGCTGTCCCGCTGGATTATCAGAAGACCCGATCAACGAGATCGAAGACCAGGCCCCGGCACCGCACATCACTTTCCCCTTAGTTGCTCGACAATACTGGGTTACTATCGAGTGCCGAGGGTGACACCTCAGCAGCACTTCTGATGTTAACCTTGTAGGTTAGTTCACCGGTTATGGTCATCGAGGGTGATTCCTCTTTCTCCACTCCCGATAATGACACTGTCATGCAACTCCTCAAGAGTGGACCTCGAGGGTTACTCCTCTTTCGTTCACCTTGACGATAAACATCAGGTGGAATTCCATCGAGGGTGATTTCCTCAGGTTTTCCCTTTGGTGTTAGACACACAGTTACTATGGTTACTATGACTTTACACTGAACCTTGCTACTAAAGACGGGTCGACGCTGAGGGGTACCCGCGCGAGCTTAATTGCGAGTGATGTGTAGTCGGGTCGACCTGGAAGGTGCCCGCGAGATAAATATGAGGCGTGGCCGGGCATTCTTAGCCCTTGCCGCAAGTCCTCGAGACGGGGCGATGGGGTCACATGATCGTGAGTCTCTGCTCGTTACCGCGCGTTCCCAAGACACTAAACGGTTTGGATAGTTGATCCAAGGGGCCTCTGGCCTGATAGCGCTAACCATCACGTGGGCATAGTATGGGCGCTCTGCATCGTATGCATCAGCCGAAGCTTAACTGGCATCATGCGACTGAGCGGCGCGTGCCGGGTTGGACCACGTAAGCACCTACCTTTTTAAGGAGGTAGCCCAGGTCTGCTCACCGACCGCCCATGCAACGTGCAGGAGTTCCTGGGGTGATGGCACATGACCCCTGGGGGCATAGGTTTAGTCCAGCGTGCATGAACTCTCTATTAAGCCTAGGTCGGGTTGCGGCGTATTGTTTGGCCGAGGGCGGGCATGACCTGATGTTGTGTCCGGCCGGAGTTAAGCGAGCGTGGTGGGTAAGTTGGTGCACCCCTGCAGGTAAGAAAACATCTATCGATAGCATGTCCTACGGTAATGGAGACTTGGAGTTGTATCCCGATCGCTACAACTAGAACTGAATGCTGAGGCATGATTTGGATATATTGCTCCGGGAGTCGAGAAAGGATCCCGGGGCATTAACAACAACATAAATATGACTTATGTTATACTACTCTATTTCCCCATGTTGCTGCAAGACGATGGTTTCCAAAAGATGCTAGTCTTCGATAGGACTAGCTTCTCCCCCTCTTATTCTGGCATTCTGCAAGTTAGTCCACAGATACTATCCTTTTCTGGATACCGATGCATATGTAGTGTAGATCCTTGCTTGCGAGTACTTTGGATGAGTACTCACGGTTGCTTTGCTCCCCCTTTTCCCCCTTCTTTCTTCTTTCTGGTTGATGCAACCAGATGGTGGAGTCCAGGAGCCAGATGCCACACTTGACGACTTCTACTACCCGACAAACCCTACTACCACATGGAGACAGCTGACGACCAGGAGTAGTTAGGAGGTCCCAGGCAGGAGGCCTTGCCTTTTCGATCGTTGATGTTTTGTGCTAGCCTTTGCTACCTCTTGATCTTGCGTTGTATTCCCTTGAAGAGGAAAGGGAGATGCAGCACAGTAGCGTAAGTATTTCCCTCAGTTTTTGAGAACCAAAGTATCAATCCAGTAGGAGACCACGCACCAGTCCCTCGCACCTGCACAAACAAATAAGAACTTCGCATCCAACGCGATAAGGGGTTGTCAATCCCTTTACGATCACTTATGATAGTGAGATCTGATAGAGATGATAATTATATTTTTGGTATTTTTGGTATAGAAACAGAAAGTAAAGAAAGCAAATAAACAACGGCAACAGAAATTGACGGGAAAGTAACATGATAAAGATAGACCCGGGGGCCATAGTATTCTCTAGTGGCTTCTCTCATGATAGCGATATTCTACGGCGGGTAAACAAATTACTGTTGAGCAATTGATAGAAAAGCGAATAATTATGAGACTATCTAGGCATGATCATTGTATATAGGCATCACGTCCGAGACAAGTAGACCGAAACGATTCTGCATCTACTACTATTACTCCACACATCGACCGCTATCCAGCATGCATCTATTGTATTGAGTTCATACGAACAGAGTAACGCCTTAAGCAAGATGACATGATGTAGAGGGATAAACTCAAGCAATATGATGAAAACCCCATCTTTTTATCCTTGATGGCAACAATACAATACAATACAATACAATACGTGCCTTGCTGCCTGTCAAGGATATTACTATTAGGTATAAATCGGCTAGGAGGGTCCGGATTACGCTGGTAAGGTCATATTATCAGAAGCCCAGTGGAGTATGTAATATGAGGTTATAGCCCATGGAGGTTCAGGGCCCATGTATAAGGCCCATGGTTTGTAAACCGTCATACTATGTAACTTGGAATGTAAGATAGAAAGAGTAGAGACCAAGGCGGACACGTTTATGAGCCGGCCTCGGGACTGTGTAAACCGGACCGAGCGTCGCCTCCTATATAAAGGGACGACCCGACGACGGTTCAGGACAGAAAACAACAGCTCGAGACACAGGCAAAGCGGATTCGCTCCCTCGTCATCGAAGCCCAAGCAATACCACAACAAACTAAACGTAGGCCTTTACCTTCATCGAAGGGGCCGAACTAGTATAAACTCCTTGTGTCCTTCGTCCGCTTTAACCCCTTTAAGCTAACCCGAGCAATGGCCCCACGACTAAGTCCTTTCACCAGGACATCTGCCGTGCTAAATCCACGATAGTTGGCGCCCACCGTGGGGCTATCGCACGATGGTTTCGAGTTCTTGAAGGGCAGCTTTGAAGGGCTCAAGGGTTACGCAGTGGGCCGGATGACCAAGAGTCGTCGCGGCCAGATCTACATCGACGATGCAGGCTGGGGCCCCGAGGCCGATTCAATCGAATACGGGTACCGGGTCCCCTTCGGCGGCATCCACGTCTTTAGCGGCAAGATCGGCGAACCAAGGCATGAGTCGGACATCTTCCCCAACATCATCGAGTCGGCTCAGCGTGCGAGATCAGCCCGGATTCAGCCCGCCGTGAAGCACGTTTTCGTCGGAGCAGTGCATGGAGTACAAGCCGATGACGGATCAGATTCTGGTGGCGAGACAGTTGTCTATTCCGGCGATGAATCTTCATCCGGGGAGACCGAATCTTTGTATCTGTTGCAGGATGGCCGATCTGAGGGTGTGTCCGATGGCGATAGTATTCCGGACCCCTTCGATCCGCCAAACAGGGTTGCGGTTTTCATGGCCGGATCATAAACCATGCAGTAGCCCTCGACGGCTACGGCGTTAACCTCAGAGGCAGTGGGAGCCAGAGCTGGAGACCTTCCCCCATCACCCTCTAACGTCCTATCCGCCTTAGTCGACACTTTAACAGCACTCGCAACAGCAGAAGTAGCCCAGGCCGACAAAGGGCAGCATGATGCAGAGATCGCTTAGGTGAAGAGCCGGATTGAGCAAGCCAAGTTAGATCTGGATGCGGAGAAAGCCAGGATGGCTACTAGACAGGCAGAGTTGGATTCCCAAGCTTTCAGGCTCAGGTTGGATCAGAACGCCTCGTAGGAGGTAATGTACAGAAGACAACGATCTCGTTTGCCGCCGGTTTATGAGGCAAGGAATCTCTTTAGCACACCAGGAGCAGGAACCAGTAACCATCCAGAGGTAAACCGGGGAGGAGCCTCGGGGACGGGTGCATTGGTTCAGCCACCAGCCACGGAGCCAAATCGCCAAGTTGTGCCGACACAGCACGTGCCCACCCCTCCCGGTCACTATTCTAATCCACTGGATAACATCGTCGCCGCCGCTTCACGGCTGGCCGCCCTTCCCATTGAGGGGACATCCCCCATAGCGATGGAGGCACGATGGGCCAAGGAGTTGCTGGACAAAGCACTAACTCAGCAGCAAGCTTATTCTTATAGCCGGGAGAGGATTCATTCAACCCCTCGCCCAAGCCGGAGTTATACGAGGCACCTGGATGAACCGGCCTTATCCAGTAGCGCACGGAGGCGACATCGGTAGAGGCAAGATAATCCGGCAGGAGCAGGAGCACATGCACAAGAGGCGGCGGATCAGGCCAGGTATACGGCCCATAACGACGCCCGTCAAGCAACGCCGGTTCACCCCACCACCACAGTTGAGACAGGAATCATGTCCAGTTCCTTAGGAGTGCAGTGTCTCATCCCCGCTTTACGAAACGTGAAACTACCCAAGGACTTCAAAGGTCCATGTAAGGTACCTAACTACACGGCAGATCTGGCCCCGGAGGCGTGGATTGAAAGTTATGAGATGGCCATGGAGATGCTTGACGTGGACGAAGCTGCATGCGCCAAGTACTTCACAATGATGCTTGAGGGCACGACCCGGACATGGTTAAAGGGTTTACCACCTAACTCCATCGGATCATGGGGAGAGTTGCGTCGCCGGTTTATCAATAATTTTAAAGGCACGTGCAAGCAGCTGATGTCCATGGTTGACTTAGCAGCATGTGTTCAAGGAGAGAAAGAGACCACCAGCAGTTGGGTGCGGCGAGTGTCAGAAATATTACACTCCTCCAATAGCATCAATCCAAGCACGGCGATAGTAACCTTGGAAGGCAATTGTCGGTTTGAGCCTTTGAGGCAGAAGCTGGGACGGCTCAAACGTGATTGCAATGACATGGGAATGCTCATGGGCGCTTTGGTAAAATATGGAGACTCTGATAACACCAAGTATCTAGATGTAGACGGAGATAAGTCCGGGAAGGCGAGCAAAAATGGTAAACCGGCGCAGGCCAATCCGGCGGGCACAGGGTACAATGGCAAGCGTAAAGCGGAGGGCAGCTCAGACTTTGTGGCCAATACCAACGCTCAGGACAACGGGCAGCGCCGCAAGGGTAAGCCGCCCCCACGCAGCGGGAGGCCACCTATTAATCTAGATCGCCAGTTGAACGTGCCTTGCCCAAGGCACGGTACAGAGGAAAACCCGGCTACGCATCTCTGGAAAGACTGTTTCATTATGCAAGAGCTTGTGAACCAGGCCAAATATAACCACGGGCCCCCCGGCGGGTCAGGTCCTGGTTTTCAAGGCCCGGGTTATCAGGGTGGTGGATCCGGTTCAGGATACCACGTCGGTAACAATAACCACAGTGGCAACAATCAGCATCAACATAACCAGCAACATGGTCAGGGGGATACGACAACCAAGGGAGCCAACAGCGTCAGCAGCAGCAGCAATCCGGATATAAGAATAATCCGAAGGAGCTGAGCAGTGGGCAGTATCGCGTCTTCACCACAAGTCTATGCAAACGGGATCAAAAGGTTTTGAAGAGGGCAGTACACTCCGTTAAACCGGCGGTGCCACGTTTTTTACGTTGGTCTGAGCAGCCCATCGTGTGGAGCAGAGAAGATCACCCACCACGGGTTGATAATCCGGGTCAGTTGGCTCTGGTGGTGGCACCATAGGTGGGTGGTTATAAGTTCATCAAAGTACTTATGGATGGAGGCAGCAGCATCAATATCTTGTACTATGAGACTTTCCAACGCATGGGATTGATAGATAAGAAGCTCCGACAGTCCAACACAGTGTTCCATGGGGTGGTGCCCAGTAAACCGGCTTATCCAGTTGGAAAAATTGATCTGGAAGTTACCTTTGGGGATGAGAACGATTCTAGATCAGAAACAGTGACCTTTGAGGTTGTAAAGATCAGGAGCCCCTACCACGCTCTGTTTGGGAGACCGGTTTACGCGACGTTCATGGCTAGACCGTGTTATGTTTATCTATAGCTCAAAATGCCGGGTCACAAAGGAACCATCACGTTTCACGGGAGCCGTAAGATCGCGTTGGAATGCGAGGAAGGAGACGCGGCATATGCTGAGGTAGTTTGTGCTACAGAAGAGCTGAAGTTTTATAAGGACAATGTTGATCCGGCAGATATGTCCCCTCTAAAGAAACCAACCACAAAACATGATCCAGCGTTGAAATTCAAATCAGCTGAGGGGAGTAAACAGGTGGACTTTGTTCCAGGCGACTCATCCAAGCAGTTCACTATCAGCGCTAACCTAGACCCCAAATAGGAAAGCGCGCTCATCGAGTTTATCCGTGAGAACTGGGATATCTTTGCATGGAAGACTTCTGACATGCCAGGTATACCGAGGGAACTCGTTGAGCACAGTCTTAACATTGATCCGAAGTTTAAACCGGTCAAGCAGTATCTGCGCCGCTTCAATGAGGAAAGACGTAAGGCTATTGGAGAAGAAGTGGCTAGGCTATTGGCCACATGCTTCATAGGTGAAGTGTTTCATCCGGAGTGGTTGGCTAATCCGGTGTTGGTACTTAAGAAAAATGAAACTTGGAGGATGTGTGTTGACTACACAAACTTGAACAAGGCTTGCCCAACTGATCCTTTTGCTCTGACCCCGTATTGATCAGATTATCGATGCTACGGCATGATGTGAGCGGCTAAGTTTTTTGGATGCATATTCAGGTTATCATCAGATCAAGATGGTAGTTAAGGACTAGGAGAAGACATCTTTCATAACTCCCTTTGGAGCCTTCTGCTATGTATCCATGCCTTTTGGGCTCAAGAGTGCCCAAGCAACCTACCAGCGTTGTGTGCAGAACTGCCTGCAAGGGCAGATTGGAAGAAATGTCCATGCATATGTTGATGACATTGTGGTAAAATCCAGGAAGGAGGAGACGCTGATAGAGGATTTAAAGGAAACCTTTGACAACCTCCGGGTTTATAAGATGATGCTCAATCCGGAGAAGTGCGTTTTTCGTGTTCCGGCGGGCAAGCTCCTTGGATTTTTAGTGTCAAACAGAGGGATTGAAGCTAATCCGGAGAAGATCAAGGCGATCACGTCCTTGGCTAAACCGGCGTGTATCAATGATGTCCAGCGCGTGGCGGGCCGTATTGCAGCGCTGAGTCGTTTCATCAGCCGTTTAGGAGAGAAGGCAATCCCGCTTTATCAGATGATGAAAAAGACGGACCGGTTTGTCTGGAGTGATGCTGCAGACGCTGCGTTGGAGGATCTGAAGCGGCAATTGGCAGAGCCACCAATCCTTGCTGCCCCAGTTGACAAGGAGCCGCTGCTGTTATACGTGGCCGCCAATGCCCGTGCAATCAGTGTGGCCATTGTGGTGGAGCGCAAAGAGGCAGGCAAAGAATATCCGGTTCAACGGTCGGTTTACTACATCAGTGAGGTACTCATCGAGTCGAAACAGAGATATCCACACTGGCAGAAGCTTGTGTATGGAGTATTCATGGCAAACCGGAAGTTGAAGCACTATTTCCAGGGCCACCCAATCACTGTTGTCAGTTCAGCTCCGCTAGGGGATATAATCCAAAACAGAGAAGCCACTGGCAGGGTGGTGAAGTGGGCTATTGAACTTAGCCCGCATGGATTGAAGTATGTGCCCCGCACTGCAATAAAGTCCCAAGAACTGGTGGATTTGATTAATGATTGGACAGAGTTGCAAGCACCTGAGGAGAAGCTGGATCATACATACTCGACTATTCACTTTGATGGCTCAATACAATTGGAGGGTTCGGGGGCTGGAGTTGTATTAACTTCCCCACGAGGTGATAAGTTCTGTTACGTGCTCCGTTTAATGTTCCCTTGTACTAACAATGCTGCTGAGTATGAAGCTCTCCTCCATGGTTTGCGAATGGCCAAGGAGATGAACTTGAGCCGGGTTAAGTGCTTTGGTGATTCGGATTTGGTGGCACAATAGGTATCCGATAAATGGGACTCTAAGGATCCGCTCATGGCAGCCTATCGACGAGAAGTGGACGCAGTCGCAGGATACTTCAAGGGGTACCAGGAGGATCACAAAGACCGGCGAAAAAATGAAGCAACCGATGCGTTAAGCCGGCTGGGCTCTCAGCGTAAACTGGTTCCACCTAATACTTTCTTGGATGAATTGCATAATCCGTCAGTACAGATACCTTCAGAGGAGGACTTGGCTGTTCCTGATCCGGAAGCACAGTTGGTCGCAACACTTCATGTCATTCCAGATTGGACACTACCTTACTTGGCGTATATGAGCCGAGGTGAGTTGCCAGAGGACAAAGTCGAAGCCCGGCAGATAATCCGGCGGTCTAAGTCTATGACTATCATTAATGGAGAACTTCATCACCGCAGCGTTTCTGGGGCGTTTCAACGGTGTGTATCATCGGAGGAAGGCTGCGATATTCTTCGAGAGATTCATGAAGGGGATTGTGGTCATCACACCGGTTCAAAATCCTTGGTAGCTAAGGCTCTTCGTCATGGGTTCTACTGGTTGACGGCTCATGCCGACACAGAGGACTTGGTCAGAAAATGTGATGCTTGCCAGAAATTCTCACGGCGTGCTCATATACCGGCGCAGGAGCTGAGGATGATTCCAATTACCTGGCCGTTTCGACTTGGGGGCTTGATATGGTTGGACCCTTTAAGAGATCTCAAGATAAGAAAACCCACCTGTTGGTAGCAGTGGACAAATTCACAAAGTGGGTTGAAGGAGAGCCTTTCAGTAAATGCGATGCAGCAACAACGGTTCAGTTCATCAAAAAGGTGATTTTCCGGTTTCGCTTTCCACACAGCATTATAACTGATAATGTCACCAACCTGTCCAAAGGGGATATGGAGGAGTTCTGTCAAAGAGAACATATTCGCCTTGATGTATCATCAGTAGCTCACCCTCAGTCCAATGGCCAAGCGGAGAGAGCCAAGCAAGAAATCTTGAGAGGTATCAAGCCCCGGCTTATGGTTCCTTTGCAAAGAACACCGGGTTGCTGGGTAGAGGAGTTGCCTTCTGTCTTATGGAGCATCAACACTACACCTAATAGATCTACAGGGTACACACCTTTCTTCATGGTATACGGTGCTGAAGCGGTCCTCCCTAGTGATATCTAGCATGACTCACCGCGGGTGGCAGCTTACGTTGAAGCGGATAATGAACAAGCAAGACAAGACAGCTTGGACCGGCTAGACGAGGAACGAGACACGGCAGCAGCACGATCAACGATTTATCAACATGACCTGCGCCAGTACCATAGCGGTCGGGTTAAGACCAGGACGTTTCAGGAGGGAGATCTGGTGCTCCGGCTCATCCAGGACCAGACACATATGCACAAGCTATCCCCACCTTGGGAAGGACCCTTCGTGGTTAGCAAAAACTTGCACAATGGATCATACTACCTTGTCGACGTTCGAGAACATAAGGACTCACGTACGGCAGAGGAGGAGACCAAGTGGCCGTGGAACACCGCTCTTCTTCGACCTTATTATACTTGAGCCATTGGCTCCGTTTTATGTACAATGTATATATTATGTTTAATAAAATAAACTGGCGCCCCCGGTACACCGGGGAATCAGCCATCTTCTTCAAAAAGAGTATCACATGGGGGCTTCGAAAGAAACCTTCCATGGCCTCTTAAACCGGCGCCCTTGATAGAATCAAGGAATCAGCCGTGTTCTTTATACAAAAGAGTATCACATGGGGGCTTCGAAAGACACCTTCCATGGCCTCTTAAACCGGCGCCCTTCATAGAATCAAGGAATCAGCAGTGTTCTTTACACAAGGGAGTATCACATGGGAGTTTTCACAGAAGCTTTCCATGGCCTCCTAAACCGGCGCCCTTGACACATCAAGGAATCAACCGTCTTATCTATACGAACAAGAGCCACATGGGGGCTTCCGCGGGCAAGGAAGTTTTCCCATGGTCTCTTAAGCCGGCGGAGGTATGAAGCCCATCATAAGAGCACTGCTCTGGTTGCTTTGGCAATTTCCACATGATGATGAGGGGTAAAAGAGGGTTTGATGCCTAGCACAACTCAAACATATGCCCCGATGAGCAAACGACTTACACACTACCTGGGGGCTCGCATCGAGTTGAATACCCTTGTAGTGAACATGGCTTGGAAGCCCGGTGCATGCACCTAAAACTCCAGATTAACCTGCCTGCATCAAGTAAATCACACCGTCCAGGTAAACCTGGTATGACCCGTCGAACCTGTCACAAGTCAATCCTTCGGGACCCTGAACTTGGTCACGTTAAATTGACGATCATCGAGTTGATTACCCAAAGACAAAATCTTTACGAGATTTTGAAACATTGGGTAGCTTGTACATCGATGATTTGGTTAAGGATTGCGGAGCATCTTGACAGGCTTTGCTAAAATGGTTAATAACAGTAGCCTGGCAGCTCATAAAAAGCCTCGAATTTGGAGCCTGGCAGCTCGTAAAAAGCCTCGACTACATGGTCTTATTTGCCCAAAAAACCTTATTTTTATTTTTTATGTTTTCACAAATCTTTGTCTTCAAGGTCATTGGTTTTTAACCAAGTCCATTGATGCGAGACTGGACAACTACAAGGTTGACCATATGTCTACAGAGTTAAAGTCTGGGTCATGAACACCAGCGAGAGTCAAACCGGCATTCATCATAACCCGGATCGGCCATCATACTAAACCGACAAGAGAGCCAAGGGCTTCATCAGCACCCACGCTTTAAAATATTCCCACCGGGTTAAGGACTACAAGCACACTTAATCACAGGTATGGGATATGTTTCAGTTTTATATGCAGTTCAAGCTATGTATTTGAAACATGAATCAGGGCAGTATAATCCGTCCGGTGGTAAACCGCCAGGACATCTTTTAGCATTGTTCATGCAGATGCAGGTAATATAAGCGGTTAAAGCATTGCAAACAGAAGATAAATTGGGGGTGCCAATCAAAATAACACCATAACAGTGGGACAAGGGCAGTATCTCAACTATTCTATTACAAGGCACTTGCAGGCCCAAATGAATCAAAGTTTCTTGCAAAGTATTCAGTAGCTAAAAATTAAACCGGATGGTTTAGGATTCTTCTTCAGCACGCTGCAAAGGTTGAGGGTCAGCTTGCTCCGGATCTTCGTCGACTTTTGGCAGCTGCTGGAAATCAGGAGCGCTCCAGTCAATCTTGGCGAGGGCACGGAAATATACTTCATCGTTTATAAGATCTGACGGATCAATGTCAGGAGTGAAGGTGTGTTTACGAACAGGAGGGATCAGATTTTCAGTATCATAAACCGGCCGCTCCACCCGCGTATTCTCTAGATCGTAACCCGGATGATACCTTGTTAAATCTGCTTCGTCAGCAAGCTTACTGGCAAGAGGGTGCATGTCTTTGGTTAAAGAACGAAGATCTTCAGAAGAGAAGGTCGACCCGTCCTCTTTCATACTGGGATAACCATTCATGGCCTCCGTCGGATCAAAATTAGGGACCCATGCCTTGGCCCGGGTTAATGCCATGAGAGAACCTGCTCGTGCAGCAGATTTCTTCACCTCAACGAGTCAAGCAGGCAAGACAGATAGCTTTTCCAAAGTGGCTTGGATGGTGGTCGGCGCCAGTTTATTATGCGATATAGCACTGATAGCCCTTTGAGCACCGGAGTAGAGTTGCTCCACCAGGGTATAAGCAGCCTTCAGCTTCTTTCGAGCACCGTCTGCAAGATGAGTTATGCGCCTCCCTATATACAATTGACGAGTTAAACTGGAGCATGATAAGATTGCAAGGAGACAAACATATGAAGACAGATACTCACCGAAGGTAGCAGATGTCATATCATCTATATATTGTTTCAACCCGGATAGCTCCTGCGTCACCGGATTGAGAGCAGCGTCAGCATCCTTCGCTCTTTTTTCTAGAGCATCCCTCTGCACCTCCCATGTGGACCGCTCCGCTTCAAAATATTTCTTGAATTTTTCCATGTTAGCTAAAGCAAGGACAAGTTCTTCCTTAGTTTTGGTTGAAGCAGTTTCATGGAAAGCCAAGCTATTCCGGAGCTCAGTTGCCTCCGAAGCTCTCCGGTTCAAGTCAGCCTGTAGGAACAGGACACGTGTTAGAAGAACAGGTCAATCAAAGTCTCAAGCACATAACAAGTTATGCACTCGACACTTGGGGGCTAATGTACAATTGAAGTAAACAAAGCATCTTTTTTCAGACAAGTCCCAAGCACATAAACAAGTTATGCCCGTGGCACTTGGGGGCTAATGTACGTTCATTCTCAGACATAAGAGAAGTGCCTATTCGCCTACAGTAAAGTAAACCGGCACTTGGGGGCTACTATGGCCTAAAGGTATAATTGCAAAATACAAGCAGAAACGGGAGGCAAAAGGAAAGAAAGTTACCTCATACTTCTCCTTCATCATGTTGACTAAATCGTCTTCGTAGTCGTGGCTGGTGAAGAGCCGGTTCAGATACCCAGAGTGGAGTTCCTGGGCACTAAGCTAATTATAACTTGATAAATCTGTACTCCACTTGCCTTTATCTTGCCGAAGCTTTTCCTCCTTGGCGGTGTGTCTAGCCAAGACAACAGGCTCTGTGGGAGCAGAGAAGCCTATCCTGGTTATCTCAACATCTTCTGTCGAGGCGGCGGTTGGCTGGAGGGGGTCAGCAGTGCGCACCAGGCTAACATGAGCCGGGCTAGCTCTAGGAGGATTAACCCGGACAGGGCTGGCCGGTTCAGCGGTATTTTCCATATCATCACCCCCCGGAGCAGCAAGATCTTCATGATCCATAGGGGAGGGATCATCGTGCTGAACTTCAACATTTTCCTCTGGAGGGTTGGTCACTTCAGGATCCTCGGCCGGTTCAGCAGTGGTGTGTTCGGCAGCTGGTTTATTTAATTTTGCCTTTTTGCTAGGCTTGGGCATACTGACAATGATTAAAAGAGCAATGGAAATCACAAAGTCAAAACGGAAAGGTAAACCGGATGTTTGGAAAGATGGCTTACCCAGGAACGGTCTTAAGCACCGGAATTTGAGTGGCAGTAGACTCGCCGGAAGAAGACAGAGGAGCCTCCTGATAGTTGGGATCAGAAGGTTTAAGAGGTTTGCGAATAAGACCTGCTTTTGGATGAAGAAGGGTTGGAGTAAGCAAAACCTCTGAGCGGCGTCTGCGAGCTGGCGTGTGGGGTAATCCGGACGATTCAACCACGTGACCACTATGGCGTGTGGTCCGGCGAGCCTCATGCTGCTGTTTCTTCAAAAGAAAGTTGGGATCCAATTGAGCATAAGGGTGAGAAAATGGATATTTCCTGGATGCCCGGCGAATCTTGGGTGGCAACTGTTCTGAATCAGATGAGAGAGAAATTACCTCAACTTCATCCGCTTTACTTCCCTCCGCCAGATCCTATGAAAAGATATTGTTGATATAAATATAAACAAGGAGAATCCAAAAGACGTAAGAGTCAAGCAGTACCTCAGAAGCCGGATCATCTTCTTCATGGTTTGAACCGGAAGCGACGGCAATTTTCTTCTTCTTTACGGCTAAGCTCTTCTTACGGGTTGGCTTTGCCGGTTTATCTTGCACTTTCCTCTTCCAGAAGGGATCATTGGCCTGTGAAAAGGAACAAGAACATGTTGAAGACAAGTGATATGAATAGATTAAACCGAAAAGAAAGGGTCGGAAGAGCTTTACCTATGGCGGTTTGTTGGTTAAACAGAAAGGAGCTAAACCGGTCCGGCTGCAGTCTTCCAGAGGGATATTCAGCATCTTCTTTGCGGATTCAGTAACTTCGTTGTCAGGAAGTACTATTTTTGTGTGACGTTGAGGATCTTCCGGCTTGCCAGTGTATTTACACATTAAGCTTGAGCGCCGGCTCACTGGGAGAATGCTCCAAGAGAGCTAGCAACGGACAAAATCAACCCCGGTTAAACCGTTAGCCACGAAAGCCCTAAGCTTGGAGAGTTGGGGGCGTATCGAGCCCGATCTTGGGCGCTAAGCCGCTGCGGGAAAGCATGACCCGGCGTCAGGCGGTAAACACAGTAACCCAGCAGTGGGTTTTCTCCCTCTGGTGAAGTATCTTTGCAATAGAACCATGTCTGGTTCCAGTCCTTGGGGTGGCTATGAAGAGTGGCGTGAGGAAAGCTGACGTCCTTCCTTTTCTGGATGCTCACGCCGCCAAGTTCAGTATGAGGCCCGTCAGAAAACTCAGTTCGGCCGTTCAGATGGAAGAAATCCCGGAACAGCTCCACAGATGGTTCTTCTTGTAAATATGCCTCCGAGAAGACTTGGAAGTTGCAGATGTTTGATACAAAATTGGGGCCTATATCTTGTGGATGGAGTTGAAAATCGGCTAAAACATCCCGGAAGAACTTTGAACCGGGAGGGCTAAAACCCCGGGCCAGATGATCATAAAAGACTATGATCTCTCCTTCCTTAGGCTCGGGAGGACACTCGTTTCCAGGGGGCCGCCAGTGCAGAACCTCTTTAGAGCCCAGAACACCAATTGAGGCCGCTTCTACTAAATCGTCTTCCGTAATCCGGGATGGAACCCAGTTGCAGGCAACAAATTGTTTCGCTGTGGAGGCCATTTTCTCCAAGAAAGGAACACTGGAAAATATAATACAAGACCCGGTTTACCAACTTCTAGATATAAACCGGCGCATTCTATGAAGATATGGATTTAATAGATGGTTTAAGTAAGGGACTAATGGTACCCCCTAATCCGGAGCAAGCATGAACGAGACAGCTACCGGTTTATGACGATAGATGGAGGAAGTTAAACCGTCAATTGTGGAATGTAGACTTAAATCTAAACCGTCAGTGCAGGCGTATGAGGCGTAGGTCATAATTAAACCGGTAACATAAGCAGATAAGCTGCAGATCTAAAGTGTGGGAAACAACTTTCACATGAAGCAGAGGTAAAATATGGATCTGCGGCGCAGAGGAAAAGAAAAATAATTCAAGTCATATTCAGTGAATGCAGCGGAAGGTCTCCACAGATCCAATCTAAGCTAGCAGTATCGGAGAAAGTAAAGTTATGATGATAGAGCGGGATCACACGCATGAGGGTTGACCTGACAAGATTTACATCTACAGCTAAAAACAGCCTACAGCGATGAACTACGAAGAACTAGGGGTTTGCGGCGAGCTATAGAAAAACCCTAGAACTGAGATCCATTGGAGAAGAAATAAACGTACCTGAAGAGGCGGAAGAACGGCGGCGAATATCTGGACATGCTCAGGTTGATGCAGCGGCCGGGCTTGCTGACGATGGTGAGCTCGAAGGACGGTGGCGGAGGCTTGAGCGCTGGAGACAGAGGAAGACGAAGCAGAAGGGGGTAAAAGAGATGGGCCTCGGTCTTGTTTATAGGCCGAAGAGATAAAACGGCAGGCGCGGGAATCGTGGAGACCAAAAATCGGATATGGATTGAGCTGTCGCCTCGATTCTCAGAACATAATAAAGAAAGGTAACAAACAGATGCGAGCGTTAAGTGCGCAGATGATGTCACGACAGATTGAAGCGATTCCAGGAGATGACGTCATGGTCGGTTTATAAAGCATACAAGAGTTGCAGAAAGGGAAACTTGAACAAGATTGTAAAGACTGACATGAACAAGTTCAAATCAATCTGGGGCCTAATGTCAGGGATATTACTATCAGGTATAAACCGGCTAGCAGGGTCCGAATTACGCTGGTAAGGTCATATTATCAGAAGCCCAGTGGAGTATGTAATAGGAGGTTATAGCCCACAGAGGTTCAGGGCCCATGTATAAGGCCCATGGTTTGTAAACCGTCGTACTATGTAACTTGGAATGTAAGATAGAAAGAGTAGAGATCGAGGCGGACACGTTTATGAGCCGGCCTCGGGACTCTGTAAACCGGACTGGGCGTCGCCTCCTATATAAAGGGACGACCCGGTGACGGTTCAGGATAGGAAACAACAGCTCAAGACACAGGCAAAGCGGATTCGCTCCCTGGTCATCGAAGCCCAAGCAATACCACACCAAACTAGACGTAGGCTTTTACCTTCATCGAAGGGGCCGAACTAGTATAAACTCCCTGTGTCCTTCGTCCGCTTTAACCCCTTTAAGCTAACCCGGGCGATGGCCTCACGACTAAGTCCTTTCACCAGGACATCTGCCGTGCTAAATCCACGACACTGCCCCTACTATCACTGGGAAAGGACACCACAAGATTGAACCCAAATCCAAGCACTTCTCCCATTGCAAGAACTATAGATCTAGTAGGCCAAACCAAACCAATAATTCGAAGAGACTTGCAAGGATATTATGAGCACACATAAAAATTTCAGAGAAGAACCAAATATCTTTCATAGATAACCTTGATCATAAACTCACAATTCACCGGATCTCGACAAACACACCGCAAAAGGAGATTACATCAAATAGATCTCCTCGAAGACCAAGGAGAACTTTGTATTGAGATCCGGAGAGAGAGAAGAAGCCATCTAGATACTAGCTATGGACCCGAAGGTCTGAGGCAAACTACTCACAACTCATGGTGAGGGCGATGATGATGATGATGATGAAGGCCTCCGTGATGGATCCCCCTTCCGGAACAGGCTCCAAGATGGGATCTCCACGGGAACGGCAGCTACGGCGGTGGAATTAGGGTTTTCTCTCTGCGTATGGAGTTTCTGGGGTACGTAGGTATATATAGGAAGAAGGGGGGCACCGGGGGGCCACACGGGCCGCCCTCGAGACAGGGGGGCGCGCCCTGGGAAGGGGGCGCGCCCCCACCCTCCAGGGTGGCCCCTCTGTCCCCTGGCTTGGCCCTGAAGTCTTTTGTGCGTGATTTCCTCCAAAAATATCTCTCGCGAAGGTTTCATTCCGTTTGGACTCTGTTTGATATTCCTTTTCTGCAAAACCCTGAAATAGGCAAAAAAACAACAATCTGGACTGGGCCTTTGGGTTAGTAGGTTAGTCCGAAAAATGATATAAAAGTGAATGATAAAGCCCATTAAACATCCAAGACTTCATAAATAATAGCATGGAACAATAAAAAATTATAGATAGGTTGGAGACGTATCAAGCATCCCCAAACTTAATTCCTGCCCGTCCTCGAGTAGGTAAATGATAAAGAAAGAATTTTTGATGTGGAATGCTAACCAATATAGTTTTTCAATGTAATTCTCTTAGTTGTGGCATGAATGTTCAGATCTGAAAGATTCTAGACAAAAGTCTATATTGACATAAGAAATAACAATACTTCAAGCAATACTAACAAAGCAATCATGTCTTCTCAAAATACTATGGCTAAAGAAAGTTATCCCTATAAAATCATATAGTGTTGGCTATGCTCCCTTACTATCACACTAAATATTCATATCATGCACAACCCCGATTTCAGCCAAGCATTTGTTTTCATGCTCTATCTTTTCAAACCTTTCAACTTTCACGCAATACATGAGCGTGAGCCATGGATATAGCACTACGGGTGGAATAGAGGTGGTTGTGGAGAAGACAAAAGACGGAGATAGTCTCACATCCACTAGGCGTATCAACAGGCTATGGAGATGCCCATCAATAGATACCAATGTGAGTGAGTAGGGATTGCCATGCAACGGATGCACTAGAGCTAAATATGAATGAAAGCTCAACAAAAGAAACAAGTGGGAGTGCATCCAACTTGCTTGCTCACGAAGACCTAGGGCATTTGAGGAAGCCCATCGTTGGAATATACAAGCCAAGTTCTATAACGAAAATTCCCACTAGTATATGAAAGTGACTAAGCATGAGACTCTCTACAATGAAAACATGGTGCTACTATGAAGCACAAGTGTGGAAAAAGATAGTAGCAATTGTCCCTTTTTTCTTTTTTCTTTTTTTGGGCCTTTCTTTTTTTTTTCTTTGGCCTTTTTTTGCGGAGGGGCTTTATAGATTCAGCCTTTCCTCCCATGGGATAATGCTCTAAAAATGATGATCATCACACTTTCATTACAACACAATATTACAACTCGATACTACAACAACAAAGTATGACTCTATATGAATGACTCCGGCGGTGTACCAGTATGTGCAATGAAACAAGAGTGACATGTATGAAAAGATTATGCATGGTGGCCTTGCCACAAATACGATGTCAACTACATGATCATGCATGGCAATATGACAATATGATGCGTGTCATATAAACGAAACGGTGGAAAGTTGCATGGCAATATATCTCGAAATGGCTATGGAAATGCCATGATAGGTAGGTATGGTGGCTGTTTTGAGGAACAATATGGTGGTTGTTTCGAGGAAGGATATATAGTGGGTTTATGACACCGGCGAAAGTTGCGTGGTACAAGAGAGGCTAGCAATGGTGGAAGGGTGAGAGTGCGTATAATACATGGGATCAACATTAGTCATACGAACTCATATACTTATTGCAAAAATCTACGAGTCATCAAAACAAAGCAATCAACGCATGCTCCTAGGGGGGAGGTTGGTAGGAGTTAACCATCCCGCGCCCCCGGCCTCCACACAAAGGTTGACACTCTACAAATACCTCATGCTTTAACTTAGTCACATAACAGTTCACCATACGTGCATGCTACGGGAATCACTAACCTTAACACAAATATTTCTCAATTTCATAATAACTCCACTAGCATGACTCTAATATCACTATCCTCATGTCTCAAAACAATTATCAAGCATCCAACATCTCTTTCTATTCAATGCACTTGATGTGAATTTTTTTACTACATTGACATTGGATGTTTATCATGTGAAGACTAGTTTCTTTAGCCTAAACACTTTACCATGCTGTTTTAATAGACTCTCAAATAGATCTAAGTTAAGCATGAGAGTTCAACAATTTCTACAAAATATTACCACCACCATGCTCTAAAAGATATAAGTGAAACACTAGAGCAAAGACTATTCCACTCAAAAGATATAAGTGAAGCACATAGAGTGTTCTAACAATTTCTAGGCCATATTTAACTCTCTCAAATAGGTGTGTCTAGAAAGGATGATTGTGACAAACTAACAAGCAAAGGCTCAAATTATACAAGACGCTCCAAGCAAAACACATAACATGTTGCGAATAAAAATATAGCTCCAAGTATAGTTACCGATGGATGAAGACGAAAGAGGGGATGCCTTCCCGGGGCATCCCCAAGCTTAGGCTTTTGATTATCTTGAATTTACTTGGGGTGCCATGGGAATCCCGAAGCTTAGGCCTTTTCTACTCCTTGTTCCATAGTCCATCAAAGCAATACTCAAAACTTGAAAACTTCACAACACAAAACTTAGACAAAAATTCTTGTGAGCTCCGTTAGTAAGAGAAAGTAAACCATCACTCAAAGGTACAACAAGGAATTAATTCTTTGTGTATATTGGTGTTAAACCTACTATACTCCAAGTTCTCTATGGTTCATATCCTCTAATATTACTCATAGATGCATCGGAATAAGCAAACAACACACGAAAAACAGAATCTGTCAAAAACAGAACAGTCTGTAGTAATCTGCTGGGTTCGCCTACTTCTGGAACTCCAAAAAAATTCAAACTAAATTGGTAAATTTGCGCAATTTGTCTACCAATCATCAGGAAAAAGAACCAACTAAAAAGCACGCTCCAGTAAAATCTGAAGACTACTTTAGTGAGTGCTAACGATTCTGTTTTTCACAGCAAGATCATATAAACTTCACACAAGTCTTACCAAAGGTTCTACTTGGAAAAACACTAAACAAAACATGAAAACACATCTAATCAGAGGCTAGATGCAATATTTATTATCTAACAGAAAGAAAAGCAAAAACATAAAATTGGGTTGCCTCCCAACAAGCGCTATCATTTTACGCCCCTAGCTAGGCACGATACAAGATAAATCTAGGGATAGCCATAGTGGTATGATATATCGCGAAAGCTCATCTCATATTCCCTACATTCAGCAGCAAGATTCCTTTGTGGCAAGCAAAAGTAATCAAAATGGCTAAATTTAATGGGACAAAAGTCACCTACATCAATCTCGGGAGGAACAGGTTCCTCCTTTGGCCCTTTGTAGTGGATGACCAATTCATCATTATAGGCATTCTTTTGGCAGAAGGCCATAAGCCTTTGTTCAAGGAAGAAGCCTAACCCATTATTTTGAACAGCAAAGTCATCGTTTATCTCAGAAATTCTATCAATCAAGATCTCAACAGGAACCTTTTTTCTAAGGTTTTCATTAAAAGCAACATGATCAGGAGATCGCAAACGCATAAGGTCTTCTTGATTGAACAAGATAGCCTCTATAGGAGGTCGACCGGAATCTAATCCGTAATGAGCAAAAAATTCTCTGGCCTCTTTCATGATATATCTAAATTCATGAGCCAAAAAGATAGTAGCTGCACACTTAACGGAAGAATGCTCAATATTGGAGGACTCCAAAAATACTCTCTGAATACAGGGATGCATATGGATAAATTGCCTTTCAATTTCTACTATGAGCATAGATACAGCATCTGCAAGGCTACTAGTTCTGTGAAGAATAGAGCCACCCATAGTGGCCAAAGCACCGGCACAAGTAAAGAAGTCCTTAAGAACCCCTTGTCCAATAATATTGCCACTACCAACCCGGAACTTCTTAACATGTAAAGTGGTAGCTTCATCCGGGGGGTCAACATGAACGTTGCCCTCCGCAATGGTACCCTTCTCGATAAAATCGTCCCCCATCTCAAACATGAGGGCAAGCAAGCAACACACAAGCGAACAAGAAGCAAGCGAACGAAAAACACACGGCGGAAGAAGGGCGAATAAAACGGCAAAGGTGAAGTGGGGGAGAGGAAAATGAGAGACAAATAAATGTAATGCGAAGGATAAGGTTTTGTGATAGGTACTTGGTATATGACTTTTGCGTAAGCCTCCCCGGCAACGGCACCAAAAATTTCTTATTGCTACCTCTTGAGCTTGCGTTGTATTCCCTCAAAGAGGAAACGGAGATGCAGCACAGTGGCGTAAGTATTTCCCTCAGTTTTTGAGAACCAAGGTATCAATCCAGTAGGAGACCACGCGCCAGTCCCTCGCACCTGCACAAACAAATAAGAACTTTGCAGCCAAGGCGATAAGGGGTTGTCAATCCCTTTACGATCACTTATGATAGTGAGATCTGAAAGAGATGATAATTATATTTTTGGTATTTTTGGTATAGAAACAGAAAGTAAAGAAAGCAAATAAACAACGACAACAGAAATTGACGGGAAAGTAACATGATAAAGATAGACCCGGGGGCCATAGTTTTCTGTAGTGGCTTCTCTCATGATAGCGATATTCTACGGCGGGTAAACAAATTATTGTCGAGTAATTGATAGAAAAGCGAATAATTATGAGACTATCTAGGCATGATCATTGTATATAGGCATCACGTCCGAGACAAGTAGACTGAAACGAGTCTGCATCTACTACTATTACTCCACACATCGACCGCTATCCAGCATGCATCTAGTGTATTGAGTTCATACGAACAGAGTAACGCCTTAAGCAAGATGACATGATGTAGAGGGATAAGCTCAAGCAATATGATGAAAACCCCATTTTTTATCCTCGATGGCAACAATACAATACAATACGTGCCTTGCTGCCCCTACTGTCACTGGGAAAGGACATCGCAAGATTGAACCCAAACCCAAGCACTTCTCCCATTGCAAGAACTATAGATCTAGTAGGCCAAACCAAACCAATAATTGGAAGAGACTTACAAGGATATTATGAGCACACATAAAAAGTTCAGAGAAGAACCAAATATCTTTCATAGATAACCTTGATCATAAACTCACAATTCATCGGATCTCGACAAACACACAGCAAAAAGAGATTACATCGAATAGATCTCCTCGAAGACCGAGGAGAACTTTGTATTGAGATCCGAAGAGAGAGAAGAAGCCATCTAGATACTATCTATGGACCCGAAGGTCTAAGGTAAACTACTCACAACTCATGGTGAGGGCGATGATGATGATGATGAAGGCCTCCATGATGGATCCCCCTATTGGAACAGGCTCCAAGATGGGATCTCCACGGGAACGGCAGCTACGACGGTGGAATTAGGGTTTTCTCTCTGCGTATGGAGTTTCTGGGGTACGTAGGTATATATAGGAAGAAGGGGGGCACCGGGGGCCACACGGGCTGCCCTCGAGACAGGGGGGCGCGCCCTGGGAAGGGGGGCGCCCCCCCACCCTCGAGGGTGGCCTTCTGTCCCCTGGCTTGGCCCTGAAGTCTTTCGTGCGTGATTTCCTCCAAAAATATCTCTCGCGAAGGTTTCATTCCGTTTGGACTCCGTTTGATATTCCTTTTCTGCAAAACCCTAAAATAGGCAAAAAATAGCAATTTGGACTGGGTCTTTTGGTTAGTAGGTTAGTCCCAAAAATGATATAAAAGTGAATGATAAAGCCCATTAAACATCCAAGACTTCGTAAATAATAGCATGGAACAATCAAAAATTATAGATACGTTGGAGACGTATCAACCTTCTTAAGGCAAACTTGTTTAACTTATGTATGTACTCAGATATTATTGCTTCCGCTGACTCTGTTGTATTCGAGCCCTCGAGGCCCTGGCTTATAATATAAAGCTTGTATTATTTTATTTCTGTCTAGAGTTGTGTTGTGATATCTTCTAGTGAGTCCCTGATCTTGGTCGTACACGTTTGCATGCATGATTAGTGTATGGTCAAATCGGGGGCATCACAAGTTGGTATCAGAGCCGGCTGTCTGTAGGAATCCCCCTTTACAACTCCTTGGCCGAAGTTGAGTCTAGTCAGTGCAAAACTATTACTAACATGGTTGTGTGGCTTACGGGCCTACGTCGCCATTGGGTGGTATTAGGATCTTTTATTCCTCGTCTTTACTCTCGGGCTCTGATCTCTCTCCTATTCGGGTTAAATGATTTTGCTAAAATCTAACTTTAGGTTCTCGAAAATACTTTCTCCCGAAGAGCCCCTTCAGTCAAGATGGTCGCCTGCTTCATCAGAAGATGCTGGAGATAATATTTGATGTTTTTCCGATATTCTTCTGGCCTCCGCCTTTGCAATTCCTTACCACCGTTATATCCATATTGATAACGACTTACACTTGTCTTTCATATGATCAATTCTCCATTGCTCTTGTTATTACAAGGTACCCCGAAACATCTTCTTATATTCCGTATATCCATTGTGCCACTGCTTTGCAGTTCATTGCCACATGAATAACATTATGGATAATTCCTCGCATTTACCGAGTATCCGCTCATCCCCTTTCATGTGTTTCATAAGTCTCTGAAATATCCTTCGACCTTCGGAGAATCCTGAGCAGCCTATTGCTCTTGAAATTCTTGCTTGCTTACATTATGGTTAACCCCATAAGTCTAGTAATCTTATTGACATCCTTTGTCATTATCATTTTGAGTCCGTTGATTCAACATGTTGGGAATGTTCGCAATCCTTGATCCTAGAATTCATCCTTCCGACTCAGACGTCATTTTGAACATGAGCTGGTTCTCGACCAATCAAATTGTCGTCGATTGTACCAATAAGCCTACTCAACTTGTCAATCTGTAAGCAGAGTGTTTGCTCCCGATCCCTTGAATTGAACATCATAGTTCCTTCGCATTTGAGCTTTGAGTTAGTCAGTTGTTTCTATGATCCAATGCCTTTACATTGTTTCTTCCTCTAGTTGTGTGCCGATGCTCACATCAGCTCCATTACGGACTGTCCGGTCCTTTGTTGGATTGTTATCCGACATTGATCTTGATATTCTACAACTTTGTGAGTCCTTCCTCGAATACATAACGCCTTTGGTAAATTGTATCCTCTGCGTTGCCGACCGTGCTCTACTATCGAGCTTGTGATAATTACTCCTAAAAAATTTGTGGTATATGTTCCTAAGATGCCCTGATGGGTTGAACCTATGCCCCATAAAGCCGTGTCAACCCAAAAGATTTCATGGGTCATACTCATCTCGCATTTCACCAGGTAAAACTTTCAACACTAATGCCATTTTCTAAACAAAAGGCGAATGAAAGGTTATGCATTTGGAGAAGTGGGAGTCGACCTTGAACTTTGTGTTCATGCCCATGGACACGATGCAGATCTTATCATGAAAGCTTCTCATAGAAATAATTATGCCCTTGATATATCTGGGATCTGGCCTTTTGCAATCATGGTGCTGACCATGCTCTCCTTTAAATACCATTTATCGGACAAGTTAAACAACTTGTCCTCTGCAGGTCAATTCACCTGTCCAATCTCTATTATGATCTACCTTTGAGTATTACCCCGTGGTATCTTGACAATGTCACATAACCATATTACTTCTTATGAGTTGTTTTTCAAGTATTACCTCTCACCGATTCCAATTTTCATCGGGTTCTGAGTTGTTAGACACTCAAGGACACCGATAAGTGATCTCCATTCCTCACTCCGATTCCATAACTCTAAGTAGTCTCCATTGCTTATGAGTTTATTAATTCTTCAAGTCATATCTAGCCTGATTGGCTACATCATTATCATACTAATTTTAATTGTGCTACCAGGCCCTTCTTCCCGGAGCACAAAATTTAGACGATGAGGTAAGCTTATGTCGATTTTCCTCATCATATCATTTCACCTTGAACAACAGGTTTCGAGTTTGTGCCGTACCTGTGGTTCCATTAACCTTTCGCTTCATCATTCCTCTGACATGATGTCCTCGCCGATCGATTACATCTTCATGATATCTCTCGACAACTGTGTCGTGATCATTAGTGATATTCTGAGCTCTTCCAGGTTATCAATCGAATCCACAATGAGAAATAACATCCTTACCCCCTCGATGATTTGAGTTATCATCAACAACATTATTGCCTTCCCTCCAACACAAACTTGTTCGTGTTTCGTGTTATACCTGGAGATTCTTGCTATCCAGCATTTGTTCTCTACCTTGGAATATTACCATCTATTATGTCAAGAATGTCGTTAGAATTTCACCACCTCTTAAGAATTCTTGATACATGTGATATTTCTTGCCATATCCGTTCATTCCTTGGTCCTCGTTTTGTTTATAACCGGAAACCCAAAAATTGAAGTATTACGTGTGAATTCAAAAATTATAGCAACCCTATTGCTTTAAAGTGAATGGTCGATAGTCTCATTCTCGGTCTTTTGGTTACTGAATCACCATTATATCATTGATCGTGCTACCTAGTCCATTTTCCAGGTGCACGTTCCATTCAAGATTTACTTATGGATGTTCTCCTCTAACATACTGTGGTATGTCCAATGTTTCCATCTTGTTCACTAAAATGTAGAAATCCATGCTTATGGAAAAGACCCTCGATACCTCGCCCTTGCCCTTGGTACCGAAGTTGTTGCCGACATAACTGACATGTTACCCACTGACTTGCCTTGCTAACACAATCGTGCAATATGTCACCGCTCCTTCTACTTTTAACCCACATGGTGGGCCCATAACCCACAGTTCCACAGGATCGAAACCCGACTCTCCTGTACACGCCCGTTTCAAAGTTACCCCTTGCGCTTGGTTTCGTATGTAATTCGCGAGCCATCTTCCTAGTGATCTATGCTGGTATTAGACATAATACTTATTCTCGTTGCCCTAAAACCCTTTCACCTTCTGTTAGGCATCGAACGATTTCCTAGCCGCTTGAAACTCCTTATCGTACCTTCTTACTTTGCTCTTGATATTTTCTTAAGTTTCAATTCGAGAGTTACTTTCCGCCACATTCTCCGATGTTATCGACCAAATAGTCAACCTTGCAGAGGTCCGTTCTTTCGGAAATACCCCCTTATTCTTCCATAAGTATGATGGAGACCCAAAAGAAGGATGACAACATCATCATGATGACCTGAAGCAGAGGACTGAAGACATCAACGTAATGGATTGACCCCTTCGAGAATAGAAACTAGGACCGAGAAGATCCGTTAGAATTTTGTAACCATAATTTTCCCCCTTACTCCCTTCCTAAATCTCGGGACGAGATTTCTTATAGTGGAGGAGATTTGTGACGCTCGGATAATCAAGCTACAGTAACCCTCTAGTAATGATGCCTTGTCTCCGCTGTTACTATTGTTAATCTCGCGTTAGTTCGAAACAGGTTCAAAATCAAATTCAAAATCAAGCAAACGGTAAATGTTTTCAAATATTAAAAATAAAATGTTTGGAGTGTGCCCTTTCATGCCTATGTATTTATGGTGCAGAAACCACTTTTTTACAGAATGCCTAAATACTTTAAAATGAATTAATACAGTAAGGAATTAAATAAAAAGAAAATGTATAAACAAAAAAAGAAAGGAAAAAAGAAAAGGGCCATGAACCCCCTGGGCCTCGGTCAATCCCACCAAGCCGGCCCAACCTTTCCACCTGCCGGGTCACCCTCCTCCTTCCCTGTTCATCCGACCGGGGGTCCTCCCGCGCGTCCCCGCCACACCACATCGCCGGCGATGCCGCGAAGTGGATAAGAACACCGTGGACCTCCCCCTCGGCCTCGTCAGCTCCCCCTCACACAAATATCTCCCTCTCCGCCTCTCCCTCCTCTCTAGTTTCCCCATCGCCAGAACATAGTCATCGCCGTGCCATCGTCGCCGCCGTGACCACCGGCCTCCCCGCATTGCCTGTTGGCGTTCGGGACATCCGCCATGGACTACTTCCTGCTCCTCACCACTGGATCGAGTCTACGGACCTGAATCGGCGCCGCCTATGCGTCTTCTTCCTCGGCATCATCAGACCTCACCGCGGCCGATTTGCTCCCCCCCCTATGCTACTAAGCCCCCGAGGGACCTCCGTGCGTCCACACGATGAGCTCCGCTTCCCCCTTCCTCTGGAATGCTTGGCGTTGATCCCTAGCTAGATGTGCTCATCGTCACGCCATGGCCGAGCTCTCCTTCTTCCACCGAACTCGCTGTGCTCACTGTCGTCCACCCAGTGCTAAGTCGTGGACACCACCGTGCTCCTAGAGATCCACCAGAAACGCGTGCGCTCTTTGGTTCCTCTCGGACGAGTCCCTGGGCTCGAACCCGAGACCAACGCGCTCGATTCCATCGCTGAGGCCGCCGTGCCCGTGGCGGGGCTCCAGCTCGTGCTCAACACTTCATGGCTGCGTCCCTCCCCGTACGCAGTCGCGCCCATCCGCGCTCCACACTTGCCCGATAGCCTGCTTCCCGCCGCCGCCTTACTCACCTGGCCCGCCTCCGCCAAGCCTGTGCGCCGATCGCCGCCACAGCAGCCTAGCAACCCTGCCACCGCAGCCGGGCGCGCGACGCCCGCACCTCACCTTACCTTGCCGCTGCCACTCGCCCTGCCACGCCGCTTCGCCTGCGCCTCGCCCTGCGCTCGCCATCACCGGCGTGGCCCCCCTGCCCGCCGCTCGCCGCCGTGCCCGTGGCTCCGCGGGCTTGCCGCCTGCCTCCAGCCTCCCCCCCTAGCGCTGCCTCCGGAGACCGCCCCGGCCGCCGTTGGCCGGCGAGGCCGCGCCCTCTCGTGCCTCGCCCCCGCGCTTGCGGGCGACCGCGCCCCGTGCCTAGCGCCACTTTGGCCTTCGCCCTGCCGCCTCGGGCTCGGCTGCTCGCATCCATTTGCCCACGCCCGCGCGCCCGTTAACCCATTCTCGGGTGGGATTATGACGGATGGGGCCCATCCCCAAAAAAAAGTTTAAAAAAAATACTAAATAGTAAAAATAATATTAAAATACTAGTTAATTAATTAGTGAAATGGTAAATTAACTTAATTAATTAGCCTTAATTAACCTAATTGACTAGTTAATGAAACCTATCTGTATGACATGTGCCCCCCCTAGGCCGAGTTGACCAGTCAACTGGTCAACAGTTGACCTGGTCAACGGGGCCGCTGTTAGCCTCTGGTGGCCTGCTGTGTGCACTCACCCGTGTGCACATAGCATTTTCACCTCTTTATTTTGAATTAGAATTAATTGTAGAATGTTGTTAAATCTTTGAAAAATCATAGAAAATAATATGTAACTCGGATGAAAAAGTTTTATATATGGAATGCTCAGAACGACGAGACGAATCCGAATATGCGGTCCATTCGTCTGCCACATGCTCCTAGCATAGCGAACATGCAACATTCCCCCTCCGATTCATTTGTCTGAAAACACGAAACACCGGGGATACTTTCCCGGATGTTATCCCCCTCCGCCGGTATCCTGTAGCACCGCGTTAGAACACCCTAGCACTGCGTGTGGACATGTCGTGCTTCTCTGTTGCATCTGTATGCTTTGTATTTATTGTTTTCCCCCCTCTTCTCTCCGGTAGACCGCGAGACTGATGCTACCTCGGTGATCGACTGCATCAACGACGACCCCTCCTTCTCGTCTAAACAACCAGGCAAGCCAACCCCCTTTGATCATTCCGATATCGCCCATTCCCTTCCCTCTTATGCTTGCATTAGAACTGCTACTGCTTTTGTGTGATCCTATTCTGATGCATAGCCTGTTGTTGATACCTGCTTTCATACCTTACATGTTTATACTAAACTGCTTAGTATAGGCTGGTTAGAGATCCATCAGAGACCCCCCCCCACTTTATCATGTCTGCCCCGCTGGATTATCAGAAGACCCGATCAACAGGATCGAAGACCAGGCCCCGGCACCGCACATCACTTTCCCCTTAGTTGCTCGACAATACTGGGTTACTATCGAGTGCGGAGGGTGACACCTCAGCAGAAGTTCTGATGTTAACCTTGTAGGTTAGTTCACCGGTAATGGTCATCGAGGGTTATTCCTCTTTCTCCACTCCCGATAACGACACTGTCATGCAACTCCTCAAGAGTGTACCTCGAGGGTGACACCTCTTTCGTCCACCTTGATGATAAACACCAGGTGGAATTCCATCGAGGGTGATTTCCTCAGGTTTTCCCTTTGGTGTTAGACACACAGTTACTATGGTTACTATGACTTTACACTGAACCTTGTTACTAAAGACGGGTCGACCCTGAGGGGTACCCGCGCGAGCTTAATTGCGAGTGATGTGTAGTCGGGTTGACCTGGAAGGTGCCCGCGAGATAAATACGAGGCATGGCCGGGCATTCTTAGCCCTTGCCGCAAGTCCTCGAGACAGGGCGATGGGGTTACATGATCGTGAGTCTCTGCTCATTACCGCGTGTTCCCAAGACACTAAACGATTTGGATATTTGATCCAAGGGGCCTCTGGCCTGATAGCGCTAACCATCACATGGGCATAGTATAGGCGTTCTGTGTCGTATGCATCAGCCGAAGCTTAACTGACGTCATGCGACTGAGCGGTGCGCACCGGGTTGGACCGCGTAAGCACCTACCTTTTTAAGGATGTAGCCCAGGTCTGCTCACCGGCCGCCCACACAACGTGCGGGAGTTCCCAGGGTAATGGCCCGTGACCCCTGGGGGTATAGGTTTAGTCCGGCGTGCATGACCTCTCTATTAAGCATAGGTCAAGTTGTGGCGTATTGTTTGGCCGAGGGCGGGCATGACCTGATGGTGTGTCCGACCGGAGTTAAGCGAGCGTGGTGGGTAAGTTAGTGCGCCCCTGTAGGGAAGAAAACATCTATCGATAGCCTATCCTACGGTAACGGACACTTGGAGTTGTATCCCGATCGCTACAACTAGAACTGGATGGTGAGGCATGATTTGTATATGTTGCTCCGGGAGTCAAGAAAGGATCCCGGGGCGTTGACAACAACATAAATATGACTTATGTTATACTACTCTATTTCCCCCCTGTTGCTGCAAGACGATGGTTTCGAGAAGATGCTAGTCTTCGATAGGACTAGCTTCTCCCCCTCTTATTCTGGCATTCTGCAGCTTAGTCCACAGATACTATCCTTTTCATTCATACCGATGCATATGTATTGTAGATCCTTGCTTGCGAGTACTTTGGATGAGTACTCACGGTTGCTTTGCTCCCCCTTTTTCCCCTTCTTTCTTCTTTCTGGTTGATGCAACCAGATGGTGGAGTCCAGGAGCCAGATGCCACACTTGACGACTGCTACTACCCCGATAAAGCCTACTACCTCATGGTGACAGCTGACGACCAGGAGTAGTTAGGAGGTCCCAGGTAGGAGGCCTTGCCTTTTCGATCATTGATGTTTTGTGCTAGCCTTCTTAAGGCAAACTTGTTTAACTTATGTCTGTACTCAGATATTATTGCTTCTGCTGGCTCTGTTGTATTCGAGCCCTTGAGGCCCCTAGCTTGTAATATAAAGCTTGTATTATTTTATTTCTGTCTAGAGTTGTGTTGTGATATCTTCCAGTGAGTCCCTGATCTTGGTCGTACATGTTTGCGTGCATGATTAGTGTACGGTCAAATCAAGGGCATCACACCTTCATCGGTTTTCATCCATGTATCAACATGTCACAAAATACTTAAATCAGATATAAATCAAAAGACAAAAACAAGGATTTCATAGGCTGCCAAACCTTCAAATCAACTGTTGCCAAAGGGCCGCACAGCCGCTGAGTTAAACCTTCACTTAACCTTATAAGCCGGGCCTCACATGAACAATCATCGTTTTAACTTTGACAAGTTCAGGGTCTGTATAAGATTAACTTGTCAAAAGTACGGCGAGTCATTCCATTAAATCTGGGCGGAGTGACAGACATAAAAGGCAGGATAACCCAGGTTTTTAGGTGAATACACCTGGCTTCCAAGCCTATTACAAGGGTCATAAAAACTCTTGTCCGTTGAACAAAGAGCCCCCAAGTAATATTTCATTCCAGGCGTACAAGCTGGATGAATAGGGTAATCACAGCTATCCTCAATGAGCAGGAAGTCCCCATGTAATTTGTAGTAAGAGAAGCTAATAAGTAAGGATGGCAATTTTATCCATGGACATGGATATCCATGGATATCCGACCCAAATATATATGGTTTGGATATGCTTTTGTGTCCATGGGGAGCGCCCAAACCCGACCCGATTACTCGTGGGTAGGGCATGGATACAATCTTGTACCCATGGGTATATCCAAATCCGACCCAATAGTATGACTTAATGGGCAAAAATCTGCTATCCCTACCCTGCAGTCACATGTCCCACTGCAATTTTACACTTTGTTATCCAAAACATGCAAATTACACAATCCCCGTCATAACTTTTATTAGTGCACATTCAATCCCATATGTAACATACCCCAACACCCTTCCCTTATTTTTATCTCCTTGTTAAATGACTCGTCATTCTCATCTGTTATAAAAATACTAAATGATCTTATGATGTTAGTGGACGTTGATTTACCATAAGTGAAGCCTAGCCTGCCACGAAGTGAAGAATGGAAGAGCTTATGTTAACATTGTGTTATGTCTAATTTATATGTCTAGAGAGGACCCAATGGATATCCAGTGGGTATGGATATCCATCGGATGTGGACATGGACACAATTTTTCACCCATGGAATTTTTCATGGGCGGGCAAAGACTTTCTTCATGGATATGGATATGGATTTGATATTGTTCAACCCGATCCAAACCCGACCCATTGCCATCCTTACTAATAAGGCAGGATACCCATGTTTGAACCGCTCATCATCGCAGCAAGTTCTCTTTGGCAACCTTTAATTTTTTTCTGAGAATAAATTTCTTTTTGAACCAGATATTGAGAGCTTCAAAGCTTTGTGAGAGATAGATTTCCCTTGAACCGGATTTTAAATCGGATATTGAGAGCTTCAACGCTTTTTGGGAGATACATTTCCCTTGAACCGGATTTTAAATCGGAGTCCTTCTTTTTAAACCGGAAATTTTCTGACGGCCTTTAAATTGTCACTAATAGGGCAGCAGCCTTCGGGGTCGGGTTAATTTTCCCTCCAATGCCATGGAGTTCTTGAATTCATTGAAACCGGCCAATTCTGCCGAGTCCTGTCATTGTAGCCCCTGAGTATTAAGACGACTCGAGGAGTGGTCTTGAGATTCTCCATATTTGACTGTGATATAAACAGACATATAGTTTAACAACAGAATATCAAACCACAATAGCGGTGACTAGTGCACCTGTCCATTGATCCATCCGGTGTAGACAAGGGCCATAGCTTGATGGTCTCTTTTTAAATGATGAATTCTTATGCATACGAAGTTTCACAAACAAGAATAATTATTCTTGAATAAAATAAAAATGTATCAATAGAAACTTAACAGGATGGATTTCACATGTTATGTTTTATCGAAAACTTTCAGTTGTAGGGCTGCAACAACGATGACAGAGGCGGCGATTTAAAGTGCGGCACCGGGCGGCTCAGAAGAGATCCTCCGGGTCATGTTACTCAGCCAACCCTTCTTTCTTTTCGTTTTTCATCCCCCAGCCAGCTTCCGCCTTTTCTTCAGTAAGAATCGGGCGGTTCGACAGAGACTGGCCCGGCGTGAGGCCGCACGACCTTTGGGAGACGAGGTCACGGTGTCCTAGATGGCATGGCGACTCATTGGTGAGAAGAAACGCCCTTTAGATTTTAGCTTTGTTTTTAAGCTGTCAAGGTGAGCAGCTGTCATGTCTAAATTCAAATCATCAGGTGATCCCGAATTACCAAATAGTGTTGCTTTCAATCGACAAAGTTGGGATATGCCCACTATCTTGCTTATGTGAATCAATTTCCACCTCATAACTTTGAACAATAAGAACATTTTCTTATCTGAATCATAATGATAGCAGCAATCAGTGATTTCCTACCCAGCAGAAAAAACCCGCCGTCTTGGCTATGTCCAACTGGTACACCATTTACCCAAACACTGAATCAACGGCTTCAGTGGCGGCTTACTAACTCAAAACTACAGAAGTAACTCTTCAGTAAAATCGAAGGATCTGCAGAAACTCCATATCCACCGCATTAACTCCGATCTCAACTCCATAATGGATCTGATTTGTTTGCAATTTCAAGAACAATAGCTTCACTAGCAATTTGAGCAATGGCATCATTGGGTTGTTTAGAAGCAGGTGGCTCAGCAGAGGCAGAGACCAAAAAATGCGGTGATAGAGCGGCTCGCCGCTTGGCACGGTGGCTTGAGGAGAAAATGGGAAGGGTGGGCCGCAACAACAGTTTAGGCACACCGGCTAGGGCGGCTCAGATTCGGGCGTGAGGCCGGCACGGCTGCCAGGGGTGGCAGCGGGTCGAAGCAGGTGAAATCCCGGCAAAGTGAGGTAGGCGGCCGCTCACAGCAGCGGCTTGACCGCAGCAAGACGGGCGGTCAACGGCTGGAGAAGGAGGCCCTGTGGTGAACCGGAAGTAAGGGCGAAGGCGACTCGGCACAGTCACGGCCGTTGACCACATCGGCAGAGGCGTGGGCGACTCATAGTAGTGGCGGATCGCAACTACAGAGGCGGAGACGAGTCTGCCATGGCTCCATGTGAGGTTCGTGTGGGTCGGCGGCTCATAGAGGCCGCAGAGACTAGAGGGGGTCGCGGAGATCTTCGGTTCGTTCCTCTTGCAGGTGAGGCCGTACAGGCAGATTTGACTCGGAGGCAGCGTGGCCCAGAGTTTGACCCGATTTTGAGGCTCATAGAGGCCGTACAGGCAGATCTGACTCGGAGGCAGCATGGCCTTGGCGCCTAAACGGTGAGCAGAGCACGCGGAGGGACGTGGGCAGAGCACGTCGCGGCCGCCTAAACGACGAGCAAACACATGCATAATTATTGCATATAGCAGTTGAACATAGCGGTGAATAGCCATCCAACAATATTATTTTTGATGACATGCATTAATACACTCTTAGTTAAATCTAATGTCAAATTTGGTACTTACAAAATACAAGGGAACCAATAAACCACAATGGAGGTAGTACCTATACCAACACAGACGCCCAATGTAGAATTAATGACGTTATACATGTGTCTCGCAATCCACGCCAATGCTTCCAGCCTCTTCCCTCATTGGTTTCCAGCCACCAACTAGTGGCTTGCTCCATATGACCCAAGCGGCAATGCACCGTCGGAACACTGTGCATAGATCTAGTTCACACCCATCTACCATTTGTTATTCCAAGCATGCCAGGCAACGACCAAAACTTTGCCGTTGACCCCTTCCTGCGTTACATCTTCAGCGAGAAGGAGGAGCCGGAGTAGGTCGGAAAGCAAGAGCTTCATCGTCTGGTGCAGGTGCCATGGCCCATCGGCGGCGATAGCACCATCATGTTGTTCCTTGGGCGTACAATGGACATATTGAAGAGGAAGTGTGATGATTAGTTTTCCGTTTGTCGTGCAAAAGATCTAGAGCTGCTAGGCGGCATGATCGATGACCCACCCGAAGAGCCGCCGTCACCGATGCTCATCGAGAGCCTGATGCCCCTCCAAGAATGGGCAGAGGACCTCTGCGATTCAGTTATGAGACAACCTGTCTACAGTCTTATCATTGCCGCCGCCAGCCATGTCAAACTCGATCTCGATGATGTGGTGGTCAGACTCGAGTGCATCCTTGGCGGAGTTGACGTCCCCGACGAAGTAGAACATCACCAATGTGATATCTTAAGGATGTAGGTGATGGACGGAACTTGATACCAGTGCAGAGACATGGAGATGGACCGGTTCCGTGGGCGTGTCATCGTCCAAGAGGTGTGCAAGCTGCAAGAGGATGGGGTCATTCGAGAGGTGCGACATCTAGAGTGGCTCGCTAACCCGGTCATCATGCCCAAGAAAGGCAGGAAAGAGCGCATGTGCGTCGACTTCACAAGCCTCAACAAGGCCTGCCCTCAGGACCCGTTCCCGCTCCCGCGCATCGACCAGATCATGGACTCCACTACCGAATGCGACCTGCTATGCTTCGTAGATGTCTTCTCGGGCTATCATCAAACGGAGATGGAACAGAGGTTGTGGACAAGATGGCTTTCATCTCCCCGTGCGGCGTGTTCTGCTACGTGTGCATGCCGTTCAGCTTGAAGAGTGTTGGCGCCACCTTTCAATGGCTGGTGCACATCACGTTGGGGCCACAGCTGGGGAGAAACACAGAGGCATACGTTGGCGACATTGTGGTCAAGTCGCACGTCGCCCGAACGCTAATTGAGGTCCTGGAGGAAACGTTCGCGAACCTGCGCAAGGTCAACTTGAAGCTCAACCCCGAGAAATGCGTCTTCGGGTCCCTTCCGGGAAAGTTCTTGGCTTCCTGGTCTCCCACCAGGGGATCGAGGCCAATCCTGAAAAGGTTATTACCATCGAGAAGATGCGCCTCCTTGGACCCTCAAGGAGATGCAGGGGCTGGCGGGGTGCATTGCCTCCCTGGGCCGTTTCATATCCAAACTCGACGTTCACACTTTGTTGTTCTTCAAGTTGATGAGAAGGACAGGTTCGTTCGAATGGACGCCCGAGGTAGACGCGGCATTCGAAGACCTCAAGTGGTACCTCACAAGCCCCCTGTTATGGTGGCGCCATGTTTTCATGAGCCTCTGGTCCTATTCCTAGCGGCCACCCCGCAGACTGCTAGCGCCGTGCTAGTGGCAATGTGGGAAGAGCGTGTTGGTACTCGGAATGAGATTTGTGAGGTTCGCGGACCCCCTGAGCTCCCGGGGATGTCAGAGCCTTGCGAGCCACTTAGGCCTCACGCACCCCCTCAAGACCCGGCACCCGCTGAAGCCCCGTGCCTCGTCGAGCACCCCGTGTACTTCGTAAGCACGGTATTGAGGGACGCGTGTGTGCGATACCTCACGCAGCAGAAGCTCCACCTCGCGCTTTTGGTCGCCTCTAGGAAATTGCGCCATTACTTCCAAGGTCATCCCATCAAGGTCGTTTCTGCGTACCCCCTGGAGATGGTGTTGCATAGCTCCAATGCCGCGGGGCGAATAACCGAGTGGAGCATTGAGTTGCAGACATTTGCTACTTCTTGAGCTTGCATTGATTTTTTCCTTGAAGAGGAAAGGGTGATGCAACAAAGTAGAGATAATTATTTCCCTCAGTTGAGAACCAAGGTATCAATCAATCAGGAGGCACAAACAAGTCTCCAAGCTATGGACATGCACAAACTAACAAACACTTGCACACAACGCGGGAAAGGGTTGTCAATCCCTTCACGGTCACGAACAAGAGTGAGATCTGATAGAGATAGATTTAAAACAGAAGTAAAAATCAAAATAAAGTGAACACAAAATAATTGCAGCAAGATGTTTTTGGGTTTTTAGTTTTATAGATCTGAAAATATATGATGGAAAATAGACCCGAGGGCCATAGGTTTCACTAGAGGCTTCTCTCTCGAGGAAAGCATATGGTGGGTAAACAAATTATTGTCGAGCAATTGATAGAAAAGCGCAAAGTTATGATGATATATAAGGCAATGATCATAAATATAGGAATCACGTTCGTGACATGTAGATCGCCTCCTGCCTGCATCTACTACTATTACTCCACTCATCGACCGCTATCCAGCATGCATCTAGAGTATTAAGTAAAAAACTGAGTAACACCTTAATCAAGATGACATGATGTAGAGGGATAAGCTCATGCAGTATGATATAAACCCCATCTTTTTATCCTTAATGGCAACAACACAATACGTGCCTCGCTACCCCTACAATGTCACTGGTGAGGACATCGCAAGATTGAACCCATCACAAAGCACCTCTCCCGTTGCAAGAAAAACCTATCTAGTTGGCCAAACCAAATCAATATTTTGAAGAGAAATACAAAGCTATCTCAATCATGCATAAAAGAGTTCAGAGAAGACTCAAGTAATATTCATAGGTAATCTGATCTTGAATCCATAATTCATCGGATCTTGACATACACACCGCAAAAGAAGATTACATCGAATAGATCTCCAAGAACATCAAGGAGAACGTTGTATTGAAGATCAAAGAGAGAGAAGAAGCCATCTAACTACTAGCTATGGACCTGTAGGTCTATGGTAAACTACTCACACATCATTGGAGGGGCAACAAAGTTGATGTAGATGCCCTCCGTGACCGAATCCCCTTCCGACGGAGTACCGGAAAAGTCCCTAAGATGGGACCCCGTGAGAAAAGAGACTTGCAGCGGTGGAAACATATATTCGTGGATGCCTCTAGGGTTTCTGGAATATTTTTGAATTTATAGGCCAAGGAGTAGGGTCGGGGGACTCTTGAGGGGGCCCCTGTGGCTTGTCGCCTCCTCGAGGATCTTCTCACTTGAACTCCAAGTCTTCTGGATGTCTCCTCGTCCAAGAAAAATCATTGCATAAGTTTTATTCCTTTTGCACTTCGTTTGATATTTCTTTTCTGAAAAACTAAAAAACAAGGAAAAATAGAAACTGTCATTGGGCTCTAGGTTAATAAGTTAGTCCCAAAAATAATATAAAATAGCATATTAATGCATATAAAACATCCAAAGTTGATAATATAATGGCATGAAACAATAAAAAAATATAGATACATTCGAGACGTATCAACCATCCCTAAGATTAATTCTTGCTCGTCCTCGAGTAGGTAAATGATAAAAATAGAATTGTTGATGTGGAATGGTACCTAACATAATTTATCAATGCAATCTTATTTATTGTGGCATGAATATTCATATCCATAATATTAAAAACAAAAGTTTAATATTGACATAAAAACAATAATACTTCAAGCATACCAATGAAGCAATCATATCTTCTCAAAATAACATGGCAAAAGAAAGTTATCCCTACAAAATCATATAGTCTGGCTATGCTTCATTTTCATCACACAAAGTATTTCATCATGCACAACCCTGGTATTAGTCAAGCAATTGTTTCACACTTTAGTGTTCTCAAACTTTTTCAACTTTCACGCAATACATGAGCGTGAGCCATGGATATACCACAATAGGTGGAATAGAAGGTGGTAGTAGACAAAATAAGGGACAAAGACTCACATCAACTAGGCAAATTAATGGACTATGGCGATGCCCATCAATCGATATCAATGCAAGTGAGTAGGGATTGCCATGTAACGGATGCACTAGAGCTATAAGTGTATGAAAGCTCAAAACAAAACTAAGTGGGTGTGCATCCAAGTTGCTTGCTCATGAAGAGTTAGGGCAATTTCAGGAAGCCCATCATTAGAATATACAAGCCATGTTCTATAATGAAAAATTCCCACTAGTATATGAACGTGACAAAATAGGAGACTCTCTATTATGAAGAACATGCTTCTATTTCAAAGAACAAGTGTGGAAAAAGGATAGTAACATTGTCCCTTCTCTCTTTTCTCTCATTTTTATTTTTATTTTTTATTGGGTTTATTTGGTCTCTTTTATTTTATTTGGGCTTGTTTGGCCTCTTTTATTTTTTATAAAGTCCGGAGAGTCATCCCAACTTGTGAGGGAATCATAGCCTCCATCATCCTTTCCTCACACGGGTAATGATCTAATGATGAACATCACACTTTTATTTACTTAGAACTCAAAAATTACAACTCAAGGAAAATAACAAAACGGTGAAAGTTGCATGGCAATATATTTCAGAATGGCTATGGAAATGCCATAATAGGCAGGTACGGTGGCTGTTTTGAGGAAGCGTAAATGGTGGGTTTAATGCACCGACGAAAGTTGCGCGGTACTAGAGAGCCTAGCAATGGTGGAAGGGTGGGAGTGTGTATAATCCATGGACTCAACATTAGTCATAAAGAACTCACATACTTATTGCAAAAATTTATTAGTCATTGAAACAAAGTACTACACGCATGCTCCTAGGGGAGGGGTTGGTAGGAGTTAACCATCGTGTGCTCCCGACCTCCACACAAAGGATGGCAATCGAAGAATAAATAATGCTCCAACTTCATCACATAACGGTTCACCATACGTGCATGCTACAGGAATCACAAAATTTAACACAAGTATTTCTACCAATCCACAATTACTCACTAGCATGACTCTAATATCACCATCTTAATATCTCAAAACAATTGTAGGGAATCAAACTTCTCATATATTCAATGCTCTTTATGGAAGTTTTTATTATATCCCCTTTGGATGCCTATCATATTAGGACTAAATTCACAACCCAAGAAAATTACCATGCTGTTTAGAGACTCTCAAAATAATATAAGTGAAGCATGAGAGTTCATTAATTTCTTGAAAATAACACCATAGCCGTGCTTAAAAAGATATAAGTGAAGCACTAGAGAAACTACCCTAGCTCAAAAGATATAAGTGAAGCACGAATAGTATTCTAATAAATTCAAGATTAACGCGTGTCCCTCTCAAAAGGTGTGTAAAACAAGAATGATTGTGGCAAACTAAAAATCAAAGACTCAAATAGTACAATACGCTCCAAGCAAAACACATATCATGTGGTGAATAAAAATATAGCCTCAAGTAAATTTACAGATGGATTGAAAACAAAAGAGGGGATGCCATCCGGGTCATCCCCAAGCTTAGATGCTTGGTTATCCTTGAATATTACCTTGGGGTGCCTTGGTCATCCCCAGTCTTAGGCTCTTGCCACTCCTTATTCCATAGTACATCAAATCTTTACCGAAAACTTGAAAACTTCACAACATAAACTCAACAGAAAACTCATGAGATCCATTAGCATAATAATTCAAATAACCACTTTAGATAAGGTTGTGAACTCATTATAATTTTATATTGGTGTTATATCTACAGTATTCTAACTTCTCCATGGTTCATACCCCCCTATACTACCCATAGATTCATCAAAATAAGCAAACAACACGATGAAAACGTAATGTGTCAAAAACAAAAGAGTCTGTAGCAATCTGAAAACTTCACATACTTATGCAACTCTAAAAATTCTGAAACATTAGGAAAACATGGGAAATTTGTATATAAAAATTTCGTAAAAATTTCAGAAAATTATTACACTCTAGTGAATTGTATATTTTTCTGCACTGGACGCAAAAGTTTATGTTTTATTTAGCAAAATCAAATCAACAATCTTCCAAACCATCCCAAAGGTATTACTTGGCACAAACACTAAATTAAAACATAAAAACACATCTAACCAAGGCTAGATAATTTTTTTATTCAAAAATAGAAAGAAAAGATCAAAACAAAAATAAAATTGGGTTGCCTCCCAACAAGCGCTATTGTTTAACGCCCCTAGCTAGGCAAAGAGCAATGATTTAGGTATTGTCATCTTTGGTATTCATCTCCTTTTTAATCAAAACCATCAAAATTTCTCTTAACAAATCCTTCTTCTCTTTTTCTTTTTTTCTAATGGGAGAACTCAACTCATGAAAATGACTTTGATTAGTAATTTTAACATTCATAATTTCATGCTTAGGGTCATCACCATAAATATCTTCATATAGAATTCATATTTCATTTTTGATAGGTTCTTTAGACATAACTTCCATCCACTCCTCATCAAATCCGACATAAATCCATTTAGTAACCCAATCAAATTTTTCATAAGTGTCGAGGTAAAGGGCTTGAGTACTTTCTGCGTAAGGAACCTTTCTCCTAAGATTGCTACTGTAAGCATGATAATCCATGGATTCCAAACTACGCAAGGCTTCTTTATCGTGGAGTATTTCTTCAATGGGAGGATGCTCAATATTTTTATTGTAGCAAGCGAAAATCTCCTTCGCTTCCCGTATTATGAAATCAAACTCGCGCATAAGGATGATAGTTGCAATTTTTTTAGCCTTAGGATGAAGTATATTGGGAAGTTCATAAAATATTTTCTATAAAGCAGGATGAATATACACAAATTTTCTATTTAACTTGACAATAAGCATGGCAATAGCATCCGACTAAAAGTTGTTTCAAGAAGGATAGATCCCTTAATTGGTAAAGCCCCCGTACAATTTAAGAACTCCTGAATAACACTCTTACCGATAGTATTACCATCTCCCACATAGAAAGTTTATGCATTATAATTAGGACATGTTTTATTTTTATGATCTAAATCACAAGATCCAAAAATTTCCTTTAGATTTTCCATGATGACCTTGCCTGATTCAGACATGATAGCAAAGCAATCTAGCAAACCAGCTACCAAAAAGAAGAACAAAAAAGGGAAAATAAAAAGGCAAATATTTTTGTGTTTTTCTGAAAATGTTTTAGAAGTGGGGGAGATGAAATCGAGAGGCGAATGGAAGATACTGTAAGTGTAAGAGATGATAGTTTATGACAAGTACCCGGTAGGCTTGATGTAGAACCTCCCAGGCAACAGCGCCATAAATTCTTCCTGCTACTTCTTGAGCTTGCGATGATTTTTCCCTTGAAGAAGAAAGGGTGATGCATCAAATTGGAGATAAGTATTTTCCTTAGTTGAGAACCAAGGTATCAATCCAGTAGGAGGCTCAAGCAAGTCTCCAATCTATGCGCCTACACAAACTAACATACACTTGCACACAACACGGAAAATGGGTTGTCAATACCTTCACGGTCACGAACAAGGGTGAGATCTGATACTGATAGATTTAAAACAAAAGTAAAAAAGCAAAGTAAAGTAAAGACAAAATAATTGCAGAAAGATATTTTTGGGTTTTGGGTTTTATAGATCTGAAAATATATTATGGAAAACAGACCCAGGGCCATAGGTTTCACTAGAGGCTTCTCTCTCGAAGAAAGCATACGGTGGGTAAACATATTACTGTCGAGCAATTGATAGCAAAGTGCAAAGTTATGACGATATCTAAGGCAATGATCATGAATATAGGCATCACGTCCGTGACAAGTAGACCGACTCCTGCCTGCATCTACTACTATTACTCCACTCATCAACCGCTATCCAACATGCATCTAGAGTATTAAGTTAAAAATAGAGTAATGCTTTAAGCAAGATGACATGATGTAGAGGGATAAACTCATCCAATATGATATAAACCTCATCTTTTATCCTTAATGGCAACAACACAATACGTGTCTCGCTACCCCTACTATGTCACTCGGTGAGGACACCACAATATTGAACCCATCACAAAGGGCCTCTCCCATTGCGAGAAAAACCAATCCAGTTGGCCAAACCAAATCAATAGATCAAAGATAAATACAAAGCTCTCAATAATGCATAAAAGAGTTCAGAGAAGACTCAAATAATATTCATAGATAATCTGATCATAAATCCACAATTCATCGGATCACGACAAACACACCGCAAAAGAAGATTACATCAAATAGATCTCCAAGAACATCAAGGAGAACATTGTATTGAAGATCAAAGAGAGAGAAGAAGCCATCTAGCTACTAGCTATGGACCTATAGTGTAATGACCAGTATGGGATTATACCTCCTACGTGTCGAGGCACGACTTAAAGGTATAAGCCCATACTAGAATGATCTCATGTTTGGCATCTTTGCACGACTCATGTAAAAATAGGGATGAAATTGCAAAAGGATAGTTGTCTTACACTCGCCACGTCACTCGCCACGTCACACAATACATTACATAAGCAAATCATCATCCAAATAACATCACAACCCGACTACGGGCGAAGATCCAAATGAAAGATACCAAATACATAAAGCCACAAGGTCCGAATCGCCCCTAGTAGAAACCACTACTGATCATCGGGATAGTGCACATAGTATCGACTATGTTCTTCATCGAACTCCCAATACAGCTCCGTGCCGTCACCTGAGTAGTCCACCATAGTACCTGCATCTGGTGTTGTGTAGAATCTGTGAGCCACGGAGGACTCAGCAATCCCGTTCCCAGGTAGCAAAACTATCTAAGCCTTGGGTGTGGAACAAGGCTGAAGAAAATAAAAGGTTGCAGCTGCACTAGCACTAGCTTACGTGTTTAGAGCGAGGAGAGAAGTGCCACCAGCGTCAAAGTGATCACGAAGTGATCCTATCTAAGCACGTCAATCATAACCCCACTGTGTTCACTTCCCGAACCCCTTTCGGAAAATGACCGTCACGGTTACTCACGCTGGTAGTGTGTTCTGAACATGGTGTCAAGTTTTCTACAACCGGATATTAACAAATTCCCATCTACCACATAACCGCGAGCACGGCTTTCGAAAGGTCAAAACCCTGCAGGGGTGTCCCAACTTAGCCGATGACAAGGTCACGATCTGCGGAGTCGCAACTCCAAGGTGGGAAGGCCCGAGTATTCTCGGAATCCTGTGCTCAAGATATACCGACATAGGTAAAACTAATCCAGCAAGACCTCCCGGCGTGTCGACACCCTGACAGTAGCCGCGCGTATCTAGTCTCAGGCCACGACCGGATGAGTCCTCCTATAGGTGAATACCAAATACCACGGGTTTCCCCAAGGCGGCCCCGCAGTCTGCTCAGTTCGAACCAACACTCATGTGGAGCACTGGCCCGGGGGTTGTTAATTAAGATCACGGGATAGCTAGTCCCTATGCAAGTTTTAGTTATTAGGCAAATGGAGTACCAATGTTGGGCCTTGCTGGAAAAGCCTTAGCGCTAAGCGGTTTATCGAGGGGGTCCCATAACCCCAACCATGTGAGGAACGCAAAATCAAGGAACATAACCGGTTTATACGGTTCCTAGGGCGGCATGAGTGGAACAAATCACCAAGCAAGAGGCTTAGCCTTCCACCCATTACCAATATATAGATGATTTTGTTTAAGAGTTTATATAGTGTGATATCCCAACAATAACTTCAACATGAAGCAAGAATCTTCAAATCTTCTCCTGCAACTAACAATGCTATAAGAGGGGCTGAGCGAAGCTTACGTAGCCAAACAAAGGTTTGCTAGGTTGGGTGGTTAGACAGATTCATGGTTGCAATAGGAGGCTGACAAACAAACATGGGCATCGAGGCAATAAGCTCAAGAGCGAGACTTCTAGCAATAGGCAAAGATAGTAATGATATCTGGGTTAGGTCATCTTGCCTGTCGAGTCGTCGATGGGATCGTAATACGGCTCCTCGTACTCAACCTCGGTAGTAACCTCGTTCTCGTTCTCGGTCTCAGCTCCCGGCTCTACTCAACACAAGAACACAACAAGGCACAAAATCAAACAAGGTGCAATGCACAATTAACATGATGCAAGTATGATGCATATATGATGCAATACATGTCAAGGGATGAAGCACACAAGAACAACACAAGACAACAAGTTTAAATGAGGCCGGAATCCACATATAGCGAATCCGGTAAGTCCTCATATGCATATGTTGAAAATGGTCCAGATCTGAACAAACCTTAAGTTAGAGTTGTTAAACAGCAAGTTAACATGCACCATGATGATCTACACGAAATTCTAGTCAAGTTTCATATAAAGTTTGTTTAATTCGGAGCTACGGTCTAGAAGATATGAGCAAAACAAGACAAACATGGCAATGGTGCAAGATGCACTCGAACATCAAGCAAAAACACTCCAAACATGTTAACAACATTATATTATGATTCTACATGCAAAATCACACAAGTTTCATATAGGGCACGCTCAAAACTGAGCAACGGTTCAACACATACACTCGAAACAAGATTCAATGCAAAGCTGAAAATAACAGCCACATAGCAACTTGGAAGCAAGAAATATATACTCTACAGCACCCAAACATGATGACAACAAGCATGTATATGAAGTAGACATATCCCACAGCAAACAACTCCATTGGAGCAATTCCATAGGAGGCCTGGATCAATAGCAACAAGCTACGCCATTTTGATCATGACGTTAAAACCCTGACAATAATATTTTATAACAACTTGGGAGCAAGAAATAAATAAGCTACATCAACCCATATGAGCAAGTGAGGACATGGATGGATATGCAACAACATGTACAACAAGGAATGACCAATGGACACCCCAAAACTAACATGGATTTGCCTAGGGCATCAAGCAAACATAGCATCAGGATAAGACAGATTCCAGACTTAGTATAAATTTCACTAAGTATAAAACAGTTAAGTTGGCATGGCATGTTTACAAGCATGTTTAAGTCATCTCAAGGCATTTCATGGAAAATGGTTTGCACCACATCAAATACCATATGATGGGGATTCTAAAACATATTAACATGTGACATGGGGACAAACACATCAATAGCAACGAGCTCTTCAAATCAGCATCTCATAACATGTTTCATGACTTAACAGCCACATGCATTTTTGCAACCAAGTTTAACATGGCAATATAAACCCTAACAAGGATGCTACATCAACAAACATGTAGAGCATTTCACAAGGAACATTTTAACATCTCATTTGCTTCATTTGGATAAACATGCACCAAGTTATCACATCTCAAGCATGGCATGAAAATAACAAGTTACAGCAGTTTATAACAAGTAGCACTCTTGTCACGAAGATTAAGACATCTAGATGATCCCAAACAAGCATGCCACAATGGAACAATATGTAGAGCACATCACCCCGATCATTTTGATATATCACATGCACAAAACGGATCTACGAGCACAAAGTTACGAGCATGCAAAGGAGGCAACAAAACGTTACATATCTGAGACTTAGTGAAAAAATCACCTCCATGAAAAGTCAACGCGGGACGGGATGGATCCAGGACGGAGGGATCCGGGCTGCGGACGCGTGTTTGGTTCGGGGACGGGTGGATCTCGTCCCGATCCGGAGTTCGCCGGAGTTGGAGGAAGAAGATGACCGAAGGCTCGCCGAAGTTGACAGGGAAGGTGACCGGAGGGAGCACCGGCGGCGGCGGAGGCTGCAGACTCTGGTGGCGGGTTGGCCCGAGGTGGCCAGAGGCGAGGCCTGGAGGCCCGCGGCGACGGAGTCCGTGGAGGCGGCCGGCGATGGCGGTTGTGCCGGCCGGGCGGCGGCGGGGTGCGCCGGCCGGCGGCGGCGATGGAAGGCGTGCGCGGCGGCGGTGGAAGCTGGCCGGCGGCGGAGTTCAGGCTAAGTCCCCGCGGTGGTCCGGCGAGGCGGCGGTGGTCCGACTGATGAGGTGGCGGCGGAGGATGAGGTGGATGAGGGATGAGGTGGCGCGCCCAATGGGGGGTCGCCACGTGGCGGCGGAGGTGACGTGGCGGCCTCCGATTGGTTGGAGTGAGGTGGCCGCGGGTCGGACGTGTCCGGCGGCTGCGCGGACGTGTCCGGCGCGCGGAGCGGGAGGAAAATTAGGTTTGCACCGGGATTTCGGGGATGGGGACTGATTTATAGTTTCTGGGAGCTAGGAAACTCCAAATGAGGAGCGGTTTTCGGCCACACGATCACAATTCGACGGCCAAGATGATGGGAGTGGTTGTGCTGGGTTTGTGGGCTGTTGTGGAGGGGGTATTGGGCCTTAAAGAAGAGGTTCTTTTAGCCCACTAGGTTAACCACTGGAGTACCAAACAAACTCCAAACGCGATGAAACTTGACAGGCGGCCCACACGTACCAAAACAACATCACACGACAAGTCTCACGTCATTCCTGGAACGTTACACGGCCAGACACGAAAGAAGGACTCGGGGATGCCATGGGCACGTGTGTGAGCGTCGGAACTCGAAACGGACAATGGGAAGAGACGAGTGGGACCGGATGCAAGTGACAACACAAATGCAATGCAATGCACATGACAACATGACATGGATGAAATGCGCACACGCACACGACAAAACGAAGAAACCCGAAATGAAAGAAGAGCCCGGAAAGGAATTGATGAAGCCAAAGTTTATATATTGCCATATTGGGAAAGTGTTACATCTGGGGCATTACAAACTCTCCTCTACTACGAAAAGATCTCGTCCCGAGATCTAGGACTGGAAGAAGGAAGGGTACTCAGAACGAAGGTGATCTTCTCGTTCCCACGTAGCTTCTCGGTCGGTATGGTGTGACCACTTAACTTTCAAGAACTTGATTGACTTGTTGCGGGTCTTGCGCTCAGTTTCTTCAAGAATAGCAACGGGGTGCTCACGGTAAGACAAGTCTTGTTGAAGATCAATCTCCTCGAACGGAATGGTGCGTTCAGGTGTCTTGAAGCACTTGCGGAGTTGAGACACGTGAAACACATCATGAACATTTGCAAAGTTGGATGGAAGCTCAAGTTGATAGGCTAGATCGCCTCTTTTGCCAAGAATCTTGAAAGGGCCCACGTATCTCGGAGCAAGCTTTCCTTTGATACCGAATCTTTGGGTACCTTTCATAGGAGAAACACGGAGATAGACATGATCTCCAATGTTGAAGGCCAAATCACGATGCTTGCCGTCATAGTAGCTCTTTTGATGCGACTGAGCGGCCTTGAGATTATCACATATGACTTTGCACATTTCTTCGGCTTTTGAGATCAAGTCGTTCCCAAGAAGTTGATGTTCACCAGTCTCGGACCAGTTGAGAGTAGTACGACACTTTCTGCCATAGAGGATTTCAAACGGAGCTTTGCCGGTACTTGCTTGGAAACTGTTGTTGTAAGAGAACTCGGCAAACGGGAGGCAATCTTCCCACTTCATGCCAAAAGAGATGACACAAGCTCTGAGCATGTCTTCGAGGATCTGGTTCACTCTTTCGACTTGACCACTAGTCTGAGGGTGAAACGCGGTGCTGAAACGAATCTTAGTGCCCATGGCTGACTGGAAGGAGTCCCAGAACTTGGATGTGAACAAACTTCCACGGTCTGAGGAGATAACTTGAGGAATGCCATGAAATGACACAATTCTGGAAGTGTACAACTCTGCCAGCTGAGCTGCATTGATTGATTCTTTGACTGGAAGGAAGTGAGCTACTTTGGTTAGCTTGTCAATCACCACAAAGATAGCATCGTTCCCCTTCTTGGACTTGGGAAACCCAGTGACGAAATCATTTCAATGTGGTCGAATTTCCACTCGGGAATAGGAATAGGTTGGAGGAGACCGGCTGGACGTTGATGCTCTGCCTTCACTCTTCTGCAGACATCACATTCATTCACGAATTGGGAAATCTCCCTTTTCATGCAAGTCCACCAGTAAGATTGCTTGAGGTCTTGGTACGTCTTGGAACTTCCGGGATGAATGGAGAGGAGGGAGTCATGTGCTTCGTTCATTATGAGCTTCCTGAGATCACCCTTGGGAACCACAAGTCTGTCCTCAAAGAACAAGGTGTCTTTCTCATCAATGCGGTAGCACTTGTATTTGTGTATTTGGGAGTACCCTTAGCAATACCATGTTTCACTTTCTGCACCATAGCATCATTGAGTTGGGCCTCACGGATCTGATCTTCCAAGGTAGGAGCAACTTGAAGGTTTGCAAGAAAGCCTTGCGGAACAACTTGGAGGTTGAGCTTCCTGAATGCTTCACAAAGCTCAGGCTGAAACGACTTGATAAGGAGGCTGTTGCAATATGCCTTTCTACTCAAGGCATCTGCAATGACATTTGGCTTACCAGGTGTGTATTCGATGCTTGGATCATACTCTTGGATCATCTCAACCAAACGAGTCTGGCGAAGGTTCAGGTTTGGCTGCGTGAAGATGTACTTCAAGCTCTTGTGATCGGTGAAGATGTCCACTTTTCTGCCCAACAGAAGGTGTCTCCACGTGATCAAGGCGTGTACCACTTCTGCTAGCTTGAGATCATGTGTGGGGTAGTTCTTCTCACTTGGCTTCAATTGACGAGAAGTGTATGCCACAATTTTCTTGTCTTGCATTAGAACACCACCAAGTCCTTGAAGAGAAGCATCACAGAATACTTCATAGGGCTTGGACTCATCCGGAGGAGTACGAACAGGAGCAGAGATGAGCTTTTCTGTGAGAGTTTTGAATGCCACATCACAATCCGGAGACCAGTTATACTTGACATTCTTCTGCAGCAAGTTGGAGAGAGGCTTGGCAATCTTGGTGAAGTTCTCAACGAACCTTCTGCAATAGCTAGCAAGACCAAGGAAGCTTCAGAGTTGCTTGATGTTTTGAGGGGGTTCCCAGTTGACAATCGCTTCAACTTTCTCGGGGTTGACAGAAATACCCTCAGAAGAGATGATATGGCCAAGATATAAGACCTTATCGAGCCAGAATTCACATTTAGAGAACTTGGCATAGAACTTGTGTTCACGGAGTCTGTCGAGAACTAAACGGAGGTGCTTTTCATGATCCTCTTCATTCTTGGAGAATACTAAGATGTCATCTAGATAGACGAGCACAAATTCGTTGGTGTAGGGGTTGAATATGTAGTGCATCATTCTCGAGAAGGTGGGTGGAGCATTAGCGAGGCCAAAAGACATGACTGTGTATTCATAGGAGCCGTAGCTTGTTCTGAATGCAGTCTTGTGAATATCTTCTTCACGGATACGGATCTGGTGATAACCCATTCGGAGATCGAGCTTTGAGAACACTTTTGCTCCTTTGAGCTGCTTGAACAATTCATTGACATTGGGGAGCGGATACTTGTTCTTTATTGTCTTCTTGTTCAATGGCCGGCAATCAACGCAAAGGCGCTCCGTGCCATCATTCTTCTTGACAAATAAGACACCACAGCCCCAAGGAGAAGTGCTAGGCCTGATTAGACCCATACGCTCTTGTTCATCGAGTTGTTTCTTCAGCTCCTTCAACTCATCATGGGAAAGCTTATACGGACGCCGGCATGCTGGCTCGGTACCGGGCTCGAGTTCAATGACGAATTCAACTTGACGATGCAGAGGCATGCCTGGAAGCTCTTCAGGGAAAACGTCTTCATATTAATTGACCACCGGAATTTGAGAGATGGCATTAATCTCGCCCTTGTCAGTGAGAGAGAATAGCCTGATTGTGTTATCTCGAGAGGCGAAGATAATCACGTCTTCGTCAGGATGAGTAAGCTTGACTTCCTTATTTGCACAATCAATGTGAGCATCATGCTGGGAAAGCCAATCCATCCCAAGAATAAGATCTATGTCGGAGTTACCGAGAACAACCGGAGAAGCCAGAAAGCGGTAATCACTCATGCGAATAGATACATCCGGAGCCCTCAAATATGAAGTCATGCATTTGCCCGGAGACATAATTTGCAACTTCTTATCCAGAAATGCCGAAGTGAAATTATGCTTGGTAAAGAATGGCCTTGATATGAAACTGAGAGATGCACCAGAATCAAACAATACTTTAGCAGGAATAGAGTTAACTGAGAGGTTACCAAGTATCACATCTGAAGAATTCTCTGCTTGAGTTGCATTCATCAGATTCACTCTTGTTGTCTTGGGATTGTGCTTGACAATAGCAGTGCTGACAGGTGGAGGAGGCAGAAGGCGCCTTTGAGTACACTTGTTGGCATAGTGACCCTTCTTGCCACACTTGTTGCAAACCACTTCTGAGAGAGGACGGTAAAAAATGAGCACTTGACTTCGAAGCTTGAAAGTGATTCTTTGACTCATTGCTTGGGTTGGGTGGGTGGGAGAAACCACGGCCACCAGAATGCTTGTTGTTGTTGTTGGGAGGTCGGATCACTGGAGGAGGTGGAAGCCAAAACTTCTGCTGCTTTGCAACCACTTGGGAAGAAGAGGAGGAGTGAACTGCGTCTCTGATCCTCTTTTTGGAAGCTTCCATCTTGAGCTGGGCTGCCTCTTGCTTAAGTGCCATGTTATAGAATTGATCAAACTCATCAGGCTCGAACAAGGTGAGAGCTAGTTGGAGTTCATCCTTCAGACCACCACGGAACTGATAAATCTTGCTTTTGGCATCTGGGATGTCTTTCTTGGCATAGCGGGCAAGGTTCTGGAACTTGACATTATATTGATAAACAGTCATTGAGCCTTGCTTCAGGTTGCGGAATTGCTCACGCATACCCTCGATGACACTTGTTGGAATATGGTGGGAGCGAAAATCCTTGCAGAAGTTAGCCCATGAGATTTCACGCCCTTCTGTGGAGTCTTTGTACTGCTGCCACCAATCAACGGCTTGGTCCTTGAGTTGGAAGGCGGCAAACTTCACATAGTCCTCAGGTCTCACGTTACTGCACTCGAAATGCTTCTTGATATCTGTTATCCAGTCTTCAGCATCTAGAGGGTCCACACAGTAACTGAATGCCTTTGGTTGGTTTGCCAGGAACTGGTTGAGTGTAGCAAAGTGAGGTTGGTTGAACAAATTTCCTTGGCCTTGGTTCCCATGAGCACCCTGATTTGCTTGATTTGCTTGAATGTTCTGCATCATTTGCATAAGCATCTGGGTGTTCTGGTTCGTCGCTTTCATAATTGCTCTCCAGGCCTCAGACAGAGGAGGAGTGGAAGGAGGACGATCAGGAACTTCTTCACCCTATGGGTTAGCGTTGGGAACCCTTTTAGGAGCCATCCTGAATGAGATGACAATTATTAGCCATTGATTGAGAAAATATATAAGCTGGATCAACGGCTAGAAATTGCAACATAAGTCTTCACAAAAACATTTGAACAAGATGAACAAATGTAATCCACAGTTTAATGATACAACAATCTTCACGAGAAGCCACTTGGGAGAACAAAAGGTAAATAAAAACAACAAGGAGCAGATAGAACAAATACAAGATAGAAGCTTCGTTCGACATATTCGTGCTGAAAGCTTATGGAACGTGTTACAAAAAGGTTTTGCAATCCCCGGATCAGCATAGCCAAGGACCCTTTAAGATGCAACTCCCGATCGGAACAACGCCCATAAAACTACTTCACTCAATGTAGAACCCCGAACTCCATATCATGCATTCGTTGGAAGAATGCCAACGAACTACTAGATGAACCCATCTATTAATTTCCGAAAGTTTCCAGTTATGCAATCAGGTGTTGGGGATACAGGGGAAGCATCGCGCACTCAACTCTAATCCTACATCCAGCTGTATCCATCCTTCAACACATAACCAGTTATTTCCGGAAACCGTCTACCTCGGACCTTCGAAACACAACTACTATACAATCTATGGCAATACTCCCGAACTACCTCCCCAGTACTGGGAGATGTCGGGGTTATCTTGCCACTAACCGCATAGGAGAGTTTCCGATGTCGACCGTCTTAAGTATTTCAGAACTGCTGCGATATATTTGTGACGACAACACCTCAGAGCTCAATTCCCCGGGACACTGCCACAACCCCTAAATGACAGGAGGCATCAAGAACAATGTTCTCGTCACAAAGACATCGGAACAATCCAAACAATACTCGCATGAACCTAAAAAAAAATTTGGTGAATTTTTGAGAGTAGAAGAGATAAGTAATCATCAGGAGTCCTCACCAGAGTGAAACGAGATGAGGAGCAAAAGAAATCCTACTCTCCGATATATATATAGGACTCAAAACATTTTCAAGTGTGTGCCTAGAGTCAACCGTCAATGATTCGATCAATCAGTGGGGGCTTCTAGGTCGGAGAAGGCTCTGATACCAACTTGTAATGCCCAGTATGGGATTATACCTCCTACGTGTCGATGCACGACTTAAAGGTATAAGCCCATACTAGAATGATCTCAAGTTTGGTATCTTTGCACGACTCATGTAAAAATAGGGATGAAATTGCAAAAGGATAGTTGGCTTACACTCGCCACGCCACACAATACATTACATAAGAAAATCATCATTCAAATAGCATCACAACCAGACTACGGGCGAAGATCCAAATGAAGGATACCAAATACATAAAGCCACAAGGTCCGAATCGCCCCTAGTAGAAGCCACTATTGATCATTGGGATAGTGCACATAGTATCGACTATGTTCTTCATCGAACTCCCAGTACAGCTCCGTGCCGTCACCTGAGTAGTCCACCATAGTACCTGCATCTGGTGTTGTGTAGAATCTATGATCCACGGAGGACTCAGCAATCCCGTTCCCGGGTATCAAAACTATCTAAGCCTTGGGTGTGGAACAAGGCTGAAGAAAATAAAAGGTTGCAGCTGCACTAGCACTAGCTTACGTGTTTAGAGCGAGGAGAGAAGTGCCACCAGCGTCAAAGTGATCACGAAGTGATCCTATCTAAGCACGTCAATCATAACCCCATCGTATTCACTTCCCGAACCCCTTTCGGAAAATGACCGTCACGGTTACTCACGCTAGTAGTGTGTTCTGAACATGGTGTCAAGTTTTCTACAACCGGATATTAACAAATTCCCATCTGCCACATAACCGCGGGCACAACTTTCGAAAGTTCAAAACCCTGCAGGGGTGTCCCAACTTAGCCGATGACAAGGTCACGATCTGCGTAGTCGCAACTCCAAGGTGGGAAGGCCCGAGTATTCTCGGAATCCCGTGCTCAAGATATACCAACATAGGTAAAACTAATCCAGCAAGACCTCTCGACGTGCCGACACCCTGACAGTAGCCGCGCGTATCTAGTCTCAGGCCACGACCGGATGAGTCATCCTACAGGTGAATACCAAATACCTCGGGTTTCCCCAAGGCGGCCCCGCAGTCTGCTCAGTTCGGACCAACACTCATGTGGAGCACTGGCCCAGGGGTTGTTAATTAAGATCACGGGATAGCTAGTCCCTATGCAAGTTTTAGTTATTAGGCAAATGGAGTACCAATGTTGGGCCTTGCCGGAAAAGCCTTAGCGCTAAGCGGTTTATCGAGGGGGTCCCATAACCCCAACCGTGTGAGGAACGCAAAATCAAGGAACATAACACCGGTTTATACGGTTCCTAGGGCGGCATGAGTGGAACAAATCACCAAGCAAGAGGCATAGCCTTCCACCCATTACCAATATATAGATGATTTTGTTTAAGAGTTTATATAGTGTGATATCCCAACAATAACTTCAACATGAAGCAAGAATCTTCAAATTTTCTCCTGCAACTAACAATGCTATAAGAGGGGCTGAGCGAAGCTTACGTAGCCAAACAAAGGTTTGCTAGGTTGGGTGGTTAGACAGATTCATGGTTGCAATAGGAGGCTGACAAACAAACATGGGCATCGAGGCAATAAGCTCAAGAGCGAGACTTCTAGCAATAGGAAAAGATAGTAATGATATCTGGGTCATGTCATCTTGCGTGTCGAGTCGTCGATGAGATCGTAAGACGGCTCCTCGTACTCAACCTCGGTAGTAACCTCGTTCTCGTTCTCGGTCTCAGCTCCCGACTCTACTCAACACAAGAACACAACAAGGCACAAAATCAAACAAGGTGCAATGCACAATAACATGATGCAAGTATGATGCATATATGATGCAATACATGTCAAGGGATGAAGCACACAAGAACAACACAAGACAACAAGTTTAAATGAGGCCGGAATCCACATATAGCGAATCATGTAAGTCCTCATATGCATATGTTGAAAATGGTCCAGATCTGAACAAACCTTAAGTTAGAGTTGTTAAACAGCAAGTTGACATGCACCATGATGATCTACATGAAATTCTAGTCAAGTTTCTTATAAAGTTTGTTTAATTCGGAGCTACGGTCTAGAAGATATGAGCAAAACAAGACAAACATGGCAACGGTGCAAGATGCACTCAAACATCAAGCAAACACACTCCAAACATGTTAACGACATGATATTATGATTCTACATGCAAAATCACACAAGTTTCATATAGGGCACGCTGAAAACGGAGCAACGGTTCAACACATACACTCGAAACAAGATTCAATGCAAAGCTGAAAATAACAGCCACATAGCAACTTGGAAGCAAGAAATATATACTCTACAGCACCCAAACTTGATGACAATAAGCATGGACATGAAGTAGACATATCCTACAATAAACAACTCCATTAGAGCAACTCCATAGGAGGCATGGATCAATAGCAACAAGCTACGCCATTTTGATCATGACGTTAAAACCCTGACAGTAATATTTTATAGCAACTTGGGAGCAAGAAATTAATACGCTACAGCAACCCATATGAGCAAGTGAGGGCATGCATGGATAGGCAACAACATGTACAACAAGGAATGACCAATGGCCACCCCAAAACTAACATGGATTTTCCTAGGGCATCAAGCAAACATAACATCAGGATAAGACAGATTCCAGACTTGGTAGAAATTTCACTAAGTATAAAACAGTTAAGTTGGCATGGCATGTTTAGAAGCATGTTTAAGTCACCTCAAGGCATATCATGGAAAATGGTTTGCACCACAGAAAAGACCATATGATGGGGATTCTAAAACATATTAACATGTGACATGGGGACAAACACATCAATAGCAACGAGCTCTTCAAATCAGCATCCCATAACATGTTTCATAACTTAATAGCCACATGCACTTTTGCAACCAAGTTTAACATGGCAATATAAACCCTAACAAGGATGCTACAGCAACAAACATGTAGAGCATTTCACAAGGAAGATTTTAACATCTCATTTGTTTCATTTGGATAAACATGCACCAAGTTATAACATCTCAAGCATGGCATGAAAATAACAAGTTACAGCAGTTTATAACAAGTAGCACTCTTGTCACGAAGATTAATACATCTAGATGATCTCAAAAAAGCATGCCAAAATGGAACAATATGTAGAGCACATCACCACGATCATTTTGATATATCATATGCACAAAACGGATCTACGAGCACAAAGTGACAGGCATGCAAAAAAGGCAACAAAACGTTACAGATCTGAGACTTAGTGAAAAATCACCTCCGCGAAAAGTCAACGCGGGACGAGATGGATCCGGGACGGAGGGATCCGGGCTGCGGACGCGCGTTAGGTTCGGGGACGGGTGGATCTCGTCCTGATCCGGAGTTCGCCGGAGTTGGAGGAAGAAGATGACCGGAGGCTCACCGGAGTTGACGGGGAAGGTGACCAGAGGGAGCACCGGCGGCGGCGGAGGCTGCGGACTACAGTGGCGGGTCGGCCCGAGGTGGCCGGAGGCGAGGCTTGAAGGCCCGCGCCGGTGGAGTCCGTGGAGGCGGCCGGCGGCGGCGGTTGTGCCAGCCGGGCGGCGGCGGTGGTGCGTCGGCCGGCGGCTGCGATGGAAGGCATGCACGGCGGCGGTGGAAGGTGGCCGGCGGCGGAGTTCCGGCGAAGTCGCCGTGGTGGTCCGGCGAGGCGGCGGTGGTCCGGCGGATGAGGTGGCGGCGGAGGATGAGGTGGCGCACCCAATGGGGGGTCGCCACATGACGGCGGAGGTGACGTGGCGGCCACCGATTGGTCGGAGTGAGGTGGCCGCGGGTCGGACGTGTCCGGCGCTCGGAGCGGGAGGAAAATTAGGGTTGCATCGGGATTTCGGGGATGGGGACTGATTTATAATTTATGGGAGCTAGGAAACTCCAAATGAGGAGCAGTTTTCAGCCATGCAATCAAAATTCGACGACCGAGATGATGGGAGTGGTTGTGCTGGGTTGGTGGGCTGTTGTGGAGGGGGTCTTGGGCCTTAAAGAAGAGGTTCTTTTAGCCCACTAGGTTAACCGTTGGAGTACCAAACGAACTCCAAACGCGATGAAACTTGACAGGCGGCCTACACGTACCAAAACAACATCACACGACAAGTCACACGTCATTCCGGGAGCGCTACACGGCCACACACGAAAGAAGGACTCGGGGATGCCACGGGCACGTGTGTGAGCGTCGGAACTCGAAACGGACAACGGGAAGTGACGAGTGGGACCGGATGCAAGTGACAACACAAATGCAATGCAATGCACATGACAACATGACATGGATGAAATGCACACACGCACACGACAAAACAAAGAAACCCGAAATGAAAGAAGAGCCCGGAAAGGAATTGATGAAGCCAAAGTTTATATATTGCCATATTGGGAAAGTGTTACATCTGGGGCATTACATATAGGTCCGTGGTAAACTACTAACACATCATCGGAGGGGCAACAAGGTCGATGTAGATGCCTCCGTGATTGAATCTCAACCTGCCCTGTCGCTCCGCCACAAAGATCCACACAGAGGGCCGTCGGGAAAGTATGTCCTTTCAGCCCCCAATCCGTGAATCAACCGCGGGTACTCAACGAGCCGACCCGACTTTAGTCACAATATGTATCATGTATAAGTGTATGTAGTATATACCCGTGATCACCCCAAGTGATCACGCCCCGATAAAATAGCAGGGAAGATAGACAAGAGTGTAGGGCCACTGATGGAATACTAGCATCCTATACTAAGCATTTAGGATTGCAGGTAAAGTATCAGCAGTGGTAACAACAATGATAGGCTATGTAGTAGAATAGGAGTATCGAAAGCAGTAACATGCTACACTACTCTAATGCAAGCAGTAGAGAGAAGATTAGGCAATATCAGGTTGATCAAGGGGGGGGGGGGCTTGCCTGGAAGCTCGGCAACCAAGGTGGGGTCGTCAACACCGTAGTCGGTCGGGGCAGTAGTAGCGTCGGTCTCATAGTCTATCGGAGAGAAGAGGGGGAAGAAACAGTGAATATAATGCAAACAGGTGCATAACGATGCATGACATGACATGTAATGGTGCTAGGTGTGCCCTATCGCAGTATCGGGTGATACTGGCGAAGGGGGGAAACATCCGGGAAAGTATTCCCGGTGTTTCGCGTTTTCGGGCGGATGAAACGGAGGGGGAAAGTTGCGGGTTCAGTATGCGGGATGTGTGGTTGACGAACGGTCTGCGTATTCGGATGCGTCTCGAAATTCTGAGCAACTTTCATATATAAAGAGCCTGTTCGGCAACACTCCAGCTCCGAACTCCACGACCGGAGCGGGTGGAGCTGTGCCGAACGCAACAGCTCTCAGAATCTGATAATTGAGAGCGGAGCGGCGCACAATGTAATTCTATGGAGCAGCATAACCCTCGCTCCTCGTCTCAGCAGAATCGGGAGCTGGTCAAAATTACCGAAAGTGCCACCGCCAAGTGACTCCAACCAAACGGTACGAGTCTGTTTTCCCTCCTCTCCTCTCTCTATCGCTAACCAGTCCAAAAAAACAGAGGCGAGAACCAGCGCTACGTTGGAGAGCCAGCCAAATAGTCCTTCCACGAGGAGTTTGATCGGGAGAGCGCTTCCTGCCCGGATCGGAGCGGAGCGGCTGGTTTCGGTGGAGTGGATGATTGCCGAACAGGCCCAAAGTATTCTCATCCGTGTTACGGTTTATTTTATATTAATTTTTGAAGTTTTAAATCATTTTATAATTTATTAATTATTAAATAAATCAACATTATCCAGAATAGTGCATGTTGACGTCATCATGATGTCAGCATGACGTCAGCAGTCAACAGGACGTTGACTAGTCAAACTGACGCGTGGGTCCCGCGTGTCACTGACTGTAAGTTAACTAACAGTTTAGTTAGGTTAATTATGATTTAGTTAAGCTAATTATAGTTAATTAACTTAAATAAACATGATTAATTAACTTAATTAATTCAGTAATTTTTTTTTCTTTATTCCTTTTTTTAACGTTCAGGGGCATGGGCCCCCCTTGTCATTGGCCCTAGGGGCCAACGGGGCGGGCGTGCTAGCGGGTTCGGGCGCCCAGCGCCTGACTGGGCGTTCGCCCAGAATGAAGGGCTGGCGTGGGCGCCAGCCACGGCACGGCGAGGCCACGACGGGGCGCCGCCGGCACGCGGGGGCAGGCCAGCGCGGCCATCGCCGGAGAGGGGAACGGGGCGGGGCCCGAGGAGGGGCGCCTACCACGGCAACGCTGGCCGGAGTGGCGCGGCCGGGCCAGTGCGGGAGAAGGGGAACGACGGCGGCGCAGGCAGTGAGGGAGCGTGGCGGTTGGCGCTGACGCGCGGGAGCAGGACGTGGTGGAGCGGCTCGGCGGGAGCAGGAGGCCCTGCGCTGCGCGAGCGAGCGTGGCCACGGTGGCGACGCCCCTGACTGGTGGTGGCATGCAGGATGGACGCAATCCGTCGCGGCAGGAGGTCGGGCGGATGGGGAAGCGGGGTGCGGCCGCCGGCAACGGTGGCGCCTGCACGTGCGGCAAGGGAGGCCCGGGGCGGGCGAGCCGTAGGCCACGGCGGTGGACGCGCGCGGACGCAGGTGGCCTTGGGCGGGCGGCGAGGTAGCCCTGGGGCGCGGGCGATGCGCGTGTGCGGTGGAGTCGGGGCGACAAGCCGGGATGCGTGCGGCGGTGCAGCAACGGAGCAGCGTCGGGTCGAGGGCACGGACGGCAACAGCATCGTGATGCAGCAGGGGGGGGGGTGCGGAGCAAAGGGAGCATAGCGCTGCCGAGCGGGCGCCGCGGCAAGCTAGCGCGTGTGACCGAAGGAGAGGAAGGGGAGAGGGGAGGCCGACGGCCTCACCAACATTCGTGGGAAGTGGGCGGCGAGGCTCAAGGAAGCCGTCGAGGACGAGGCGACGGCGTGGACGAAGTAGGGGAGGCAGACCGACGGGGAAGGTCCGGCGAGTGCGTCGAGCTCCGAGCGGCGGCGTCGGGGACGATGGGGCGATGGGGTCCGATCCCGATCCAGATTTGATCGGGGAGGGGGGAA
>LR738714.1:493367395-493424863 GCA_902687465.1 Secale cereale | reverse complement strand
AGTGGGCCGAGGCCCAGTAGGCGTGGGGTTTCTTTTTCTTTCTTTCTTTTGCTTTGTTTTGTTTGTTTTTCCTTTCTTTTATTTATTTCTTTTTTTTGTTTAATTTAATTTAAAGCACTTAGGCACTTTGTAAAATTATGTTTTCCTTACTATAATTAACATAGCAATATTTGCCCCTCACCGAACATTTTTATTTAATATTTTGAAAACCTTTATTATTTGCCACAATTTGAATTTGAATTTTAATCAGTTTCGAACTAACGCGAGATTAACAACAGTAATGAAAGTGACGTTGCATCATTAGCGAAGTTTTACTATAGCCAAATTATCCGGGCGTTACACTACAGCGTCGTGCTGACAAAACTCTCCCTCATCCTCAACTGGATCAAGAGCTCGACGGACGTCATTGAGCTGAACGTGTGGTGAACGTGGAGGTGCCGTACATTCGGTACTTGGATTGGTTCGATCGCGAAGACATTCGACTACATCAACCGCGTTACTAAACACTTCCACTTTCGGTCTACGAGGGTACATGGACACACTCTCCCGGCTTGTTGCTATTCTTCTCCTATATAGATCTTGTGTGATCATAGTAATTTTTTAGAAATAGGTCTATGCGTAGATGATATGCACGTAGGACACAAAGAGTTGTGGGCGATAATAGTCATACTGCTTACCACCAATGTCATACTTTGATTCAGCAGTATTGTTGGATGAAGCGGCCCGGATCGACATTACATGACCGCATTCATGAGACTAGTTCTACCGATGTGCTTCGCACATAGGTGGCTGGCGGGTGTCAATTTCTCCAACTTCAGTTGAATTGAGTGTGACTACAGTCGGTCCTTGTTGAAGGTTAAAACATCACACTTGACGAAAAATTGTTGTGGTTTTGATGCGTAGGTAAGAACGCTTCTTACTAGAAGCCCGTAGCAGCCACGTAAAACTTGCAACAACAAAGTAGATGACGTGTAACTTGTTTTTGCAGGGCATGTTGTGATGTGATATGGTCAAGACATGATGAGTTATACGATATTGTATGAGATGATCCTGTTTTGTAAATTATCAGCAACCGGCAGGAGCCTTATGGTTGTCTCTTTATTGTATGAATTGCGAACGCCATGTAATTGCTTTACTTTATCACTATGAGTTAGCGATAGTAGTAGAAGCAATAGTTGGCGAGACGACCACGACGCTACGATGAAGATCGTGGTGTCAAAGCTAGTAATGATGGAGATCATGACGATGCTTTGGAGATGGAGATCAAAAGCACAAGATGATGATGGCCATATCATGTCACATATTTTTATTGCATGTGATGTTTATCTTATTGTGCATCTTATTTTGCTTAGTACATTGGTAGCATTATAAGATGATCCCTTACAAAATTTCAAGGTACAAGTGTTCTCCTTGAGTATGCGCCGTTGCGACAGTTCGTCGTGCCGAGACACCGCGTGATGATCGGGTGTGATAAGCTCTACGTTCACATACAACGTGTGTAAGACAATTTTGCACATGCAGAATACTCGGGATTAAACTTGACGAGCCTAGCATGTACAGTGGAGACAGAACGGTCGAGCGTGAATCATATAGTAGATATGATCAACATAAGATGTTCACCATTGAAAACTACTCCATCTCACGTGACGACCGGACATGGTTTAGTTGATTTGGATCACGTGATCATTTAGATGACTTGAGGGATGTCTATCTAAGTGGGAGTTCTTTAGTTATATTATTAATTGAACCTTAATTTATCATGAACTTAGTCCTGATAGTCTTTGCATATCTATGTTGTTGTAGATCAATGGCCCGTGTGATGGCTTCTCGCCCCTCGTTGGTTACCCCAAGTGGAAGGTTTGAGATGTAGCGTAGCGGCAAATTTCCCTTGGCAAAGGTACCAAGGATCGAATCCCGTGAGACTCCGAGGGTCGACAAGAAGGTGTCAATAGCACCAGAAACTTTTGCTTGACAGGACCTGCACACAGATACAAATAACTTTGCTCCCAACGAGTACAGAGAGGTTGTCAATCCCTCCGGCCTTGTCGTTTACAAAGGACCAAACGCAAGAGATAATAGTGATAGGTATGACTGCAACTAGGAAATAAGAACAGGAAGAAAATAGCGGGAGTGATCAGTGATGGTAATATGGACCAGGGTCCCATGATGTTCACTAGTGATGTCTCTCTCCCAAAAGACGATAAAACAGCTAAGCGAGGTAAACAAATTACAGCTCGGCAATTGACAGGATTATGTGCGCAAACTAATGCTAACTATGCTGTAAAGAAAGGTAGAGGCTCAAAAGCATGGGCGGTACGCCAAGGCAAGTAGACCGAAATCCATCTGCATCTACTACTAATCATCCTCCTTGAGATATCTATCCAGAACATCTCGCTGGTATTAAGTTGCGAGTCCCACCCAAAGTGTAAACTCAAAGCAACAGACAACTGCATTAAAAGAACTTTGCGTAAAGTAAACAATCCTTGCACCCGCAAGTACAAGCACCGTTGTTTTCCCCCTTGTGGCAACATCACATCCCCTAGACTCATGTTTCTGTCACTCAAGCTAGTCATCGAGGGGCATGAACCCACAATCAAGCATAACGTTCCCTCTTGGAGTTACTACCTACTACTCGGCCAAAGCAATAAACAGCAACGGAGAACATGCAAGAATTACTCAAGAACATAAATATAAAAGAGGTGAATCAAATATATTACTCACACACAATCTGAACATAATCTCATAATCCATCGGATCCCAGCAAACTCAGCAGAGCAACAACATAAAGATTACATATGTGCCTCGATCATGTAGGGCAGCTCACGAGGTCTAATCGATGAAGAACAAAGAGGGGAGGAGAACATCACATAGCTACTGGTCATGGACCCATGGTCCAAGGGGGACTACTCACAACTCATCTGGGAAGCGTCCATGGTGGTGGACAAGCTCCCGGTGGTGGTTCTCCCCTCCGCCAGGGTGCCGGGAAGAGTTCTCCTGGTGCTCCCGATCTTGGAAGCGCGGCGGCGGCGGAACAGAGATGAGATCGAGAAAAAGGGTTCCGTCCTCGAGGGTTTCGGGACGCGTGCAATATATATGCCAAAGGGGGGCACCAGAGGCGGAGGTGGGGCCCCAGGCGCGGCCAGGGGTGGGGCCGCGCTGGGTGGCCGCCTGGGCCCCCCCAGGCTCCCCTCTGGCCCTGCCTTGGTTTTTCCGGAAGCTCCTGATACGCTGATTTTTCCTGTATTTTTCCCAGAATTTTTAGGGCACTTTTAATATGGGGGAAACCTGAAATAGAAAAACAACAGAAAACAGGAACTGGCACTATGGTGCACTGAGTTAATAGGTTAGTCCAAATATGATCAAAAGTGTATGGAAGTGCATAAATATCATAGCAATATCACACAAAAGAGGCATGGAGCAAGCAGAAATTATAGATACGTTTTGGACGTATCAACATCCCCAAGCTTAATTCCTGCTCGTCCTTGAGTAGGTAAATGATAACAAGCATAATTTCTGTGGTGACATGCTATGAACCATATAAGAACTTTTAAGTAAAGTAATCAAGGCATGTAATTCAATTCAAGTCATAACAAGCAAGAGTCTATATTAGCATTGTAACAAGTAACATAAGAACATAAAGGTGCAAGAGCTCTCGCTGTCCGTGACTCGAATGTCTCCAAATGGTGTTTGCGTGCAAGAAAGGGGATAGGGATATATGAGAGAGTAAAACATAGTTTTTATATTATTGAGAACTTAATCTACTAAAGTTTCACACTTGGTCTTCTTTGGAATCTTATCTTGACTCATCCCCAGACCGTCAGCCAGGTACAAGTCAAAATGATCCACTCCCTTTCGATATTTTGAGCACTCATGCAATGGATGAGCGTAAGCAAGAGAGTCGACACTTAGGATGGCAAAGAGAGAAAAATGATAGAGGGGGAAGACAAAAAAGGTGTGAAGGGCTCACATCAATGAGGACAATCATCGGCGAGAGAAAGCCAAATGATAGATATGATGTGAGGAGTAGGGATTGCCATGCAACGGATGCACATATGAGCTAAGGTAAGCTCTCCAATGGAACTAGTGGGGGTGCATCCAACTTGCTTGCTCAAGAAGACCTAGAGCTCTTTTGAGGAGGCTCATCATTGGAATACACAAGCCAAGTTCTATAGTGTAAAGGTCCCCACATAGCTATATGCATAAATGATAATCTCTATGGAGTACAAGGTATAAGAAGGAGTACGAGTGTGGATCTCTCAAAAGAAATAGTAGTGTGCCCCCTTCTCTCTTTTTATTTATTTTTCTCTTTTTTTCTCTTTTTTTATTTTTTTTGTGGCCTCAATGGCTCTTTCTTTTTATCTCTCATTTGTCCTCTTTGGGATCTTTTCCTCACTTTAGGGGCAACACTCTATGTATTACAAGAAGTATAAAAGATCTTTCACACTTTACAAAAGTACTCAACATAAAGAAAATGAAACTATCATGATGTATGCAAATGTATGCCTCTGCTAGTGTAGCAGGATATGCAATGATACTAGCGCGTCATGTAGCAATGATTAGGGCAAGGCCCAACTAGCATGCGGCTCATCGATCAAGCAAAAAGCATGTATGACATGAAGATCAAGTCATGAGAAGATGGATGTTGCATGGCAATGTATCTCAGAAAGGCTATGGAAATGCCTTAATAGGTAGGTATGGTGGCTGTTTTGAGGAAGGATATAATGAGGCTTATGATGACAGAGCGTATCATGCCAAGGATTTGGATGCACTGGCGAAGTATGCGCCAACTCTCGAGGTGAGAAAGGGCAATGCACGGTACCGAAGAGGCTAGAAAAATATGGTTAGGTGGAAGTGTCAACTTTCGAATACTCACATTAGTCCGAAGAACTCATGCACTTATTGTCGGTAACTCTCAATCTAATTAGGAGGTTCACAAAGAGACAAGTACCCCGAGGAGGAGTGTATGGGGATTAGGTTATCCTTGCGCATCCCCGACTCATGATACGTGAGTGTACTCTAATATTCGATCCCTCCAAAGATTAGTGATCCATTTAGTAGCTAAAGTTCTCAACTATTTTGTAGGTTTTCGAAAATAAACACGGATTGCCCAAAATACGACATCTATCACTAATAGGCTAAAGCTCTTGACACCAAAAGTTCAAACATTACTCATGGCAATACCTCAAAACTATTGCAAGTTACTACTAAAATTAAATAGCAACCTCAATTACCTACTTTAAGTTAAGACACACAACTCAGTGCAACAGATAAACTCTCTTAACAAGATAAACATGAAAACTCAAGAGAGTTCAACAACCAACTAAACAAAAGCTCTTTAAAAAGAAAAGCATGAAAACTAAGAGCTAAACATGACAGTAGCTATGGAAAGACAAAGAACACACACAACAAAGATAAGCATGAAAATCCTATGTTGTGTTCTAGGTTGAAGTGGAGTGTGTTTCTCTCCCACACAAATAAAGTTGGGTTCTAACTCGTTATGAACAGCAAGCAAAGCTAAAGAAAACTAAAAAGGAAACTAAAAGCAAGACGCTCCAAGCATAGCACATAACGCATGAAGTGATTAAAATATAGTGGAACGAAAGACGAACTGATAATTGTTGATGGAGAAGGGGATGCTCGGGGGCATCCCCAAGCTTAGACGCTTGAGTCTTCTTGAATATTTCTTGGGGGTGCACGGGGGCATCCCCAAGCTTGAGCGTTTGACCCTCCTGAATCTTTTTATCATCTTCCCTCGCACACTTGAAAACTCCCTTCATACATAACTCATCATAATCTGATTAGCGAGGTTAGTACCCATAATAAAATAATTGTTCCTTGCTGGAAATAAATATAATCTTGAAGAGCTACTGTTTCTCAAGATTGCCAAAAGGTTTTTGCAAAGAAAAAGCAAGTTCAAGGTTTGCAAAACGAAGAAAAGGCAAAACAGGACAGAATCTGTGAAAAACAGACCAGCAGGTAGTAAATAATTTTTTTGGGGCACTTCTGAACTCAAATCAAAAAACTCAGAACACACGCCCGAAAGCCAAGTGTATAGAGCACGCTATCAAAAAAATTCAGATCAAAAAGATGATCTGGTGATTTTATACGAATTTTTCTATCCAAGGACATAATCTGTTTTCTGGGCAGCACGTCACAACTTTTGAACTTTCTTGCAATCGGAGGCTAAACTTGGCACAAAGCTGAAAAGAAAAGGTACAATGATGTTGCTACAGTAGTAACAAACATCAAGACCACTAAAACTGAAAGAACAAACTGAAAGCGAAGATAACAAGGGTTGTCTCCCTAGAGCTCTTTCTTTATAGCCATAAAGATAGGCTTAAGACTTTAATGATGCTCTTGTAGGAATAAGAGTTGAAGAACAAAAGAGGGCATCAAGAAGCAAATACCAAACACATTTAAGCCTAACATGCTTCCTATGCATAGGAATATTGCAATACAATAATTCATTGAAGCACAAAGCAATAAGCATAGGAAGACAAAACAAGTGCAGCTTCAAAACCTTCAACATAAAGAGAGGGAACTTGATATTATTGAAATATCTATAAGCATATGTTCCCTTCTCATAATAATTTTCAGTGGGATCACGAATAAACTCAACAATATAAGCATCACATAAAGCATTGTTACCATGATCCACATGCAAAAAGGTATCATTACTCTTCATATAAGCAAAATCTTTCTTATTAGGAATAGCGAGAGTAAAGCAATCATAACCATCATGGTAATCATTGTATTTAGGAGGCATATCATAATCATAATAAATTTTATCCTCAATAGTAGGTGGACTGAAAACATCATATTCATCATTGTAATCATCATATATAGGAAGCAAAGTATCATCAAAGTAAATTTTCTCTTCAAAAGTTGGGGGACTAAAAATATCATGTTCATCAAACGTGTCATCCCCAAACTTAGAGCTTCCCATGTCATTAGCAATATTGATATTCAAAGAAAGCATACTAATAACATCACCACCATCATGATTGTTATGCAAATAATAAAGTTCCATAGGTTTTTTAATTTTCTCTTCAAACACATCATGTCCCAAAGCAAGGTAGAGCTTATAAAGCTCTCTCATATTTTTGTTGTTTTCCATTAAGCAAAACTAGTGAAAAGACATAAAGAAAACTGAAAGGTAAACTAACAAGACTAAAAGCAAAGATAAAAGATAGCGTGCAACTCCCCTATCTTGAAGAGTGGAGTCCCCGGCAACGACGCCAGAAACTTGCTTGATGGCTTCTTGCCCCTCGTTGGTTACCCCAAGTGGAAGGTTTGAGATGTAGCGTAGCGGCAAATTTCCCTTGGCAAAGGTACCAAGGATCAAATCCCGTGAGACTCTGAGGGTCGACAAGAAGGTGTCAATAGCGCCAGAAACTTTTGCTTGATAGGACCTGCACACAGATACAAATAACTTTGCTCCCAACGAGTACAGAGAGGTTGTCAATCCCTCCGGCCTTGTCGTTTACAAAGGATCAAACGCAAGAGATAATAGTGATAGGTATGACTGCAACTAGGAAATAAGAACAGGAAGTAAATAGCGGGTGTGATCAGTGATGGTAATATGGACCGGGGTCCCATGATGTTCACTAGTGATGTCTCTCTCCCAAAAGATGATAAAACAACTAAGCGAGGTAAACAAATTACAGCTGGGCAATTGACAGGATTATGTGCGCAAACCAATGCTAACTATGCTGTAAAGAAAGGTAGAGGCTCAAAAGCATGGGCGGTACGCCAAGGCAAGTAGACCGAAATCCATCTGCATCTACTACTAATCATCCACCTTGAGATATCTATCCAGAACATCTCGCTGGTATTAAGTTGCGAGTCCCACCCAAAGTGTAAACTCAAAGCAACAGACAACTGCATTAAAAGAACTTTGCGTAAAGTAAACAATCCTTGCACCCGCAAGTACAAGCACCATTGTTTTCCCCCTTGTGGCAACATCACATCCCCTAGACTCATGTCTCTGTCACTCAAGCTAGTCATCGAGGGGCATGAACCCACAATCAAGCATAACGTTCCCTCTTGGAGTTACTACCTACTACTCGGCCAAAGCAATAAACAGCAACGGAGAACATGCAAGAATTACTCAAGAACATAAATATAAAAGAGGTGAATCAAATATATTACTCACACACAACCTGAACATAATCTCATAATCCATCGGATCCTAGCAAACTCAGCAGAGCAACAGCATAAAGATTACAAATCTGCCTCGATCATGTAGGGCAGCTCACGAGGTCTAATCGATGAAGAACAAAGAGGGGAGGAGAACATCACATAGCTACTGGTCATGGACCCATGGTCCAAGGGGGACTACTCACAACTCATCCGGGAAGCGTCCATGGTGGTGGAGAAGCTCCCGGTGGTGGTTCTCCCCTCCGGCAGGGTGCCGGGAAGAGTTCTCCTGGTGCTCCCGATCTTGGAAGCGCGACGGCGGCGGAACAGAGATGAGATCGCGAAAAAGGGTTCCGTCCTCAAGGGTTTCGGGACGCGTGCAATATATATGCCAAAGGGGGGCACCAGAGGCGGAGGTGGGGCCCCAGGCGCCCCCCTGGCGCGGCCAGGGGTGGGGCCGCGCCGGGTGGCCGCCTGGCCCCCCAGGCTCCCCTCTGGCCCTGCCTTGGTTTTTCCGGAAGCTCCCGATACGCTGATTTTTCCTGTATTTTTCCCGGAATTTATAGGGCACTTTTAATATGGGGGAAACCTGAAATAGAAAAATAGCAGAAAACAGGAACTGGCACTGTGGTGCACTGAGTTAATAGGTTAGTCCAAATATGATCAAAAGTGTATGGAAGTGCATAAATATCATAGCAATATCACACAAAAGAGGCATGGAGCAAGCAAAAATTATAGATACGTTTTGGACGTATCACCGTGCTACCGTTCCCTTGAATTTTAATGGGTTCCTAGAGAAAGCTAAGTTGAAAGATGATGGTAGCAACTACATGGACTGGGTCGGTAACTTGAGGATTATCCTTATTGCTGCACAGAAGAATTATGTCCTTGAAGCACCGCTAGGTGAAAAGCCGCCTCCCGCTAATGTAGACACTTTGAACGTCTGGCAGACGCGGTCTGATGAATACTCAATAGTTCAGTGTGCCATCCTTTACAGCTTAGAATAGGAACTTCAAAGACGTTTTGAACGTCATGCAACATATGAGATATTCCAAGAGTTGAAGTTAATATTTCAAGCAAATGTCCGAGTTCAGAGATATGAAGTCTCCAACAAGTTCTATAGCTGCAAGATGGAGGAGAATAGTTTTATCAGTGAACACTTACTCAGAATGTCTGGGTACTACAATCACATGACTCTACTTGGAGTCAAAGTTGATGAAGATAGTGTTATTGACAGAGTTCTTCAATCACTACCACCAAGCTATAAAGGCTTTGTGATGAACTATAATATGCAAGGGATGCAGAACACAATTCCCGAGCTCTTCTCTATGCTCAAAGCTGCGGAGGTAGCAATCAAAAAGGAGCATCAAGTGTTGATGGTCAAAAGGACCACTAATTTCAATAAAAAAGGGCAAGGGAAAGAAGGGGAACTTCAAGAAGAATAGCAAGCACGTTGCTACTCCCGGGAAGAAACCCAAGTCTGGAGCCAAGCCTGAAACTGAGTGATTCTACTCCAAAGGGACTGGTCACTGGAAGCAGAACAGCCCCAAGTATTTGGCGGATAAGAAGGATGGCAAAGTGAACAAAGGTATATTTGATATACATGTTATTGATGTGTACCTTACTAATGATCGTATTAGCACCTGGGTATTTGATACTGGTTCTGTTGCTCATATTTGTAACTCAAAACAGGGGCTACGGATTAAACGACGATTGGCTAAGGACGAGGTGATGATGGGCGTTGGAAATGGTTCCAAAGTCGATGTGACCGCCATCGGCACACTACCTCTACATCTACCTTTGGGATTTGTTTTAGACCTAAATAATTGTTGTTTGGTGCCAACGTTGAGCATGCACATTATATCCAGATCTTGTTTGTTGCGAGATGGTTATTCATTTAAATCAGAGAATAATGGTTGTTCTATTTGTATGAGTAATATCTTTTATGGTCATGCACCCTTGATGAATGGTCTATTTTTGTTGAATCTCGATCGTAGTGATACACATATTCATAATATTGAAGCCAAAAGATGCAAAGTTGATAATGATAGTGCCACTTATTTGTGGCACTGCCGTTTAGGTCATATTGGTGTAAAGTGCATGAAGAAACTCCATGCTGATGGACTTTTGGAATCACTTGATTATGAATCACTTGGTGCTTGCGAACCATGCCTCATGGGCAAGATGACTAAAACTCCGTTCTTCGGAACAATGGAGCGAGCAACTGACTTATTGGAAATCATACATACTGATGTATGCGATCCAATGAGTGTTGAGGCTCGCAGTGGGTATCATTATTTTCTGACCTTCACAATGATTTGAGAAGATATGGGTATATCTACTTAATGAAACACAAGTCTGAAACATTTGAAAAGTTCAAAGAATTTCAGAGTGAAGTAGAGAATCATCGTAACAAGAAAATAAAGTTTCTATGAACTGATTGCGGAGGCGAATATTTGAGTTACGAGTTTGGCCTTCATTTGAAACAATGTGGAACAGTTTCGCAACTCATGCCACCTGGAACACCACATCGTAAGGTGTGTTCGAACGTCGTAACTATACTTTATTAGATATGGTGCGATCTATGATGTCTCTTACCAATTTACCACTATCGTTTTGGGGTTATGCTTTAGAGACTGCTGCATTCACATTAAATAGGGCACCATCTAAATCCGTTGAGACGACACCTTATGAACTGTGGTTTGGCAAGAAACCCAAGTTGTCGTTTCTTAAATTTTGGGGCTACGATGCTTATGTGAAAAAGCTTCATCCTGATAAGCTCGAACCCAAGTCGGAGAAATGTGTCTTCATAGGATACCCAAAGGAAACTGTTGGGTACACCTTCTATCACAGATCCGAAGGAAAGATATTCGTTGCTAAGAATGGATCCTTTCTAGAGAAGGAGCTTCTCTCGAAAGAAGTGAGTGGGAGGAAAGTAGAACTTGATGAGGTAATTGTACCTTCTCCCGAATTAGAAAGTAGTTCATCACAGAAATTAGTTCCAATGATTTCTACACCAATTAGTGAGGAAGCTAATGATGATGATCATGAAACTTCAGATCAAGTTACTACTGAACCTCGTAGGTCAACCAGAGTACGTTCCGCACCAACGTGGTACGGTAACCCGGTTCTGGAAGTCATGTTACTGGACCATGACGAACCTGCAAACTATGAGGAAGCGATGACGAGCCTAGATTCCGCAAAATGGCTTGAGGCCATGAAATCTGAGATGGGATCCATGTATGAGAACAAAGTGTGGACTTTGGTTGACTTGCCCGATGATCGGCAAGCCATTGAAAATAAATGGATTTAAGAGGAGGTGAGACGCCGATGGTAATGTTACTGCCCACAAAGCTCGACTTGTTGCAAAAGGTTTTCGACAAGTTCAAGGAGTTGACTATGATGAGACTTTCTCACCCATAGCGATGCTTAAGTCTGCTCGAATCATGTTAGCAATTGTTGCATTTTATAAAATATGGCAAATGGATGTCAAAACTGCATTCCTTAATGGATATCTCAAAGAAGAGTTGTATATGATGCAACCAGAAGGTTTTGTCGATCCTAAAGGTGCTAACAAAGTGTGCAAGCTCCAGCGATCCATCTATGGACTGGTGCAAGCATCTCGGAGTTGGAATATACGCTTTGATGAGGTGATCAAAGCATATGGTTTTATACAGACTTTTGGAGAAGCCTGTATTTACAATAAAGTGAGTGGGAGCTCTATAGCATTTCTAATATTATATGTGGATGACATATTGTTGATTGAAAATGATGTAGAATTTCTGGATAGCATAAAAGGATACATGAATAAGAATTTTTCAATGAAAGACTGATACGTCTCCAACGTATCTACTTTTCCAAACACTTTTTCCCTTGTTTTGGACTCTAACTTGCATGATTTGAATGGAACTAACCCGGACTGGCCCTATTTTCAGCATAATTTCCATGGTGTTGTTTTTGTGCAGAAATAAAAAGTTCTCGGAATGACCTGAAAATTTATGGAGAATTATTTTGCAAAATATAAAAAATACCTGCGGGAAGTTCCAGACCAGGGGGCCCACACCCTGTCCAAGAGGGTGGGGGTGCGCCCCCTCCCCGAGGGTGCGCCCCCCTGCCTCGTGGGCCCCCTGGTGCTCCACCGACGTATCTCCGGATCCCATATATCCATTTTGGGGAGAAAAAAAATCAAAGAGAAGGAATTATCACGTTTTACGATACGGAGCCGCCGCCAAGCCCTAATCTCTCCCGGGAGGGCTGACCTGGAGCCCGTTCGGGGCTCCGGAGAGTGGAGATTGTCACCATCATCATCAGCAACCTTCCTCCATCACCATTTTCATGATGCTCACCGCCGTGTGTGAGTAATTCCATCGTAGGCTTGCTGTATGGTGATGGGTTGGATGGGATCTATCATGTAATCGAGTTAGTTTTTGTTAGGGTTTGGTCCCTAGTATCCACTATGTTCTGAGATTGATGTTGCTATGACTTTGCTATGCTTAATGCTTGTCACTAGGGCCCGAGTGCCATGATTTCAGATCTGAACCTATTATGTTTTCATGAATATATGTGTGTTCTTGATCCTATCTTGCAAGTCCATAGGCACCTACTATGTGTTATGATCCGGCAACCCCGAAGTGACAACAATCAGGACCACTCCCGGTGATGACTGTAGGTTGAGGAGTTCATGTATTCACTATGTGTTAATGCTTTGGTCCGGTACTCTATTAAAAGGAGGCCTTAATATCCCTTAGTTTCCAATAGGACGTCGCTGCCACGGGAGGGTAGGACAAAAGATGTCATGCAAGTTCTTTTCCATAAGCATGTATGACTATATTTGGAATACATGCCTACATTACATTGATGAACTGGAGCTAGTTCTGTGTCACCCTAGGTTATAACTTTTACATGATGAATTGCATCCGACATAGTTCTCCATCACCGATCCAATGCCTACGGGCTTTTCACATATTTCCTTTTGCTCATTTACTTTTCCGTTGCTACTATTACAAAAACTACAAAATCACTACCATTACTTTTATTGCCGCTACCACTATCTCCATATTACTTTGTTACTAAACTACCTTGCTGCAGATACTAAGTTTCTAGGTGTGGTTGAATTGACAACTCAGCTGCTAATACTTAAGAGTATTCTTTGGCTCCCCTTGTGTCGAATCAATAAATTTGGGTTGAATGCTTTACCCTCAAAAACCGTTGCGATCCCCTACACTTGTGGGTTATCAAGACTATTTTCTAGCGCCGTTGCCGGGGAGCATAGCTCTATTCTTTAAGTCACTTGGGATTTATATCTGTTGAGCACTATGAATAATTTGAAGGACTCAAAAACCAAGATCTTAGCCTCAACTACGAGGGGAGGTATGGAACTGCCATTTAGCTCTGCACTTGATTCACCATCTGTTATGGGTAAACTTGCGACACCTACTCCTGCTACTGAATCTGATATGTCGTATGTTCTTGATGATGCCACTTCTGCTATGTATGATGAAACTACTTCTATGCCTGATAATACTATGCCACTAGGTGAATTTCTAGATGAACAAATTGCTAGGGTTAGAGAGAATGCAAATATTGAAACTGATAATATTTATGAAAGTGATGATGAAGCTTCTCCCATAGATATGAATTGCCTGTTGTTCCCGAGGGTTATGTTATGGATGAAGAAACTGCTAGAGACTTTCTTGCTTGCAACAATAGATATGATCTTAAGAAATTATTAGCTAAGCTGAAAGAAAAGTCCTTGAATGCTAGAATGAAACATGACCCTCCTTTCGCTACTTCACCTATTTTTGTTACTGATAAGGATTATAAATTCTCTGTTGATCCTGAGTTAATTACTTTAGTTGAATCTGATCCTTTCCATGTCTATGAATCTGAAACTATTGTGGCACATCTTACTAAGTTGAATAATCTAGCCACCCTATTTACCAACGATGAAAAGATTTGTTACTACTATATCCTTAAGCTATTTCCTTTCTCGTTAAAGGGTGATGCTAAGACTTGGTTTAATTATCTTGATCCTAGTTGTGTGCATAGTCCCCGGGATATGATGTAGTACTTCTCTGCTAAATATTTTCCCGCTCATAAGAAGCAAGCTGCCTTACGGGAAGTTTATAACTTTGTGCAAATTGAAGAAGAGAGTCTCCCACAAGCTTGGGGGAGGCTTCTCCAATTACTTAATGCTTTGCCTGATCATCCTTTTGAGAGGAACGATATACTTGATGTCTTTTATAATGGAGTAACCGATGCTTCCAGAGACCACCAGGACAGTTGTGCTGGTTGTGTTTTCAGGGAAAGAACAGTTGATCAAGCTGAATTATTACTCAATAATATGCTGGCCAATGAAAATAATTGGACACTTCCTGGACCAGCCCCTAAGACAACTCCGAAGAAAAGAGGTGTTCTATTTCTCAGTCCTGAAGATATGCAAGAGGCAAAGAAAACTGTGAAAGAAAAAGGTATTAAAGCTGAAGATGTTAAGAATTTACTACCTATTTAAAAAATACATGGTCTTGATAACCCGACACAGTTAGTAAACGTAAATTCTCTTTATAGATTTGATGAAGGTGATATCCCTCGTTATAAGTCTGCTAGCCAATGCTTAGATGAGTTTGACAATTTTATTGTGAAACAAGAAAACTTCAATGCTTATGTTGGTAGACAATTGCAACACACTGCTTATATGATTGAACCCTTGAGTGATTATCTGTCTAGAGTTAAAGGTGAACTGAAACTTATTAATATACATGCTTCTATGGTTACCACTCTAGTAGAACAAGTACTTAAGGCTCAGAATGATTTGCTCAATGAATTAAATAGTAAGAATAATGACAATGCTGTTAGAGTTGCTACTAGAGGTGGTAAAGTGACTCAGGAACCTTTGTATCTTGAGGGCCACCCTAAGAGAATTGAGCAAGATTCTCAGAGAGCTAATTTAGATGCACCTAGTTCTTCTAAGAAGAAGAAAAAGAAGAATGATAGAACCTTGCATGCTTCTAGTGAACCTGTAGCTGACACACCTGAGAATCCCAATGATATATCTGTTTCTGATGCTGAGACACAATTTGGTAATGAATATGAGCCTAGTGATAATATGAATGATGATGTTCATGATGATGCTCAACCTAGCAATGATAATGATGTAGAGATTGAACCTGCTGTTGATCTTGATAACCCACAATCAAAGAACCAATGTTATGATAAGAGAGACTTTGTTGCTAGGAAGCACGGTAGGGAAAGAGAACCATGGGTTTAGAAACCCATGCCTTTTCCTCCTAAACCATCCAAGAAAAAGGATGATGAGGATTTTGAGCACTTTGCTGAAATGATTAGACCTATCTTTTTGCGTAGGTGTTTGACTGATGTGCTTAAAACAAATCCTTATGCTAAATATATGAAAGATATTATTACCAATAAAGAAAGATGCCCGAAGTAGAAGTTTCCACCATGCTTGCCAATTAGACTTTCAAAGGTGGAATACCTAAGAAACTAGGAGATCCAGGAGTACCTACTATACCTTGTTCCATTACACGAAACTATGTTAAAACTACTTTGTGTGATCTTGGAGCCGGTGTTAGTGTTATGCCTCTCTCTTTATATCGTAGACTTGACTTGAGTAAGTTGACACCTACTGAAATATATTTGCAAATGGCTGATAAATCAACTGCTATTCCTGTCGGTATTTGTGAGGATGTGCCTGTTGTGGTATGTTACTATTCTAACAGACTTTGTTATACTTGATATTCCCGAGGATGATAACATGTCTATTATCCTTGGTAGACCCTTTTTGAATACTGCAGGGGCTGTTATTGATTGCAACAAAGGCAATGTCACTTTTCATGTCAATGGTAATGAGCATACGGTACACTTTCCGAGGAAGCAACCTCAGGTCCACAATATCAATTATATTGGAAAAATTTCAACTATTACTATTGGAGGTTTTGAATTTCCTCTTCCTATTGTCAAGAAGACGTATGACATTCTGATTGTTGGGGACATACATATCCCCATTGAGGTAACCTAGTGTTATTCGAATATTCTCCGGTTTCATGTTATTCGGAAAGAGTTTATTAACAAGACCTGATCAACCTTGTTAATGGATTCCTTTTGATGAGCATGAGATATGTGAAACTAGATAGCACAACCTTATGTATCCCCCTTTTACTTTCTGTTAAATAAATAAAGCAAACATAGTATTTTTTGTGTGTTTCCACACTTATCCGTGCAATAAAAAATACCCCGAAAATAAAAGTTCTCCAAATGCCCTGAAAATTTAATATGATATTTTATAGATTATTTGAGAATATTTGGCACAGAATACATGACGAGGGGAGCCAGTACCTGGCCACGAGGGTCCAGGGCGTTCCCACCCTCATAAGGCGCGCCCCCTGCCTCGTGGGCCCCACGTGCCCCCCTCCACTTATTCCCGCACCCATACTCTTCTTCTTCCTCCCAAAAAAATCACCAACCAGCTCAAGCACGAGTTTTAGCTCTTCTTGCTGCCATTTTTGATCTCCTTGCTCAAAGCACCATTCACCAAACTGTTTGGGAAGATGTTCCTTGGTATGTGACTCCTCCATTGGTCCAATTAGTTTTTGTCCTAGTGCTTTATTTATTGCAATTTTTTGCTGCTGTGGTGACCTTGTTCTTGAGCTTGCATGTCAAATTTCTTTGGTCCCAAGTAGTTCTAATGCATGATATAGTCTCTAGGCACTTACATGAGTTGTTGCTATCAATCTTGTTGAGTTTGGTTGACTTTTATTTTGAGGTACTAAAAATTTCAGAAAATTTCAGAAAAATGCATAGGAAAAACTTCCAAGGTGGTTCTTCAAGGAAGCAAGAACCGAGGCTCGCATTTCATGAGCCGGACGATGAACTACCGAGGGAAGCAGAAGTGCGGCCTTGTGAATGGCCGTCAGATGACTGTATGGATCAGGTTGGCATCAAGGAGGAATTTTACGCATATGTGCGCAACGCTGACCTCGAGAGCTTCATACAAGATAAGTGCCCTCAATACCGTGGCTTAACTGATACCTTTGTGAGAAGGTTTAAATTTTCAGCTACATGCAATTCTCACACTGTCCTGTTTGACCTTTATGATAAATCTTACACCATGGACTTAAAAGATTTTAATGATGCTTGTAAGCTCCCGCAGTGGGGCAGTATGGGTGATCCTCGCAAATCTGAATATAGATATTTCCTTGATAGTATCACAGTGGGGGAATCTAGAGAAATTACACAGGCTACCATAGGGAGCATTCATTTTCCTACTATTCAATACTTTGCTCTCTTTATTGGTAGATGCATAAATGGTAAATATGAGGCTTGCCACATGTGTGTCCCTGATCTTAGTGTTCTCAAGAGTGCTGTATTAGGTGATAGACAATATAACTTGGGAGCCATTGTTGCACGTAGGCTACACCATAATGGTTTGCATGGAGATTTATTTGGTGGGATTTATGCCACTCGCACAGCCCGTCGTCTTGGTGTGCCTGTGCATGAGAATGATGAACTTTTACCACTAGCTCATTTGGATTACGATGCTATGACTAGTCACCGGTTTATAGAGAGGGATGAACAATCCCTCAAATATCGACTAATCTTTAACAGGCGTCATGCCGTACCTATTATTCTTCCCGCCCCTACTTTGTTTGACTTTCAGGCAAAAGGGAGATATACTATAACCAGGGAGGAGGCAAATGAGTATCATAATACGATGGAAGCAGCCCGCCTTCGAGCTGCAACTCAGCAGGCAGTAGCTGCTGGATCCCAGTACAACCCCAACTACGACTTTGGATATCCGTCAGGCCAATATTGGCCATAGACCAACTTAGGCCAAAATCCTAAGCTTGGGGGACTACGTGTTTCTCTCCGACTTTACATTCATGTTCACACACTTATTCTAGTTGTCGGTGCTCACACTCTTTCATTGTACCATCCATGTTTAGTTTCAATTCTTTTTCTTAGTCTTTTTCTTGTGTGTTAGAAAAACCTTAAGAAAAACAAAAAAAATATATTAGTTGCAGCTTTTAGCTAGTTTACTTTCCTTTCTTGTAGTAGTAATTAAAAGAAAACCCAAAAAGATTTCTCGTTCTTCTTTTGCTTGTTGGGAGCTTTCCCGTGTAAATAGTTTCTTTTCTTTTCTTTGGGGGTCAAGAGTACAAGACCATGATTTAAAATTCTTAGTGGCTCTCATATGCTTTATTGTCGATTTAAGCTTGAGCCATATTACCTTGTCTTCTCTCTTGTATTAAATGCTCGCAGATTCCAGCTTGGTCCAATGCACATGCACTATTATTATTTTCCACATCGTTCGGTCGTGCGAGTGAAAGGCAATAAGGATGATATATGATGAACTAATTGAGATGAGAAAAGTTGGTATGAACTCGACCTCTCTTGTTTTTGTAAATATGATAGTTCATCGTTCCCGATTCATCTTGTTATGAATGAAACATGCTTGCAATGACAATTAGAGATCATAGCTGCTTATGCCATGCTTAATTAGCTGAGAGTTTATAATGGTCTATCTTGCGTGCCAACATGATATTAAAATGGTTGTGATGTAGTCTGATATGGTGGTATCCTCCTTTGAACGATTCAAGTGGTCTGACTTGGCACATGTTCACGCATGTAGTTGAAACAAATCAACATAGCCTCCACGATATTTATGTTCATGGTGATTTATATCCTACTCATGCTTACATTCATTGTTGATTAATTTTAATGCATGTTCATGACCGCTGTCGCTCACTAGCTGGTCGCTTCCTAGTCTCTTTCTAGCCTTCACCTATACTAAGCGGGAATACTGCTTGTGCATCCACTTCCATAAACCCCAAACTTATTCCATATGAGTCCACCACACCTTCCTATATGCGGTATTTACCTGCCATTCCAAGTAAATTTGTATGTGCCAAACTCTAAACCTTCAAATGCAATTCTGTTTGTATGCTCGAACAGCTCATGTATCAACTAGGGATGTCTATATCTTCCATGCTAGGTGGGCTATTCTCATGATGAGTGGACTCCGCTCATCATTCATGAGAAAATGGCTGGTAACCGGGATGCCCAGTCTCGTGCTCAAATCATAATAATTAAACAAAACTCCCCTAGGGCTGTTGCTGGTTTGGACGGTACCCATTGTTTCGGGCTAGCCGTGGAGTGTGCTTGTTGGTGGTTGGGGGAGTATAAACTTTACCATTCTGTTTGGGAACCGCCTATAATGTGCGTAGCATGGGAGATATCAAGATTCTTGGTTATTATGTTGACAATGAAAGTATACTGCTCAAAATGTTATTCATCTCTATTTGAAAATCGAGCTCTGGCACCTCTACAAATCCCTGCTTCCCTATGCGAAGGGCCTACCTATTTACTTTTATGCTGAGTCATCATCCTCTTATTAAAGAGCACCAGTAGGAGAGCAGCTCTATCATTTGCATGTATTACTATTAATTTGCATTGAGTATGATCATGACTGTATCTCTTTTACCATGAATTACAATGTCTAGTCAGTGCTTGATCTTTAAAGGTGCTCGGCATTTATGTTTTGCGGTCTCAGAAAGGGCTAGCAAGATACCATCTTGTTATATCATATCATGATTGTTTTGAGAAAGTGTTGTCATCCGAGGTTTATTATTATTGCTCGCAGTTGATTATGCCATTGATGTGAGTAGACATGAGACCTGAAAGTTATTGTGAATATAATTCGTTCATGATCATTGCTGAAAACCTGAATGCTGGCTTACATATTTGCAAAAACAAGAGCAAACATAGTTTGTCAAAGTTTTTATTTATCACTTTCAATTTATCAACTGAATTTCTTGAGGACAAGCAAAGGTTTAAGCTTGGGGGAGTTGATACGTCTCCAACATATCTACTTTTCCAAACACTTTTGCCCTTGTTTTGGACTCTAACTTGCATGATTTGAATGGAACTAACCCGGACTGACGTTGTTTTCAGCAGAATTGCCATGGTGTTATTTTTGTGCAGAAATAAAAAGTTCTCGGAATGACCTGAAAATGTACGGAGAATTATTTTGGAAAATATAAAAAATACCTGCGGAAAGATCTAGACCAGGGGGCCCACACCCTGTCCACGAGGGTGGGGGGCGCGCCCCCTCCCCTAGGGCGCGCCCCTGCCTCGTGGGCCCCCTGGTGCTCCACCGATGTATCTCCGGATCCCATATATTCACTTTCGGGGAGAAAGAAAACAAAGAAGGAATTATCACGTTTTACGATACGGAGCCTCCGCCAAGCCCTAATCTCTCTCGGGAGGGCTGATATGGAGTCCGTTCGGGGCTCCACAGAGTGGAGATCGTCGCCATCGTCATCATCAACCTTCCTCCATCACCAATTCCATGATGCTCACCGCTGTGCGTGAGTAATTCCATCGTAGGCTTGCTGGACGGTGATGGGTTGGATGGGATCTATCATGTAATTGAGTTAGTTTTTGTTAGGGTTTGATCCCTAGTATCCACTATGTTCTGAGATTGATGTTGCTATGACTTTGCTATGGTTAATGCTTGTCACTAGGGCCCACGTGCCATGATTTCAGATCTGAACCTATTATGTTTTCATGAATATATGTGTGTTCTTGATCCTATCTTGTAAGTCTATAGTCACCTACTATGTGTTATGATCCGGCAACCCCGAAGTAACAACAATCGGGACCACTCTCGGTGATGACCGTAGTTTGAGGAGTTCATGTATTCACTCTGTGTTAATACTTTGGTCTGGTACTCTATTAAAAGGATGCCTTAATATCCCTTAGTTTCCAATAGGACCCCGCTGCCACGGGAGGGTAAGACAAAAGATGTCATGGAAGTTCTTTTCCATAAGCACGTATGACTATATTCGGAATACATGCCTACATTACATTGATGAACTGGAGCTAGTTCTGTGTGACCCTAGGTTATAACGTTTACATGATGAATTGCATCCGACATAATTCTCCATCACCGATCCAAGGCCTACGAGCTTTCCACATATTTCTTGTTGCTTATTAATTTTCCGTTGCTACTATTAAAAAAACTACAAAAACACTACCGTTACTTTTATTGCCGCTACCGCTATCTCCATATTACTTTGTTACTAAACTACGTTGCTGTAGATACTAAGTTTCCAGGTGTGGTTTAATTGACAACTCAGCTGCTAATACTTAAGAGTATTCTTTGGCTCCCCTTGTGTCGAATCAATAAACTTTACCCTTGAAAACTGTTGCGATCCCCTACAGTTGTGGGTTATCAAAGACCTCGGAGAAGCTACTTATATATTGGGCATCAAGATCTATAGAGATAGATCAAGACGCTTAATTGGACTTTTACAAAGCACATACCTTGATAAAGTTTTGACGAAGTTCAAAATGGATCAGTCAAAGAAAGGGTTCTTTCCTGTGCTACAAGGTGTGAAGTTGAGTCAGACTCAATGCCTGACCACTACAGAAGATAAAGAGAAAATGGAAGTCATTCCCTATGCTTCAGCCATAGGTTCTATCATGTATGCAATGCTGTGTACCAGACCTGATGTGTGCCTTGCTATAAGTCTAGCATGGAGGTACCAAAGTAATCCAGGAGTGGATCACTTGATAGCGGTCAAGAACATCCTGAAGTACTTAAAAAGGACGAAGGATATGTTTCTCGTTTATGGAGGTGACAAAGAGCTCGTTGTAAACGGTTACGTCGATGCAAGTTTTGACGCTGATTCGGATGACTCAAAATCACAAACCATATACGTATTTTTGTTGAACGGTGGAGCTGTTAGTTGGTGCAGTTTCAAGTAGAGCGTCATGGCGAGATCTACATGTGAAGCGGAGTACATAGCTGCTTCAGAAGCAGCAAATGAAGGAGTCTGGATGAAGGAGTTCATATCTGATCTAGGTGTAATACCTAGTGCATCGGGTCCAATGAAAATCTTTTGTGACAACACCGGAGCAATAGCCTTGGCGAAGGAATCCAGGTTTCACAAGAGAACCAAGCACATCAAGAGATGCTTCAACTCCATCTGCGACCAAGTCAAGGAGGGAGAAACAGAGATTTGCAAAATACATACGGATCTGAATGTCGCAGATCCGTTGACTAAGCCTCTTCCACGAGCAAAACATGATCATCACCAAGACTCCATGGGTGTTAGAATCATTACTACGTAATCTAGATTATTGACTCTAGTGCAAGTGGGAGACTGAAGGAAATTTGCCCTAGAGGCAATAACAAAGTCGTTATTTATATTTCCTTATATATCATGATAAATATCTTTTATTCATGCTAGAATTGTATTAACCGGAAACTTGATACATGTGTGAATACATAGACAAAACAGAGTGTCCCTAGTATGCCTATACTTGACTAGCTCATTAATCAAAGATGGTTGAGTTTTCTAACCATAGACATGTGTTGTCATTTGATCAACGAGATCACGTCATTAGGAGAATGATGTGATGGACAAGACCCATCCGTTAGGTTAGCATAGTGATCGTTTAGTTTTATTGCTATTGCTTTCTTCATGACTTGTACATGTTCCTCTGACTATGAGATTATGCAACTCCTGAATACTAGAAGAACACCTTGTGTGCGATCAAACATCACAACGTAACTGGGTGATTATAAAGATGATCTACATGTGTTTCCGAAAGTGTTTGTGGTATTGGCATAGATCAAGAATAGGATTTGTCACTCCGAATGTCGGAAAGGTATCTTTGGGCCCTCATGGTAATACACATTATAATAATCCTTGCAATAAAATGACTAATGAGTTAGTCACAAGATGATGTATTAAGGAACAAGTAATGAGACTTGCCGGTAACGAGATTGAACTAGGTATGATGATACCGACGATCGAATCTCGGGCAAGTAACATACCGATGACAAAGGGAATAACGTATGTTGTTATGCGGTTTGACCGATAAAGATCTTCGAAGAATATGTAGGAACCAATATGAGCATCTAGGTTCCGCTATTGGTTATTGACCAGAGATATGTCTCGGTCATGTCTACATAGTTCTCAAACCCATAGGGTGCGCACGCTTAACGTTCGATGATGATCTGTATTATGAGTTTATGTGATTTGATGACCGAATGTTGTTCGTTGTCCCGGAGGAGATCACGGACATGACGAGGAGTCTCGAAATGGTCAAGACATAAAGATTGATATATTGAACCATGTTATTCAGACACTGGAAGTGTTCCAGATAGTTTCGAATAAAACCGAAGTGCCGGAGGGGTTACCGCAACCCCCCGGGAAGTAATGGGCCTTTATGGGCCTTAGGGGAGAGAGAGGACAGCAGCCATGAGGTGGAGCCCCCCCCCCAAGGGGAGTCCGAATAGGACTAGGGGAGGGGGCGCGGCCCCTCTTTCCCTCTCCCTCTCCCTCTCCTTCCTTCTTCTCCTAGTTGGACTAGGAAAGGGGGGGGGTCCAATTCCTACTTGGAGTAGGATCCCCCCTTGGGCGCGCCCTATGAGGGCGGGCTGGCCTCCCCCTTGCTCCTTTATATACGGAGGCAGGGGGAACCCTAGAACACACAAGTTTACAATTGTTTTAGCCGTGTGCGGTGCCCCCCTCCACAGTTACACACCTCGATCATATCGTCGTAGTGCTTAGGCGAAGCCCTGCGCCAGTAACTTCATCATCACCATCACCACGCCGTCGTGCTGACGAAAATGTCCCTCGTCCTCAACTGGATCAAGAGCTCGAGGGACGTCATCGAGCCGAACGTGTGCTAAATGCGGAGGTGCCATACGTTCGGTACTTGGATCGGTTGGATCGCGAAGACGTTCGACTACATCAACCGCGTTACTAAATGTTTCCGCTTTCTGTCTACGAGGGTACGTGGACACACTCTCCGCTCTTTGCTATGCTTCTCCTAGATAGATCTTGCATGATCGTAGGATTTTTTTTGGAATACTACGTTCATCAACAACTATTTGGCGTCCCCAACCACATCATCACCTACAATGGCCCCCAGTTTACGAGCGGCTTCTTTATGTCATACTGTGACAACATTGGAATGCAGGTTTGTTATGCTTCCGTGGCCCACCCATGAAGCAACGACCAGGCGGAGGGTGCCAACACTGAGGTCCTCAAAGGCCTCAAGATTAGGAGCTTAAAGACGAGCTATAGCCGGTGCTATGGTCCATCTGCACCACCGCCACCAAGTCCACTAGCGAGACCCCTTCTTCCTCGTCTACGGGGCTAAGGCGGTCCTCTCCTTAGAGCTAAAGCATGGCTCCCCGCGGGTCCTGGCGTTCAGCAAGGCGAGCGAGGACGACTCGCGGTGGGTCAATCTTGTGCTCCTCGAGGAGGCCCGCCGCCAGGCCGCCCTTCTCACCGCGAGGTACCAGCAGGCCTTGCGGTGCTATCACAGCCGCAACATCTGCCCTCGCACCCTTGAGGTCAGAGATCTCATCCTGAGGCGGGTCTTTGATACGTCTCCAACGTATCTATAATTTTTTATTGTTCCATGATATTATTTATGATGTTTTGGATGTTTAATGGGCTTTGTTATACACTTTTATACTATTTTTGGGTCTAACCTACTAAACCAAAGGCCCAGTCCAGATTGCTGCTTTTGCCTGTTTTAGGGTTTTACAGAAAAGGAATATCAAACGGAGTCCAAACGGAATGAAACCTTCGGGAGAGATATTTTTGGAGCAAAATACGCACGGGAGACTTGAGAACCACGGAGTAGGGCTGATGTGGCGTCCACGAGGGTGGGGGGCGCGCCCTCTGCCTCATGGGCACCCCGTCTGGCCCCCTGTGCCCTCCTTCCTCCCATATATACCTACGTACCCCAAAACTATCAGAACAACAGAGAAAACCCTAGTTCCACCGCCGCAACCTTCTATTCCCGTGAGATCCCATCTCCGGGCCTGTTTTGGAGCTCCACCGGAGGGGGGGATCTACCACGGACTGCTTCTACATCATCATCATCACCTCACCATGAGTTGTGAGTAGTTTACCACAAACCTTCGGGTCCATAGCTAGTATCTAGATGGCTTCTTCTCTCTCTTTGGATCTCAATACCAAGTTCTCCTCGGTCTTCGAGGAGATCTATTCGATGTAATCTCTTTTTGCGGTGTGTTTGTCGAGATCCGATGAATTGTGGGTTTATGATCAAGATTATCTATGAGAAATATTTGGTTCTTCTTTGAACTCTTTATCTATGATTATAATATCCTTGCAAGTCTCTTCGAATTATTGGTTTGGTTTGGCCTACTAGATCTATAGTTCTTGCAATGGGAGAAGTGCTTGGCTTTGGGTTCAATCTTGCGGTGTCCTTTCCCAGTGACAGTAGGGGCAGCAAGGCACGTATTGTATTGTTGCCATCGAGGATAAAAAGATGGGGTTTATATCACTATGTTTGAGTTTATCCCTCTACATCATGTCATCTTGCTTAAGGCGTTACTCCGTTCTTATGAACTTAATACTCTAGATGCATGCTGGATAGAGGTCGATGTGTGGAGTAAGAGTAGTAGATGCATAATCGTTTTGGTCTACTTGTCTCGGACGTGATGCCTATATATAATGATCATGCCTAGATAGTCTCATAATTATTCGCTTTTCTATCAATTGCTCGACAGTAATTTGTTTACCCGCCGTAGAATATCGCTATCATGAGAGAAGCCACTAGAGAACACTATGACCCCTGGGTCTATTCTCAACATATCAATCTACAATCTACTTTACTTTTCTGCTTTTCCTTTCTGTTCTTATAACCAAGAATACCAAAAATACCAAACTATCATCTCTATCAGATCTCACTTTCGTAAGTGACCGTAAAGGGATTGACAACCCCTTATCGCGTTGGCTGCGAAGTTCTTATTTGTTTGTGCACGTGCGAGGGACTCGCACGTGGTCTCCTACTCGATTGATACCTTGGATCTCAAAAACCGAGGGAAATACTTACGCTACTATGCTGCATCACCCTTTCCTCTTTGAGGGAATACAACGGAAGCTCGAGAAGTAGCAAGAAGAATTTCTTGCGCCGTTGCCGGGGAGGCTTATACAAAAGTCATATACTAAGTACCTATCACAAACCCTTATCCTTTTCATTACATTTTTTGCCTCTCGTTTTCCTCTCCCCCACTTCACCCTTGCCGTTTTATTCGCCCTTCTTCTGCCGCGTGTTTACCGTTCGCTTGCTTCTTGTTTGCTTGTGTGTTGGATTGCTTGCTTGTCACTATGGCTCAGAACAATACCAAATTGTGTGACTTCTCCAATACCAACAATAATTATTTTATTAGCACTCCGATTGCTCCTATTACCGATGCTGAATCTTGTGAGATCAATGCTGCTCTGTTGAATCTTGTCATGAAAGATCAATTTTCCGGCCTTCCTAGTGAAGATGCCGCTACCGATCTAAACAACTTTGTTGATTTTTGTGATATGCAAAAGAAAAGGGATACGGATAACGATATTGTTAAATTGAAGTTATTTCTGTTTTCACTTAGAGATCGCGCTAAAACTTGGTTTTCCTCTTTGCCTAGAAATAGTATTGATTCGTGGAATAAGTGCAAAGATGCTTTTATCTCTAAGTATTTCCCTCCTACTAAGATCATCTCTCTTAGAAATGATATTATGAATTTTAAGCAACTTCATCATGAGCATGTTGCACAAGCTTGGGAGAGAATAAAATTAATGATACGTAATTGCCCTACACATGGTTTGAAATTATGGATGATTATTCAAAACTTTTATGCTGGCTTGAATTTTGCTTCTAGAAATCTTTTAGATTCGGCCGCAGGAGGCACTTTCATGGTAACTACCTTAGGAGAAGCTACCAAACTCCTAGAGAATATTATGGTTAATTATTCTCAATGCCACACCGAAAGATCTACTAGTAAAAAAGTGCATGCTATTGAAGAGGTAGTGTTTTGAGTGGAAAAATGGATGAACTTATGAAATTATTTGCTGCTAAGAGTGCTTCTTCTGATCCTAATGATATGCCTCTGTCCACTTTGATTGAAGATAATAATGAATCTTTGGATGTGAATTTTGTTGGTAGGAACAATTTTGGTAACAATGCTTATAGAGGGAACTTTAATCCTAGGCCTTTTCCTAGTAATTCCTCTAATAATTATGGTAATTCCTACAGCAACTCTTATGGAAAGATGCCTTCTGAATTTCAAACTAATGTTAAGGAGTTTATGATTTCACAAAAGAATTTCAATGCTATGCTTGAAGAAAAATTGCTTAAGATTGATGAATTGGCTAGAAGTGTGGATAGAATTACTCTTGATCTTGATTCTTTGAAACTTAGATATATCCCACCTAAGCATGATATCAATGAGTCTCTCAAAGCCATGAGAATTTCCATTGATGAATGCAAAGAAAGAACCGCTAGGATGCGTGCTAAACGAGAGAATTATATAAAAGCGTGTTCTTCTAGTTATCATGAAAATAAAGATGAAGATCTGTAAGTTATTGATGTGTCTCCTATTATATCCTTGTTTTCTAGTATAAATCTTGATGAAGATAGGATTGGAGATGATTCTACTTTAAGGTGTCCCAATGATTCGGAGTTTTTAGATCTTGATGCTAAAATTGTTAAAAGTGGGAGTGAAGAGATTAAAACTTTGCATAGTGATGAATCCACTACTTTGGATTTCAAGGGATTTAATTATGTTAATTGCTCTTTGATTGATTGTATTTCCTTGTTGCAATCCGTACTAAACTCTCCGCATGCTTATAGTCAAAATAAAGCTTTTACCAAACACATAGTTAATGCTTTGATGCAATCTTATGAAGAAAAACTTGAGTTAGAAGTTTCTATCCCTAGAAAGCTTTATGATGAGTGGGAACCTACTATTAAAATAAAAATTAAAGATCATGAATGCTTTGCTTTGTGTGATTTGGGTGCAAGTGTCTCCACTATCCCAAAAACTTTGTGTGATTTGTTAGGGTTCCATGAGCTTGATGATTGTTCTTTAAATTTGCATCTTGCGGATTCCACTATTAATAAACCTATGGGAAGGATTAATGATGTTCTTATTGTTGCCAATAGGAATTATGTGCCCGTAGACTTCATTGTTCTTGATATAGATTGCAATCATTCACGTCCTATTATTCTTGGTAGACCTTTCCTTAGAACGATTGGTGCAATTATTGATATGAAGGAAGGAAATATTAGATTCCAATTTCCGTTAAGGAAAGGCGTGGAACACTTTCCTAGAAAGAAAATCAATTTACCATATGAATCTATTATGAGAGCCACTTATGGATTGCCTTCCAAAGATGGCAATACCTAGATCTATCCATGTATCGTGCCTAGCTAGGGGCGTAAAACGATAGCGCTTGTTGGGAGGCAACCCAATTTTTTTGTTTTTGCTTCTGTTTAGGAATAAATATTGCATCTAGCTTCTGTTTAGATGTGGTTTTGTGTTTTAATTAGTGTTTGTCCCAAGTAGAACCTTTGGGAAGACTTGTGTGAAGTTTATATGATCGTGCTGTGTAAAACAGAATCATTAGCGCTCGCTAGATGGTCACCAGATTTTACTGCAGCATGATATTTAGTTGATTCTTTTTGCAGATGATTAAAAGACAAATTCCTCACGTTTACCAATTTATTTCAATTTATTTGGAGTTACAGAAGTACGCGAAAACTGCAGATTACTATAGACTGTTCTATTTTTGACAGATTCTGTTTTTCGTGTGTTGTTTGCTTATTTCAATGCATCTATGAGTAGTATTGGGAAGTATGAATCATAGAGAAGTTGGAATATAGTAGGTTTAACACCAATATAAACAAATAATGAATTCATTGCAGTAGCTTTGAGTAGTAGTTTGCTTTCTTATACTAACAGAGCTCTCGAGATTTTTGTTTAAGTTTTGTGTTGTGAAGTTTTCAAGTTTTGAGTATTGCTTTGATGGATTATGGAACAAAGAGTGGCAAGAGCCTAAGCTTGGGGATTCCCAGGGCACCCCAAGGTAAAATTCAAGGACAACCAAAAGCCTAAGCTTGGGGATGCCCCGGGAAGGCATCCCCTCTTTCGTCTTCATCTATCGGTAACTATACTCGGAGCTATATTTTTATTCACCACATGATATGTGTTTTACTTGGAGCGTCTTGTTCAATTTGAGTCTTAGCTTTTTAGGTTTTGCCACAATTATCCTTGCTGGACACACCTATTTGAGAGAGTTAAATATGGCCTAGGAATTGATAGAACACTCTATGTGCTTCACTTATACCTTTTGAGTTGAATAGTTTTTGCTCTAGTGCTTCACTTATATCTTTTAGAGCACGATGGTAATTATATTTTGAAGAAATTGTTGATCTCTCATGATTAACTTATATCCTTTTTAGAGTCTATTAAAACAGCGTGGTAATGTGCTTTGGCTATAAAACTAGCCTTCACATGATAGACATCCAAGATCAATGTAGTAAAAACTTTCACACTAAGTGCATTGAATATGATGAGAAGTTGGATGCTTGATAATTGTTTTGAGATATGAGGATAGTGATATTAGAGTCATGCTAGTGGAGTTATTATGAAATTGAGAAATGCTTGTGTTAAGGTTAGTGATTCCCGTAGCATGCACGTATGGTGAACCGCTATGTGACAAAGTTAGAGCATGAGGTATTTGTAAAGTGTCAGCCTTTGTGTGGAGGTCGGGGGCGCGCGATGGTTAACTCCTACCAAACTCCACCCCTAGGAGCATGCGTTGATTGCTTTGTTTTGATGACTCGTAAAATTTTGCAATAAGTATATGAGTTCTTATGACTAATGTTGAGTCCATGGATATCACACACTCTCACCTTTCCACCATTGCTAGCCTCTCTTGTACCGCGCAACTTTTTCCGGTACCATACACCCACTATATATCCTTCCTCAAATCAGCCACCATATATTTTCCTCAAAACAGCCACCATACCTACCTATCATGGCATTTCCATAGCCATTCCGAGATATATTACAATGCAACTTTCCACCGTTCCGTTCATATGACACGCTTCATATTGTCATATTGCCATGCATGATCATGTAGTTGACATCGTATTTGTGGCTAGGCGACCATGCATAATTTTTCATACATGTCACTCTTGATTCATTGCATATCCCGGTACACCACCAGAGGCATTCATATAGAGTCATACTTGTTCTAGTATCGAGTTGTAATTCAATATAAGTGTGATGATCATCATTATTAGAGCATTGTCCCATGTGAGGAAAGGCCAATAAAAAAAGAGATGGCCCAAAAAATAGAGAGGGGCTAAATAAAAATAAAAAGAGAGAGAGAGAGAGAGAGAGAGAGAGAGAAAGCCCCTCCAAAAAAAGAGAGAAAATAGAGAAGGGACAATAGCTACTATCTTTTTCCACACTTGTGCTTCAAAGTAGCACCATGTTCTTCATGATATAGAGTCTCATGTTTAGTCACTTTCATATACTAGTTGGAATTTTCATTATAGAACTTGGCTTGTATATTCCAACGATGGGCTTCCTCAATTGCCCTAGGTCTTCATGAGCAAGAAAGTTGGATGCACACCCACTAGTTTCTTTTGTTGAGCTTTCATACATATTTAGCTCTAGTGCATCCGTTGCATGGCAGTCCCTACTCACTCACATTGATATATATTGATGGGCATCTCCATAGCCCGTTGATATGCCTAGTTGATGTGAGACTATCTCCCTCCTTTTTGTCTTCTCCACAACCACCTCTCTATTCCACATAGTGATATGTCCATGGCTCACGCTAATGTATTGCGTGAAAGTTGAAAGGTTTGAAAGAATAGAGTATGAAAACAAGTGCTTGGCTGAAACCAGGGTTGTGCATGATATGAATATTTTGTGTGATGAAGAGGGAGCATAGCCAGACTATGATTTTGTAGGGGTAACTTTCTTTAGCCATAGTATTTTGAGAAGACATGATTGCTTTGTTAGTATGCTTGAAGTATTATTATTTCTTATGTCAATATAGACTTTTGTCTTGAATCTTATGGATCTGAACATTCATGCCACAATTAAGAGAATTACATTGAAAACTATGTTGGTTAGCATTCCACATCAAAAATTCTGTTTTTATCATTTACCTACTCGAGGACGAGCAGGAATTAAGCTTGGGGATGCTTGATACGTCTCCAACGTATCTATAATTTTTGATTGTTCCATGCTATTATTTATGATGTTTCGGATATTTAATGGGCTTTGTTATACAATTTTATATTATTTTTGTGACTAACCTACTAACCCAAAGGCCCAGTCCAGATTGCTGTTTTTTTTTCTGTTTTAGGGTTTTACAGAAAAGGAATATCAAACGGAGTCCAACCAGAATGAAACCTTCGGGAGTGATATTTTTGGAGCAAACTACGCACGAGAGACTTGAGAACCACGGAGTAGGGCTGACGTGGCGTCCACGAGGGTGGGGCGCCCCCCCTATAGGGCGCACCCCCTGCCTCGTGGGCACCCCGTCTGGCCCCCGGTGCCCTCCTTCCTCCTATATATACCTACATACCTCGAAACTATCAGAACAACAGAGACACCCCTAGTTCCACCACCGCAACCTTCTGTTCCCATGAGATCCCATCTTGGGGCCTATTCCGGAGCTCCGCCGGAGGGGGGATCTACCATGGAGTGCTTCTACATCATTATCATCGCCTCACCATGAGTTGTGAGTAGTTTACCACAGACCTTCGGGTCCATAGATAGTATCTAGATGGCTTCTTCTCTCTCTTAGGATCTCAATACCAAGTTCTCCTTGATCTTCGAGGAGATCTATTCGATGTAATCTCTTTTTGAGGTGTGTTTGTCGAGATCTGATGAATTGTGGGTTTATGATCAAGATTATCTATGAGAAATATTTGGTTCTTCTCTGAACTCTTTATGTATGATTATAATATCCTTGCAAGTCTCTTAGAATCATTGGTTTGGTTTGGCCTACTTGATCTATAGTTCTTGCAATGGGAGAAGTACTTGGCTTTGGGTTCAATCTTGCGGTGTCCTTTCCGAGTGACAGTAGAGGCAGCAAGGCACGTATTGTATTGTTGCCATCGAGGATAAAAAGATGGGGTTTATATCACTATGTTTGAGTTTATCCCTCTACATCATGTCATCTTGCTTAAGGCGTTACTCCGTTCTTATGAACTTAATACTCTAGATGCATGCTGGATAGCAGTCGATGTGTGGAGTAATAGTAGTAGATGCATAATCGTTTTGGTCTACTTGTCTCAGACGTGATGCCTATATATAATGATCATGCCTAGATAGTCTCATAATTATTTGCTTTTCTATCAATTGCTCGATAGTAATTTGTTTACCCGCCGTAGAATATCGCTATCATGAGAGAAGCCACTAGAGAACACTATGCCCCCCAGGTCTATTCTCAACATATCAATCTACAATCTACTTTACTTTTCCGCTTTTACTTCCTGTTCTTATAACCAAAAATACCATAAATATCAAACTATCATCTCTATCAGATCTCACTTTCGTAAGTGACCGTAAAGGGATTGACAACCCCTTATCGCGTTGGCTGTGAAGTTCTTATTTGTTTGTGCAGGTGCGAGGGACTCGCGCGTGGTCTCCTACTAGATTGATACCTTGGTTCTCAAAAACTGAGGAAAATACTTACGCTACTATGCTACATCAACCTTCCCTCTTCGAGGGAATACAACGCAAGCTCAAGAAGTAGTAGTCTTCTCCAGGGAGGGCCTCGAAAAGCTCTCGCCCATGTGGGAGGGCCCCATCAAGTTCGCCCATGTCTCCAGGCCTGGTGCGGCAGGCCTGGAGACGGAGGGTGGGATTCCTGTGCATAATGCATGGAACATCCAGCACATCCGCTAGTTCTACCCGTGATCCTGTCACATAAGAATGAGTTGGGGCTATACACGCCCCGGTGCGCTGATCCACGGCCTCGAGGGGGGATCCCGCCCATGCCCAAGTAGAATCCCCATGCTCCGCACTAGCAGAACGAGCAAACAACTATCATGCCCACTCCCAAGTGGAAGCCCCATGCTCCGTGCTGGAGGAACGGTTGAATAACGATCATGCCCATGCCCAAGTGGAAGCCCCATGCTCCACGCTGGTGGAATGATCGATAAAGGCGTCGGACGCGGCAACCTTTTTTCCTGTTCGTTTGTAAAAGCCTTCGTGAATTCTCTAAATAAAGGATATGGTTCTTGCGTCTCTCTTCAGTGAAGATTTTGGGTTTTTGGTCTTCTCTAAGAAGGAGTTTGTTTTCTTTGCGGTGTTTTGTTAAAATTTGTTCTCCCTCACGAGTCCCAAGCCTGAGGTCTCCCCCTTGAGCCTCGCGCGAGCGGGGGCTAGACGCGGTGTGCCTGCCCTGGATTCAGCCTCAGTGGCATCAAAGCCCGGGTGGCCGAGCCCTGACCCATGAGCATTCTCCTGTGTGTGTCACCCCACCAATGACTCGGCACTTAGTACCTTTACGCGACGCTCATGAGTGAGCTGGCAACCAGGCATCAGAGCCTGACCTACCATTGATGGCCGAGGCTTGCTCAGGGACCTGAGTCTAGCGATGCAGAGCCCTATGGCAATCGTGAGGGAAGGGGCGAACCAAACAAAGAATGTGGAGATCGAGCTCGAAACCTAATCACAGAAGCATTAAAGGTAAAGGCGCAAGTGCCAGAGTTTCTTACATGTCCCCGCGGGCCCATGTCATCCAAGTGCAGGAAAAGAAAAACAAAGCCTGCTCCAGGCGGTTGCCACTCGCGAGGCCCTGGCGCCGACATCACCGGTACCTAGTCGGAGTCCTCCTCCATCTTGATGTGGCAACGTGGGGGCTCGTCGGAGTCGTCGTCGCTCCCACTCCTCCAGGGGAGCGTTACCACCGTCGCTGTTGTCGTCCCTGGAAGAGTAGTCATTGCTACTGTTGTGGCTCTCCATGCAGCACTCCAGGCGGCCGCCTGCCTCCCCAAAGATCTTCCCGAAGAGCGTCGTGGACCCGTCGAACTTGAAGTGAAGGGATGACCCTCCTTCAGGCTGCGGGCAAACGACTTCCACCCCTGCGTCACGTGCATGTAGCCGGATAGAGTGAACTCAGCCGCCACCCAAAAGGACTTGTTGCAGGTTGTCCGGCTACAGCCACAACTCCAGAGGTGCCTCAGCCACCAGCTCCTCCGCGAAGGAGTCCTGAAGCTGGAGCCAGGTGTGGGGCGGATTTTGCATCCATACGACAAAATCGCGGGCTGAGTCGGCGGAGTGAGCCCACACCCGAGGAGGCCGGGTGGAGGCGCTGCTTCTCCCTCCTTGGCCGCGTCCGTCTCGACCCTCGCGACCGCGCCCGTGGGTGGGGTTCTTCCCGTGGCTGCCCGAGCCAGCGCTGGCCGGCAATGGAGGACGCCCGCACCCCTGGGGAGGTGTGCTCGGCGTCGCGGTGGACTTGGATGGGCGGCCTCGCCCCCTCTTTGGCTACGGTGGCTCCACCCCCTTGGCAATGACCTTCCCCTTCTCAGCAGCACTGTGAAGGAAATATGCCCTATATGCAATAATAAAGTTGTTATTTAATATTTCCTAATATCATGATAAATGTTTATTATTCATGCTAGAATTGTATTAATCGGAAACTAGATACATGTGTGGGTACATAGACAAAACATCGTGTCCCTAGTAAGCCTCTACTAGACTAGCTCGTTAATCAAAGATTGTTAAGTTTCCTAACCAAAGACATGTGTTGTCATTTGATGAACGGGATCACATCATTAGGAGAATGATGTGATGGACAAGACCCATCCATTAGCTTAGCATAATGATCGTTCAATTTTACTGCTATTGCTTTCTTCATGTCAAATGCATATTCCTCTGACTATGAGATTATGCAACTCCCGAATACCGGAGAATGTCTTGTGTGCTATCAAACGTCACAACGTAACTGGGTGATCATAAAGATTCTCTACAAGTATCTCCAAAGGTTTTTATTGGGTTGGAATATATCAAGATTAGGATTTGTCACTCCGAGTATCGAAGAGGTATCTCTAGGCCCTCTCGATAATACACATCATAATAAGCCGTGCAAGCAAATGACTATTGAGTTAGTCACGGGATGATGTATTATGGAATGAGTAAAGATGCTTGCCGGTAATGAGATTGAACTAGGTATGAATATACCGACGATCGAATCTTGGGCAAGTAACCGACCGATGACAAAGGGAATAACGTATGTTGTCATTACGGTTTGACCAATAAAGATCTTTGTAGAATATGTGGGAGCCAATATGAGAATCTAGGTTCCGCTATTAGTTATTGACCGTAGAAGTGTCTCGGTCATTTCTTACTTTGATTCGGCGGTATTATTGGATGAAGCGGCCCGGAACGACATTACATGATCGCGTTCATGAGACTGGTTCTACCGACGTGCTTTGCACACAGGTGGCTGACGGGTGTCTGTTTCTCCAACTTTAGTTGAATCAAGTGTGACTACGGCCGGTCCTTGTTTAAGGTTAAAACATCACACTTTACGAAAAATCATTGTGGTTTTGATGCGTAGGTAAGAACGGTTCTTGCTAGAAGCCCGTAGCAGCCACGTAAAACTTGCAACAACAAAGTAGAGGACGTCTAACTTGTTTTTGTAGGGCATGTTGTGATGTGATATGGTCAAGACATGATGAGTTATACGTTATTGTATGAGATGATCATGTTTTGTAAATTATCGGCAACCGACAGGAGCCTTATGGCTGTCTCTTTATTGTATGAATTACGAACGCCATGTAATTGCTTTACTTTATCAGTATGAGTTAGCGATAGTAGTAAAAGCAATAGTTGGCGAGACGACCACGACGCTAGGCTGAAGATCATGGTGTCAAGCCGGTGACGATGGAGATCATGACAATGCTTTGGAGATGGAGATCAAAAGCACAAGATGGTGATGGCCATATCATGTCACATATTTTTTGACTGCATGTGATGTTTACATTTTTATGCATGTTATTTTGCTTAGAACGATGGTAGCATTATAAGATGATCCCTTACAAAATTTCAAGGTACAAGTGTTCTCCCTGAGTATGCACCATTGCGATAGTTCATCGTGCCGAGACACCACGTGATGATCGGGTGTGATAAGCTCTACATTCACATACAACGGGTGTAAGACAGTTTTGCATGTGCAGAATACGCGGGTTAAACTTGATGAGCCTAGCATGTACAGACATGGCCTTGTAACACTGGAGACCGAAAGGTCGAGCGTGAATCATGTAGTAGGTATGATCAACATAAGATGTTCACCATTGAAAACTACTCCATCTCACGTGATGACCGGACATGGTTTAGTTGATTTGGATCACGTGATCATTTAGATGACTTGAGGGATGTTTATCTAAGTGGGAGTTCTTTAGTAATATGATTAATTGAACTTTAATTTATCATGAACTTAGTCCTGGTAGTATTTGCAAATTATGTTGTAGATCAATAGCTCGCGTTGTAGCTCCCCTATGTTTTTGATATGTTCCTAGAGAAAACTAAGTTGAAAGATGTTAGTAGCAATGATGCAGACTAGGTCCGTGATCTGAAGGATTATCCTTATTGCCGCACAGAAGTATTATGTCCTTGATGCACCGCTAGGTGACAGACCTATTGCAGGAGCATATGCAAACGTTATGAACGTTTGGCAAAGCTCAATTTGATGTCTACTTAATAGTTTAGTGCACCATGCTTTACGGCTTATAACCGGGACTTCAAAAAAATTTTGACCACCACAGAGCATATGAGATGTTCTAAGAGCTGAAATTGGTATTTCAGACTCATGCCCATGTCAAGAGGTACGAGACCACTGAAAAGTACTTTGCCTACAAGATGGAGGAGAATAGCTCAACCAGTGAGCATGTTCTCAGAATGTCTGAGTACTACAATCGCTTGAATCAAGTGGGAGTTAATCTTCCAGATATGATAGTGATTGACAGAGTTCTCTAGTCACTATCACCAAGTTACTTGAACTTCATGATGAACTATAATACGCAAGGGATGACGAAAAAGATTCCCGAGCTCTTCGTGACGCTGAAATCAACGTAGGTAGAAATCAAGAAAAATCATCAATTGTTGATGGTTAACAAGACCACCAGTTTCAAGAAAAGGAGCAAGGGAAAGAAAGAGAACTTCAAGAAGAACGGCAAGAAAGTTTCCACTCCCGAGAAGAAGCCAATAGCTAGACCCAAGCCTGAAACTGAGTGCTTCTACTGCAAAGAAAATGGTCACTAGAAGCGGAACTACCCCAAATATTTAGCGGATAAGAAGGATGGTGAAGTGAACAAAGGTATAATTGATATACATGTTATTGATGTGTACCTCACTAGTAGTCGTAGAAGCCCCAAGGTATTTGATACCTATTCAGTTGCTAAGATTAGTAACTCGAAACAGGAGTTGCGGAATAAATGGAGACTAGTTGAGGGTGAGGTGATGATGTGTGTTGGAAGTAGTTCCAATATTGATATGATCATCATCGCACATTCCTTGTACTTTCGGGGTTAGTGTTAAACCTAAATAAATGTTATTTGGTGTTTGCATCGAACATGAACAAGATTGGATCGTGTTTATTGCAATATGATTATTCATTTAAGTCAGAGAATAATTGTTATTCTGTTTACATGAATAAAACCTTCTATGGTCATACACCCAAGGTGAATGGTTTATTGAATCTCGATCATAGTAATACACATATTCATAATATTGAAGCCAAAAGATGTAGAGTTGATAATGATAGTGCAACATACTTGTGGCACTACCGTTTAGGTCATATAGGTGAAAAGCGCATGAAGAAACTCCATGCTGATGGACTTTTGGAATCACTTGATTATGAATCATTTGATGCTTGCTAACAATGCCTCATGGGCAAGATGGCTAAAACTCCGTTCTCCGGAACAATGGAGCGAGCCAATGACTTATTGGAAATAATACATACAGATGTATGCGGTCCGATGAGTGTTGAGGCTCGCGGAGGGTATCGTCATTTTCGGACCTTCACAGATGATTTGAGCAAATATGGGTATATCTACTTGATGAAACACAAGTCTAAAACATTTGAAAAGTCCAAAGAATTTCAGAGTGAAGTAGAGAATCATCGTAACAAGAAAATAAAGTTTCTACGATCTGATCGCAGAGGCGAATATTTGAGTTACGAGTTTGGTCTTCATTTAAAACAATGTGGAATAGTTTCGCAACTCACGGCACCTGGAACACCACAGCGTAATGGTGTGTCCGAACTTCATAACCGTACTTTATTAGATATGGTGCGATTTATGATGTCTCTTACCAATTTACCACTATCGTTTTGGGGTTATGCATTGGAGACAACTGCATTCAGGTTAAATACGCCACCATCTAAATCCGTTGAGACGACACCGTGTGAACTATGGTTTGGCAAGAAACCTAAGCTGTCGTTTCTTAAAGTTTGGGGTTGTGATGCTTATGTGAAAAAGCTTCAGCCTAATAAGCTCAAACCCAAATCGGAGAAATGTGTCTTCATAGGATACCCAAAAGAAACAGTTGGGTACACCTTCTATCACATATTCAAAGGAAATATCTTTGTTGCAAAGAATGGATCCTTTCTAGAGAAGGAGTTTCTCTCGAAAGAAGTGTGTGGGAGAAAAGTAAAACTTGATGAGGTAATTGTACCTTCTCTCGAATTGGAAAGTAGCTCATCACAGAAAATCGTTCCCGTGATGCCCACAACAATTAGTGAGGAAGCTAATGATGACGATCATGAAACTTCAGATCAAGTTACTACCAAACCTCGTAGGTCAACCAGAGTATGTTCCGCACCAGAGTGGTACTGTAATCCTATTCTGGAAGTCGTGTTACCAGACCATGATGAACCTACGAACTATGAGGAAGCGATGATGAGCCCAGATTCCGTGAAATGGCTTGAGGCCATGAAATCTGAGATGGGATCCATGTATGAGAACAAAGTGTGGACTTTGGCTGACTTGCCCGATGATCGGCAAGCCATAGAGAATAAATGGATCTTCAAGAGGAAGACAAACGCTGATGGTAATGTCGTTGTCTACAAAGATCGACTTTTTGCAAAATGTTTTCAACAAGTTCAAGGAATTGATTGCGATGAGACTTTCTCACCCATAGTGATACTTAAGTCTCTTCGAATCATGTTAGCAATTATCGCATTTTATGAAATCTAGCAAATGGATGTCAAAACTACATTCCTTAATGGATTTCTGAAAGAAGAGTTGTATATCATGCAATCAGAAGGTTTTGTCGATCCTAAAGGTGCTAACAAAGTGTGCAAGCTCCAGCAATCCATGTATGGACTGGTGCAAACATCTTGGAGTTGGAATATACACTTTGATAAGGTGATAAAAGCATATGGTTTTATACAGACTTACGGTGAAGCCTGTATTTACAAGAAAGTGAGTGGGAGCACTACAACATTTCTGATAGGTATATGTGAATGACATATTGTTGATCAGAAATGATGTAGAATTTTCTGAAAAGCATAAAGGATTGTTTAAAAGGAGTTTTTTCAATAAAAGACATCGGTGAAGCTGCTTACATATTGGGCATTAAGATCTATAGAGATAGATCAAGACGCTTGATAAGACTTTCGATGAGTTCATACCTCGATAAGATTTTGAAGTAGTTCAAAATGGATCAGTCAAAGAAGGAGTTCTTGCCTGAGTTGTAAGGTATGAAGTTGAGTAAGACTCAAAGCCCGACCACAACAGACAAATAGAGAGAGAATGAGTCATTCCCTATGCCTCAGCCATAGGTTCTATAAAGTATGCCATGATGTGTACCAAACCTATTGTGTACCTTGCCATGAGTTTGGCAAGGAGGTACAATAGTGATCCAGGAGTGATCACTGGACAACAGTCAAAATTATCCTTAGTAACTGGAGGACTAAGGAAATGGTTCTCGATTATGGAGGTGATAAAGAGTTCGTCGTAAAGGGTTATGCTGATGCAAGCGACACTAATCCAGATGACTCTAAGTATCAATCTGGATGTGTATTGAAAGTGGGAGCAATTAGCTAGAGTAGCTCCATGTAGAGCATTGTAGACATATAAATTTGCAAAATACATACGGATCTGAATGTGACAGACCCGTTGACTAAACTTCTCTCACAAAGGAAAACATGATCACACCTTAGTAATCTTTGGGTGTTAATCACATGGCGATGTGAACTATATTATTGACTCTAGTAAACCCTTTGGGTGTTGGTCACATGGTGTCGGGGAAACTGGTCGCCCACGAACACCTATGGGACCGGAGCACCTTCTACGGTACGGCAAGGGTGCGGAGGGAGCACGAAGAGCGGATCGAGGGGCACACGCGGGCAGTTTACCCAGGTTCGGGCCGCGCGGACGCGTAAAACCCTACTCCTGCCTTGGTTGTATTGAGTTCTTGAGCTCGGGAGCTTGAAGATCTACAGTACTAGCTATCCTGAGCGTAGGAGTGATCGAGTTTCTAGGATCGAACCCCCTCTACGTTGTGCATGGGCCTCCTTTTATAGCTCGAAGGGGTCACCGACAAGTGCCAACGTAGAGGAGGGTAAAAATGTAAAACTGGTGGTGGTTGTAACAGTGCATGAACAGTGGTCTTCACCTAACTCTGACGGTGGGGGACAAGGGCATTGAATGCCCGTCGCCGTCGCCCCAAAAGCGTCCGTCCATGCGTCTCCGTTCGCCACGGCGATAGCCTCGTCACCGCGGCTCGCCACCGTGTACCCCAGGCTGCACGGCCGTCTGCCACGTGCCCCTGGAAGGGCCCCAGGGCGACGCGTGGCCAGATGAGCTGGAGCGCAGGCACACAGCATAAGCTTCCCCCGGCAAGCACCTTGCCGGGGTCGCAATCTTGCCGGGCCCGGAAGCTTGTCGCTCTCCGGGTCCTGCCGGGGCGCATGATGCGCCACGATATACCTTCTTGAGGTGCCGTTCTTTGGCCTTCCTAGCAAGCTCCTCTTGCCAGGGTCTTGTGCTGGAATGATAACCTTGAGCCTGGTGCGGCCTTCCCGGCAAGCTCCTCTTGCCGGGGTCTTGTCTCTTAACTTGAATACTTTGTTCTTGAATGGCTTCAAGGGGTCTAGAGTGGGCTTTGGCGGGCGCGTGGTGAGCCAGACCATGGGACGCTGCTACTGCCCGTGCACAAGTCGGGATACTAAGGTACCCCTACTTTAGTACACCGACAGGAGCCCCCGGGCCTGGGCCACACACGGCGCCGAGCGCTGTTGGGCCAGCCCCAGAACAGTGCACGGGCACACGCGGCCCACGGCGCGCCGTTTCCCACTCCAGATTCGCAGCATCCCTCCCTAACGGCACGCGTCGATTGCGGCGTCGTGGGAGAGATCGTGGCCTGTTTCTTTAATGGGGACATGCGGAACGTCCCGCACTTCCCCCTTAAAAGCAGAGGAAGCAGGGGCAGTTTCCCCCATTGCTTTCATTGTGTCTTGAATCTCCAGAAACCCCCGCCGCTCCCTGCCTCCCCAAAGGTCGACAGAGAGTCGAGCTCTGCCCTTCCTCCGCCGTCTTCACCACCCGCAGCGCCGTCGACCTCCCTCGCCGTCCCCGCCATGGCCCCTAAGAGCGACAAGGCGAAGAGCGACAAGGCGAAGAGCGACCAGGCGAAGAAGGAGAAGTCCGACAAGGCGGCGAAGCTGGCAGCCATGCAGAGAAGGATGGTGGTCTTCCCGCCGAGGCTCGGCGCGAGGGAGCTACGGGACAAGTACTACTTGTTCTGGGCGAGGGAGACGAAGGCTCACCCGGGCACCAGAGTCCTCCCCGCCGCAGCCATCGACCTGTACCCGGGAGGTTACCACTACTTCGCTTCGTTTTTCCATTGCGGCCTATGTCCTCCGTATTCAGAGTTCTTCTGCGATGTGATGAACACATACGGATTCCACCTCTTAGATTTCACCCCGAATGTCGTCCTCACTTTGGCCGTTTTCGCACATCTGTGTGAAAACTACGTCGGGGTCCACCCAAATGTAGCTCTCTTCCACCACTTCTTCACGCCTAGAGTAGAGTCCGGATCTCCACTCTCTGGCGGCATCTCCTGGATCTTCAGGCTCGGCAAGAAGGAGGCGTACTTGATAGGGGAGCTCCGCGGCAAGTGGGAGGAGTGGAGGGCTGATTGGTGCTGGGTCATAGAAGATGAGCCCGAGCAGTTCACCTCGCCGCGCCAGACTGCAATAGGGCGCAACAGGGATTGGAGTGACTTGGCCCCGGAGGACGACAAGCTGTAGATTGCCCTTACTAGGATCCTTCGTCTCCGGGCCGCCAACCTTACTGTAGGTGAAGTTGGGGCTGATTTCCTCCGCCGTCGCAGTGCTCCTCTGCAGGAAAGGAAGAGGCCTGCCTGGGAGTTCGGCAAGCGGCAGACCACATGAGGCTGCGCCCGGGGTTTAATTACAACTTCACTGTCTTGGAACTCAAGGGGATGGTCCGGGAGCTGTTCAAACATGACCCCAAGCACAAGGAGTGGTTCACCCCGTCCCGGGGAGTAGTTCCGTTGTGCAATAACACTGCTCTTAGTGCCATCCGCGCGGCAATGCCTGAGTGTGATTCCCACGGGGTTGTCCCCACTTGGCTGATGCCTTCAGAGGAGACCGTGCAGGCCTTCTTCGACAGCCTGGTCGAATGGCCACGCAACCCCGAGGAGAGAAAGGGCCTCACCCGGGAAACCACCGAACGGGATGTGGCATATATAGCCAACAGGATGGAGGAGGCCGCCGCAGCGGCGGCATCGGGGGAGTTTGGGTACACCGTGGAAGAAGCGGAAGCGGCGGACGCAGTGAGCCAGGCCGAGGAGGAGGAAATCCTCAGGCTGTTGAAGATTGCGCCCGAGGAGTTTGCCGGGGAGCCTGCCAGGGAGCCTGCCGGGATGAGCGAGGTCGCCGGGCAAGGCACTGAGTCCAGTGAGCCCGCCGAGGAGGATGCCGAATCCGGCGATTCTGACGAATACTCCGGCGGGTCACTGAACCTCGATGACGCCTCTTCATCCTCGGAAAACTCTCCGCCACCACCAAGTCCTCCACCGCCGCAGAAGAAGCGCCTCCGCAAGACCGCTGAGACGGCGAGGCCACCGGCGCCCCGACAACAGCCGAAGCGTCGTGCGACGCGCGCCACCACGACGAGCAAGGTCGTCAATGAGGCGCCTCGTGTCCCAGCGGCAAGCGGAGGGGGGTCTTCCCGGAGCGGCTCTGGTGTTCCTTCCGCCCCCTGGTCCTCGGGGACGACCGGAGCGGGGTCTTCACAACCCACGGCTCCGGAGCCCGCCAAGAGCCCGAGGGAGCCTTCTCCTCCAGCTCCTCGCGCTGGAGCGCGCGAGGCGGAGTTTGACTTCTCCGCCCTCAGCTCCGATGAACAGGAGGAAGAGTAAGCACTTGCAATTACTATTTCCTTTGATTTTTGTTGCTTTTGTCTTGATTTCTCTTGCTTGGTTCTGATCTTGTTTGGCTTCCAGGACGTTGACCCAGAGGATGGCGAAGAGGGCCAAAATCCCTGTGGTTGACCTCGAGGACGTCGAGCCTGCCGCAGCGACAGGTGATGCGCCAGCTTCAAACTTGCCGGACCAGCCTGCTGCTCCGGAGAGCAGCCCCCAGCGCATCCCCCAGCGTAAGCCTTGTGTTCACTTTTCCGCTTGATGGGCGCGTTTGAGCTTGTTACCCTTGTTGATGTCTTGTTGTCTTGTGCAGAAGTGGAGCCGCAGCCGCAGGAGCACCAAGAGGCCGCCCCCGACGAGCCGCTTGTTCCACCCTCCCTGCCAAGGATGAGCTCCCCGGCGAGGGACAGCGTTCCGCCAAGGACGGGTACCCCGCCAAGGGTGAGCACCCCGACAAGGGAAGGCGCAGGCAGCCCTCCGCCAGCAGGGGCCACTACTACGCCGGCAAGGGAGAACTCCCCGGCGAGGGACCCCGTTACCGAAGAGGCCCGCGCAGGTAACCCTTGTAATTTCTTCTTCTTGGATTCTTCTTTTTTGGATATTTGCTTGACGATCTTTTCTTTTCTTTTTCTTTAGTCAGATCCGCCCGCCTCGGAGCCGATGGAGACGGAGACCATCGCCGAGGAGGACGTGCGCGGCAATGCTGGCGACGCCACCACCGCAGAAGGAATGGCTGGTGTTGACGAGCCAGCCGCCGAAGAGACCGCCCCGACCGCTGACGCTGCAGCAGGGGAAGGGACCGGCGACCGCACTGCTGGCCCTGAGGCCACAGGAGCGCCGGACGCTGCGCCGGCCGCCGACCCCTCCGCCCCCGTGGCTGGGTCGGGTGTCTATCTGGAGGCCACCAACGGGGTCTTTATCCAAGTCCCGTGGGCGTCCTCATCAAGGGCACCCGCGGAGGGGGAGACCTTCGACGGAGAAGTTCTCGCCTCCGCCGGGCTGAAGATTGTTGACGCGCCCGGCAGCAGCGACGAGCCCGAAGAGGAGCAACTCCTACGCCGGCTTCTGGCCTTGTACCGGGCCAGGCAGGCTAAGTTGGATTCCCGGGAGGCTCTGGCTGCCAAGGCTGGTGCTGATCTGGATAAGCGTGCTGCGGAGCTCCGTGCCGCCAACCAGGCGGCCCTTTGGAACTTGGTGGAGGAGCGTGAAGAGCTTGCCGGAGCACACCAAGCGTTCCTCCTCGAGAAGGCCGAGGTGGAGGAGCAGCAGCGACAGGCCACCGAGGATCTGTCTCGGCGGGAGGGAGAGCTCAACCAGCGGAAGGTCGACCTCAATAGCCACGAGGACGACCTCACCGCTCGTGAGCAGGCCATTGGCGGGGCTCTGCAGGAGGCGAGGGACGCCGCTGCTGCCGCAGAGACCGCCAAGAGGGATCTGGAGGCCCGGGTGGCGCAGATGGAGACGAACTTGAAGGCGAGCGAGGACAGGGTTGCCGCGCTCAACGTGGCGCGGGAGAAGGACGCCCACACCAACTCGGAAGTGCAAGTCCGCCTCTCCGAGAAAGGCAAAGAGCTCAACGACGCCAAGGACTCCATCGCAGACTTGGAGCTGAAGGTCTCCACCCTCAACGACTCACTTGACGCCGCCCGGGACCGTGAAACGAAGCTGAAAGAAGATCTCCGGTCTGAAAGGGCGCTGTTGGACAGCGCCGCCCTGTCGCAGAACAACTTCCAGCGGACGGTGGAACAGTGGACCGAGGAGCTCGTCACCTCTGCCGCCAACATCGACAAGGAGATGGTGGCGCTGAGGGCGGAGCACCTCGGGTACTCCCCCGACGAGAGCCTCCCCCACAGCGCCAAGCTGAGCCTGTTCTTCAGGGGAGTGGCGCCGGCTCTCGCGCGGCTACGGGAGAGGATCCCCGCGCAGCTGGCTGACGAGGCGCGCCGGCTTTGCATGGGTACTATGGAGCGGGTGTTGTTGAAGATCGTCTATCGCAACCCCGGGATCAACCTCGTCAACGTCCTCCGGACCCTGCCGCCCGAAGCTGGTCAGGAAGCGTTGAAGGCACAAGTTGCCCACATTGTAGCCAAAGCGGGCAAGATCAAGAGGGTCGACGGAGACCGAAGAGACTAGGCTCCCTTCTTTCTGCTTCCTTTGCTGCTGTTGATTAAGTCATGGGTAGTAGTTGATTAGAACAGCGGCAAGCTATCTTGTAATATAACTTTATTTTGGATAATCAATGCAGTGTTATCTCCCTTGTTTAGTCCCTTCACTTTGTATGCTTTCCACCCTACGCTTTTAGGGAACTTGTCGGGAAAGGGACCCTCGCCGCGAGCGCTGAGTGCGGGACTCTTAGCGGCCTGCTAGCAATGTCCTTGCTGGCAAGAAACCTTGCCGCATCTAGTCGCAGCACACTTAGATTGCTGAGCGAACTCGGAAACGAAGTAAGGGCGCGACACTTGTCGCAGCTCACTTAAGCCGTTGAGCGTGCTCGAAACAAAGTAATGGCGCGGCTAGCCACGGGTAGGTTCCTCCGCGCACAGGTTTTCCATACGAAGTGCGGTCGTTCAAGGAAGACAACTAAAAAGTTTTAAAATTTTGAATTGCTCAAATTTTGGCAACTTACCTTTTATGGATTGTTTGCTTCCCGGCAAGGCTTCCCTTTCTTGAACAGCACCTGGTTCATACCTCCATATCCTTCCCCCCGGCAAACTTGTGCGCGAGGAACACTTCTTCTGTTTAAGAGAGAAAGGAAAAGGGGAGGATACACAAGTATGAGGCCCTGCGGCTTGTTACTGCTTACCGGGGATGTGTGCTGCACAAAATGTTAGACGATACATGCAAGTAAAAGGGAAAGGCATGAAATGACAAATGGTGCAGGGCACAAAAGTTTTACTGATGCACGGGGTCTGCCCCCGGCTTTGTACAAAGGTTTACATGCAACAGCGGCAAGATTTGTACAAAAGGTGGTTGCCGGAGCGGATCACGGCAACCGCGCCTTATGGGTGAAACTTGCGAAGATGCTCTATGTTCCAGGAGTTGCTCACCGGTAAGCCTTCTTCGGTCTCAAGGCGGACAGCGCCGGGCATTGTGACTTGTCTCACCCGATAAGGGCCTTCCCACTTCGGCGTCAACTTGTTGAAGTTCTTGGTGGACTGAACGCGCCTAAGAACAAGGTCGCCTTCCTCGAGACTCCTGGCCCTGACCTTGCGGCTGTGGTAGCGATGCAAGGCTTGCTGGTATCGAGCAGCTCGTACAGCAGCCTGGAGACGGTCCTCCTCGAGGAGCAATGCATCATCTTGCCGCAGTTGCTCTTGCTCAAGCTCATCGTAAGCGAGCACTCGAGGAGACCCGTATACGAGTTCCGTGGGGAGAACTGCCTCTGCTCCATAGACAAGAGCGAAGGGTGTCTGTCCGGTGGCTCGATTTGGTGTCGTCCTGATTGACCAAAGAGCCGCCGGCAACTCTTCTATCCAGTTTCTTCCACACTTGTGCAGCCTGTCGAAGGTTCTTGTCTTGAGCCCGCGCAACACTTCAGCATTGGCCCTCTCTGCTTGACCATTGCTCCTTGGGTGAGCAACGGAAGCAAAGCAGACCTTGGCGCCAAGGTCTTGGACGTACTGCATGAAGGTGCGACTTGTAAACTGTGTGCCGTTGTCGGTGATGATCCTGTTAAGGATTCCGAAACGGCAAACGATTGACCTGAAGAACCTGGCTGCTGACTGTGCGGTCACCTTTCTCACTGGTTCCACTTCTGGCCACTTTGTGAACTTGTCGATGGCAACGTACAAGTACTCAAAGTCCCCGACTGCGCGGGGAAAGGGGCCGAGGATGTCGAGCCCCCAGACTGAGAAGGGCCAGGACAAAGGTATTGTCTGGAGAGCTTGAGCTGGCTGGTGAATCTGCTTGGCGTGGAACTGGCATGCTTCACACTTGGTTACTTTTGCAGTCGCATCTTGGAGGGCTTCTGGCCAGAAGAAACCTTGCCGGAACGCCTTCCCGGCAAGTGCTCTTGCGCCAATGTGGTGGCCACATATGCCTCCGTGTATTTTTGCCAACAACTTCTGTCCATCTTCCCGAGAAATGCACTTCAATCTGACACCATTGAGTCTTCTTTTGTATAGCTCGTTGCCGACGAACTGATACATACTTGACAGCCTGGTAATCCTCTCTATCTCCTCTGGTTCTTCGGGAAGTTCCCCAGTTTGAAGAAAGCGGACGATTTGCTGTGCCCATGCTGGAGCCTGAGGCTCAACAACAAGGACAAAAGGCATCAGTGCTGCTGCGGGGACGTCAGCTTCTACGGCAAGAACCTGCGGCTCTGCCGGAGCTGAACGTCCCCCGGCAAGCCTGCCGGGGCAAGACTTGTCGGGAATGCCTGCTTCAACTGTACAAACCCTTGGGTCTGCAGGAGCAGACTGTTCCTCAGCAACTTGGTCGTTGATCTTGGGGACCTTGGCGGCGGTTTCGGGAAGATCCGCCGGCAAGTAGTCGCCGGAGACCAACTTCCTCTTCTTGCTCTGCCCAACTGATGGTGTAACGGATGGTTGAGTTAGCTTGAGCATGAAGGTCCCTGGTTCCACAGGTAACTTCACTGCAGCACACTTTGAGAGGCCATCTGCGATATCATTCTGAGCTCTTGGGACATGCTCCATCTGCAGGCCTTCAAAGTGTTCTTCAAGCTTCCTCACTTCATCAACATAAGCTTCCATCAAAGGACTCTGGTAGCTCTTGTTTACTTGTCGGACCACCAATTGTGAATCTCCGCGCACAATCAGCTTCTTGATCCCAAGTTCGGCCGCAATTCTGAGGCCGACAAGCAAACCTTCATACTCAGCAGTATTGTTTGTCGCTTGCTCCTTGGGAAAGTGCATTTGAACAACGTACTTGAGGTGCTCTCCGGTGGGCGCTATGAGTAACACGCTAGCGCCGGCGCCTTGCAGCGAGAAGGCACCATCAAAGTACATTGTCCACTCTTTGCTTGCTTCTTGGACGGGGATGTTTGTCTCTGGAACTTCTTCATCTGGTGTTGGGGTCCATTCTGCTATGAACTCTGCCAAAGCTCTGCTCTGTATAGTTGAAGTACTCTCAAACTTGAGACCAAAGCTTGACAGCTCTAGTGCCCACTCGACGATCCTGCCTGTTGCTTCTGGATTTTGTAATATCCTCTTCAACGGAAAGCGAGTGACCACCGTTATCTCATGTGCTTGGAAGTAATGGCGCAGCTTCCTTGAGGCCATGAGGAGGCCGAAAAGTAACTTCTGCACTCCAGAGTATCTTGATCTAGCTCCCTGCAAGAGGGAACTTACAAAATAAACTAGGCGCTGCACCATCTTCCTTCGCACTTCTCCTTGTTCCTGCGCAGATTTGTCCTTGTCGGGGCCAGAGCTTGTCGGGGAAGCCCCCTGCTTGTCGCTGGAAGTGCTTGCCGGGGTTGTGGGCTTCTCCTCTGCTTCCCTTTCCGCTACCAATGCAGCACTAACCACTTGATTGGTTGCTGCTAAGTATAGCAGCAACTTCTCTTGTGGCCTAGGTGCGACAAGTATTGGAGTAGAGGACAGGTATCATTTCAAGTCATGCAGCGCTGCCTCCGCTTCCGGAGTCCATTTCTTAGGACCTGCCTTTTTCAAGATTTTGAAGAAAGGCAGGGCGCGTTCTGTAGACTTTGAAATGAACCTGCTGAGGGCAGCCACGCAACCAGCAAGTCTTCGTACATCCTTGACGCGCTTCGGGGCTTCGATCTGCTCGATGGCCTTGATCTTGTCGGGATTGGCTTCAATGTCCCTCTGGGACACAAAGAACCCGAGAAGCTTGCCTGAGGGGACTCCGAAAACGCACTTCTCAGGGTTCAACTTGAGCTGTATCTTGCGCAGATTCTCAAAGGTTTCTCCTAGGTCTTGAATCAGGGTGTCCTTGCTCTTGCTCTTGACCACTATATCATCCATGTAGGCTTCTACGTTCCTGTGTATCTGTGGCTCAAAAGCAGTGTGTACCACCCTTGCAAATGTTGAGCCCGCATTCTTCAATCCAAAGGGCATGCGTACGAAGCAATATGTGCCACATGGAGTAATAAATGCGGTCTTCTCTTCATCTTCCTCAGCCATGAATATTTGGTGGTATCCGGAGTATGCATCAAGAAATGAAAGCAACTCACATCCGGCTGTGGAGTCAACGATCTGGTCAATGCGCGGCAAGGGAAATGGATCCTTGGGACAAGCTTTATTCACATCAGTGAAGTCTATAGAAAGTCTCCACTTCCCATTAGCCTTACGCACGACAACCGGATTAGCCAACCACGTGGGATGTAGTACCCCTCTAACAAGGCCTGCTGCTTCCAACTTCTTGATTTCTTCGGCAATAAACTCTTGGCGCTCCACCGCTTGCTTCCTGACCTTCTGCTTGACGGGTCGCGCGTGAGGACATACAGCAAGCTTGTGCTCAATTATCTTCCTGGGAACGCCGGGGATGTCAGATGGTTGCCATGCAAACACATCGACATTCGCCCGCACGAAGGCAACGAGCGCGCTTTCCTATTTGGGGTCGAGCGTAGCGCTGATGGTGAAAGTACCACCAGTGCCGTCCTCCTTGGCGGACACCTTCTTGGTTGCAGGTGGAGCTGCCATTCCTCTCTTGCACTTGCCGGTGGAGCTCGATGGTGCGTCCTCAATGGCAGCGCAGCACTCCGAAGAGGTGCGTTTGCCGGAGTGGGCCCCAGAGCTCTTGCCGGACTTGATCTTGGTCTTCCCCCCGGGAGCTTCAGCGGCAAGTGTGTTGCTGTCTGCCGCGGCTGCTGCGTCCCGGTAAATCTTGTCGGCGCAGATGAGCGCGTCCTTCTTGTCGCCGGGGACATAGATGACGCTGATTGGCCCCGGCATCTTGAGCATGTTGTAAGCATAGTGGGAGGCTGCCATGTACTTGGCGAGCGCAGGACGGCCAAGTATCCCATTGTATGGCAATGGGATATCGGCGACGTCGAAGGTGATCCTCTCCGTCCTGAAGTTAAGCTCTCCGCCGAAAGTCACCGGTAGCGTGATCTTCCCCTTCGGCTTGCTTCTTCCCGGGTTGATCCCTTGGAACGTCCCGGTTTCCTCGAGCTCGCTGTCGGGGATTTGCAGCTTCTTGATCACAGCGGAGGAGATCAAGTTGAGGCCGGCCCCGCCATCAACCAACATCTTGGTGACCTTGAGGTTGCGGATAGTTGGTGAAACCAACATCGGCAAGCACCCGACCGCAGTTGTGCGGTCAGGGTGGTCCTCAAGATCGAAGATGATGGGCGTGCCAGACCATTTTAGCAGCTTGCGCGACTCGACAGGTGGCTCAGCTGCATTTACTTCCCGCACCCATTGTTTGAGTTGGCGGTGGGAAGTGTGCAGGGAGGCACCTCCATCGACGCACGGAACTTCTGTGGCCTTCTGGAACTCCTGCTTGCTGTTATCTCCGTCATCCATGTCCTCGTCATCGTCTTCGTCTTCATCCTTGTCGCGGCCCCGGGGAGGTCTGTCTCCTTGTCGCTGCTTGGCCATGCCGCGACGTCCTCCCCGGCCATTGAATGGCCACTTCTTGCTGGGCTCTCCCCCGCCTCCTTGGGCCTTCTCCTTGTCGTGACGCTCGTACTCAGCCTTCTGCTGTTCTACGAGGTATTCTACCCTTTTGCAGTTCTGGAGATCGTGGCCCTTGGTGCGGTGGATCTTACAGTACTGCTTGTCGGAGCCGTCCTGCTTGTCGGCTGCCGCTACAGGGGCGGCCTCCTTGCCGGAGCCACCAGCCTGTGTCTTCTTGGCGGAAGCCTCCTTGCCGGACTGCTCGACAACTAGTACCTCCTTGTTCTTCTTCTTCTTGTTGTTCCGCCGCCGGTTTTTCCTTGCCGGGGCGGCATCCTCGCTATCCGTTCCTCCTGCTCCAGTATCCTCTCCAGGGATTCTCCTCCCCTCTTCGGCACACGCACACTTATCAGCCAGAGCGTAAAGCTCGCTGACGTCCCGGATCTTGGTCATCGCCATCTCCTCCCTCATCCGGCGGTTACGCACGTTCTGGTGGAACACGCTGATAACCGCGGCAGGGTGGACATCGGGGATATTGTGCTGAACGCGGCTGAACCTTTGGATGTACTTGCGCAGGGACTCTCCCTCCTTCTGGGCAAGAATGTGGAGATCGCTCTCCTGGCCGTGGGGTTTGTGGCCGCCCGTGAAGGCGCCGACAAACTGGTGGCACATATCTGCCCAAGAGGAGATGGAGTTCTCCGGCAAGTGCATAAGCCAAGACCTGACGTTTGGCTTAAGCACGAGCGGGAAGTAGTTTGCTAAGATCTTCTCGTCGCGTCCCCCGGCAGCCTGCACCGCAATGGTGTAGATGCTGAGGAACTCCGAGGGGTGTGTCTTGCCGTCGTACTTCTCGGGTACGTCGGGCTTGAAGTTCTTCATGCTGGGCCACTGGACTTGCCGCGGCTCTCGGGTGAACGCAGGGCAACCTGCCGCGTATGGCAAGTTGCCTGGTTCACCGGGCGCGTGCATGTCGACAGCAGTCCCAGCGCGCTGGTCGGACTGTCTTCGGGCTTCTCTTCGACGCTCGATATGAGTTCGAGCGTCCTCTTGTCGCCTGTCGTCAAGGACTTGGCGCTGATCGCGGCGAGCCCGTGGATCCGACGACGCTGTGGAGTCATCGTCAACGTTGATCCGGCGGGTCGGCGATTTCTGCTTCCGCGGTGGGGAGTGCACGGTAGTTGCACCCCCGGCGGTCTTGTCTCCATCGGCCTTCGCTTGGTCGACTTGCCGCGGCCGTGATGTTGCCGGCTGCTGCGGCGTGTCGTTGTTGGCGAAGGCGATGAGGCTCTGGATCGTAGCCCTCCAATCTTCGGCCTTGTCCGCCGCTGGAGGGAAGTCGAGGAGCAGCTGAGCTCTGGCGAGAGCTTCAGCCGGAGTGGAAGGGAGCGGTGGCGAGCGGTGCGAGGAGCGAGATATGCTCGGACTTATAACAATGTTAGAAGGAGCAGGTTCTCGTCCCGACGACCGCGCCTTGCTCGTGCCAGGACACTGGCCTTGAGCGTCCCGCAACCCGCCAGTTTGGCCTTGTCCCAGCAGGCGGATGGTACCGTGGGTACCACATCGCTGCTGGCCCGGCACCTCCTGAGAGGGACGGGGAGCGTGCACGGACGCCGAGGCCTTGGAGTTCGCCCGGTCGTCCGTCTTGTCCTTGGACTTGGCGGCGCCGTGAGTGTCCTCGCCGGCGTCCACCCTTCCGCCAGCGTCTACCCCACCAACCGTTGGTTCTAGTGGTGGTGGGATAAACGCGGACGGGCCTCCGACCTCCAAAGCCTTCTTCTTCGGAGGCATGTTGATGTAGTCGATGAGGTTGATGGAACTGGTGAAGTTGCTGAAGGTTGCGCCCGCGTGAGCGCCGGATCAGGTTCGCACAACCTCGACGCCCCCTACCTGGCGCGCCAAAGATGTCGGGGAAACTGGTCGCCCACGAACACCTATGGGACCGGAGCCCCTTCTACGGTACGGCAAGGGTGCGGAGGGAGCACGAAGAGCGGATCGAGGGGCACACGCGGGTAGTTTACCCAGGTTCGGGCCGCGCGGACGCGTAAAACCCTACTCCTGCCTTGGTTGTATTGAGTTCTTGAGCTCGGGAGCTTGAAGATCTACAGTACTAGCTATGCTGAGCGTAGGATTGATCGAGTTTCTGGGATCGAACCGCCTCTACGTTGTGCATGGGCCTCCTTTTATAGCTCGAAGGGGTCACCGACAAGTGCCAATGTAGAGGAGGGTAAAAATGTAAAACTGGTGGTGGTTGTAACAGTGCATGAATAGTAGTCTTCACCTAACTCTGACGGTGGGGGACAAGGGCATTGAATGCCCGTCGCCGTCGCCCCAAAAGCGTCCGTCCATGCGTCTCCGTTCGCCACGGCGATAGCCTCGTCACCGCGGCTCGCCACCGTGTACCCCAGGCTGCACGGCCGTCTGCCACGTGCCCCTGGAAGGGCCCCAGGGCGACGCGTGGCCAGATGAGCTGGAGCGCAGGCACACAGCGTAAGCTTCCCTCGGCAAGCACCTTGCCGGGGTCGCAATCTTGCCGGGCCCGGAAGCTTGTCGCTCTCCGGGTCCTGCCGGGGCGCATGATGCGCCACGATATACCTTCTTGAGGTGCCGTTCTTTGGCCTTCCTGGCAAGCTCCTCTTGCCAGGGTCTTGTGCTGGAATGATAACCTTGAGCCTGGTGCGGCCTTCCCGGCAAGCTCCTCTTGCCGGGGTCTTGTCTCTTAACTTGAATACTTTGTTCTTTAATGGCTTCAAGGGGTCTAGAGTGGGCTTTGGCGGGCGCGTGGTGAGCCAGACCATGGGACGCTGCTACTGCCCGTGCACAAGTCGGGATACTAAGGTACCCCTACTTTAGTACACCGACACATGGTGATGTGAAGTATGGGTGTTAATCACATCACGATGTGAACTATCAGTGTTAAATCACATGGCGTTGTGAACTAGATTATTGACTCTAGTGCAAGTGTGAGACTGAAGGAAATATGCCCTAGACACAATAATAAAGTTGTTATTTTATATTTCCTTATATCATGATAAATGTTTATTATTCACGCTAGAATTGTATTAATCGGAAACTTGATACATGTGTGGATACATAGACAAAACACCGTGTCCCTAGTAAGCCTCTACTAGACTAGCTCGTTAATCAAAGATGGTTAAGTTTCCTAACCATAGACATGTGTTGTCATTTGATGAACGGGAACACATCATTAGGAGAATGATGTGATGGACAAGACCCATCCGTTAGCTTAGCATAATGATCGTTCAGTTTTACTGCTCTTGCTTTCCTCATGTCAAATACATATTCCTCCGACTATGAGATTATGCAACCCCCGAATACCGGAGGAATGTCTTGTGTGCTATCAAACGTTGCAACGTAACTGGGTGATCATAAAGATGCTCTAAAGGTATATCGAAAGGTGTTTATTGGGTTGGCATATATCAAGATTAGGATTTGTCACTACGAGTATCGAGAGGTATCTCTGGGCCCTCTCGGTAATACACATCATAATAAGCCGTGCAAGCAAATGACTCATGAGTTAGTAACGGGGTGATGTATTACAGAACGAGTAAAGAGACTTGTCGGTAATGAGATTGAACTAGGTATGACGATACCCACGATCGAATCTCGGGCAAGTAACATACCGATGACAAAGGGAATAAAGTATGTTGTCATTACAGTTTGACCGATAAAGATCTTCGTAGAACATGTGGGAGCCAATATGAGAATCCAGGTTCCACTATTGGTTATTGACCATAGAAGTGTCTCGGTCATGTCTACATAGTTCTTAAACCCGCAGGGTCCGCACGCTTAACGTTCGATGACGATTGGTATTATGAGTTATCTTTTTTTGGTGACCGAAGATTGTTCAGAGTCCCCGATTAGATCACGGACATGACGGGGAGTCTCAAAATGGTTGAGAGGTACATATTGATATATAGGACGATGGTATTTGGACACCAAAAGTGTTCCGGGTGATACCGGGTCAAAGGAAGGGGTTCCGGGCAACCGCCATCAAATATATGGGCTTAATGGGCCAAGTAAGGGAACACACCAGCCCACAAGGGGCTGGTGCGCCGTCTATAGGCCCAACCATGTGGGGAGGAAGGTAAAGGAGAATAGGAAAATGAAAGTATGAAGTAGGACTCCTACTTCCTCCCCCCTCCTTCCTTTCCCCTTTGTCCAAATATGGCAAGGGGGGGGGGCGAATTGGACTAGGCGCCCAAGTAGGATTCCTCCTACTTGGGCGCACACTAGGCTGCCTCCCTCCATCTCCTTCCTTTATATACGTGGGGAGGGCACCCCTAGAACAACAGATCAATTGTTCTTAGCCGTGTGCGGTGCCCCCCTCCACAGTTACTCCTCAGGTCATAGCGTCGTAGTGCTTAGGCGAAGCCCTGCGCGGATCACATCACCATAACCGTCACCACGCTGTCGTGCCGATGAAACTCTCCCTTGACCCTCTGTTCAATCAAGAGTTCGAGGGACATCATCGAGCTGAACGTGTGCAAAACTCGGAGGTGTCGTACGTTTGTTGCTTGATCGGTTGAATCACGAAGACGTTCGACTACATCAGCCGTGTTAATATAACGCTTCCGTTTTTGGTCTACGAGGGTACGTGGACACACTCTTACGGTCTTGTTGCTATGCATCTCCTAGATAGATCTTGCGTGAGCGTAAGAATTTTTTTGTAATTGCATGCTACGTTCCCAACACGCTGAACCTCCTCAAGGGCGCGGTGTGAGTGGTTGCAACGGACGGAAGCAGGGAGGCGCGATTGGAAGAGATGGGCCAAGGGGTCCGCCATATGGCCCATTTTATAGCGGCTGAGGAGGCCGCTCCTCGTCTCTTCGCCTTCGAGAGTGGATACAAGACAAGAGAGAGCAATGATGGCCCACACGGTTCTTGCCAGGATTTAAGTATGCCGAGGCAGTTACCGGGGCATCATGGGGAAGTGGGGCACCCCACGTACCGTAGTGCGCCACGCGTCGAGCTTGACCCACAGGCGGTTGGGACCCGCGCCATTTCGCCCCTCCTCTCCGATGCATCGTGCTCTCCGCGGGCCCGGGGGCTACTTTTTGGGAACGCAGCATGCAATTTCAAAAAAATTCCTACGCACATGCAAGATCTATCTAGGAGATGCATAACAACGAGAGGGGAAGAGTGTGTCCATATACCCTCATAGACCAAAAGCGGAAGCATTATGTTAACGCGGTTGCTGTAGTCAAACGTCTTCATGATTCAACTGATCCAAGTACCGAATGTACGTCACCTCCGTGTCCAGCACACATTCAGCTCAATGACGTCCCTCGAACTCTTGATCCAGCAGAGGGTCGGGGGAGAGTTCCGCCAGCAGGACGACATGGCGACGGTGTTGGTGATGTGATCAGCGTAGGGCTTCGCCTAAGCACTACGACGCTATGACCGGAGGAGTAAACTGTGGAGGGGGCACCGCACACTGCTAAGAGAACAATTGATGTGCCTTTGGGGTGCCCCCTACCCACGTATATAAACAGTGACTTCCAATGACTCCCTCGCTAGACGCCATACTCTCCTAGGTTGTGAAACCAAGGCTATGATCACCAAAGCTATGTAAATCAAGGCAAATGGACACCAAAGCTCTGATACAACTTGTAGGATCGAGAGTATGTCTAGAGGAGGGTGATTAGACTACTTGACCAAATAAAAATCTCGCCTTTTCCCAATTTTAATTCTTGACAACTTTTAGCAACTTAGCACAAGTCAAGCAATCTTCCTTCACATGCAATTCTAAGAGTTGTAGCAGTGGAAAGTAAATCATTGCATATCAAGGTAAAGGGAGGGGTTTGGAGAGTGCAAACGCAAGTGTAGACATGGTGTTTTTGTCGTGGTTCCGATAGGTGGTGCTATCGTACATCCACGTTGATGGAGACTTCAACCCACGAAGGGTAACTATTGCGTGAGTCCACGGAGGGCTCCACCCACGAAGGGTCCACGAAGAAGCAACCTTATCTATCCCACCATCACTACAAAAAAAAAGACACATCCGTGACATTTTGGGCCGAACAAAAAAAATCTGTCATACATATGCCACTTCTATGACAATAATTGTGACAAAACACGGTATCATCATAGATGTGGTGGGGTCCTACTTCTATGACAAAAAATCATGACAGAAAATGGGCTTTTCATCCTGGGCGGGCCGAAGACGCAACTGCATGACATTCTTTGGGCCGTCCATGACGGAAAAAACCATGGTAGAAGCAAGGGCGAGGCAAATATCAGGGTGTTCCCGATTATGGTGGGCGGTCGGGGCCCAGCGATGGGCATTTCACTCATACACGCATGCGCGTGGGTGCAAGGCATTGGGCTCTAACTGAACGCAAGCGATTGCACTGCAGGCTACTCGTTAATGAACCCGAGCGATTGATCGATGGTTGTTAACTGAACCCGATCGAGCGATTCATTCGCTACTGCTACTAACTGAAGCCGATCGATGTTGCCTCTGCATGAACAGTGAGCGTTGCGGGGGGGGGGGGG
>LR738714.1:493341790-493367256 GCA_902687465.1 Secale cereale | reverse complement strand
GGTTGGATTAACAGTTCCCGGTGGGGGTGGATGAACAGAAGCCCGTGGAGAGGGCTGGTTGAAAAGTAGCCGGTGGAGGCTGGATGAACAGGAGCCCGTGGATGAACAGTCGCAGGTGGAGGCTGGAGGAGGTCGACGGTGGATGAACAGTAGCCCGTGGAGGCTGGAGGGGGTCGACGGTGGAGATGAACAGTATCCCGTGGAGTCCCGTTTTGCGCTACGCCACACCCCTCCCGTGAACAGGACCCCCCGTTTCGACCGTAGCGCTCCAACACAAGTACGTTTTCTCCGTTTGTGGTACGCCACATCCCTCCCGATCAACAGGACCCCCGTTTCGACCGTAGGAGGTCCATTTCCTCCGCTTTGCGGTATGCCAGACCCCTTCCGATGAACATGACCCCGTTTCGAACGTGGCCGGTCGAACACAAGGCCGTTTCCTCCGTTCTGCGGTACGCCAGGCCTCGTTTTGATCGGCTATTCCATCCAAGCCCTCCCGATTAACACGACGACACATCCCGTTCCGACCCAGCCGGTTGGCTCCACATGAACACGACGACGATGCTGTTTCTCCGTTTCTACCCAGCCATGTACACGAGCCCTGGCCGTACGTACGCGCGAGTAGGCGTTCGAGACCCTGCCCGTATGTACATATGTGGCCGTATTTACTTTCTTGCACCCTGGCCGCTGTACGTACGTGTACATGCTACGTGCACGCCTCTCCTACGACACGTGCACGCCTCTACATTGACCAGTATGTACGTACACGTTCGTGACCAGAATGACAACGCTACGTACGCTTCGACCAGGTGGGTCCCGACTGTCAGGCACTTCCTTGCGTGCGAAGATGTAGCTAGTGGGTCCCAGCAGTCACGGGGCGAATCGTTTCTTTTTGCCCGGACGCACTTCCTTGCGTGCGAAGATGTAGTTGCTGGGTCCCAGCAGTCAGGGGGAAATGTTTTTTTCGCGAAATATGGTGGCCCGTCCGGTGGGTCCCCGCTGTCAGGTCGAGGAATGATTATTTTGCGCGTAATAAGGAGGCACTTCCTTGCTGTGGCCATGGACCCAGTTGTCAGCCTCTCCACGTACAGTACTCTTCCGATGGAAGTCGTTCCTTGACCACGTTGACCACGCCGTGACGAGAGCACCAGGGCGGTGGATGACGGCGAGGCCTAGGAAGGGGACAACGCGGAGCCGGGGAAGACGCGACAGTGGAAGCCCGCGTGGAGAGGAGTACGAGGGTTCACTGGTTCGGCTGCGGTGTGAGGCTACCGTCGCCGCAGGGCCTGACCAGCGGTGGGAATAGTAGGGGGTGGTGAGGCTTCCGTGGCAGCACAGCCGGCCATGGGAGGCAGGAGCATGCGGCACGACAGGCGCTGCCTTGGGCGGCTGGAGCAAGAAGACCAGAGGTTGAAGAAGCATTACGGCCGTTGGATGGACATCGTACGGTCACTGGAGCTAGAATCGTTCAAATTGACTAAGTTGACAAAGCACTCCGTCCCTGTCAACTTAGTAGGCCCACAAGTCAGCTACCAACCAAGGTGGGTCCCAACTAGCAGGGGGAGTATTCATTTTTTTGTGCCTAATAAGGCGGCACTTCCGGTGGGTCCGAGCTGACAGCGGGGGGAACGTTTTTTTCGCGCAATACGGTGGCCTGTCTGGTGGGTCCTAGCAGTCAGGGGGAAACGTTTTTTCACCAAATACGATGGCCCGTCCGGTGGGTCCCTGCTGTCAGGTGGAGGAATAATTTTTTTCCGCGTAATAAGGAGGCACTTCCTTGCGGCTACCGTGGACCCAGCTGTCAGCCTCTCCACGTACAGTACTCTTCCGATGGAAGTCACTCCTTGACCACGTTGACCACACCGCGCCGAGAGCACCAGGGCGGTGGAAGACAGCGAGGCCTAGGAAGGGGACGATGCGGAGCCGGGGAAGACACGACAGTGGATGCCCACGCGTAGAGGAGTATGAGGTTTCACTGGCTCGCTGCGGTGTGAGGCTGCCGTCGCCGCAGAATAACAAGGGGTGTGGGTGAGTAGAGGGATGGCTTGGTCAGCGGTGGGAGTAGTAGGGGGCGGTGAGGCCTCCGTCGCATCGCAGCTGCCCACGGGAGGCAGGAGCACGAGGCACGACCGGCGCTGGTTTGGGCGGCTGGAGCAAGAAGACCAAAGGTTAAGAAGCACTACGTACGACCGTTGGATGGACATCATATGGTCACTGGAGCTAGAATCGTGCATATTGACTAAGTTGACAAAGCCCTACGTCCCCGTCAATTTAGTAGGCCCACAAGTCAGCCTGCCACTATACTGGGTCCCAGCTAGCAGGGGGAGTATTCATTTTTGTGTGCGTAATAAGGACGCACTTCCTTGCGTGCGAAGATATAGCTGGTGGGTCCGAGCTGTCGGCAGCGGTAACATTTTTTTCGCGAAATACAGAGGCCCTTTCGGTGGGTCCCAGATGTCAGGTGGAGGAATCATTATTTTGCGCGTAATACGGAGGCATTTCCTTGTGTGCGACCATGGTCCCAGTGATATGTCCATTTTGCATTATGCTTATATGTTGATATTTATTGCACTATGGGCTGTTATTACACGTTATGTCACAATACTTATGCCTTTTCTCTCTTATTTTACAAGGTTTACATGAAAAGGGAGAATGCCGACGGCTGGAATTCTGGGCTGGAAAAGAAGCAAACTCTGGAAACCTATTCTGCACAACTCAAAAAGCCCCGAAACTTCATAGGACATTGTTTCAGAAAATATAAAAAATATTTGGCGAAAGAAGATCACCAGGGGGGCCACCACCTGTCCACGAGGGTGGGGGCGCGCCTCCCTGCCTCGTGGGCCCCCCGATAGCCCCCTGATGCCCATCTTCTCATATATGAGGTGTTTTGACCTAGAAAAAATCATAAGGAGGCTTTCGGGACCAGACGTCGCCGTCTCGAGGCGGAACCTTGGCGAAAACCAATCTAGGGCTCCGGTAGAGCTGTTCTGTCAGGGATACCTCCCTCCGGGAGGGGGAAATCATCACCACCGTCATCACCAACAACTCTCCCATCTTGGGGAGGGCTATCTTCATCAACATATTCACCAGCACCATCTCCTCTCAAACCCTAGTTCATCTCTTGTATCCAATCTTTGTACCCAAACCTCAGATTGGTACCTGTGGGTTGCTAGTAGTGTTGATTACTCCTTATAGTTGATGCTAGTTGGTTTATTTGGTGGAAGATCATATCTTCAAATCCATTATGCATATTAATACCCCTCTGATCATGAACAATATTATGTCTTGTGAGTAGTTACTTTTTGTTCCCGAGGACCTGGGAGAAGTCTTGCTATTAGTAGTCATGTGAATTTGGTATTCGTTCAATATTTTGATGACATGTATGTTGTCTCTCCTCTTGTGGTGTCATGTGAACGTCGAGTACATGGCATTTCACCATTATTTGGGCCTAGAGGAAGGCATTGGGAAGTAATAAGTATATGATGGGTTGCTAGAGTGACAGAAGCTTAAACCCTAGTTTATGCGTTGTTTCATAAGGGGCTAATTTGGATCCACTTGTATCATGCTATGGTTAGGTTTACCTTAATACTTCTTTTGTAGTTGTGGATGCTTGAAATAGAGGTTAATCATAAGTGGTAGGCTTATCCAATTAAGGACAGCACCCAAGCACCGGTCCACCGACATACCAAATTATCAAAGTACCAAACGCGAATCAGATGATCGTGATGGAAACTATCTTGACGATAATTCCCATGTGTCCTCGGGAGCGCTTTCCTTCATATAAGAGTTTGTCCAGGCTTGTCCTTTGCTACAAAAAGGATTGGGCCATCTTGCTGCACCTTATTTACTTTTACCTTTTGTCACTTGCTACCAATTACCTTATCACAAAACTATCTGTTACCTATAATTTCAGTGCATGCAGAAAATACCTTACTGAAAACTGCCTATCATTTCCTTCTGCTCCTCGTTGGGTTCGACACTCTTACTTATCGAAAGGACTACGATAGATCCCCTACACTTGTGGGTAATCAAGACTCTTTTCCGGCGCCGTTGCCGGGGAGTGAAGCACCTTTGGTAAGGAAAAATTTATATAGTGTGTTGAAATTTATTGTCACTTGTTACTATGGCTCATAATACTTTGAGGGGCTTGTTCAGGGTATCTTAACCCCGACCAGAAGAGCAAAGAGTTGCTCCTCAACCTACTGCACCTACTGAAAATGTTTGCTTTGAAATTCCTTAGGGTATGATAGAGAAACTGCTAGATAATCCCTTTACAGGAGATGGAACACCGCATCCCGATTTACACCTAATCTATGTGGATGAAGTTTGTGGATTATTTAAGCTTGCAGGTATGCCCGAGGATGTTATCAAGAAGAAGGTCTTTCCTTTATCTTTGAAGGGATATGCATTGACATGGTTCAGGCTATGTGATGATATTGGATCATGGAACTATAATCGTCTGAAGTTCTACCCTATGCACCAGGTTCATCGTGATCGTAATTATATTTATAATTTTTGGCCTCACGAGGGAGAAAGCATCACTCAAATCTTGGGGGAGGCTTAAGTCAATGTTATATTCATGCCCCAATCATGAGCTCTCAAGAGAAATGATCATTCAAAAATTTTATGCTCGGCTTTCCCTCAATAATCGCTCCATGCTCGATATTTCTTGTTCCGGCTCTTTTATGATGAAGACTATTGACTTCAAATGGGATTTATTGGAAATAATTAAACGCGACTCTGAAGATTGGGATCTCGACGAAGGTAAGGAGTCAGGTATGACCCCTAAGTTTGATTGTGTTAAAGCTTTTATGGATACCGATTTTTCCATGAGTTTAGCACTAAATATGGACTTGACTCTGAGATAGTAGCTTCTTTCTATGAATCATTTTCTACTCATGTTGATCTTCCCAAGGAGAAGTGGTTTAAATACCATCCTACCATTGAAGTAAAAGTAGTTGAACCTGTTAAAGTTGAAGAAAAGACTATCACTTATAATGTTGATCCTATTGTTCCTACTGCTTATATTGAGAAACCACCTTTCCGTGATAGAATAAAGGATCATGCTAAAGCTTCAACTGTGGTTCGTAAGATTAATACTAGAACACCTACACCCCCTAAGCAAATTAGAATTGAACCTAGTGTTGCCATGGTTAAAGATCTCTTGGTTGAAAATTTAGATGGACATGTTATTTACCTCCAATAGGAAGCTTCTAGAATAGCCAAACCCGATGCTAGGAATAAACATAGACCTATTGTAGGCTTGCCTATTATCTCTGTTAAAATAGGAGATCATTGCTATCATGGCTTATGTGACGTAGGTGCTAGTGCGAGTGTAATACCTATATCATTATATGATGAAATTATGCATGATATTGCACCCGTTGAACTAGAAGGTATAGATGTTACTATTAAACTTGCTAATAGAGACACTATTTCACCAATTGGGATTGTTACAGATGTTTAAGTCTTGTGTGTGAAAGTTAAATACCCTGTTGACTTTCTTGTTCTTGGTTCCCCACAAGAAGATTTTTGTCCCATCATATTTGGTAGACCCTTCTTGAATACTGTTAATGCTAAGATAGACTGTGTGAAAGATATTGTTACTGTTGGTTTAGGGGATATGTCTCATGATTTTAACTTTGCTAAATTCCGTAGACAACCCCTTGATAAAGAATTACCTAGTAAGGATGAAATTATTGGTCTTGCTTCTCTTGTTGTGCCTCCTAATGATCCTTTAGAACAATATTTGCTAGATCATGAAAATGATATGCATATGAATGAGAGAAGGGAAATAGATGAAATATTCTTTAATCAGGGACCCATATTGAAAAACAACTTGCCTGTTGAAATCCTAGGGGATCCTCCTCCACCCAAGGGTGATCCCGTGTTTGAACTTAAACCTTTACCTAATAATGTTAAGTATGTTTATCTGGATGAAAAGAAGATATATCCTATTATTATTAGTGCTAACCTTTCAGAGCAGGAAGAAGAAAAATTATTTAAAACTCTGAAGAAACACTGTGATGCTATTGGATATACTCTGGATGATCTTAAGGGCATCAGTCCCACTTTATGCCAACACAAGATAAAATTGGAAGAAAACGCTAAATCGGTTATTGATCATCAACGACGGTTAAATCCTAAGATGAAGGAAGTGGTAAGGAAGGAAATACTAAAGCTTCTAGAGGCAGGTATTATATATCCAGTTGCTGATAGCTAGTGGGTAAGTCATGTCCATTGTGTCCCTAAGAAGGGAGGTATTACTGTTGTTCCTAATGATAAAGATGAATTGATCCCACAAAGAATTGTTATAGGTTATAGGGTGGTAATTTATTTTCACAAATTAAATAAAGCTACAAAGAAAGATCATTACCCCTTGCCATTTATTGATCAAATGCTAGAAAGGTTATCCAAACATACTCACTTTTGCTTTCTAGATGGTTATCCTGGTTTCTCCCAAATGCCTGTGTCAAAAGGGGATCAAGGAAAGACCACTTTTACTTGTCCTTACGGTACGTTTGCTTATAGACGTATGCCTTTTGGTTTATGTAATGCACCTGCTACCTTTCAAATATGCATGATGACTATATTCTCTGATTTTTGTGAAAAGATTGTTGAGGTTTTCATGGATGACTTCTCTGTTTACGGAACTTCTTTTGATGATTGCTTAAGCAACCTTGATCTAGTTTTGCAGAGATGTGAAGACACTAATCTTTTCTTGAATTGGGAGAAGTGCCACTTTATGGTTAATGAAGGCATTGTATTGGGACATAAAATTTCTGAAAGAGGTATTGAAGTTGACAAGGTTAAAGTTGATGCTATTGAAAAGATGCCGTGCCCCAAGGACATCAAAGGCATACAAAGTTTCCTTGGTCATGCCGGGTTTTATAGGAGTTCATAAAGGACTTCTCCAAAATCTCCAGGCCTCTGACTAATCTCTTACAAAAGATATTCCTTTTGTCTTTGATGATGATTGTGTAGAAGCATTTGAAATACTTAAGAAAGCATTGATCTCTGCACCTATTGTCCAGCCTCCTTACTGGAATCTACCTTTTGAGATTTTGTTCGATGCTAGTGATTATGCTGTAGGTGCTGTTCTACGACAAAGAGTTGATAAGAAATTGAATGTTATCCAATATGCTAGTAAAACTCTAGACAGTGCCCAGAGAAACTATGCTACTACTGAGGAAGAATTTTTAGCAGTTGTATTTGCTTGTGATAAGTTTAGACCTTATATTGTTGATTCTAAAGTAACTATTCACACTGATCATAATGCTATCAAATACCTCATGGAAAAGAAATATGCTAAACCTAGACTTATTAGATGGGTTCTCTTGCTGCAAGAATTTGACTTGCATATTATTGATAGAAAGGGAGATGAGAACCCCGTAGCAAATAACTTGTCTAGGCTAGAGAATATACTTGATGACCCACAACCTATTGATGATAGCTTTCCTGATAAACAATTAGCTGTCATAAATACTTCTTGTACTGCTCCATGATATGCAGATTATGCTAATTATATTGTTGCTAAGTTTATACCGCCTAGCTTCACATACCAGCAAAAGAAAAAGTTCTTCTATGCTTTGAGACATTACTTCTGGGATGACCCACATCTTTATAAAGGAATAGATGGTATTATTAGACCTTGTGTACCTAAGCATGAACAGGAACAGATCCTACGCAAGTCCAACTTCAAAGCTTATGGAGGACACCATGCTGGAGATAGAACTGCACATAAGGTATTGCAATCTGGTTTTTATTGGCCCACTCTCTTCAAGGATGCCCATAAGTTTGTCTTGTCTTGTGATGAATGTCAAAGAATAGGTAATATTAGTAGACGTCAAGAAATGCGTATGAATTATTCACTTTTTATTGAACCATTTGATGTTTGGGGCTTTGATTATATGGGACCGTTTCCTTCCTCTAATGGGTACACACATATTTTAGTCGCTGTTGATTACGTTACTAAGTGGTAGAAGCTATTCCAACTAGTAGTGCTGATCATAACACCTCTATTAAGATGCTTAAAGAGGTTATTTTTCTGAGGTTTGGAGTCCCTAGACACCTAATGACTGATGGTGGTTCACACTTTATTCATGGTGCTTTCCGTAAAATGCTTGCTAAGTATGATGTAAATCATAGAATTGCATCCCCTTATCACCCACAGACTAGTGGTCAAGTAGAACTAAGTAATAGAGAGTTGAAATTAATTTTGCAAAAGATAGTTAATAGGTCTAGAAAGAATTGGTCCAAGAAACTTGATGATGCACTATGGTCCTATTGAACTGCATACAAAAATCGTATGGGTATGTCTCCATATAAGATGGTTTATGGAAAAGCTTGGCACTTACCTCTTGAACTAGAACATAAGGCTTATTGGGCTATTAAAGAGCTCAATTATGATTTCAAACTTGTCGGTGAGAAGAGGTTATTTGACATTAGCTCTCTTGATGAATGGAGGACCCAGGCCTATGAGAATGCCAAGCTGTTTAAAGAAAAGGTTAAAAGATGGCATGACAAAAGGATACAAAAGGATCCACCTTGTATTTTCAGTTTAAACATGTCTCTTCCGCTTAGCATCTGTCATGTTTTGCACTGGACAATTTGATATAGTCATGTTTTGCCTTGGACAATTTCATACTGAATTGATTTGCTTGTTCAGAGCAGAAATATAGCGCCTATTCTTCATCAGACCAAGGATATCCATGTTTGCAGTGATGGAAGAGGTGAAACCGATACAACCGAAATTGAGCATCCAATCATTGAATCCTGTCCTGCACCTCCAATGTAGGTCCACCCTGCCAATAAATTCACATGCAAACCACTAGTATTACTATCTAATGACAGTACAAAAAGAGTAGCAAGATAGTAGCGAACAATGTACCTTCTTAATGAACAGCTCATAGTGCCACCAATTGGATATAAAGGTTTGGAAGAAAACATGCTCCTAATGTTGAACCAGTTGGACTTTTTGTGCAGTTCCACTAAAATCGAGCATACCTGTTTGCATAGATATTGAAAGTGTGATTACTATAAAAGTGGCACTAGTTGAAGCATAGACTCACAAATATAAGCATTCCAATTTCATAATGGGAAAAGGTAGCAAGACTATTTCTAACCACCTGTTTGAAGGAATAAATAAGGCAACAGCGACTGATGTCACAAATGCATATATAGTTCTTTCTGAAAGAATGATCGATTCCTGACCTTGCCTCTTCTTTTAAGCATATTTTGTGCAGTTCAACTAAAATAAAATGCCATCACCGCCTTGACAATTCAGTGAAACTGTACAAAAGGAAATTACTTAACATTACATCATGATGTCAGGTATGTAGTCGACATGCATTACAGACAAACTTAGAGACCTCCTCCGATAACATAATGAACATTAATTTTAACAAAGGTGTGACTAGCTTTATCGGGATAATTTGAGTGAACTCTACACCCTTTGTTCCTTAATATTAGATGTATTCGCGGTTTAGTTTAAAGTACCGAAACGTCTAGTATTTAGAAAAACAGGTAGTAGTTTTCTTGAGCACATATCTGGGAAAGCTTGCCACACATTTTTATGTCCATACGCTAATCAACACCATTCAAAATTTCGAATACTACAAATATACACTAATCCAGTGCCTAGTGCAACAGTAGAGTAGTTATTTTATTAGAGGGTACAGTACAATGGTTTTATTGAACATATTTCCATAAGCTCTAGCACTGGAAGATTTCTATAAGAATTAACAATACAAAATTAAAGGTAACAAGTTATAGCATTAGTATACTAGCTGTGCAAGAGCATTAAACCAAATACAAATGTTTGAAGGTAACTAGCATTATTAACTAATGACAATATTAAAAAATTGCAAACCATGTACCTTCAAGGTAAATATCATTTCGAACTCGGGTGAACATGAAAAATTGCTATCCCAATCTTAACAAAGGTGTGGCTAGCTTTATTGGCAGTATTTGAGTGAACTCTACACCCTCTGTACCAATGCTAAAACTTGTTGCATAGCTAGTATACCAATGCTGAAACTTGTTGCTCTGGGAAAGCTTGCCACATCTTATATATGTCGATACGCTAATGCAACACCATTCAAATAGTACAAATATAGACTAATCCACTGGCTAGTGGAACAGTGGAGTATTTGTTTTTATTACGGGGTAGAGTATAATGGTTTTACTGAACTGATCTCCATAAGCTAGCACTTGAAGATTTCTATAAGCATTAACAATACAAAATGTAAAGGTAACAAGTTTCAGCATTGGTATACTAGCTGGCAACAACATTAAACCAAATACAAAAGTCTGAAGGTAACTAGAATTACGAACTAATGATAGTATAATATTTTTTCAAACCATGTACCTTGAAGGTATATATCATTTCAAACTAGAGAGGACCTGAGAATTGCTATCCCAATCTTGATAATCAATCAAACATAAAAACTTGATTGAACGAATCAATATAATAGCCAAAGGAGGAGGTGCCCACTCTTGACCTTTCCTCTTGTCTTCATAATTTTTTGTGCAGTTTAACCAAAATAAAATGACATCAGCGCCTTGGCATTTTGGTGACTCTGTACAAAAAAATTTACTTATCTCACGAAAGTGAGGTATGTAATCTAGAAGCATTAACAGTGCAAAAATCTGAAGGTAGTAACAAGTTTCATCGTTGGTATACTGGCTATGCAACAACATTAGAGTGCCTTAGCTGAAAAATCTTTAATACATCCACAATCAACTGCTGACCCTGAAATAATCCAGAGACATTAAATGGCATTGCTTAAATTTATCGGTGGCATTAGACTGAGTGCGGCATTAGTTAAATGTGGCATCACTTCAGCAGTAGCATTGGTTGACTTTACCGCTGGCGTTATACTAACAGCAAAAAAGTGGCAATAAGAGCATGGGAGACCCATTTGGACAGTGGGCGCACCAGTATGATGTACCTCCACGCATGCATAGAGTGGTGAGGGAGGTATGGTTGCCCAGAGCAACAAATATCCAGGCAGCACATGTGGATTACGTCCCATTTTTGTTATGTTTAGCCACCTTTTTCCTATGTGAGGACAACAAACCGATCGACCTGGTCATTCTCTATACATTGTCATGCCTTTCTACCCTTCTTAAACCAAGAGACACGAGACTCGTTCCTTAGCTACTGATTTTCCACTTTTCAACCTAGATGTCGGTTCGATGCCTACTCTCTTGGACAGTATAGTCTCCCTTCCTTTCCTTATTCAACCCAGACATGGATTAGTCTGCATGAAGTAGGGTTTGCTTTAGTAGTGAAAATTAAGGTTTTCGTCTGCGTGACCAGCAGAGCAGAGGATAGCAAATTGGGAAGATGGTGGAGTGGCAAAAGATCCACATGCATCGACGTGGCAGATGGGGCAATAGAATAAGGGTATGGTCCGAAAAGAGGTAGCATACCTGAGGGTTGATACGTCTCCAATGTATCTACTTTTCCAAACACTTTTTCCTTTGTTATGGACACTAACTTGCATGATTAGAATGGAACTAACACGGACTGACGCTGTTTTTAGCAGAATTGCCATGGTGTTGTTTCTGTGCAAAAATAAAAAGTTCTCGGAATGACCTGAAACTCCACGGAGATTTATTTTGGAAAATATAAAATATATCTGCAAGAAGATCCATACCAGGGGGCCCACACCCTGTCCATGAGGGTGGGGGGCGCGCCCTCCCCCTAGAGCGTGCCCCCTACCACGTGGGCCCGCTGGTGCTCCACCGACGTATCCCCAGATCCTATATATACACTTTCGGGGAGAAAAAAATCAAAGAGAAGGAATTATCGCATTTTACGAGACGAATCTGCCGCCAAGCCCTAATCTCTCTCGGGAGGGCTGATCTGGAGTCCGTTCAGTGCTCCGGAGAGTGGAGATCGTCGCCATCGTCATCATCAACCTTCCGCCATCTCCAATTCCATGATGCTCACCGCCGTGCGTGAGTAATTCCATCGTAGGCTTGCTGGACGGTGATTGGTTGGATGGGCTCTATCATGTAATCGAGTTAGTTTTGTTAGGGTTTGATCCTTAGTATCCACTATGTTCTGAGATTGATGTTGCTATGACTTTGCTATGCTTAATGCTTGTCACTAGGGCCCGAGTGCCATGATTTCAGATCTGAACCTATTATGTTTTCATGAATATATGTGTGTTCTTGATCCTATCTTGCATGTCTATAGTCACCTACTATGTGTTATGATCCGGCAACCCCGAAGTGACAATAATCGGGACCACTCCTGGTGATGACCATAGTTTGAGGAGTTCATGTATTCACTATGTGTTAATGCTTTGGTCCGGTACTCTATTAAAAGGAGGCCTTAATATCCCTTAGTTTCCAATAGGACCCCGCTGCCACGGGAGGGTAGGACAAATGATGTCATGCAAGTTCTTTTCCATAAGCACGTATGACTATATTCGGAATACATGCCTACATTGCATTGATGAACTAGAGCTAGTTCTGTGTCACCCTAGGTTAAACTTTTACATGATGAATTGCATCCGACATAATTTCCCATCACCGATCCAATGCCTGCGAGCTTTTCACATATTGCTTGTTGCTTATTTACTTTTCCGTTGCTACTACCACAAAAACTACAAAAACACTATCGTTACTTTTATTGCTGCTACCGCTACTACCATATTACTTTGCTACTAAACTATCTTGCTGCAGATACTAAGTTTCCAGGTGTGGTTGAATTGACAACTCATCTGCTAATACTTAAGAGTATTCTTTGGCTCGCCTTGTGTCGAATCAATAAATTTGGGTTGAATACTTTACCCTCGAAAATTGTTGCAATCCCCTACACTTGTGGGTTATCAAGACTATTTTCTGGCGCCGTTGCCGAGGAGCATAGCTTTATTCTTTATGTCACTTGGGATTTATGCCTGTTGATCACTATGAAGAATTTGAAGGACTCAAAAACCAAGATCTTACCCTCAACTACGAGGGGAGGTTAGGAACTGCCATCTAGCTCTGCACTTGATTCTCCTTCTGTTATGGGAAAATTTGCGACACCTACTCATGCTATTGAGTCTGATATATCATACGTTCTTGATGATGCCACTTCTGCTATGTATGATGAAACTACTTCTATGCCTGATACTGTGCTACTAGGTGAATTTCTAGATGAAGAAATTGCTAAGGTTAAGGAGAATGCAAATATTAAAACTGATAATATTTATGAAAGGGATGATGAAGCTTCTCCCAATAGATATGAATTGCCTGTTGTTCCCGAGGGTCATGTTATGGATGAAGAAACTGCTAGAGACTTTCTTGCTTGCAACGAGAGATATGATCTTAAGAAATTATTAGCTAAGCTGAAAGAAAAGTCCTTGAATGCTAGAATGAAACATGACCGTGCTTTTGCTACTTCACCTATCTGTGTTACTGATAAGGATTATGAATTCTCTGTTGATCCTGAGTTAATTACTTTGGTTGAGTCTGATCCTTTCCGTGGCTATGAGTCTGAAACTGTTGTGGCACATCTTACTAAGTTGAATGATATAGCCACCTTGTTTACCAACGATGAAAAGATTCTTTATTTTTATATCCTTAAGTTATTTCCTTTCTCGTTAAAGGGTGATGCTAAGACTTGGTTTAATTCTCTTGATCTTGGTTGTGTGCGTAGTCCCCAGGATATGATGTATTACTTCTCTGCTAAATATTTTCCCGCTCATAAGAAACAGGCTGCCTTACGGGAAATATATACTTGATGTCTCTTATAATGGACTAGCCGATGGTTCCAGAGACCACCTGGATAGTTGTGTTGGTTGTGTTTTCATGGAAAGAACAGTTGAACAAGCTGAATTACTATTGAATAATATGCCGGCCAATGAAAATAATTGGACACTTCCTGAACCAGCCCCTAAGCCAACTCCGAAGAAAAGAGGTGTTCTATTTCTCAGTCCTGAAGATATGCAAGAGGCAAATTATATATTTAGTATTAAAGCTGAAGATGTTAAGAATTTACCACCTATTGAAGAAATACATGGTCTTGATAACCCGACACAGGTAGTAAAGGTAAATTCTCTCTATAGATTTGATGAAGCTGATATTCCTCGTTATAAGTCTGCTAGCCAATGCTTAGATGAGTTTGACAATTTTATTGTGAAACAAGGAAACTTCAATGCTTATGTTGGTAGACAATTACAACACAATGCTTATATGATTGAACGCTTGAGTGATAATCTGTCTAGAGATAAAGGTGAACTGAAACTCATTAGTAAACATGCTTCCATTGTCACCACTTAAGTAGAACAAGTACTTAAGGCTCAGAATGATTTTCTCAATGAATTAAATAGTAAGAATAATGACTATGTTGTTAGAGTTGCTACTAGAGGTGGTAAGATGACTCAGGAATCTTTGTATCCTGAAGGCCACCCTAAGATAATTGAGCAAGATTCCCAGAGAGCTAATTTAGATGCACCTAGTTCTTCTAAGAAGAAGAAAACTAAAAATGATATAACTTTGCATGCTTCTAGTGAACCTATAGCTGACACACATGAGAATCCCAATGATATATCTGTTTCTGATGCTGAGACACAATCTGGTAATGAACATGAACCTAGTGATAATATTAATGATGATGTTCATAATGATGCTCAATCTAGCAATGATAATGATGTAGAGATTGAACCTGCTGTTGATCTTGTTAACCCAGAATCAAAGAATCAACGTTATGATAAGAGAGACTTTGTTGCTAGGAAGCACGGTAGGGAAAGAGAACCATGGGTTTTGAAACCCATGCCTTTTCCTCCGAAACCATCCAAGAAAAAGGATGATGAGGATTTTGAGCGCTTTGCTGAAATGATTAGACCTATCTTTTTGCGTATGCGTTTGACTGATGTGCTTAAAACAAATCCTTATGCTAAGTATATGAAAGATATTATTACAAATAAAAGAAAGATACCCGAAGTATAAATTCCCACCATGCTTTCCAATTACACTTTCAAGGGAAGAATACCTAAGAAACTAGGAGATCCAGGAGTACCTACTATACCTTGCTCCATTAAGAAAAACTATGTTAAAACTGCTTTATGTGATCTTGGAGCCGGTGTTAGTGTTATGCCTCTCTCTTTATATCGTAGACTTGATTTGAGTAAGTTGACACCTACTGAAATATCTTTGCAAATGGCTGATAAATCAACTGCTATACCTGTCGGTATTTGTGAAGATGTGCCTGTTGTAGTTGTAAATGTTACTATTCTAACGGACTTTGTTATACTTGATATTCCCGAGAATGATAGCATGTCTATTATCCTTGGTAGACCATTTTTGAATACTGCAGGGGCTGTTATTGATTGCAACAAAGGCAATGTCACTTTTCATGTCAATGGTAATGAGCATACGGTACACTTTCCTAGGAAATAACCTCAGGTGCACAGCATCAATTATATTGGAGAAATCTGAACTATCACTATTGGAGGTTTTGAATTTCCTCTTCCTACTATCAAGAAGACATATGACATTCTTAATGTTGGGGACATACATATCCCCATTGAGGTAACCTAGTGTTATTCGAAAATTCTCCGGTTTCATGCTATTCAGAAAGAGTTTATTAACAAGACTTGATCAACCTTGTTAATGGATTCCTTTTGATGAACATGGGATAGGTGAATCTAGATAGCACAACCTTCTGTACCCTCCTTTTACTTTCTGTTAATTAGGATAAATAAAGCAAAATTAGTATTTCCTGTCTATTTCCAGACTTATCCATGCAATAAACAAAATACCCCAAAAATAAAAGTCCTCCAAATGCCATGAAAATGAAATGTGATTTTTTCTAGAATATTTGAGGAAATATGGCACAGAACACACAGTGAGGGGAGCCAGCACCTGGCCACGAGGGTCCATGGTGCGCCCCCTGCCTCGTGGGCCCCACGTGGCCCCCCTCCACTTATTCGTGCACCCACACTCTTCTTCTTCCTCCCAAAAAATTCACCAAACAGCTCAAACCCGAGTTCTAGCTCATCTTGCTGCCATTTTCGATCTCCTTGCTCAAAGCACCATTCACCAAACTGTATGGGGAGATTGTTCCTTGGTATGTGACTCCTCCATTGGTGCAATTAGTTTTTGTTCTAGTGCTCTATCTATTGCAAGTTTTTGCTGCTGTGGTGACCTTGTTCTTGAGCTTGCATGTCAAATTTTCTTGGTCCCAAGTAGTGCTAATGCATGATATAGTCTCTAGGCACTTATAGGAGTTGTTGCTATCAATCTTGTTGAGTTTGGTCAACTTTTATTTTGAGTTACTAAAAATTTCAGAAAATTCCTGAAAAATGCATAGGAAAAACTTCCAAGGTGGTTCTTCAAGGAAGCAAGAACCGAGGCTCGCGTTCCGTGAGCCAGACAATGAACTACCGAGGGACGCTGACATATGGCCTTGTGAATGGCCGTCAGATGACTTTATGGATCAGGTTGGCATCAAGGATGAATTTTACGCATACATGCGCAACGCTGACCTCGAGGGCTTCATACAAGATAAGTGCCCTCAATACCGTGGCTTAACTGATAGCTTTGTGAGAAGGTTTAAATTTTCATCTTCACGTAATTCTCACACTGTGTTGTTTGACATGTATGATAAATCTTGCACCATGGACTTAGAGGATTTTAATGATGCTTGTAAGCTCCCACAGTGGGGCAGTATGGGTGACCCTCGCATATCTGAATTTAGAGAATTCCTTGCTAGTATCACAGTGGGGGAATCTAGAGAAATCACACAGGCCACCATAGGGAGCATCCATTTTCCTGCTATTCATTACTTTGCTTTCTTTATTGGTAGATGCATAAATGGTAAAGATGAGGCTTGTCATATGTGCGTCCTAGATCTCAGTGTTCTCAGGAGTGCCGTACTAGGTGATATACAATATAACTTGGGAGCCATTGTTGCGCGTAGGCTACACCATAATGGTATGACTGGAGATCTATTTGGTGGGATTTATGCCACTCGCATAGCTCGCTTTCTTGGTGTGCCCGTGCACGAGAATGATGAACCTTTACCTCCTGCTTATTTAGATTGCCATGCTATGACTAGTCACCGGTTTATAGAGAGGGATGATCAGACCCTCAAATATCGACTAATCTTTAATAGGCAGCATGCCATCCCTATTGTTCTTCCTGTCCCTACTTTGTTTAACTTTCAGGCAAAAGGAAGATACACTATAACTATGGAGGAGGCAAGTGCTTATTATAACATGACGGAGGCAGCCGCCCTTCGAGCTGCAGCTCAACATGCAATGGCTGCTGCATCTCAGTACAACCCCAACTACGACTTTGGATATCCGTCAGGCCAATACTGGCCATAGACCAACTTAGGCCAAAAGCCTAAGCTTGGGGGAGTACGTGTTTCTCACCGACTTTACACTCATGTTCACACTTATTCTAGTTGTCGGTGCTCACACTCTTTCTTTGTACCATCCATGTTTAGTATCGGTTTCTTTTTCTTAGTCTTTCTCTTGTGTGCTAGAAAAACCTTATGAAAAACAAAAAAATATATTAGCTGTAGCTTCTAGCTAGTTTACTTTTCTTGCTTGTAGTAGTAGTTATTAAAAAGAAAACCCAAAAAGATTTCCCGTTCTTCTTTTGCTTGTTGGTAGCGTTCCCGTGTAAATAGTTTCTTTTCTTTTCTTTGGGGGTTAAGAGTAGAAGACCATGATTGAAATTGCTTAGTGGCTCTCATATGCTTTATTGTCGATTTAACCTTGAGCCACATTACCTTGTCTTCTCTCTTGTATTATATGTCTGCAGGTTCCAGCTTAGTCCAATGCACGTGCACTATTATTATTATCCACAACGTTCGGTCGTGCGAGTGAAAGGCAATCAGGATGATATATTATGAACTAATTGAGATGAGAAAAGCTGGTATGAACTCGACCTCTCTTGTTTTTGTAAATATGATAGTTCATTGTTCCTGATTCAGCTTGTTATGAATGAGATATGCTTGCAATGACAATTAGAGATCATAGCTGCTTATACCATGCTTAATTAGCTGAGAGTTTATAATGGTCTATCTTGCGTGCCAACATGATAATAAAATGGTTGTGATGTGGTATGATGGGGTGGTATCCTCCTTTGAACGAATTAAGTGATCTGAATTGGCACATGTTCACGCATGTAGTTGAAACAAATCGACATAGCCTCCACGATATTTATGTTCATGGTGATTTATATCCTACTCATGCTTGCATTCATTGTTGATTAATTTTGATGCATGTTCATGACCGTTGTTGCTCTCTAGCTGGTCGCCTCCCAGTCTCTTTCTAGCCTTCACCTGTACTAAGTGGGAATACTGCTTGTGCATCCACTTCCATAAACCCCATAGTTATTCCATATGAGTCCACCATACCATCCTATATGCAGTATTTACCTGCCGTTCCAAGTAAATTTGTATGTGCCAAACTCTAAACCTTCAAATGAAATTCTTTTTTGTATGCTCGAATAGCTCATGTATCAACTAGGGTTGTCTATATCTTCCATGCAAGGTGGGTTATTCTCACGATGAGTGGACTCCGCTCATCATTCATGAGAAAATGGCTAGTAACCGGGATGCCCAGTCCCATGCTCAAAATCATAATAATTAAACAAAACTCCCCCAGGGCTGTTGCTGGTTTGGACGGTACCCATTTTTTCGGGCTAGCCGTGGAGTGTGCTTGTTGGTGGTTGGGGAGTATAAACTTTACCATTCTGTTTGGGAACCGCCTATAATGTGCGTAGCATGGGAGATATCAAGAATCTTGATTGTTATGTTGACAATGAAAATATACCACTCAAAATGTTATTCATCTCTATTTAAAAGTCGAGCTCTGGCACCTCTACAAATCCCTGCTTCCCTCTGCGATGGGCCTATTGCTACTTCTCGAGCTTGCGTTGTATTCCCTCGAAGCGGAAAGGGAGATGCAGCACAGTAGCGTAAGTATTTCCCTCAATTTTTGAGAACCAAGGCATCAATCCAGTACGAGACCACGTAAAAGTCCCTCGCACCTGCACAAACAAATAAGAACTTCGCAGCCAACGCGATAAGGGGTTGTAAATCCCTTTACGGTCACTTACGAAAGTGAGATCTGATAGAGATGATAGTTTATATTTTTGGTATTTTTGTTTATAAGAACAGAAAGTAAAAGCGGTAAAAGTAAAGTAGATTTAGATTGATATGTTGAGAATAGACCCGGGGGCCATAATGTTCTCTAGTGGCTTCTCTCATGATAGCGATATTCTACCGCGGGTAAACAAATTACTGTCGAGCAATTGATAGAAAAGCTTATAATTATGAGACTATCTAGGCATGATCATTGTATATAGGCATCACGTCTGAGACAAGTAGACCGACTCCTGCCTGCATCTACTACTATTACTCCACACATCGACTGCTATCCAGCATGCATCTAGTGTATTGAGTCCATAAGAATAGAGTAACTCCTTAAGCAAGATAACATGATGTAGAGGGATAAACTCAAGCAATATGATATAAACCCCATCTTTTTATCCTCGATGGCAACAATACAATACGTGCCTTGCTGCCCCTATTGTCACTGGGAAAGGACACCGCAAGATTGAAACCACAGCCAAGCACTTCTCCCATTGCAAGAACTATAGATCTAGTAGGCCAAACCAAACCAATAATTTGAAGAGACTTGCAAGGATATTATGAGCACACATAAAAAGTTCAGAGAAGAACCAAATATTTCTCATAGATAATCTTGATCATAAACCCACAATTCATCATATCTCGAAAAATTCACCATAAAAAGAGATTACATCGAATAGATCTCCTTGAAGACCGAGGAGAACTTTGTATTGAGATCCAGAGAGAGAGAAGAAGCCATCTAGATACTAGCTATGAACCCGAAGGTCTGTGGTAAACTACTCACAACTCGTGGTGAGGGCGATGATGATGATGAAGAAGAACTCCGTGATGGATCCCCCTCTGGTGGAGCTCCAGAATAGGCTCCAAGATGGGATCTCACGGGAACAGAAGGTTACGGCGGTGGAATTAGGGTTTTCTCTCTGTTGTTGAAGGTTTCGGGGTACATAGACTTATATAGGAGGAAGGAGGACACCGGGGGGGTGCTCGAGCGGCCCACGAGGTAGGGGGCGCGCCTTTGGAAGGGGGGCGTGCCCCCACCCTCGTGGACACCCCGAGGCTCCCCTGACGTGGTTCTCAAGTCCCCTGTGCGTGATTTTCTCCAAAAATATCTCTTGCGAAGGTTTCATTCCGTTTGGACTCCGTTTGATATTCTTTTTCTGCAAAACCCTGAAACGGGCAAAAAATAGCAATCTGGACTGGGCCTTTGGGTTAGTAGGTCAGTCCCAAAAATGATATAAAAGTGTAAGATAAATCCCATTAAACATCCAAGACTTCATAAATAATAGCATGGAACAATAAAAAATTATAGATACATTGGAGACGTATCAAGCATCCCCAAGCTTAATTCCTGCTCGTCCTCGAGTAGGTAAATGATAAAGAAATAATTTTTGATGTGGAATGCTAACCAATATAGTTTTTCAATGCAATTCTCTTAATTGTGGCATGAATGTTCAGATCTGAAAGATTCAAGATAAAAGTCTATATTGACATAAGAAATAACAATACTTCAAGCATACTAACAAAGCACTCATGTCTTCTCAAAATACTATGGCTAAAGAAAGTTATCCCTACAAAATCATATAGTCTGGCTATGCTCCCTCTTCATCAAACAAAATATTCATATCATGCACAACCCCGGTTTCAGCCAAGCACTTGTTTTCATACTCTATCTTTTCAAACCTTTCAACTTTCACGCAATACATGAGCGTGAGCCATGGACATAGCACTATGGGTGGAATAGAGGTGGTTGTGGAGAAGACAAAAAGGAGGGAGATAGTCTCACATCGACTAGGCGTATCAACGGGCTATGGAGATGCCCATTAATAGATATCAATGTGAGTGAGTAGGGATTGCCATGCAACGGATGCACTAGAGCTAAATATGAATGAAAGCTCAACAAAAGAAACTAGTGGGTGTTCATCCAACTTGCTTGCTCACGAAGACCTAGGGAATTTGAGGAAGCCCATCGTTGGAATATACAAGCCAAGTACTAAATGAAAATTCCCACTAGTATATGAAAGTGACTAAATATGAGACTCTCTACAATGAAGAACATGGTGCTACTTTGAAGCACAAGTGTGGAAAAAAGATAGTAGCAATTGTCCCTTTTTGTTTTATTTTCCCTTTTTTGGCCTTTCTTTTTTCTTTGGACTTTCTTTTTTTTCTTTTTTTTTGCGGAGGGGCTTTATAGATTTAGCATTTCCTCCCATGGGACAATGCTCTAATAATGATGATCATTACACTTTCATTACAACTAGATATTATAACTCGATACTACAACAAAGTATGACTCTATATGAATGCCTCCGGTGGTGTACCGGTATGTGCAATGAAGCAAAAGTGACATGTATGAAAAATTATGCATGGTGGCTTTGCCACAATATGATGTCAACTACATGATCATGCATGGCAATATGACGATATGATGCGTGTCATATGAACGGAACGGTGGAAAGTTGCATGGCAATATATATCTGAATGGCTATGGAAATGCCATGATAGGTAGGTATGGTGGCTGTTTTGAGGAATAATATGGTGGCTGTTTTGAGGAAGGATATCTAGTGGGTTTATGGTACCGGCGAAAGTTGCGCGGTGCAAGAGAGGCTAGCAATGGTGGAAGGGTGAGAGTGCGTATAATCCATGGACTCAACATTAGTCATAAGAACTCATATACTTATTGCAAAAATCTACGAGTCATCAAAACAAAGCAATCAACGCATGCTCCTAGGGGGAGGTTGGTAGGAGTTAACCATCACGCGCCCCCGACCTCCACACAAAGGTTGGCACTTTACAAATACCTCATGCTCTAACTTCGTCACATAGCGGTTCACCATACGTGCATGCTACGGGAATCACTGACCTTAACACAAATATTTCACAGTTTCATAATAACTCCACTAGCATGACTCTAATATCACTATCATCATATATCAAAACAATTATCAAGCATCCAACATCTCATTCTATTCAATGCAGTTAGTGTGATTTTTTTTTACTACATTGACATTGGATGTCTATCATGTGGAGACTAGTTTTTTAGCCTAAACACATTACCATGATGTTTTAATATACTCTCAAATTGATACAAGCGAAGCATGAGAGTTCAAAAATTTCTACAAAATATTACCACCACCGTGCTCTAAAATATGTAAGTGAAGCACTAGAGCAAAAACTGTTCAACTCAAAAGATATAAGTGAAGCACATAGAGTGTTATAACAATTCCTAGGCCATATTTAACTCTCTCAAATAGGTGTGTCCAGCAAGGATGATTGTGGAAAACTAACAAGCAAACACTCAAATTATACAAGACGCTCCAAGCAAAACACATATCATGTGGTGAATAAAAATATAGCTCCAAGTATAGTTACCGATGGATGAAGACGAAAGAGGGGATGCCTTCCCGGGGCATCCTCAAGATTAGGCTTTTGATTATCCTTGAATTTTACTTGGGGTTCCATGGGAATCCCTAAGCTTAGGCCTTTGCTACTCTTTGTTCCATAGTCCATCAAAGCAATACTCAAAACTTGAAAACTTCACAACACAAAACTTAGACAAAAATTCTCGTGAGCTCCGTTAGTATAAGAAAACAAACCACTACTCAAAGGTACTGCAATGAATTCATTCTTTGTTTATATTGGTGTTGAACCTACTGTATTCCAACCTCTCTATGGTTCATACCTCCCAATATTACTCATAGATGCATTGAAATAAGCAAACAACACACGAAAAACAGAATTTGTCAAAAACATAATAGTCTGTAGTAATCTGCAGGTTTCACATACTTGTGTAACTCCAAAAAAATTCAAACTAAACTGGTAAATGTGAGGAATTTGTCTATTAATAATCTTCAAAAAGAATCAACTAAATATCACGCTCCAGTAAAATCTGACGACCATTCTAGTGAGCGCTAACGATTCTGTTTTTCACAGGAAGATCACATAAACTTCACACACATCTTCCCAAAGGTTCTACTTGGCACAAACACTAAACGAAACCTGAAACCACATCTAAACAGAGGCTAGATGCAATATTTATTCCCTAACAGTAGCAAAAACAAAAAATATATAAAATTGGGTTGCCTCCCAATAAGCGTTATCATTTTACGCCCTAGCTAGGCATAGAGATTTCAATGATGCTCACATGAAAGACAAGAATTGAAGCACAAAGAGAGCATCATAAAACATGTGACAAACACATATAAATCTAACATACGTCCTATGCATAGGCATCTTATAGTAAAACAAATTAGCAAGACAAGCAAGATCTAGCATATGCAAGGAAGGAGAAAGAAACAAGATCAATTTCAACATGAAGAGAGGTAATTTGTAACATGAAGATTTCTACAACCATATTTTCCTCTCTCATAATAATTGTATGTAGGATCATAAGAAAATTGAACAATATATCTATCACATAACATATTCTCAACACGATCCACATGCATGCAAAGTTGACACTCTTTCAAAATAGTGGGAGTAACATTAACTAAAGTCATGATCTCTCCGAACCCACTCTCAATATTATTGCAAACATTATTATCAATCTCAAATTTATCATGGGGTTGAAATAAATTTTCAAGATCGCAAGAAGCATCACCCCAATCATGATCATTGCAACAAGTAGTGGCCATAGCAATACTAGCATCCCCAAGCTTAGGGTTTTGCATATCATTAGCACAATTGACATTAATAGAATTTACAATAAAATCATTGCAATCATGCTTTTTATTTAACAAGCTATCATGAATCACTTTTTCTTTTAACAATTCCTCACGATTTTCAGATTCATAAATTTCAAGCAAAACCCCATAAAGATAATCTAGTGCAGTCAACTCACTAGAAATAGGTTCAACATAATTGGATCTCTTAAAGAGATTAGAAAGTGGATGAGGATCCATACTTTAGCAAGCGAAGATGCAACCTAATTGAGGGCACATAGCACACAAGCAAACGAGAGGCAAGCAAACGATAAACACACGACAGAAGAAGGGCAAATAAAACGGCAAAGGTGAAGTGGGGGAGAGGAAAACGAGAGGCCAAAAATGTAATGCTAAGGATAAGGGTTTGTGATAGGTACTTGGTATATGACTTTTACGTAAGCCTCCCCGGCAACGGTGCGAGAAATTCTTTTTGCTACTTCCCGAGCTTGCGTTGTATTCCCTCGAAGAGGAAAGGGAGATGCAACACAGTAACGTAAGTATTTCCCTCAGTTTTTGAGAACCAAGGTATCAATCCAGTAGGAGACCACGCGCAAGTCCCTCACACCTACACAAACAAATAAGAATTTCGCAGCCAACGCGATAAGGCGTTGTCAATCCCTTTACGGATACTTACGAAAGTGGGATCTGATAGAGATGATAGTTTATATTTTTGGTATTTTTGTTTATAAGAACAGAAAGTAAAAGCGGTAAAAGTAAAGTAGATGTAGATTGATATGTTGAGAATAGACCCGGGGGCCATAGTGTTCTCTAGTGGCTTCTCTCATGATATCGATATTCTACGGCGGGTAAACAAATTACTGTCGAGCAATTGATAGAAAAGCGAATAATTATGAGACTATCTAGGCATGAACATTGTATATGGGCATCACGTCCGAGACAAGTAGACCGACTCCTGCCTGCATCTACTACTATTATTCGACACATCGACTGCTATCCAGCATGCATCTAGTGTATTGAGTTCATAAGAACAGAGTAACGCCTTAAGCAAGATGACATGATGTAGAGGGATAAACTCAAGCAATATGATATAAAACCCATCTTTTTATACTCGATGTAAACAATACAATACGTGCCTTGCTGCCCCTACTGTCACTGGGAAAGGACACCGCAAGATTGAACCCAAAGCCAAGCACTTCTCCCATTGCAAGACCTATAGATCTAGTAGGCCAATCCAAACCAATAATTCGAAGAGACTTGCACGGATATTATGAGCACACATAAAAAGTTCAGAGAAGAACCATATACTTCTCATAGATAATCTTGATCATAAACCCACAATTCATCGGATCTCGACAAACACACCGCAAAAAGAGATTGTATCGAATAAATCTCCTCAAAGACCGAGGAGAACTTTGTATTGAGATCCAGAGAGAGGAGAGAGAGAGAGAGAAGAAGCCATCTAGATACTAGATATGGATCCGAAGGTCTGTGGTAAACTACTCACAACTCATGGTGAGGGCGATGATGATGATGAAGAAGAACTCCGTGATGGATCCCCCTCCGGTGGAGCTCCGGAACATGCTCCAAGATGGGATCTCACGGGAACAGAAGGTTACGGCGGTGGAATTAGGGTTTTCTCTTTGTTGTCGAAGGTTTCGGGGTACGTAGACTTATATAGGAGGAAGGAGGACTCGCGGGGG
>LR738714.1:493281288-493328226 GCA_902687465.1 Secale cereale | reverse complement strand
GCCTCCAGACAGATTGACCCATTTACACTTAAACAAAGGGACCTTAAAATCATGTCCGTAGTCAAGTTCCCATATGTCCACTATGTAACCATAATATGTGTCCTTTCCCCTCTCGGTTGTTGCATCAAAGCGGACACCGCTGTTTTGGTTGGTGCTCTTTTGATCTTGGACAATCGTGTAAAATGTATTCCCATTTATCTCGTATCCTTTGTAAATCAATACAGTCGAAGATGGTCCCCTGGACAACAAGTACAACTCATCACAAACAGTGTTGTCACCTCTGAGACGTGTTTCCAACCAACTGCTGAAAGTCCTGATGTGTTCACGTGTAATCCAGTCGTCGCACTGCTCCGGGTGTTTGGAGCGCAGACTGTTCTTGTGTTCATCGACATACGGGGTCACCAATGTAGAGTTCTGTAGAACTGTGTAGTGTGCTTGAGACCAAGAATATATGTCCCTGCATATTATTGAGTCCCTTCCAAGCATGCCTTTTCCAGTCAGTCTCCCCTCGTACCGCGATTTAGGGAGACCTATCTTATTAAGGCCAGGAATGAAGTCAACGCAAAACCCGATGACATCCTCTGTTTAATGGCCCATGGAGATACTTCCATCTGGCCTTGCGCGGTTACGGACATATTTCTTGAGGACTCCCATGAACCTCTCAAAGGGGAACATATTGTGTAGAAATACGGGCCCCAGAATGACAATCTCGTCGACTAGATGAACTAGGACGTGTGTCATGATATTGAAGAAGGATGGTGGGAACACAAGCTCGAAACTAACAAGACATTGCGCCACATCACTCCTTAGCCTTGGTACGATTTCTGGATCGATCACCTTCTGAGAGATTGCATTGAGGAATGCACATAGTTTCACAATGGCTAATCGGACGTTTTCCGGTAGAAGCCCCCTCAATGCAACCGGAAGCAGTTGCGTCATAATCACATGGCAGTCATGAGACTTTAGGTTCTGGAACTTTTTCTCTGCCATATTTATTATTCCCTTTATATTCGACGAGAAGCCAGTCGGGACCTTCATACTGAGAAGGCATTCAAAGAACATTTCTTTCTCTTCTTTCGTAAGAGCATAGCTGGCAGGACCTTCATACTGCTTCGGAGGGATGCCGTCTTTTTCGTGCAAACGTTGCAGGTCCTCCCGTGCCTCCGCTGTATCTTTTGTCTTTCCATACACGCCCAAGAAGCCTAGCAGGTTCACGCAAAGGTTCTTCGTCACGTGCATCACGTCGATTGAAGAGCGGACCTCTAGGTCTTTCCAGTAGGGTAGGTCCCAAAATATAGATTTCTTCTTCAACATGGGTGCGTGTCCCTCATCGTCATTCGGAACAGCTAGTGCGCCGGGGCCCTTTCCAAAGATTACGTGTAAATCATTGACCATAGCAAGTACGTGATCACCGGTATGCATGGCGGGCTTCTTTCGGTGATCTGCCTCGCCTTTGAAATGCTTGCCTTTCTTTCGACATTGATGGTTGGTCGGAAGAAATCGACGATGGCCCAGGTACACATTCTTCCTGCACTTGTCCAGGTATATACTTTCAGTGTCATCTAAACAGCGCGTGCATGCGTGGTATCCTTTGTTTGTCTGTCCTGAAAGGTTACTGAGAGCGGGCCAATCGTTGATGGTCACGAATAGCAACGCCTTTAGGTCAAATTCCTCCTGTTTGTGCTCATCCCACGCACGTACACCGTTTCCATTCCACAGCTGTAAAAGTTCTTCAACTAATGGCCTTAGGTACACATCAATGTCGTTGCCGGGTTGCTTAGGGCCTTGGATGAGAACTGGCATCATAATGAACTTCCGCTTCATGCACATCCAAGGAGGAAGGTTATACATACATAGAGTCACGGGCCAGGTGCTGTGATTGCTGCTCTGTTCCCCGAAAGGATTAATGCCATCCGCGCTTAAAGCAAACCATACGTTCCTTGCGTCCTTTGCAAACTCCTCCCAGTACTTTCTCTCGATTTTTCTCCATTGCGACCCGTCAGCGGGTGCTCTCAACTTCCCGTCTTTCTTACGGTCCTCACTGTGCCATCGCATCAACTTGGCATGCTCTCTGTTTCTAAACAAACGTTTCAATCGTGGTATTATAGGAGCATACCACATCACCTTCGCAGGAACCCTCTTCCTGGCGGGCTCGCCATCAACATCACCAGGGTCATCTCGTCTGATCTTATACCGCAATGCACCGCATACCGGGCATGTGTTCAGATCGTTGTATGCACCGCGGTAGAGGATGCAGTCATTAGGGCATGCATGTATCTTCTGCACCTCCAATCCTAGAGGGCATACGACCTTCTTTGCTGCGTATGTACTGTCGGGCAATTCGTTATCCTTCGGAAGCTTCTTCTTCAATATTATCAGTAGCTTCTCAAATCCTTTGTCAGCCACAGCATTCTCTGCCTTCCACTGCAGCAATTCCAGTACGGTACCGAGCTTTGTGTTGCCATCTTCGCAATTGGGGTAGAACCCTTTTTTGTGATCCTCTAACATGCGATCGAACTTCAGCTTCTCCTTTTGACTTTCGCATTGTGTCCTTGCATCGACAATGACCCGGCGAAGATCATCATTTGGTTCCTCTTGATCTTCAGCAGCTTCACCCATTGCATCATCATTGGGCACATCGTCTGGTTCCTCTTGATCTTCACCAGCTCCCCCCATTGCAGCATCACAGTATTCAGGGGGCACATAGTTGTCATCGTACTCTTCTTCTTCGCCGTCTTCCATCATAACCCCTATTTCTCCGTGCCTCGTCCAAATATTATAGTGTGGCATGAAACCCTTGTAAAGCAGGTGGGAGTGAAGGATTTTCCGGTTAGAGTAAGACATCGTATTCACACATTTAGTGCATGGACAACACATAAAACCATTCTGCTTGTTTGCCTCAGCCGCATTTAGAAACTCACGCATGCCCTTAATGTACTCAGAGGTGTGTCTGTCACCGTACATCCATTGCCGGTTCATCTGCGTGCATTTATATATAATTAAGTGTGTCAAAAACCATTACAGAACATCATAAATAGATAATTAAGTGACCAAATGGATAAAAGTTCATCATCACATAAAAACCAAAGTACATACATATATAGTTCTCATCTAACAACATATAGCTCTCCATACACATCGAAACTATGTAAAACATTTCAACGCGAAAACAAATGCTATCATAATCGCAACCAAGGTAACAATTGATCCAACGGCATAATGATACCAAGCCTCGGTATGAATGGCATATTTTCTAATCTTTTTAATCTTCAACCGCATTGCATCCATCTTGATCTTGTGATCATCGACGACATCCGCAACATGCAACTCCAATATCATCTTCTCGTCCACAATTTTTTTTATTTTTTCCTTCAAGAATTTGTTTTCTTCTTCAACTAAATTTAACCTCTCGACAATAGGGTCCATCTTGATCTTGTGATCATCGATAACTTCCGCAACATGGAACTCCAATTCCATCTTCTCCTCCTCCATTTTTTCCAATTTTTTCTTTAACGAAATGTTTTCCTCTTCAACTAAATTTAACCTCTCCACTAGAGGGTCGGTTGGAATTTCCGGTTCAACTACCTCCTAGACATAATAAAACATCTATGCATGTCAGGTTGGTCGGCATAACTATCATAAGCACTAAAACAAATAGTTATAAATTAAAGATAATATACCACATCCGAATCGTAGACCGGACGAGGGCCCACGTGGGCGGATATCAAAACCATCGCACTATATAATAACAAGCAATAATAAACGTAAGAAAATTAGACAAATATCTATCTAAAGCAATAATAAAAGTAAGAAAAGCATGGACATAACAAGAGGCTCACCACGGTGGTGCCGGTGACGAGATCGGCGGGGGCGATCGACAGCGGCGAAGACGGGGACGGGACGTGATGGACCGCTAAACCTAGACAAATCTCAGAGAAAATAGAGCTTCGAGAGGAGAAAAGCTTAACTAGTGTGGCTCGGGCATTCCACCGAACACGTTGCGTGCATAGGAGGTGAGCTAGAGCACCACTAACCCCTCTCCCCCTCGGCCAGAAAAAAAACAGAGCAGTGAGCTCTGCTCTTGAGTGAGGGGGTTTATATAGGCAACTCACTGGTCCCGGTTGGTGCTACAAACCGGGACTAAAGGGGTGCCTTTGGTCCCGGTTCATAACACCAACCGGGACCAATAGTGGTGGGCCTGGAGCAAGAGCCATTGGTCCCGGTTTTTAGCTCCAACCGGGACCAATAGGTCCAGACGAACCGGGACCAATGGCCCACGTGGCCCGGCCGGCCCCCTGGGCTCACGTACCGGGTCCAGTACCCCCATTGGACCCGGTTCTAGATTGAACCGGGGCTAATGGGCTGGACCAATGCCCTGTTTTCTACTAGTGAAGGTAGCCCCATCAAAGCATTGGGTAGCCAAAATTTTGGTTGAGGTTTTGGTTGCCCATGATTTGGACGACATCGGCAAGAAAAATGAACTAGAGTTGGCTAGAGCTCATTGGCATGCCAAAAAAATGGCAACCATCCAAACAAAGACCAATCTTTAGGTCATGACCAAAATTTTGGTAAGGTGCACTTTGGCCACAATCCAAACACACGCCAACACCCGGCTCATCGAGGATGCACGGGGCGCCGGGACGCGTCCGCGAAGTGGTGTAGCGCGGGCAACTGCATCCTCAGGACCTGAGAACATGCCGGGTCGTCTTGCTTTTTCAATGACATGCGTCGATCACATGTGAGAAAAGGGCATCTCCAACGTTGCCACGGCCGTAGCTGACTACCCTGGCACACCAAAAACCCTCGCCCCTCGTGCCGTTGCGCGGTGCGTTCCTTGCCGACGCCAGCTGCCTGCATTCATGCCGTCCATCCGTATGCCGTAGTTAAGAGGCTCGGTGCCCGAGGAACCAACTCCGGCGACTTAATGACACACCAGGACGCTTGGCCTCACCGGAATGCGCTACTTAAAGTGGCAACGCCCAGCTAACCTCCACACCATAGCGCGTCGTCCTCCTACCTGGCACCACATCTGCCATGACCGCAGGCGCAAACACTCTGCGGGAGAGCTTGTCTTCGGGGATGGAGATCGAGGTCGCCGCCCTCGCTCAAGTCGCCGCACAAGCGGTGGCCACGCTGGCGGCCGACGATGGGAGCACCGTCAGCCACACGTCCTACTTGCCGCCGTCCAACGTCCGGCACCGCCGAGGTCGGGGACTCCTCCGAGGATGAGTAGGGCATGGGAGGCGGCAGGGCATGGTGTGCCAACTGGCCGGTTCGTATCCCGTGTTCTACTTTTCCTCGCCGGAGACCACACCTTCACATCACAGGTCTTGAACCCCGCCCCCATACATGGAGATCGCAGATGGAGGACGTCGGTCGCCGCCGTAGAATAGGTTTAGGGCCGGGTTTCTTTTATTTTTCTGTCCTATAAAAGTTCAAAATGTTATGAAAATCTGTCGTGTTTGCATTAATCTCGACCTGTGTATATGAACTTTCACAATAATATAGTATATTGTAGGAGTACTAGCAAGATGCCTGTGCGTTGCATGGAAGATCAAGATCTTGTGGGAGAAAAGGATGAACAAGGGAAGGCCTTATCTACAAATGCACATTCACGCATTTCACATCCACGGGAACCTACGAAAGGGTTAATGTAAATTGTCTCTCTCTCTCCTCCCCTGATTTTCATGGTGGTGGGCCCCTCCCTCCCCCCAATCTACAATCAACAGCTCACACGTGTCACAATATGTTAATTACGTAACAGGGACTACGTAGGTGTAGCATTACTCATCCTAAAAAACCCAACTAAGCCAACCTCCCAGCATATCGCGCGGGAAAAGACCCAGCCGCGCTGTTTTGGTCGGGATTACCGGATTACTAGTAGTAGTATCGATGGATCACGCGAAGCAACAAATTATTTTTTTGAGGGGGTGAAGCACCTAGTTTAAAAGGAAAGAAGACGGTACACTCACAGCACCCCTGTCGCGGTCGCATTGCACCCCACAGACGTTCGGTCTTGCACACGGCTCACGCAAACGGAACGCGCTTCGACTTGAATCTTCATTGACAGGTGGGACTGCACTTGGAGAAATCGACATGCGCCAAACTCCCCCCGCCCACCGAGCTAAAATCCTCCCACCCCACCCAAAAATTCCCCCCAAATCCTAGATTCAAATGCCCTTCGGCCAACTAGCCAATAATATTCCCCAAACCCCCCTCTCCCCCGTCCCCCTCCTCTCCATTCGCTCCACCAAAGCCGCCCTCCCCGCCACGCAGACACGTCAGCGCCGCGGTTCGTCGAGGGGACGCATGGAGATCCTCTCGGTCCCACAATACGCTCTCGTAGACTGTCGTCCTCTAGCCGCACCGCCATCGTTGGCGACGTTGTTATGGAGGCGCATGGCGGTCAGTGCCGCCACCACTGGTGACGTTCGTGTGGAGACGCACGGCGGTCAGCTTCTCCCACGGTACGCGAATTCTAGACTGAGGCCCCGTGCATGTCGGTGTAGCGCTGAATGTTAGCTGATAGACGCTGTTAATCTCACTGTGCTCTGATTAAGAAGCTTCCTTTCCCTGTTCTGCACTCAATATGCTTAGATGAGATGGCATGCCAAGGCCGATTAGTTGCTAAAATATCCTGCCATATATTTATTGTGACGTAGATTGTCATGGTCTAGTAGCCAATCTGTTAGGTGAAATAGCTCTACACCGTTTTATACTCAATCTTTTTTGCTGCGATGGCCTTCGATAGTTTGATGGCTGCGTGCTCTGTTGGAAATACATAATCCATCATGCTCGGCCTCATTGACTACTGAAATAGCCTGCCATAATTTAGCACTCAAATGTGTTTGCTGAATTAGCTTTACATATATTTCGTTACTTTGATCTGCTCGTCCAAATATCTTGCCATAGCTTTAGACATCGACCTAGGTATTTTCTTCTGGACTTCATAAAAAAGTATATATGTTTTTCCTGTAATATCTAGTAGAAGAACTAATTTGTATGTCTAACAGATGGACAGGACTTGGATAACTTCTGCCTCTGCTGCATATGTCGAGGGGGTTGAAAACTTCATGAACTTTATCAGAGCTGAGTACGGTGGTTCGAAATCAGATGTGCTCTGCCCGTGTAGCAGCTGTATGAATTCAGTTACAAGACCTTAGTCAACTATGCAAAATCATCTACACTTGTATGGGATGTCGGTCACATATACTAGGTGGGTTCATCATGGTGAAGCTGTGAACGTCAATGTTATTGACTATGTGGAAGCAGCAGATCACCATCTTAATCTGCGTGATGCTCAGGTGGAAGAGGAGGAGGAGGAGGAGGTGGTGGCGGAGCTAGTGAGTTTGACCAACATTGAAACAATGCTACGAAATGCTTGTGCATTCCGTGAACTTTCACCTGCAGAAGAAAAATGGTGGGCCCGCATGTTGGAACAATGCAATGGGCTATCACCCCAGGAAATAAGCTGTCAGTATTCTCAGCTATGGTCACCTTTCTTCAGGTGAAGACATCTGAGTGGATGACCAACAAATCATTCGATGCGATGTTGGTTGCTTTCCGCAATGCTTTCCCAGATGCATCTGAGCTGCCACAGACCTACATTAAAATGAAAATTTCCTTCGTGCAGTTGGAATTAGATATGATATGATCCATGTTTGTAAGAATAATTGTGTTCTGTTCCTGGAGGATTATGCCAACTTAAGTGAATGCCCAAAATGCAAATTATCAAGATGGAAAGATGGCGATGCTGTGAAGAGGATTCCTCATAATGTTCTGAGACATTTTCCAATTACACCAAGATTGCAGAGGTTGTTTCATGATGCTGAAACAAGCGAGGATGTATTGTGGCATTCTAGCAACGAGGCGTATCGAGATCAGAATGTAATGAGCCATCCATCACATGGTAGTGAGTGGAAAAGCTTCAATCAAAAGCACGAAAAGTTTGCTGCTGACCCGAGAAATATTAGACTTGGCGTAGCTTCAGATGGATTTAACCCATTTGGCCACCAGAGCGCCACATATAGCATGTGGCCAGTGCTTGTTATCCCTTACAACATGCCTCCAAATATCTGCACCAAATAATCAAACTACATGATGGCCTTCCTCATCCCAGGTCCAAAAAGTCCTGGAAAGGATTTTGATTTGTTCATGGAGCCTCTTGTGGAGAAACTTCAACAGCTTTGGAGGGGTGTTCTCACTCGAGACCTATATAGCAGCCCACCAGCTGATTTCTTTCTGCGTGCTGTTATAATTTGGTGCATCCATGATTATCCGGTTTGGGCACTATGTCAGGGAGAACGACACATGGTTACAATGCATGTGTTCGCTGTGACAGGAATCCGCTGTCATACGCAATAGTTAGCAAGATGTGTTACAATGGACACCGCTGTTTCCTTGCCAAGGACAAGCCGCATCGTAGAAAATACTGAAGACAGTGTTCAATGCAAAGCATGAAAACCGTGATGCGCCAAAGAGGCTCACCACTGATGAGTTGCAAGTGGAATTAGAGAAGGTCATGCATATTACACCAGGAAACCATCCTGATAATGGTAGCGGGAAAAGGAAGCGTGCCAGGGCAGAAGAGAGATTATTGTTTACCCGTAGGTCCATTTTGTGGGACTTGGAGTATTGGAAAGATTTGGATATGCGACACAATCTTGATGTGATGCACATCGAGAAAAATATATGTGACAACATTATCGGCACACTTCTTAATATTGAAGGCAAGACGAAAGATACCTTAAAATCTAGGATTGATTTGACACATCTATGTATCAGAGAGGATTTGCAGGTGCAAGATGAAGGTAAACCACGGGATATGGCACCAGTTGTGTACGTATTGGACAAGGTAAAAAGAAAATAATTCCGTGAGGTCCTGACACGTGTGAGATTCCCACATGGATTTGCTTCCAACCCTGAAAGGAGAGTCAGTGCAGATGGAAACAAGGTACAAGGGTTGAAAACTCATGACTGCCACGTCCTACTTCAAAGGGTTTTACCTGTTATCCTTAAAGGATTGGGCCGCCGTGACTTATACAGAGCAGTTGCAGAGTTGGGACAATTCTTTAGGGAACTCTGCAGTAGAAATATCAGGATAGATGCTTTGGAGCATCTTAGAGACAAGATACCAACTATCCTATGCGGCCTTGAGAAGATATATCCTCCAGCCTTGTTTGATGTGATGGTGCATTTGGCTGTTCATCTACTTGATGAGGCACTACTTAGAGGTCCAGTACAGTATGGCTGGATGTACCCTATTGAAAGGCGACTATGCACTTTCAAGGGCTATGTTAGGAACAGAGCTAGACCCGAGGGTTCCATTGCAGAGGCCTACATTGCTACAGAAGCGTTGACATTCTTCTCAAAATACATTGAAACAACTGATCAGCTTAGCAAAGAGGTGGATGAAGACAATCCCGGGCTCAATGTTTTCGATTATTCTGTTCGAGTTACAGGGAAGAGTCGACAAGAGGACAAACCTAAAGATTTGGACAAAATGGTTTTGTATGTGTTGAATAACTGTCCTGAGATACTACCTTATATCAAGTAAGTGCTAAGTGTTGCATCTTATACATCGTAATCTACTAAACTTGCATCACATTCTTATATATTTAGATGTTTGACGCGATCACTATGTTGTGCAGCATCTACAAAAAGGAGTTACTGCCGCAAAATCCAAGAAACATTGACAAACTAGTTATGGCAGGATTTGAGAATGGTTCAAGAGCCATGTAAGCTTTTGAATTGCACTGTTAGTTTTTTTGATATATTAAGTACATAAGATGATCATCTTTTCTATTTTCTAACCATAGGTTAAGAAGATGCGGGAGGATGGGTAGGCAGTTGATGATGCCCTTTACTCACTAGCAATGGGTCCTGATACTCGTGTAAGACATTATGAATCTTGCGTTGTTGGAGATGTGCGCTACAACACCCTTGCACGAGACGAAGGCAGGAAGACACAAAACAGTGCCATCATGAGCACGGATACGTATGACAAAGAGACAACTGAAATGTATGCTAACATAACAGACATTGTTCAATTGCAGTATATCTCCAGTTTCGAGGATCATTGGTGTGTGGTTCTGTTGTGCTGTCGTTGGTATAACCTGTTTTCCAGGATCGCAAAACCCATAGATGATGATTATTTCAAATCCATCAATGTCAAAGCGGCGTACCAGACCAACGAGCCTTTTATTTTGGCAAATCAAGCAACACATATATTTTTCTTGGAAGACACATTTGCACATAGCGATGACTGGAGAGTATTGCAAAGGTTTGAGCAGAGGAATTCGTTTAATGAAGTTGCATAACAAGAGGATGCTTACACTGCTCCTGATGTACAAGATAACACAGATGCTCCTAATATGTTTGAGAACCATCACGTCAATGACGCCGGCGAAAAGATTGCCTGTCGTGCTGTGGACATACAAGAGTTTATCAAGAAGAAGCCAACGTTCGAGGATGTCGAGGACGAAGAAGAAGATGACACCATGGGGAATTACGATTCAGACTGATACACATGGCGAAGATGTTGACGCTGTTGTTGCGGATGATGATTACATTATTTTTGTCGTATTTGCCTGTTAGAAGACGTTTTTTATCTACTATGTGAAATTGTGTTTGCTATGACAACTGAAACCTGATGAACATGTTGTTTAGTATTTTCTTGTGAGAACATCACTTGTTATTTATGCTGATTTGTGTTTGGTGATTGTATGATGACTAAAACATGATGACAATGTTGTTTAGTTGTACTCATATTTCTCTGTGAAACTTGAATTTGATGACATAGTTTGATGTTGGACTGCAATTTGCTCGACGTCTTCGAATGAGAACAAAGCTGACCCGACAGGGCCTCTGCTAATTTATTTATTTATTACCAAAAGGGCCTCTGCTATTTATTTATTTATGAGCAAAAGGGGATACCCCCCGATATTCGTTAATAGAAATCATTAGATGTTCACAACACTATGCCCATCTTGCTACATAGGTTTCATTCATTAATAGTTTCAGCAAAGTGCTCATGTCGTAGCCACTGAATACATCACGAGTGCTACATACACTACATATAAAGAGATAATCATCCTACAGAGTACATCGATTTCTCCCATTATCTTCACAAGCTCTTTCATCTCCTCATTGCTGTCAAGGCCGTTTAGCAGCTGTTGCTTGGCCATGATCACAGGAACTGCATGTTTAACTTTCTACTCTGCATCTTCCTCTTCTGCCGTTCCTTCCGTTACTTGTCCAACACCCCAACCTGCTAGTATTGGGATTCCTCGGCTAACCAAATAATCAGCGTAGTTGCACTCCCCCACATCAGCAACTTCCCAGAAATACAAATCACACGAATCTTCCCTTTTCTGCACGAATCAAATTGGAAGATCATCAACCAAACTATTAAAAAAATCAGCAACTGAAACCAGCAGAACAACACTTAAACATATTATGACCCCATGATTCGGGCATTTGTAGAAGACTCGGCCAGGGTTGAGGCTTGTGGTTGAGACGCGACGTATGACATTGCGTGATTTGCAGCAGTGGCACCACACCAACGTCAGTGGGTTGCGATGAGCAACCGACTGCTGTGCGCGTGCCGGCGGGGGTGTGATGAGACCCACAGCCGATGGTACGGGTGGTGACTTGGCACATATTTTGTTGTTGCCTGCTGAAGAGCAGGTGGACGAGCAGCCAGCGGACATGGTTGCTGCGGCCAGAGCTTCTGATGCTAGGCAGAGTAAGTAGAGAAGACGAGAAGCGAACATTGGATATGTCAGTTTCATTACTTGCAGAGTAGCGTAGCACCATATATAGTCATAGTATAGGTTTGGATTCGAACCAGCTACACGAGCACGTCTCTCTTTTTTCTAAAACTCAGCAACGTCTCTTTACTGGTACACTAGCTTGTTCTGTACGCCTTCTCAAGTCTTTGATTTCTCCACCTGACATCTGGGACCCACCGGAAGGGCCTTTGTATTTCACGAAAAAACGTGCCCCCCGCTGACAGGTCAGACCAACTAGCTATCTTCGCACACAATGAAGTGCCTCCTTATTACGCACAAAAAAATGAATACTCCCCCGGCCAACTGGAACCCAACATCGTGGGAGGCTGACTTGTGGGCCTACCAAGTTGACGGAGACAGAGGGCTTTATTAACTTAGTCAATATGAACGATTCTAGCTCCAGTTACCGTATGATGTTCATACAACGACAGTAGTGCTTCAACCTCTCGTCTTCTTGCTCCAGCCGCCTAAACCAACGCCGGTCGTGCCGCGTGCTCCTGCCTCTCGTGGCTGACTGTGATGCCGCTGAGGCCTCACCCCCCTACTACTCCCACCGCTGGCTAGGGCATCCCTCTACTCAACCACACCCCCTGTTATTCTGCGGCGACGGCAGCCTCACACCGCAGCCGAACCAGTGAACCCTCGTACTCCTCTCCGCGTGGGCATCCACTGCCGCGTCTTCCCCGGCTCCGCGTCGTCCCCTTCCTACGCCTCGCTGTCGTCCACCACCTTGGTGCTCTCGGCGCAGCGTGGTCCATCTGGTCAACGACTGACTTCCATCGGAATAGTACTGTACGTGGAGAGGCTGACTGCTGGGTCCACGGCCACAGCCCAGTTTTTTGTGGTTTGCCAAATGAGTCGCTCTGTCAGGCCTATTGGGCTGCAAATCTTTCAAGACAAGGAGAGCTTCATTCGGCTGGCCGAGAAAATGGCCTATCAGTAATGAGAAATGGGCTGTACATTTTTAAAACACATCAAACCGACAATTAGTTTCAAATATATATTTTTCATTTCGAGATTTTAAATTGCATTGATTTTTATGAGTGGACAATTTGTTGGATTTTATATTGATATGCATTTATTTTTAAAATCAGTTTTGAACGTGACTCGAAATTTCGGGATTAAAAACAGCTTGGACTGCACCAAAATATGCAAAATATCGTATAATTGTTTAACCGTGGCCACAATATGGGCTATAATGCTAACAAAAAGAATATGGACTCCAAAAAACCTTAAGAATTAGCAAATGGGCTGTAAATTATTAGAAATAATGGCAGATGGGTTGTATGATGTTTTCCACAGATTTGAGGCCTTCCTGAAAAAAGGTTGACGCAAAAGCAGTGACTGTTGGATGTCCATCCAACGGCCGTTGTGCTTCTTCAATCTCTGCTCTTCCTGCTCCAGCCGCTCAAACAAGCGCCGGCGGGACTGCCTACTCCCTCCACCCCGCGGCCGGTTGTGCTGCCCCTGCTAGCTAGCACCTAGTATAGTGGGAGGCTGACTTCTGGGCTTACTAAGTTGACGGGGACGGAGGGCTTTGTCAACTTAGTCAATATGTACAATTCTAGCTCCATTGACTGTACAATGTCCAACCAACGACCGTAGTGCTTCTTCAACCTCTGATCTTCTTGCTCTAGCCGCCCAAACCAGCGCCGGTCATGCCTCGTGCTCCCGCCTCCCGTGGCTGGCTACGATGCCGCGGAGGCCTCGCCGCCCCCTACTATTCCCACCGCTGGCCAGGCCCTGCGGCAACGACAGCGTCACACCGGAGCGAACCAGTGAACCCTCGTACTCCTCTCCGCGTGGTCTTCCACTACCACATCTTCCCCGGCTCTGTGTCGTCCCCTTCCTAGGCCTCGCCGTCGTCCACCACCCTGTTGCTCTCGGCGCGACGTGGTAAAGGAATGACTTCCATCGGAAGAGTACTGTATGTGGAGAGGCTGAAAGTTGGGTCCGCGGCAGCCGCAAGGAAGTGCCTCCTTATTACGCGGAAAATAATTATTCCTCCACCTGATAGCAGGGACCCACCGGACGGACCACCATATTTGGCGAAAAGAACGTTTCCCCCTGACTGCTGGGACCCACTGGACGGGCCACCGTATTGCATGAAAAAAACGTTCCCCTCGCTGTAAGCTCGGACCCACTTGAAGTGCCTCCTTATTACGGACAAAAAAATGAATACTTCCCCTGCTGGTTGGGACCCACCTTGGTGGGAGGCTGACTTGTGGGCCGACTAAGTTGTCAGGGACGGTGTGCTTTGTCAACTTAGTCAATATGACCAATTCTAGCTCAAGTGACTGTATGATGTCCATCCAACGGCTATAGTGCTTCTTCAACCTTTGGTCTTGTTGCTCCAGCCGCCCAAAGCAGCGTCGGTCGTGCCGCATGCTCCTGCCTCCCGTGGCCAGCTGTGCTACCGCGGAGGCCTCACCGCCCTACTATTCCCACCGCTGGCCACGCCATCCCGCTACTCACCCACACCCCCTATTATTCTGCGGTGACGGTAGCCTCACACCGGAGCAAACCAGTGAACCTTTGTACTCCTCTACGTGTGGGCATCCACTGCCGCTTCTTCCCTGTCTCCGCGTCGTCCCCTTCCTAGGCCTCGACGTCGTCCACCTCCCTGGTGCTCTCGGCGCGGCGTGGTCAACGTGGTCAAGGAACGGCTTCATCGGACGTGGACTGTACGTGGAGAGGCTGATAGCTGGGTCCACGGCCGCAACAAGGAAGTGCCTCCTTATTACGCGCAAAATAATTATTCCTCCATGTGACAGCGGGGACCCACCGGACGGGCCACCGTATTTCATGAAAAGAACGTTTCCCCCTGACTGCTGGGACCCACCAGCTACATCTTCGCATGCAAGGAAGTGTGTCCGGGCAAAAAAAAACGATTCGCCCTCCTGACTGTTGGGACCCACCAGCTACATCTTTGCATGCAAGGAAGTGCATCCGGGCAACAAAAATAAAACGATTCGCCACCCTGACTGCTGGGACCCACCAGCTACATCTTCACACACAAGGAAATGCCCGACACTCGGGACCCACCTGGTCGAAGCATACGTAGCGTTCTCATTCTGGTCGTGAACGTGTATGTACATACTGGTCCATGTAGAGAAGCGCACGTGTCGTAGTAGAGGCACGCACGTAGCATGTACACGTACGTACAGCGGCAAGTGTGCAAGAAAGAAAATACGGCCACATGCGTACATACGGGCAGGGTGTCGAACGCCTACTCGTGCATACGTACGGCCAGGGCTCGTGTACATGCCTGGGTCGGATCGGAGAAACAGCGTCGTCATCGTGTTGATGGGGAGCCAACCGACTGGTTCAGAATGGAATGCGTCGTCGTGTTCATTAGGAGGGCTTGGACGTAACAGTCGATGGGAACGAGGCATGGCGTACCGCAGAATGGAGGAAACAGCCTTGTGTACGATCGGCCACGTTCGAAACGGGATCCAGTTCATCGGGAGGGGTCTGGCGTACCGCAAAACGGAGGAAATGGACCTCCTACGGTCGAAACGGGGGTCTTGTTAATCGGGAGGGGTGTGGCGTACCGCAAAATGGAGGAAACGAACTTGTGTTGGAGCGCTACGGTCGAAACGGGGGTCCTGTTCATCGGGAGGGGTGTGGCGTACCGCAAAACAGAGGAAACGGACTTGTGTTGGAGCGCTACGGTCGAAACGGGGGTCCTGTTCATCGGGAGGGGTGTGGCGTACCGCAAAATGGTACTCCACGGGATATTGTTCATCCCCACCGTCGACCCCCTCCAGCCTCCACGGGCTACTGTTCATCCACCGTCGACCTCCTCCAACCTCCACCTGCGACTGTTCAACCTCCACCGCGCGCTACTCCATCGGCTACCGTTCAACCAGCCCTTCCCACGGGCTCCTGTTCAACCACCCCTACATGGGCTACTGTTCATCCATCCCTCCACCGTCTACTATTCATGCAGCCCTCCACGGGGTGGTCCTGTTCATGTAGCCCTCCATGGTGTCCTGTTCATGCAGCCCCAACCGGCTCGATCGAACGGGGTCCTGTTCATGCAAAGGCAACACCACGGGGTCCTGTTCAGCCACCCCCACCGGGAGCTGTTCATCCACCCCCCCAGCAACGCTCACTGTTCATGCAGAGACAGCATCGACCAGCTTTAGTTAGCAGCAGTAGCGAAGGAATCGCTCAATCGGGTTCAGTTAACAGCCATCGATCGATCGCTCGGGTTTCGTAACGCGTAGCCTGTAGTGCAATTGCTCGGGTTCAGTTAGAGCCCAATGCCTAGATCGGGTTCAGTTAGAGCCCAACGCCTCACACCCACGCGCGTGCGTGTACGAGAGAAACGTGCATCGCTCAGCCCCGACCACCCACCGTAACTGGGAACACCCCGATATTTTCCTCGCCCTCGCTTCTACCATGGTTGTTTTTGTCAAGGACGGTCGAAAGAATGTCATGCAGCTGCGTCTCCGGCCTGCCCAGGACGAAAAGCCCATTTTCTGTCATGATTTTTTGTCATAGAAGTAGGACCCCACCACATCTATGATGATACCGTGTTTTGTCACAATTATTGTCATAGAAGTGTCATAAGTATGACAGAAAAAAGTTTCGTTCGGACCAAAATGTCACGGATGTGTCTTATTTTTGTAGTGTAATGATGGTACTACTTGTGGCAATCTGACACCAAATGAATTGCTACACGTCCACTGCTTGTAAGCAAAGCGTTCTCCTCGTGCTGCGAGCCACCGCGCACGCGTTGGCGAGGGAGAAGGCGTAGTAAGCAAGCTTCTCGTCATTCTGCGAGTTGACGGGACACATCAAAGTTACGTATTTATTAGTACTCTCTTTAAAACGGGCCGACCGTGTCCATGGCTACCATCCCGTTCTCTGTCACTGAGTACATGCAGTATTCACGAGCCATCGAGGAGAAAAAATATTGTGTAGTACTAGGTGCCATCGAAGTGCACGACTTACTTACGCACTGCATATCTCCATTTTCTTGCATGACACGCCACCTTGATGCTACATGTCCCGCGTGTCATGGAGGCATATAGTATGATTTTGTAAAATGGAGGCATATAGATGTCCCGTGTGCCGGCAACAGGATGAACAAAGCTCATGTCTTAAATGAAAGAGTGGAAGAACATAGATTCTCGATGACCGAGAAGGAGCTACAAACCTCGGGGTGGAGCGTCTGCACTCATAATATTTTATATTATTCAACGATATAAAATCAACCAAATCTCTCCACGTTCCTATACCATTCTATAGTATGAGAATAACTTTGAACGTAAGCCATTGATTCACTCTATCCAATGGTCATAGTTGGAAAATCCAAACAAAACCAAGCATTGGATCAACTCTGTTTTTGAGATCAACTCTTTTATCACTTAGATTGTTGCCGCCTGCCCACCTAGCCCACCTATATATCCGCTCACGTGTGATGACCATAGGAGCTATCCTCTCAGATTGTATGCTATAAAAATAAAGGTCAATAACTAATGCGGCACCTCGGGCCAACGCGGCGAGGTCGCATTTTGCACGAGAAATTACACACCATCTTTCATTGACATGTGGTCCCGTTCCAACATGTCAGTGAGACGACGGCAAGTGCTTTTGTACAATTTTCGAAAGGACGTGTAGGCCGGGGCGCCTCTTCGTGTACCGTGGCAAACTGGCTACCGTCCACTGACTCTTCGCCTTTCCCTCTCGATTTGGAACTGCTGTCGCACGCTCTTCCTCCCTCCTCCATTTGCCTTCACCCTTCCTTCTGCCATTGTTCGATCGTCTTCTCCATGGAAGGAACAAGCCAGAAACGACCCCGTTATTCTTGCCCCGATCTGAAAGATGACGTGGTGGGGGAACTCATTGATCAGTGCGACGTCATCACCTCGGCTAGAATGGCAGGTTCGTTCAAGAACATTCTCGACTCAACTAATAACATCATTACAAGGAACCCAAGGGTCCAGGAGCAGTTTGATCTCCCCTATCTTCTTTGCCGTGACCCTGCTGACTGGTGCGGGGACAAGGGAAGCCTCACCTTGTGCAAGTTGATGCCACTTGATAATGATACGTATGATGTTAAGATTCCATCGCTTGAGGGCAAGGATTGGGCAGGCGCAAATAGAGATTGGGTTGTTTATATTGGGTACAATTGCGAGTGCGAACTTGTGAATGTGTACACTCATAAGCGGATTCCACTTCCAAAAATCTCCGAGTGCCCTGAGGTTGAGCACACCGATGATCTACGTACGTTCAAATATGATCATGGTAACTGTCGTCTACGGAAGATAGCAATTTGTCGAGTTCCCAACCGCTCTTGGAATTACAAGAACTATCAAGTTGTTGCTATCCTCGACAAGTTTGTTGCCGTCCTTCCTGGTTCGACTGGATGGATATTGCTCAAAAATCAGTTTCTATACACGGATGTGTACTGTGATGCAATTGAATACGAGTGTCTTGTGTTTGCAGCCACCACTCGTGGCACTATTTTTGCATGGGATCCTCATAGTTTCGGTACGTCTGTGTTTCACCGTAATTATAATTGTTTCATCCACATGCATGCGAGTTATCAAGTTTCCCTTCTCTACTAATTAACCTTCTTCTTGTGTTTCCAAGGTCATGTGAACATTCCACCACCTATACTTGAAATTTTGTATAACCAAGGGGGATCGATGAAGATGGTGATGATCACGAGCATGAGGACGAGCAGGGCCCATATGCTCACTGGCGGCAGGCAACTAATTCCAATGGATCACCACTTCTTGTCTGTATACAGCCCACTGCCGATGTTACTATTGAGGGAGCAGGTGTTGTCTCCCATGGTCACACTCTCTGAACCTATTCCAACACCCGTTGCATGGTATTCGGGATGGATACTAGTGTGCTAGTGCAAACACCTTCTCCCTGGTACAGTATTGATAGTCTTGGAGCAAACTCGCTCTTCCTTGGACAAAACTATCCAATGATGGTGAAAGGCGATCCAACTACTGTTGACACAACGTTACTACCATTTATGAGAAGCAACTGTATCTATATGTCGGACATTGCGGTGGCTCCCTACCCTGGTCGTGATATAGTAGGCCGCTTCAGCCTGGATGATCATTCCAGCGTTGGTCTCGAGATTGACACTAGCTGGGTCTTCCCAGAGAATCACTTGTGGTTCAAAGCAAGCATTTCCAACGCCGAGGATTGGTTCAGTTGAAGTTCATTTCATTGCTTGTTATTTGTTGTGTGATGAAAATGTCACAGCCCTAGACCAGCCCTTGCCTGTCTTGTCTGGTCTTCATGTGCATCATGTTTAATCTCCTCAGAAAACTGGAAATGGGGATGTTCAAACCCTAGCACCAAATGAATTCAACTAGGGTCAAATTTAAATCTTTTTCAATGAACCCAAAATGCCCTTTGGAATAGTTCATCATTTTTGGATTGATTAAAACCCTCTCCCAAAAATGTTGCACACATTTCTAGGACCATTCTGGATTTGTGAATTAAATCTTAAAGTATTTGCATTTGGGCATTTAAATGCTACTAATTATTTTAAATGCTCAAATAATCATAAACTAAAATGTTTACTGTTGGATTTATTCTAAACAGTAGCCATGCTTGGTTTCATGATTTTTGGAAATGCCCTGGCATTTTTAATAAAGCCCTAAAGTTTACAAAGAAAGAAAATAGAAAACAGAAACACATAAAAGAGAGAGGGACTTATCTGGGCCTTACCTGGCTCACCCAGATCCTGTGCAGCCCAGCTGTGGCCCAGCGCTATAGCTGGCCCAGCCCAGCCGCCCCACCGTCTTCAACCTCCTGCCAGTAGGCAGGACGGCGTGTGCTCTCCGCGCATGGCCAAACGCCGTGGCCACCTCCTACCTCTCTACCTGTCTCCTCGTCGCCCTGAGGTTGCCACGCACCTCCCTGCCTCTCTGTGTCACTCTTCCTCGCTCTCTCTCCCTTCTCCTGGCTCTCGCCCCCGCACCACCGAACACACCGTCGCCGCCGCTCGTCGTTGCCATGGCCACCGCCTCTCCCTCACCCCCTGCAGCTGCCCACGAGCTCTGCGACGTCATCTTCGACCCTCTCACTGAGCCACGCTCCGCCGGACGCCCTGGAGCCTCGCCAACGCCGCTGTTCCGCCCTCGTGTGCCGGCGATCCCCGCCGTCGTTTCGCCGGACCCCATGCCCCCCCTGCCTCGCCAGCAGTACCAGAAGAACCGCGGTGAGCCCCGGTTTCGTTTCCCCCATGCCTCGTCGCCTATTTTGTCCCCTAGCCGCATCAGCCACCAGAGCCGAGCGCTCCTCGCCGCCGGCCATGGCGCCGCCGCGGCCACAGCGGCTGCCACCCGCGTCCGAGTGCATCACCGCACTCATCGCATCACCACGGGGCCGTGGCAACCAACCGTTGCTCCTGCCGTGCCCTGCGGCGTCGAATCCTTCGACGTCTGAACCACGGCTGCCGCAAACCTCGTCGTCGGTGTCGATTCCGACAACCCCCGCGTCCAGCTTCACCGTCGCTCGATGCGGGCGAGCAAGGGCTATGCCCTGGTACCCTCAGCAAGCCAAACCACCGCCGTAGCACCGTTTCGTTCATCACCCGAACGCTGGCCGCCGCGTCTGAGGTCACCGCCGTCACTTTAGGCCACCTCCGGCGAAGCTGAGGGCAGCAATCGACGCGCGCGAGCTCCAGCTACTCGTAGATGGGCTCAGCCATTGATTTGGTCGCCGGAGGGCGATTTCCGAGCACAACCGCCGACTCAGGCCTCGCCGGCGGCTAAACGCCGGCGGGTTTGACCCGTTGACCGGCGTGGGTTGACCCCACTACCTGTTTTGACTTCCCCCCCCCCCTCTTACTGACTTGCGGGCCCTGCCCTGTTTAATTATAGTTTAGGATTAACTAGTGCTAAGTAACCTTGTTAATTAGCAGTGTCACTGACCAGTGGGCCCCATTGGTCAGGTTTGACTGGACCAGCCCCTGTTGACTTGCTGATGTCAGCATGACCTAGTGCTGACGCAGTAACTATTTTCTGTGATTTAAAATAAATCAGAAATGATTTATTTATTTCTGAAAATAGCCAAAACTTCTAAAAATCACAGAAAATAATCTATAACTCAAATGAAAATAATTTATATATGATAATTGATCAGAAAAATCCAAGGAATCTGTTTATGGCATTTTCATGCATGTTTGAATAACTTACAGCCACTGTTTAGGACAATTTGAATAAATGGCATTTGAATAATCACATATGGAGTTTGAATTTGAACCTTCGGTTCAAATCAATTTCATTTAATATGGTTGCTAGTTGCATTAGCTCAATCAACAGCATATTGCCATGTCATGATCATGCATCATATTGTCGCATTGCATTGATTGTGTTCTCTCTTGTTTGCTGGTGTTTGTCCCCTCTTAGTAGACGCTGTTCCGACGATGTGATCGATGACACCGATGATGACTCAATGATATCTTCAGAAGTGCTAGGCAAGCAAGACCCCATTGAGCATTCCGATACAATCCCACTCTCTCGCTCTTGCTCTCTATTACTGCATTAGGACAACAACGCTTCAACTGTTACCTGCTACGGTAGTTGAACCCCTTTTCCACTGCATGACCTGTCATTGCCACAGTAAATAGTTGAAACCCACTAGCATGAGTAGGAGTGGTTTGAGCCATGTTGTGCCTACTCATTCATGCTTTCTGGTTATGCCTGCTATTGCTTAGAGTTGTGTCAGGTCTAATTCATCAGGGATGAATTGGAAGGGTGATGAACATGTCCTACTGTGTGTGAGCTAAGTGTGTGAACACGATTTGGTAAAGGTAGCGATGAGAGGCCATGTAGGAGTACGTGGTGGGTTGTCTCATTTCAGCCATCCTCAGGAACTGAGTTCTGTGTTTGTGATCCATGAAACAACTACTACCACACATTGGGATCCTTAATTGACTCTCTCGACTTATTAATCAACATGATCTCTGTCCAGGAGTTGCAACTAGTTTATGGTGTTTGTAGTTTACTGGAGGTCCTGCGCAGCGCTGAACCTCGGGGTGGGCTGTGACGCGGCAGGTACGTGGCACGGTGTACCAGTCGCCCGTTTGGTGATGTGGGAACCCTGTACACATCGTTTGGGGCCGTGAGCGACACCCCGGCCGGATCTCCCCACGGATGGAACCCAAATAGGCGATAAACCTGGACGAGAGACTTGTGTGATTAGTCAGGTCGTGGCCGACACCCTCGCCAGACTTCCGCTTGAAGGTTGCCGAGATACATGACGTGTACATGGCGGTAAGTGGCGAGAGTGTGTGTGAAGAAGTACACCCCTGCAGGGTTATATATGATCTATTCGAATAGCCGTGTCCGCGGAAATGGACTTCTGGGTTACCTCTATAGTTCATAGACAAGTGAAAGTGGATACTCTAAAACACGCAAGATAAGCGTGAGTGCTATGGATGGCCTTCTCGTAGGGAGACGGGAGCGCATCCATGGTGGTGTATTGATTGGTGAATATGTGGACTCGTGTGCGCCACCTCAAAAGAGTTACTTGCAGACGTAGTTCATGATAGCCACTGAGTCAAAGCAGGATTGCTGCAGTCAAACTCCACCACCCCTTTGTTGATACTAATGCATATGTAGTTAGTTCTGATGTAAGTCTTGCTGAGTACCTTTGTACTCACGTTTGCTTAATTTATGTTTTGCAGAGAGACTTCAGTCTCACTAGTGGTTCCGCACGGACTTCGACGTTTAGCTTGTTACCTCAGCTACGATCTTGTACCCTTGGAGCGTCTTGTAGATAGTCAGGCTTCTCAGCCTTTTTCATTTGTAGTTGTCTGTACTCAGACATGTTATGCTTCCGTTGCCTGTATGCTCTGTATGTTGGGTCATATGACCTCTGTTTGTAATAAATGCTATGATGGCTCTTCTGGGCCTTTATCTATATGAGTTGTTGAGTTATGTTGTGATGCCATGTTGTACAACACATACTTGCATGTTATGCGTACGTGTAATGTGTATTGCTATGTGTGGGATCCGACACCTAGTTGTTTACCCTTGGTAGCCTATCTTACACGGAAATGTCTCCTAGTGCTTCCACTGAGCCTTGGTAGCTTGCTACTCCTCCGGAACACTTAGGCTGGCCGGCATGTGTCCTTCTTCGTTCCTGTGTCTGTCCCTTAGGGGAAATGTCACGCGTTGTTCCTTTAAGTCCTTGTAGCTTGCTACGACTTGGGTTCATACGTTGATGACCGACACGTTCGTTGTTGGGTCATGTATGCCTGTCTCTTTAATTTAGTGCCACTTTTGGTTTATAACTAGTCATGTCCGCCTGGGTTCTCTGTCATATGGATGCTAGCGACACTATCATATACGTGTGCCAAAATGCGCAAACGGTCCCGGGCCAGGTAAGGTGGCACTCGTGGGGATACCGTGCGTGAGGCCGCAAAGTGATATGATGTGTTACAGGCTAGACCTGTGTGACTTAGGATCGGGGTCCTGACAGAAAACTTTAGTATTTATAATGTATCCTTGTTGTCATTGTGGGTTGATGACCAGTTGTAGGTAATAAAATGATATGCCTGTGATAAACTTACTAAATTTATGAATGGCTTTCGAGTCGCTTCTCTGAGTGGGATATGCGACGGGGAAAAAATATATTTTCCGAATACATAATTGTACGTGCATTGCAACAGGTTATTGGATGAGGCCAATCAACAATACTACACTATTTGTACTAGCTTCACATGCTGCACTATCTCTACGTCTACGTACATAATACAACAAGTTTTAAACTTAAAACCAGCCACCCATCCTCACAAAGAACACTTTTTAACCTAGCACAGACTCCAGGAAATTTGGCCACAGTGTGAGGTGGGCCATATGTTAATGTGTTCGCCGTACGTAACCAACACCTCGAATCCTCGATATTACTACTATAAGTAGTAAGAGTAGTAGGGTGGCATGGGCCAGAACAAGCATTCACGTCCAGGAGTACGGCACAGGCCACCAGCACGACTTCCATCTGACACCATATTTGTTGGAGTCCGTGCTATAACAATCTCTTCAACCTTGTCATTTCTCTAACTCAGCCATCGCGCGACAGGCGAGGTGTGACAACCCACAAGTGTAGGGGATCGCAACAGTTTTCGAGGGTAAAGTATTCAACCCAAATTTATTGATTCAACACAAGGGGAGCCAAAGAATACTCTTAAGTATTAGCAGCTGAGTTGTCAATTCAACCACACCTGGAAACTTAGTATCTACAGCAAGGTAATTTAGTAGCAAGGTAATATGGAAATAGCGGTAACAGCAATAAAAGTAATGGTAGTGTTTTTGTAGTTTTTGTAACAGTTGCAGCGGAAAAGTAAATAAGCAACAAGCAATATGTGAAAAGCTCATAGGCATTGGATCGGTGATGGGGAATTATGTCGGATGCGATTCCTCGTGTAAAAGTTATAAACTACGGTGACACAGAACTAGCTCCAGTTCATCAATGTAATGTAGGCATGTATTCCCAATATAGTCATACATGCTTATGGAAAAGAACTTGCATGCATCTTTTCTCCTACCCTCCCGTGGCAGTGGGGTCCTAGTGGAAACTAAGGGATATTAAGGCCTCCTTTTAACAGAGTACCGGACCAAAGCATTAACACGTAGTGAATACATGAGCTCCTCAAACTACGGTCATCACCGGGAGTGGTCCTGATTGTTGTCACTTCGGGGTTGCCCGATCATAACACATAGTAGGTGACTATTGACTTGCAAGATAGGATCAAGAACACACATATATTCATGAAAACATAATAGGTTGAGATCTGAAATATTGGCACTCGGGCCCTAGTGACAAGGATTAAGCATGGCAAAGTCATAGCAACATCAATCTTACAATATAGTGAATACTAGGGATCAAACAATAAAAAAATTAACTCGATTACATGGTAAATCTTATCCAACCCATCACCGTCCAGCAAGCCTACGATGGGATTACTCACGCATGGCGGTGAGCATCATGGAATTGTTGATGGAGGAAGGTTTATGATGATGATGTCGATGATCTCCACTCTCCGGAACCCCGAACGGACTCCAGATTAGCCCTCCCGAGACAGATTAGGGCTTGGCGGCGGCTCCGTATCGTAAAACGCGATAATTCTTTCTCTCTGATTTTTTTTCTGCCCGAAAGTGAATATATGGAGTCCGGGGGTACGTCGGTGGAGCAACAAGGGGCCCACGAGGCAGTGGGGCGCGCCCAGGGGGAGGGGGCGCGCCCCCACCCTCGTGGACACGGTGTGGGCCCCTGGCTTAGATCTTTCCGCATATATTTTGTATATATTCCAAAATAATTCTCTGTTGATTTCCTGGTCATTCCAAGAACTTTTATTTCTGCACAAAATTAACACCATGGCAATTCTACTGAAAATAGCGTCAGTCCGGGTTAGTTCCATTCAAATCATGCAAGTTAGAGTCCAGAACAAGGGCAAAAGTGTTTGGAAAAGTAGATACGTTGGAGACATATCAACTCCCCCAAGCTTAATCCTTTGCTTGTCCTCAAGCAATTCAGTTGATAAACTGAAAGTGATAAATAAAAACTTTGACAAACTCTGTTTGCTCTTGTTGTTGTAAATATGTAAGGCCAGCATTCAAGTTTTCAGCAAAGATCATGAACTAACCACATTCACAATAATTTTTAGGTCTCATGTCTACTCATATCAATGGCATAATCAACTAGCGAGCAATAATAATAAACCTCAGATGACAACACTTTCTCAAAACAGTCATAATATGATATAACAAGATGGTATCTCACTAGCCCTTTCTGAGACCGCAAAACATAAATGCAGAGCACCTTTAACGATCAAGGACTGACTAGACATTGTAATTCATGGTAAAAGAGATCCAGTCATAATCATACTCAATACAAATTAATAGCAATATATGTAAATGACAGAGGTCCTCTCCAACTGGTGCTCTTTAATAAGAGGATGATGACTCAACGTAAAAGTAAATAGATAGGCCCTTCGCAGAGGGAAGCAGGAATTTGTTGAGGTGCTAGAGCTCGATTTTGAAATAGAGGTGAATAATATGTTGAGCGGTATACTCTCATTGTGAACATAACAACCAAGAATCTCGATATCTTCCATGGTACACACATTATAGGCGGTTCCCAAACAGAATGGTAAAGTTTATACTCCCCCAACCACCAACAAGCACACTCCACGGCTAGCCCGAAACAACGGGTACCGTCCAAACTAGCAACAACCATGGGGGAGTTTTGTTTAATTATTATGATTTGAGCATGGGACTGGGCATCCCGGTTACCAGCCATTTTCTAATGAATGATGAGCGGAGTCCACTCATCATGAGAATAACCCACTTAGGATGGAAGATATAGACAACCCTAGTTGATACATGAGCTGTTCGAGCATACAAAACAGAATTTCATTTGAAGGTTTAGAGTTTGGCACATACAAATTTACTTGGAACGACATGTAGATACCGCATATAGGAAGGTATGGTGGACTCATATGGAATAACTTTGGGGTTTATGGAAGTGGATGCACAAGCAGTATTCCCGCTTAGTACAGGTGAAGGCTAGAAAGAGACTGGGAAGCGACCAGCTAGAGAGTGACAACAGTCATGAACATGCATTAAAATTAATCAACAATGAATGCAAGCATGAGTAGGATATAAATCACCATGAACATAAATATCATCGAGGCTATGTTGATTTTGTTTCAACTACATGCGTGAACATGTGCCAAGTCAAACCACTTGAATTGTTCAAAGGAAGATACCACCCTATCATACCACATCACAACCATTTTAATATCATGTTGGCACGCAAGATGGACCATTATAAATCCCTAGCTAATTAAGCATGGCATAATCATCTATGATCTCTAATTGTCATTGCAAGAATGTTTCATTCATAATAGGCTGAATCAGGAACGATGAACTATCATATTTACAAAAAAAACAAGAGAGGCCGAGTTCATTCCAACTTTTCTCATCTCAATCAATTCATCATATATCCTCATTATTGCCTTTCACTCGCACGACCGAACGGTGTGGATAATAATAATAGAGCACGTGCATTGGACTAAGATGGAATCTGCAGGCATTTAATACAAGGGAGAAGACAAAGTAATATGGCTCAGGGTTAAATTAACAATAAAGCATATGAGAGCCACTAAGCATTTTCATTCATGGTTTTCTACTCTTGACCCCCAAAGAAGGAAAAAGAAACTATTTACACGGGAAAGCTCCCAACAAGCAAAAGAAGAATGAGAAATCTTTTTGGGTTTTCTTTTAATTACTACTACTACAAGCATGGAAAGTAAACTAGCTAAAAGCTACAACTATTTTTTTTGTTTTTCTTAAGGTTTTCTAACACACAAGAAAAATACTAAGAAAAGAAATGAAACTAAGCATGGATGGTACAATGAAAGAGTGTGAGCACCGACGACTAGAATAAGTGTGTGAACATGAATGTAATGTCGGTGAGAAACACGTACTCCCCCAAGCTTAGGCTTTTGGCCTAAGTTGGTCTATGGCCAATGTTGGCCTGACGGAGATCCAAAGTCGTAGTTGGGGTTGTACTGAGATGCAGTAGCTACTACTTGCTGAGCTACTGCTTGGAGACGGGCTGCTTTCATCGTCTCCTGATACTCATTTGCCTCCTCCCTGGTTATAGTATATCTGCCTTTTGCCTGAAATTCAAACAAGCTAGGAGCAGGGAGAGCAATATGGACACTGTGGCGCATATGAAAGATTAGTCGAAACTGGAGGGATTGTTCATCCCTCTCTATAAACCGATGGTTGACCATAACATTATAATCCAAATAAGCAGGCGGTAATAGTTCATCATTTTCATGTTTAGGCACGCCAAGACGATGGGCTATGCGAGTGGCATAAATCCCACCAAATAAATCTCCATCTAAACCATTATGATGTAACCTACGTGTGAAAATGGCTCCCAAGTTATATTGTCTATCTCCTAACACATCACTCTTGAGAACACTAAGATCCGGGACGCACATATGACAAGCCTCATCTTTACCATTAATGCATCTACCAATAAAGAGAGCAAAATAATGTATAGCAGGAAAATGAATGCTTCCTATGGTAGCTTGTGTGATCTCTCTAGATTCCCCGACAGTGATACTAGAAAGGAAGTCTTTATATTCAGATTTGCAGGGATCACCGATATTGCACCACTGAGGGAGCTTACAAGCATCATTAAAATCCTCTAGGTCCATGGTGTAAGATTTATCATAAAGATCAAACAGTGTAGTGTGAGAATTACGTGAAGATGAAAATTTAAACCTTCTCACAGAGGTATCAGTTAAGTAACAATATTGATGACACTTATCTTTCATGAAGCCCTCAAGGTCAGCATTACGCACATATTCCTCAAACTCCTCCTTAATGACTGCCCGAACCATAAATTCCTCTAACGGCCATTCACAAGGCCGCACTTTAGCTTCCCTCGGTAATTCGTTGTCCGGCTCACGCATCGCGAGCCTTGGTTCTTGCTTCCTTGAGGAACCACCTTGGAAGATTTTCCTATGCATTTTTCTCAAATTTTCTGAAATTTTTAGTAACTCAAAATTAAAGTGAACCAAACTCAACAAGATTGATAGCAACAACACCTACAAGTATCTAGAGACTAAATCATGCATTAGAACTACTTGGGATAAAGAAATTTAACATGCAAGCTCAAGAACAAGGTTACCATAGCAGCAAAAAATTGCAATAAATAAAGCACTAGAACAAAAACTAATTGGACCAATGGAGGAGTCACATACCAAGGAACAATCTCCCCAAACAATTTTGTGAATGGAGCTTTGAGCAAGGAGATCGAAAATGGCAGCAAGATGAGCTAGAACTCGTGCTTGAGGTGGATATTGATTTTTTTGGGAGGAAGAAGGAGTGTCTGGGGGCCGGGATAAGTGGAGGGGGGCCACGTGGGGACCATGAGGCAGGGGGGTGCGCCCTGTGAGGGTCGGCGCGCCCTGGACCCTCGTGGCCAGGTGCTGGCTCCCCTCGTTGTGTTCTCTGTGCCAAATATTCTCAAATATTCTAGAAAAAATCATATTTCAGTTTCAGGGCATTTGGAGAACTTTTATTTTCGGGTTATTTTTTATTGCACGGATAAGCCTGGAAACACACAAGAAATACTATTTTTTTTCTTTATTTAATCTAATTAACAGAAAGTAAAAGGAGGGTACAGAAGGTTGTGCTTTCTAGATTCACTTATCTCATGTTCGTCAAAAGGAATCCATTGACATGGTTGACCAGGTCTTGTTAATAAACTCTTTCCGAATAACATGAAACTGGAGAATTTTCGAATAACACTAGGTTACCTCAATGGGGATATGTATGTCCCCAACAATAAGAGTATCATATGTCTTCTTGATAGTAGGAAGAGGAAATTCAAAACCTCCAATAGTAATAGTTGAAAATTTTCCAATAGAATTGATATTGTGGACCTGAGGTTGTTTCCTTGGAAAATGTACCATATGCTCATTACCATTCACATGAAAAGTGACATTGCCTTTGTTGCAATCAATAACAGCTCCTGCAGTATTCAAAAAGGGTCTAACAAGGATAATAGACATACTATCGTCCTCGGGAATATCAAGGATAACAAAGTCCGTTAGAATAGTAACATTTGCAACCACACCAGGCACATCCTCACAAATACCGATAGGTATAGCAGTTGATTTATCGGCCATTTGCAAAGATATTTCAGTAGGTGTCAACTTACTCAAGTCAAGTCTACGATATAAAGAGAGAGGCATAAAACTAACACCGGCTCCAAGATCACATAAAGCAGTTTTAACATAGTTTCCTTTAATGGAACAAGGTATAGTGGGTACTCCTTGATCTCCTAGTTTGTTAGGTATTCCACCCTTAAAAGTGTAATTGGCAAGCATGGTGGAAATTTGAACTTCAGGTATCTTTCTTTTATTGGTAATAATATCTTTCATATATTTAGCATAAGGATTTGTTTTAAGCATATCAGTCAAACGCATACGCAAAAAGATAGGTCTAATCATTTCGGCAAAGCGCTCAAAATCCACATCATCCTTTTTCTTGGATGGTTTAGGAGGAAAAGGCATGGGTTTCTGAACCCATGGTTCTCTTTCCTTAAAGTGCTTCCTAGCAACAAAGTCTCTCTTATCATAACATTGATTCTTTGATTGTGGGTTATCAAGATCAACAACAGGTTCAATCTCTACATCATTATCATTGCTAGGTTGAGCATCATCATGAACATCATCATTAACATTATCACTAGGCAAATATTCATTACCAGATTGTGTCTCAGCATCAAAAACAAAGATATCATTGGGATTATTAGGTGTGTCAACTACAGGTTCACTAGAAGCATGCAAAGTCCTATCATTTTTCTTTTTCTTCTTCTTAGAAGAACTAGGTGCATCTAAATTAGCTCTCTGAGAATCCTGCTCAATTCTCTTAGGGTGGCACTCAGGATACAAAGGTTCCTGAGTCAATTTACCCCCTCTAGTTGCAACTCTAACAACATAATCATTATTCTTACTATTTAATTCACTGAGCAAATCATTCTGAGCCTTAAGTACTTGTTATACTTGAGTGGCACTACTAGAAAAAGCCCTATTAGTGGCGCACCTGTTTTCGTTAGTAATGGCGCACTATAGGTGCGCCACTATTAACACGCCACTAGTAACAGATAGTAATGGCGCACCTCTGGTGCGCCATTAGTAATCCAGATAGTAATGGCGCATCTCTGGTGCGCCACTACTAACCCTTAGGTGCTCCACTGGTATTCCCTCTAGGTGCGCCACTAATAGCCTTATAGGTGCGCCACTAGTCATAAAGGAAGGTGCGCCACTAATAAGGTCTGAAATGCGCCACTAGTAATGTATTTGGAAAACAAAAAAAATCCAAATTTACAGAAAACAACCTATAAGGAAAAATAATTTAAAAACAAAAAATGAAATAGAATCATAATTTTTATTATAGTAAGAATATTACAATGTCTTTACAAGTATCCAATAAAAGGAAAATTGCAAGGAAATAAAAGAAAATCCTAAAACTAATCTTCTAGTAATATTTTCTTCTTTTTCTTCACTTTATCCCTGCAAAGTGTAACAAAATAAACAAAAAGACAAACAAACTATTTATAACCGATGAAAGTTGGAAGTGGATATGCTTTAATAGAAGGCTAGTACATTCATCTTATCTAGAGAAAATAATATACCAGTACAAAGGAAAGCAAAATACTAAAGTACCAAACAGCGAAAGTGTTGATGCATGTACCAAACAGCGAAACTGTTATCTTGTTCTTCTGAATTAAAAGCAAATATTAAGTACCAAACATCCTCAAAATGCAATGGCTCAGTTTTTATATAACAGTTTCTTCAGTCATGAATTCTCAAAATGCAATGGCTACTGACTGGTCGTTCACGTGGAGAACAAGTACGGTTTGATACTTAATATTTAGGAACGGAGGGAGTAATAGATAAAAATGAAACCATTCACTATGAACAGTAAGTTCCTACAGTAGAAAAAAAACAAAAACCCAAGGGACAAGCCTCTTTGGCCAAGGAATATCAGTAGTAGGCAAGACAATTAACATAAAACCGCAAGGCAGGCAATGCATCTGATCCTTATAGCAAATAAACAGCACAAAAAAAATGAAGCCTTCAATGAGTACATTTTGAAAAGCCTAAGAAGGTAGCACCAGTGATCAGAATCAAGCCACATACCATTTTGCCGAAATGAATAGCCCCAGACAAATGGTTAACTTTCATAGCAACAAAATTATGTTTGACCGCATCAACAGCCATCTTCTCCACGACATTGAAGTCAAAGAATGGGATCATTCTGGAGAGCATGTCAATCTTCATGGACTGGAAAATACGAGATGCCTGAAAATGGTTAAAAAGAGAGTTGAGAAACATGTTTCACAAATAGTGATGTAAAGTTTGATAAAGTGAATACATATTAGCAACAAAAAAAAGTGACATGAACACATATCCTATGGCTAGTGGGACATAGCATAGGACCTGCTGCAGCACCCTCAGTGTTGTAAGCTTCTCCAATGAAGATTGGTACTGTGATAACTGAATTTCAGGAACTGAAGATGCAGCTGAAAGCTTTCCTCCGATCGTAGAAATCTTGGAAAGCAGAGGCTGTACTTTTGATGCTTGTGCAGGAGGTGATCAGGAAAATAAAAGAAAAGAAGACGTTCTCTTGCCATGTAGGACAGATATGTGTGTATGTCTTAGCATTGCTGCTTGTGAGGCACCAATGCTCAAAATGTGGTTATGCATTATTCTGGCTGTAAGGCAGCAAAAAGCAATCACTATGACCTAAGCGTCTACAAATAAATTATTCTCATATACGAATGCTTGGTAACATGGACAACCAACCCCATAATAGCAGATTGTGTTCAAGATGCCCATATATGACAGACAAGATATGCTCAATGAGAATGAAATAATTTTGGAAGACTGAATCCATTTGATAACATAGACATCAAACAGTTAAGCTAATAAAAAATAACAGTAGCCAAAAAAGGATCCATGGCATACCAACTCCGAAAGAAGAGATGCTCTAGAAACCTGAAAAGTAAACAGGAGATTTATCAGAAAACAAATAATTAGATTATGGAAAATTATCTTAACTTGGAGAACAGATGGAAAGCAAACCATTTCTCTATTCTCACGCTTGGAGTCGAAGGAGAAATTGAAAAGGTTGGCCATACGCAAGCTACGGTCTTTTTCATTTTCAAGCTCAAGATGAGATGCACCATATTTATGGTCATATGGTGTAACCGAAAGTGCAGCGAGCAAAACAGAAGATGCTAGTAGTTGCAGATCCTTCTGAGTTAATTTTTTATTGAAGCTCTTCTGCAAATTGAAAAGCTTCAGCCATGCATATCTAAATCGAATCACTGATATCTCTTAAAAAAAGTGGAAAAAAAAACACTGCTGGTTAACAACCACAGAACATTCAGTTTTATGAAATTCCTATCATGGTAGGTAGCACAACATGACTGCTCCTACCCGTTTGTGAAATTCAGCAGAAATAAAAAGAAATCTAAACAACAGTAAAACTAAAAAACAAATGCAGGTGTGGAAGAAGAGAAGACATGAATAAACTGCAAACAGGAGTGCCAAACAAAGAGTTGTGTCTGATATGCAGACTACTGAAGTATTAGTTTGGAAGATCTGGTAAAAAATTGTGCGTATATAATCTACGCAAATTCATGTAGTGCTTCCAGCTTACAATGTAAGTGGGATTTCATACTTAGTCATATGTGTAAGCTTCATCTGAGACGAGCACCATTCTTGGACTAGAAGATGGTCCTATATGACATGACCACATTGATCTAGGCAAAAGATCATTTCCACTAATTAGCATAAGAAAATCACGCTTGGAGTGAAAACCCAAACGAACTTGCTTGATGATCTGCCTACGCTTTATACTTACAACACCAACTGTGCACTGCACGTTATTTACAGTGAAAACTGAAGGAGATGTTTGTGAACCGAAGAGCACGCATGGCATGGTGTGGCAAGATGAGAGAGTAGCAATCCGATTTCAGTCATCTCCAGGTTTGGACTGCCGTGAGGATCGATCGAGTCAGAGCCGGTCGGCGAGGCTCGGGAAGCGCTCCAGAATCCAGGTGACTCCCCTGATGACAACCTGCAACCGTGCCAGATTCATCAGCAGGAACGAATCATCATCATACAACAGTTAAGATGCGAGCAACATTTGGTGATGATGCAATGCAACATACCAGCGCCAGCTCGCCGGGTTTGGTCGCCGGCTCCACGCAGTCCCGACCATACCTGCAATCCCAATTTGACAAATCTGAATATAGAAAGCGAATTGATTTGGACATTTGGCCATTGGTGCTTGAGGTTGCTGCGCTGTAGAAGAACTTGGTAGAAGAATCCCGGCCATGAACAACTTGGTAGAAGAATCTCACCGCTGGTGCTTGAGGTTGCTGCGCTGTAGAAGAACGAATCAAGGGAGTGCTGGTCCGATGGTCTTACTTATGGAGGAGCTCACCGTCCGGCGACGAGGCAGATGCAGATCCGCGGGGGCCAGCGTTGGAGAGGAGGCCGATTCGGGTCGTTGGCGAGGAGGGGGCGTCTAGGAGGGCGGTGGCGAGGACATGAGCGTCGAGGAAGAGGGAGGGCGTCGGCGTCCCGCCTGGATGCTCTGCGCCACGGGGGAGGTGGGGCGGCGTCCGGCGGAGGATGCGTGCACTACGGAGGAAGCGAGGGGGCGGCGTCGGAGGATGCGTGCACTACGGAGGAGGCGAGAGGGCGCCGACGGCGGGATCCGGGGGAGCGGCGACCGGCGACCGGCGGCTTGTGGCGGCGCTGGTGGGATTTGGGAACAGCTAGCACGCGGAAGCAAGAGTGAAATGAGTTTTTTTTTTCTTTGAAGAAGAAGAAGAAATGAGTCGGGTGGGGCAGCGCTAACAATGGCGCACCCCTCGCAGGTGCGCCATAAACTCGTAGTAATAGGTTAAAACTGTCCGCGTCTGTGTTATGGACAGAACTACTGCCATGGCCTAGTGGTTGGACCCTTGATGCATAACCCAGCCAGCCAGGGTTCGAATCCTGGCGGCCCCATTTTTTCAATCTTTTAAAAAAATGTTTTTGATGTATATATGTCTATTGGTTGCACTAGTCCGGTCTTTAAACATTTTTTTACCTTTTTCTGTGTTTTTTCTTTACTGTTTTTGTCAGTTCTTTTTTAGTTTTCTATTAAATATATTTGAATGTATTTGAATATTTGAATGTATTTGAATGTAAATATTGTTAAACAACATACATTTGAATGTAAATATTGTTAAACAACATACATTTTAATGTATTTGAATATTTCCTATTAAATATATGTACATCTTTTAGGACAATATACGTGGGCTTATGTGTTTAGATTTAAGATTTGAATCATTGTGATAATTTAAGATTTGAGATAAAAGAATATAGGAAAATGCAAATGGAGTGATAAAACCATTGTGCCCAGCCTTACCAGTGGCGCACCAGGGCAAGGTGCGCCACTACTATCAAAAATAGTAGTGGCGCACCTTGTCCTGGTGCGCCACTGGTAAGCCTAGGCATGGCTGGTTACTGTTCAAAAACATAGTAGTGGCGCACCCCACACCTGGTGCGCCACTAGTAATGTCACTATTAGTGGAGCACCTGTTTGTGGTGCGCCACTGCTATATAGTAGTGGCGCACCACATCTCTGGTGCGCCACTAATGGTGATATTACCTATAGCCTTTTTTCTAGTAGTGTGGTAACCATAGAAGCATGCTTACTAATGAGTTTCAATTCACCTTTAACTCTAGACATATAATAACTCAAGCGTTCAATCATATAAGCATTACATTGCAATTGTCTACCAACATAAGCATTGAAGTTTTCTTGCTTCACAATAAAATTGTCGAACTCATCTAAGCATTGTCTAGCAGACTTATAACAAGGAATAACACCTTCATCAAATCTATAAAGAGAATTTACCTTTACTACCTGTGTCGGGTTATCAACACCATGTATTTCTTCAATAGGCGGTCAATTCTTAACATCTTTAGCTTTAATACCTTTTTCTTTCATAGATTTCTTTGCCTCTTGCATATCTTCAGGGCTGAGAAATAGAACTCCCCTTTTCTTTAGAGTTGGCTTAGGGGCTGGTTCAGGAAGTGTCCAATTATTTTCATTGGTCAACATATTATTCAATAGTAAATCATCTTGATCAACTGTTCTTTCCTTGAAAACACAACCAACACAACTATCCAGGTGGACTCTGGAAGCATCGGTTAGTCCATTATAAAAGACATCGAGTATTTCATTCCTCTAAAGAGGATGATCAGGCAAAGCCTTAAGTAATTGGAGAAGCCTCCCCAAGCTTGTGGGAGACTCTCTTCTTCAATTTGCACAAAATTATATATTTCCCGTAAGACAGCTTGTTTCTTATGAGCGGGAAAATATTTAGCAGAGAAGTAATAAATCATATCCTGGGGACTACGCACACAACCAGGATCAAGAGAATTAAACCAAGTCTTAGCATTACCCTTTAACGAGAACGGAAACAACTTAAGGATATAATAGTAATGAATCTTTTCATCGTTGGTAAACATGGTGGCTATATCATTCAACTTAGTAAGATGTGCCACAACAGTTTCATATTCATAGCCATTGAAAGGATCAGATTCAACCAAAGTAATTAACTCAGGATCAACAGAGAAATCATAATCCTTATCAGTAACAAAGATAGGTGATGTAGCAAAAGCAGGGTCACATTTCATTCTAGCATTCAAAGACTTTTCTTCCAGCTTAGCTAATAATTTCTTAATATCATATCTATCATTGCATGCAAGAAAGTCTCTAGCAGTTTCTTCATCCATAACAAAACCCTCAGGAATCACAGGCAATTCATATCTAGGGGGAGAATCTTCATCATCACTTTCATAAATTTTATCAGTTTCAATATTTGCATTCTCCCTAACCTTAGCAATTTGTTCATCTAGAAATTCACCTAGTGGCACAGTATTATCAAGCATATAAGTAGTTTCATCATACATAGTAGAAGTAGCATCATCAAGAACATGTGACATATCAGATTAAATAGCTGGAGTAGGTGTCGCAAATTTACTCATAATAGAGGGTGAATCAGGTGCAGAGCTAGATGGCAGTTCCGTATCTCCCCTCGTAGTTGAGGGAAAGATCTTGGTTTTTGAGTCCTTCAAGTTCTTCATAGTGATCAATAGATATAAATCCCAAGATCTTCATAGCTATGCTCCAAGGAAACGGCGACAGAAAATAGTCTTGATAACCCACAAGTGTAGTGGATCGCAACAGTTTTCGAGGGTAAAGTATTCAACATGTTATCGGATGAGGCCAATCAACAATAGTACACTATTTGTACTAGCTTCACATGCCGCACTATCTCTACGTCTACGTACGTAATACAACAAGTTTTAAACTTGAGACTAGCCGCACATCCTCACAAATAACACTTTTTAACCTAGCACAGACTCCAGGAAATTTGGCCATAGTGTGAGGTGGGCCATATGTTAATGTGTTCGCCGTACGTAACCAGCACCTCGAATCCTCGATATTACTACTATAAGTAGTAGGAGTAGTAGGGTGGCATGGGCGAGGACAAGCATTCACGTCCAGGAGTACGATACTGGCCACCTTCAGGACTTCCATGTGACACCATATTTGTTGGAGTCCGTGCTATATCAATCTCTTCAACCTCGTCATTTCTCTAACTCAGCCATCGCGTGGCGGGCGAGGTGTGATAACCCACAAGTGTAGGGGATCACAACAGTTTTCGAGGGTAAAGTATTCAACCCAAATTTATTAATTCAACACAAGGGGTGCCAAAGAATACTCTTAAGTATTAGCAGCTGAGTTGTCAATTCAACCACACCTGGAAACTTAGTATCTGCAGCAAGGTAATTTGGTAGCAAGGTAATATGGAAATACCGGTAACAACAATAAAAGTAATGGTAGTGTTTCTGTAGTTTTTGTAACAGTGGTAGCGGAAAAGTAAAAAAGCAACAATCAATATGTGAAAAGCTCGTAGGCATTGGATCGGTGATGGGGAATTATGTCGGATGCGATTCCTCATCTAAAAGTTATAAACTAGGGTGACACAGAACTAGCTCCAGTTCATCAATGTAATGTAGGCATGTATTCCGAATATAGTCATACGTGCTTATGGAAAAGAACTTGCATGACATCTTTTGTCCTACCCTCCCGTGGCAGCGGGGTCCTAGTGGAAACTAACGGATATTAAGGCCTCCTTTTGATAGAGTACCGGACCAAATCATTAACACATAGTGAATACATGAACACCTCAAACTACGGTCATCACCGGGAGTGGTCCCCATTGTTGTCACTTCGGGGTTGCCGGATCATAACACATAGTAGGTGTCTATTGACTTGCACGATAGGATCAAGAACACACATATATTCATGAAAACATAATAGGTTCAGATCTGAAATCATGGCACTGGGGCCCTAGTGACAAGCATTAAGCATGGCAAAGTCATAGCAACATCAATCTTAGAACATAGTGGATACTAGGGATCAAACCCTAACAAAACTAACTCGATTACATGGTAAATCTCATCCAACCCAACCCATCACCGTCCAGCAAGCATACGATGGGATTCCTCACGCACGGCGGTGAGCATCGTGGAATTGTTGATGGAGGAAGGTTGATGATGACAATGGCGACGATCTCCACTCTCCGGAGCCCCGAACGGACTCCAGATCAGCCCTCCCAAGAGAGATTAGGGCTTGGCGGCGGCCCCGTATCATAAAACGCGATAATTCTTCCTCTCTGATTTTTCTCTCCCCGAAATTTAATATATGGACTCCAGGGGTACGTCGGTGGAGCAATAGGGGGCCCACGATGCAGGGGCGCGTGCCCAGGGGGAGGGGGCGCGCCTCCCAACCTCGTGGACAGGGTGTGGGCTCCCTGGCTTGGATCTTTCCGCAGATATTTTTTATATATTCCAAAATAATTCTCCGCTGATTTTTAGGTCATTCCGAGAACTTTTATTTCTGCACAAAAATAACACCATGACAATTCTGCTGAAAACAGCGTCAGTCCGGGTTAGTTCCATTCAAATCATGCAAGTTAGAGTCCAAAACAAGGGCAAAAGTGTTTGGAAAAGTAGATACATTGGAGGCGTATCAAGGTGGGGGTTTGCCGATAGTCGGTTTCCTCAACTGCGGTCCCACTTGTAAGGCCAACTCCAACGCACGACCCCAAACGGACCTCCATTTTGCCCGGATTCTGTCTGTTTGGGTAGGGCAATGGGGTCGTGTCTGGGGCATTTATCGGATGCGGTGGCCGTGTGCCAAACGCGCGGACGCACCCCGGCCGCGTACATTTTTCTTTTCAAACACATTTCTTTTTTTCATCATTGAATTTTTGGTACATGGAAATACATCACCAATATTTTGACTAGAAAAACAAGAACCACAAGGATACATTTTAGAAGATATCGAACTTTCATAACTGCTCGTGTAAGTTGGATTAGTGCCTTCTCGATACATTCATTGTTGATCTGTGGAGGCTCGATCCTGCGTGCTTCTTTCTTTTTCGAGTGTAAAGAAGTAGATGTGTCTAGCATGTATTCTATCAACAAGTGCACTAGTCTCATCTCTAGCCTCTATGCTAGCTAAAAATGCTAGAACATCTACTAAATTGTGCTCTGTCAATGTATCATTGTACTCTTCTTCCCAATACCAAAACTTGCATCCATTCTACAGAATAAAATTTTAAGTTAGCACAACTAGTCTAATCTGAGAGCACAACCAAAGATTTGGTCAAGTCCTTCCTTCTTTTGCCGACACGTGGGACATCCAGCATCCAGGTCGTGTCATGCAAGAAAATAGAGTGGTAGTTGAAGCCACGTGATGTGCATCTTGGGTTAAACTGTAAATGTAATCTTACTACTCTTGAGTAACTCCAAAAGTGGCCACCGAAGATCTTATTGGATTTGTTTTTCATCACCAGCACGTCGAGGTGAAAGATGTGTAGGTTCAGTGGGTCATCTTGCATTTTAACTGACATGTGGGACCGCATATGAGCAAACAGACGATGGGCTCCGCGCGTCTGCTGGCTGGCTGAGAAGAGAGATAGAGGAGGGCTGAGCACGGACTCCAGGAAATTTGTTCTACATAACCAGCACCTCGATATTGTGGGGTGGCATGGGCCATAATTGGCATTCATGTCTAGCAGTACGACACACGCCACCCACACGAGTCCCATCTGACACCAATTTTCTTGTAGTCCGTGCTACAACCATATCTTCTCCCACCTATTTTCTTAGCCATCGCACGGTGGGCGGGGTGGGGGTTTGCCGATAGTCGGTTTTCTCAACTGTGGTCCCACTTGTAAGTGAAAATGCAACACAACACACATTCCCCCTTGAGCGGCGTGCCGGACCAACCGTGTGGGGGTGCGGCGCGAAAACGGCAGGTTTTTCCTTTTGAATTTGTAACTTGTAAAATTTGGATCTGCTCCATGGCGCGACTGATAGATAGAAATAACGATTTTCCCTAGAGTAATGAGAAGTTTGGTTCTGGCACGGTTCATGCATGGAGTACGTTGGAAAATTATGAAGTTGATACGAAAGGTAAGATAATTACTAGTAGTACCATATACTACTAAATGGATTTGATGGAAAGATAAAGATACATACGGATCCATCAACGACATCCTCACGCCCTAGTGCACCGGGTCACCAACCGACGTGTGAGGAGCAGCGGCGTTGGCAGCAAGCTCAATGTGCTTCTGAACAATGCTGTCCAAGGTTGCCCTGCGGTCCAAGAAGGCCAGCGTCCTATCGTCCTCCTCTTGCATGTAGTAGTCCTTGTGGACGATTTGGGTGTAGACGTGGGTGATTATGTCGATCGTGTCTTGCTGCGCCAGGCACTGCGCGGCGAGCGCGACCTCGAGGTGGATATTCTCCGGCATGACGGCGGGCAGTTGTAGGGCCAGCAGTGCGTCGAAGAGGTTGTCACCATAGAGGCCATTGAGGGTGGCAGGCATCGCAGAGCCTGGGCGCGTGGGCTGGAGGCGTACGTCAAGGTCGTCCGCGAGCTTCTTGACGACGGTGAACTTGTCGAGGAAGCCGACGAGGACCTCGTCGAACAAGGAGACAAAGCTGTCGTCCAAGAGGCCCCTCGCCCTGGCGGCCTCAAGCACTACCTGGAGATGTTCCTCGGTGCCGGGCCGCAGGCCGGCATCGTGGACCATATGGCATAGCCGACTGATGCCCGCTCTCATCGCCTCCATGGGTCTAGCTTCTAGTCAACTGATCTTGCGATTGGAGTGATCACTCTTGCCCTTGGGTGCATAGGATTTCATAGATTGGACTGGTGGGAGCCTTTATATGAGAAGTGCACACTGTGTTGAATTCACGTGCGTGTTGACCATCTACTCCTCGCCCCTCTACTGCACCTGCCTTTGGCTGTATGACAGGTTGGCCAGCCACCCGTTGGGCCTACGTGTCATACACCCAAAGGCACGTGCAGTAAGTCAATGAATCTGCGTCCCCCTCCGTGACCATGCATGCTTTCAATGACTTGAGACTACCAAACGTCACATGAAGTTGTTAGTTAATTGCATGTAATCCTATTAAGTAGCAAAAAGACATTAAGTTATACCGCCGATTGGAATAAAACAATACACCATGTATTTACTTACAGAGGGAGTAGTACATTTTTTGTGACATGCATTACAAGATATTGCTAGTCAAATACCAAATCCAGATGGACGTGGTAGTACTACTAAATCCACACGGTGGTGCTAGTACTAATAGTAGTAGTACTACCAATGTAGTAGCACTGTACTACCCGTTTGTCAAATTATTACGTGCTACTCCTCATAGTGAAGTGACAAGACTCTACGCCGGAGATGACACCTGAGTATAGGCGCCATGTTCGGCACACCATAGTCAGCCTCACCGTATGCAGTCACTATCATCATGGCTGTAGACCTAGCCTGCTTACAACTAGCCGTGTTCGACATAATTTCCTATTCGTAGATGCCCGTGCATTGCACGGAACACCAAGATTGGGGGGTGGACGGCGCCGGCAGCGGCCATTGCACCAGATTTTTCCATGGCCTTCTAGATGTGGTGGGGAGGAGATAAGGCTGCTTGTGAGAGACAAGGAGTTGTTTGTAAATAGGGAACAAGTGCGGGCATCTTTTTGCAAAATTGGAGAAGTTTGGTTTGTATGCGTCAGATCTAGATCCGACGGCTATTGGTGAAAGATGGCAGGCACAACATCATCACCAACTCAGGACCTGTTTGATTCGCATGATTTTGAAAACGCAGGAATAGGACACAACAATATTACAAGTTTCAAACTGATATTACAAATGTTAGGAGTAATGCTGCACCTACGAAGAGGGAATTACTAGGAAGTTTATGTAAGAACTTTCGTTACTTTAGGTGGATGCAACATTATCGTACAAACTAAGATCCACCACCCTGACAAGTCACTAATGGGCAAATAAGTTTTCGAGTCTCTGGCCACTTGATGTTTCAAAAACAAATTCAGCTTCTGTATATTCTTTGTCATTTAGGCTTAGACGCTTGCGGTGATCAGCACGCCATTCATTGTTGCGCCAGAGAACACCAAACCTCATTACCTTGAGCACATTTGCCTCCAGAACAAAGAACATGGCCAATTTAATCTCAGATGTGCTGCCTCGATAGTCGATCAAATCAATTTCTGTAAGATGGAGATCAAGGCATTCGATGAAATTGTTATAGTGGAGCACATTTTTCACTTTCGGGTCTTTTTTATCTGCAAAAGAAGAGAACATATTAGAGCAGCTGGGTGTATAAGATTGCCGTGTCATCAAGAGGTACCAATATCATTCGCTCATATGATAGGGTTGGCTGGCTAGTGATATTTTATCTCTCTCTCTCTCTCTCTCTCTCTCTCTCTCTCTCTCTCTCTCTCTCTCTTTCCTCTCATTTACCTAGGAGTACGTGAAGAGCTTGGGCATTTGCTGCCTTACACTATGTGGCCGATGCCATATTTCGCAAAAGTATGCCACATAATACGCATCGATGTCAAATCAAAAGATTTTGGCACCGCTCTCGCGATGTGAGAGAGTTGGCATCGCTGTGCACACAGAGCCACATGTATAAACAAATCAATCAGACCAACTACACCAGCCTCTCACTCTCCCAAACAAGTGTTTTTTTATCGCCTGAGTCCTCTCTCTCTCCGACGCAAGTGTTTTTTCATTGCGTGAGTTAATTTGGCACCGGTGCAAAGTATGTGATCCAAATTGGGGCACTAGGTGAGAAATGGAGGGGCATCGATGCCAAATGCATCACAAGTGAATTAGGCACGTGTTTTGTCCTACATAGTGGAGGGCTGTTATAGCCCACTTTTGCACTACCTCTTATTTAGTATAAAATTTTGACCATATATTTACGTAAGAAAATGCCAATGCATGTCACTAAAAATTATACCATCTGAAATTATGCTCAAATACAAATCCAACGATATAGTTCTTAGTGAAATGCATTAACATTTTGTCAGTTAAATCTATGGTCAAATTTTGATACTACAAAATAGGAAGAGTAAACCAGGACGGAGGTAGTACTTGCTCTTAGGGTAACCATAGAGTTACTGGAGTAGTGTAAGTTACTTTCCACTATGACTAGCCTAGGCTACTATAGTAGTACAACCAAAAAAAATGATGCAGGTGATCATGTGAGAAAAAAACTAAAAACATTTCTTTCGGTGCAGTGTGTAGATGCGGTTTTGAACACTACACTTGTCATCGTAATTTGGGAAAATTACGATAAATTTGAGCTACGTTGTGATTACCATTTACTAATAGGAAAGAAGTTTCACCTTGATCAGTAGCTTCTCCGTGCACGGAAAGCATTTAAGGAATCCAACAACTTGATCCAGATTGGGGCCGATAGATTTTATTGCCAAGATCTTCACTGTGCGCATAGACTGGGTCAAGTTTGTGGGAATCATTTTCTAGAAGACGGTCGTAAATACATCAAGAAGAAATTTACAAATGTGAATTTCAAGAAGACGGAGAAGAAGATGAGTGATGTACCTGAACGATTACGGATCAAATAAATAGTTCGGAGAATTTGGCAGACGAGTGCACCAACGCTGTCAATTTCGGCGCGTCAATGACCCTGATTTTTGTTGGACCTTCTAGATCCGATACAAGCAATCTCTCAAGGAAAGGCTCATTCTCAATGACAATAACGTGGAACAACTGGAGTGATCTCTTCCCAATTGATGTCTTGTTGCGGGGCCAGTAAGACACATAAATCCATCGGAGATTCATCGAGGCGATGTGGAGGCTAATGAACCCATGGATCTTCTCGAGACGAAGGTACTCAAGCGTAGTACAGCTGCGGAGCAGGTGCTCCATAGCCTTCTTCGAGATGACAACGTCGAAGAGGTCGAGCTGCTTGAGTTGACGGAGAAGAAGGGCGGGTGCGGCATTAATCTGGGGAAGATAGCAGGAGCTGAAGCTGGCGCGGCGCAGCGTTGGCGCGAGGCGGAGCACGGACGATGACAGAGAGCGACATCGTCCAGCTTCAAAGCTGAGCTCCATGATCTGATCTAGGGCGGGGGATAAGAACCACTCGTCGAACTTGGGTTGGACCTTGCAGTAGGTACCGAACATGCGGATGTCAAGGCGTCTGGCTAGCCTAGGGTGCAATGAAAGGATCTTGGAGACTGCGGCCATGCATTTGCAATCCCCGTCGCAGACGCAGCTGTCGACGGTGAGGTTGAGGGGGATGCGGCGCCACAGGGGGCGCCACCGCTGGGAGAGTAGGGCAGTCCGCACGGCAGATTTGGTGGGGAGGAGGCCGATGATGACGAGCAGCATGTCGTCGGGGAGGCTGCTGATGAAGTCCAGTCTCGCCGGATGCGGTTTTGGCTCGAGCCGCCTCCGCTTGTTGGCTGCCTCGCCGTCCATCTCAACCGGCGGCGACGCCGGTGCACACGTGTGCTGGTCTGTGTTGTGTGTTGGGTGTGCGCGAGTGCGTCCTTTTGTGCATGCCACCGTGCAGTGGTGAATTGTGAGCGAGTGCGACCTCCATGCAGAAGAAGTATGTCCTCAATTCGCCCCCAATTTACTAGCGTGCGGGGTGCTACCCCGAGTGGTTTCAACTATGCTTACTTCACCGCGTGTCAGATGGGCCTCTAGTTTACTTATTTTCACCCACTGCCACATGGGCCAGCACACGAAGATACAGAACACGAGCTGACAAGGCAGCATGTGGACTGGTTGACCGGTCAACTAAACAATATACAGTGCTATACGCTGACACAGTGAGCGTATAATTCGTCAGTATAGAGTGTCCGTGTGAGAGGGGAGGCCCGTGAGAGATAGTAGAGAGAGAGAAAGAGCTACTCCCTCCGTTCGATAATGTAGTTCCAACATTTTTTTTAAAAGTCAACCTTTTGAAACTTTGACCAAGTTTATAAAGAAATTAATTATATCTACAATACCAAAGAAAAATGATAGTATGGAGTAAGTACATGTTGTGATGAATCTAATGATCTTTCCAGATGTAAATATTTTTCTCCACATATACCTGGTCAAACTTTTCTGAGGTTTGACTTTTAAAAACATCGATATGCTTATGGACGTGAGAGAGTCCCTAACTAGGGAGAGAGAGAGAGAGAGAGTGAAATAGAAAGTGTGAGTGAAAAAAGTGTGTGTGCGTGTGTGAAATAGACATGGATAACACTCGATAAAAGTCGAGAAAAAACGTGTGTGTCTTATGCAAACATATCACACATGCATCTTCGACAATGGAAGCAAGGTGAGGAGATAGTGTGTGGTTGTTTGCAACCGAGAGAGCAAGACCCCTAGCACGTGACCCAGAGGGGTCTGAAAAAACAAGGGAGAGAGGTCGAGAGAGACGTACGGAGAAAATGCACACATGGGGAGGAGAGAGTGTATGTTTGTCATAGAGAGATCCCCTGGAGATCGTGATGGGACTACATGGGTGGGAGGTCGAGTGACAAGGTGTGTGCGCGATAGAAGATACCCTGAGAGATATCGAGATAGAAGTATGGATGGAAGGAGAAAATATGTGTGTTCCTGATGGCTAGTGAGAGATAATCATACTTGGGGGGGGGAGTGCTTGTGCCTACGATGGAGTGAGGGATTATGGTACTTATTAGGGGGGTGCACGTCACATAGAGAGAGAACAATGGCGGAGAGTGTTGGATGGGTCTATATGTATAGCGCGAGCGAGACATGTGTATGTGTGAACCAGGGAGATATAGAGTTTGAGAGAGATTGAGGAGCCCCAATAAGGCTGAGTGGTGTGTCAGATAGCTGAGAGGGGGAAAGAGATATTCCATCCGCTCAATAATGCAGTGCATGTAATTTTTTTAGAAGTCAAACTTTGGAACTTTGATCAGGTTTACACAAATGTTATATATATCTTCAATACCAAAGATACATCATACGAAACTACATCTCATGGTGAATCTAATGGTATATGTTTGTCGTTCCAGATGTCATTGTTTTTCTCCACGTACATGGTCAAACTTTGTGATGTTTGACTTTTCAATAAATCAATATGCTATGGACCAAGGAGAGTGCCTAAGTCGAGAGGGATCAAGTGCGTGTGAAGGAGAATGAGTAAGTGTGCAAAAAGAGTATGTGTGTGAAAGAGTAAGTGACAACAAACGATAAATTAGAGAGAGAGTGTGTTTTTTTGTTTCTTAGGCGAACATATCATGCATGCATCTCCGAGATAGAAAGCGAGGCGAGGATATACACGAAGATAGCTAGTGTGTGATTGTTTGCAATGGAGAGAGACACCCCTATAGCACATGTCCAATAGAGGTCTGGCCAACAAGGAACAAAGGTCGAGAGGGACACATGGAGAACATGGACGCATGGGGAGGGCGAGAGCGTGTGTTTGTGATAGAGAGACCCCCTCGAGATCGTGAGGGGACTATATGGGTGGGAGATTGAGGGAGGTGCATGCGCGATAGAAAGATGCCCCGAGAGAAATCGAGATAGACCATTCACATGTTTGTGTTGGAGACTAAGATTAGCTAGTCATATACATATAGGGGGGACTGCGTGTGCCTGCAATTGAGTGAGAGACCATCATACTTGGCTAGCTTGGCATGAGATTGTGTGTGTGTGCATGTGAGATAGAGAGTGAATGAGGGATACATATAGAGTTTTAGATAGGCCTATCGAGTGCGAGTGAGATATGCATGTGTATGTGTGACCCAGGTAGATGGAGAGTTTGAGAGAGAGGGGGAAGAGCTCCGAGACGACAGAGTGGTGCGTGAGAGAGTTACGGGCAATGAGACAAGGAATTTGTGTGCGTACGATGAGTGCACCCAAGATATCTAGCTTGGACTAGAGAATCATACATAGTGTGCGAGAGAGACCTATAGATGGAGTATATATGCATGCGAACTAGAAAGACACACCCCACGCACACACACAAAGAGAGAGAGAGATGGAGAGAAAGAGAGAGGACCAACAAGGTTTGTGTGTTGGATGCGTGCGACAGAATTGAAGATTGTCGGCGAGAGAGAGAGATAGAGAGAGAGAGAGAGAGAGAGAGAGAGAGAGAGAGAGAGAG
>LR738714.1:493067409-493281211 GCA_902687465.1 Secale cereale | reverse complement strand
AGAGACAGAGAGAGAGAGAGAGAGAGAGAGAGAGAGAGCAGGAGTCCGGGAGAGCGGGAGGTCACATTTTATGCATCAAAGACTGATATAAACCATGTTTCGATATAAACTTGCACTCAAATATTTAAATTGGAGAACATGTTGTCTGCAATCCACACATGAACGGATATATGCATATATCAAACAAGTTCATTAATTTTACTTTCAACATGTTCACGGAGTACTATAATACTGTACAACATGCTATTCGATTGAGGTGTCCAATTTTGGATTTAGTTCACTATTTTGACATGGTGAACGAGTCATTGAATCGAGATATTTCATTTTGGGTTTGATTCCCATTTTTGAGTGGGTCAACTATTTGTCATATAGTAAATCGCTAGCAACGAGCATGTAAAAACACATTACTCCTGAGCATCATCTCTCCATCTAAAAAAGAAGTGGCAAGCTAATATTTCTAAATTTGAATCGAATTGACTTGGTAGGGTAGACGTGGATGCTCGTTCTCCCAAATTTTGAAAGAACCGTTAAACATCCTCTCCTCGGTGGAATTCGCCTGAGCAAATAAATGGGAGACGCGAAATTACCGTCCTATGTGGGAGACACATTAATTGGCCCGTTGTGCATCGAGGGTAGGTTCTTAACTTCATCCAAGCATGCCTTCTCCTTGGCCGAAATGTCATGTGCCGAATAATTCATAAACCATGGTCGGCAAAACATGCTCTCCTCGCCCAAAATAGCTCGCGCCCACTATTTCAAAACACGCTCTCCTCGCCCGAAATCGCTCGTGCCTACTATATTTCAAAACACGCCCTCCTCGCCTGAAATCGCTCCCGCCCACTATTTAGGGAGAAGCTAAGTTACTCTACTATCCACGACCCTCAGCACACAGACCCACGCCGAGAAGCCTAAAGGCGGGGGTAGAACTGTAACTCCCCCTCACATTTCAGACAAATGTTTCCGTAAAACGCGGTTCCACTCCTCTCCCAATTCCCCCCCATTCATACCTCGTGGGCGCCAAATCACCTTCTCCCCGGAAGCTCCCTTCTCCCGCGTCGCAAAACCTCAGCCCTTCCTCCATGGCACCCCCACCACACCAATTTCACAGCCGCCCTCCTCCGTAATGCCGGAGACGCTGTCCATTTGCTGTCATGCACTGGGCCGTGTGCCTCTTACTCCATGCTACTATAGCTGCCTCGACGACGGCCGCGTGAACCGTACCGGAGCCGATTCACCCCCGCCGTTGTTCACGGCACCGGAGCGGCTCCAACTTCGGATCCATCCAGAGTCCCGGCGCTGCTTCCCCGTAGCCGTCGACCGTCGTGACATCGCTGTTTCCCTGCCGCCGGTGGCCACCGCAACCGCGCCGGCCTCACCAACTCGGCAGCTGGACATGTCTACTTGACCATGCCGCCAGATAGGTCGCACCCTCATCTCAAATCACTTTATTTAGGCGTTAGTTGTCTGAATTTTTATTCTAGGCCAATCGATTCCCATTGGGAAGCATCACCCCTCGAGGCGGCAGAGCTCCTAGGCTGCCGGTTGGCTGGTGTCTAACGTAAGGGTGCGGGGCCGCAAGTTCGCCGCGGAAGCAGCGCATAGATGGCTATCTTAGAGTTGCGTGGGTTCAAGGTACTGCCGCCGCCAGATCTGGATGACGGGAAGTCTTTGTGGATTTGCCCGGGGGCGATGCAACCACGGCAGTGCGGTGAAGCGGGGAGCGCGGTTTTGGCCGGGGCCACGGACGGCGGAGGCAAGCTGCTCTGCTGTTGGTCTCTGGCTCTTCGAGGAAGATTCCTAACAGTGTCAGCCGGGAGGCACAAGATGTCCATCAAGCCATCCGGCGTAGATCGAACAGTACCAAAATAAAATAAAATCGCGTTACCCCAATTTAGTCTCAGTCAACAGACGTGTGACCACTCTCGTACCTTGCTGTTGATCTCTTAGTGTATTTCTTCAGATCAAAGAGATGTGTCATTCTTAACATTATGCGTTATCTGCATCTTCAGCCACACCGTCTTCCGACTCACCGCAGCTGCTCCAACAAGGGAAGCATACATGAGAAGGGAGCTATAGTCCCCACTCAACAGTTCCCTGCATCGAATGCGCGTGCCCAACATGGACAACCACAACAACTGCAGGGCCATCGACAAGTCAGCACATGATGCTCACTCCTATGGATGGCGGCCAGATAGGTTGTACCCTCATCTTACTTGTGTGCAACATTTATGGCTTTGTTATTCATCTAAGCATGGAAAATAGATTATCACATTTCACTGTATATTCATGCTGATCTCTTACGGGTCTTGTTCAGGAGTTAACGTTGTTCCATAGTTCAGATAAGATACTTGTTCTTTCGGTAATGCTGTTCCATAGTTATCATCCATTAGCCAATGGTATCCCACAGGTTGGTGATTATAGTATTACACCACTTCTAGTATTACCTATGTTATTCTTTAATACTTTTGTGTGCCATCTAGTTAATCTCGAGTACAAACGATACATATTCTGTAGCTTTCATCTTTGTTCTCCCTTTAGTTTTTGAGACCTGTTGCTGCTAGTTAACCCCAGTCCTACTATTTATGTCGTCTGCTACAAGCCCTCATTACATAAATCTAACTACTAGTTGTCTTCCATGCATGTCAGATTTAATTGCACACACTGATATATCCACAAGAACCTCACGGAGCAATGTAAAGGCCAATAAACTTGATGTCAATGATACCCAATGTGATGGAACATGTAAAGGCAGTTCTTCAGAAGACTTGCAGAAAGATGTTGAATCCTCTTCACCCCAAAAGGTCCTTGCTCTAAATTGGCCCGTGATATGGGTACAACATGCATATGTCCTGGAGTGTATCTACTCTGTTGCAATGCCATGTGCTTAGCATGCTGATCATGCATGTAAATATGTCATGCCTTCCTGTTTTTCAGTACCTATTCCATTCATGAGAACATGTTTTCAAATTCAAGTACTGTCATTCTACTCTATCGCAATTGCATCTGCTTAATTTGGACATCATGCTTCTGAATATCTTATGTATTGTTATTCATCAGTATGTACTTCATCTGTCTATAATACCATGTTTTTTTTACATTGAAGTGTTATTCTAGTGCTCTGTTGTAATGCCATCTTAGTTTCCCAATCATACACATGTATGTTGCCTTAGTTTTTTCTGTACTTATTCCGCTAGCATACAGTTTTACATTCAACTAGTGTTTTTTACTGTGTTGTCCTGTCGTATCCCTAGCTCTTACACCATACTCCCTCCGTCCGGATTACATGTTGCCGAAATGGATAAAAAAGGATGTATCTAGAACTGAAATACGCCTAGACCCATCCATTCTTTTCCAGATGGAGGGTATACATGTCAATATGTCATGCCTTTCTATTCTTCAGTACCTATTCCATCTCTCTGCCGTAGCATGTTTTATAATTGAAGCACCATTCTTCTATACAAGGCATGCAAGGGGAAGACGACCATGTTAGAATCTGAAGGGTTACAAACCAGGTCTTTGCAAAAGATCCAAACGCCAGGATATAATAAACCAACTCTAGTTTTTATAGATACTGCTCCAGCACAGAGAAACCCAGCTCCTACTGATAATAAGCAGATTCCAGTGGCCAAAGAACTCGTCCGCTCCAGTCCAGCAAAAATATGTCAACTCCATTCTAAGAAGCGTGTGCGTATCCTTGCATCATGAAATTTTATAGCATGCTGATCATATTTTCTACATGTTTCTTACCCATCTCTCTTTTAGAAAATAAGCTTAACAAATAGAAAAATTTCTGCACTGGTATTGTGTGTGAGGAAAGATTCTTGCAGGAATTCTCTGTACTCCAATGCAGATGTAAGTACCTGTTGTATATCACTATATTTTTACATCAGCATGTATTTTGTTAATCGGCGTGAATCCAACCTTTATCTGATCTAAATTTAGTTGTAGCAAAATGTATGATTAAAGGCCACAATGTTGATTTTTGTAAGGAAAATTGCCTGGTAGTTTTGCATCCTGAGCTGCATGAGTGTACTAATTCATATCAGTGGGTTTGATTACTTTGGTTATGTAGTGGGTTTTCAGAGTTTTTTTACTGTGTTGTCCTGTCGTATCCCTAGCTCTTACATCATACTCCCTCCGTCCAGATGACATGTCTCAGAAATGGATAAAACTGGATGTATCTAGAACTGAAATATGCCTAGACCCATCCATTTTTTTCCGGATGGAGGAATACATGTCAATATGTCATGCCTTTCTATTCTTCAGTACCTATTCCATCTCTGCTATAGCATGTATTATAATTGAAGCACCATTCTTCTATATAAGGCATGCAAGGGGAAGATGTCGGTGTACAAAAAAGAGGGGTACACTTTTTGTACCCCTATGACTGTGCAATGGCAGTCTGAGCCACGGGCACCACGACACCAAGCATGGCAAGGGAGGTGAGCCAGGGTAAGACCGAAGCTCGATGGAACTGAAGCAACGCCAAGAACAAGACCACAAAGAGCAAAGGGACGAAGCAGCTTCCCCCCGCAAGATCCTTGCCGGGAGCCAGCTTCAGCAGCCCCGGCAAGCCAGGGTAAGACCGAAGCTCGATGGAACTGAAGCAACGCCAAGAACAAGACCACAAAGAGCAAAGGGACGAAGCGGCTTCCCCCGGCAAGATCCTTGCCGGGAGCCAGTTTCAGCAGCCCCGGTAAGATCCTTGCCGGGGATGACTCTGGCAGCCCCGGCAAGACCCTTGTCGTGGCAGCTCGCCCCACACCTACGAAGCGGATCACCCTTGAGTCCACTGCCCCCATGGGGCAAGGATTCGGGAGATATCCCCGTGGTGGCATGCAGATCTTTGTGAAGACATTCAAGGACAGATACGCACACTAAGAAGACGGCGACCCTTGGCGGGATCCCAGCTAAGGAGGAGCACAAGACCTCTGGCAAGCACCTCGCCGGAGATGAAAGTAGGCGCCGCAGAAAGACCCTTGCGGTTGTCTTCGGCAAGGCCCTTGACGAAGACACCCGCAGGGCTACCATCAGGCCCGCACCAACTACGCATCCACCGCCCCATTCAGCTACCGACCCAACCAGCTGGGCAGGCACCTGCGTGGCAACATGCAGATCTTCGTGGAGACCCACCATTGCGCCACCTCAGCTGCCTGCCTGCCTACTTGGCATCTCAGGCACCGCTAGCCAGGGCGCGTGTCAACACAAGAAGGAGCGGCGACGGACAAGATGGATGTCTCCCCCGTCCCCGATAAAGCAAGGACACCTAAGCAAGACGCATTAAATGCGCCTTGTCATGTAATGCGAGGGATAACCTCGCGTCACTGTACCCTTTCCACCTCCTGTGTGCCACTGTGGCAACCCCTTTTCCCTATAAAAGGAGGCCCGAGGCGACTAGGAGAAGGATTTTGGCTCTTTAGAACTCGTCACGACTCGGCTTTTTGGAGCTCCTCACGCCCCATAGCCAGCTGAAGAACACAAGCATATAATCCACCAAAGCAGGAGTAGGGTTTTACACATCTTTGCGGCCCGAACCTGGGTAAAGGAACCGTGTGCTAACTGTTGGATCCGCTCTTCTCTCAACTCCGGGCCCCGCAACTGTAGTAGGGATTCTTGTGATCCCATATGTGTCGTTCCAAATACACCGACATCTTTGGCGCGCCAGGTAGGGGCCGCAGTTGTGAGAATCGGCTTTAGCAGTCAGTTCGACGCTTCTTCATCATCATGGCGCCCAAGAAGAAGACGACGGTGGCGGTTGGCCAGTCGGAGGCCAGACAGCTCGCCCCGACGCGGGCGAGCAGCGGACCGGTCGCGGAAACGACCCGGGGCGCTGCTCACGAAAACCAACGCCATCCCAGTAGCCGGAGTTTGGGAGGTGGCAATGTTTGTGCACCCGGTAACAGGCTACACACCGCAAGGTCCAAGGACGGAGCCGGGCACTCCGCGAGTGGCGTGGGGCCTTCCAAGGTCGCTGCTGCATCACCCGAAGGTGACGCAAGGGCCTCCAGGACTCCCATGCCGGCGCCCACAGCACGCTCCTCCCAAGTAGCGTACAACGAGCGGCGTCATCACGCCGAAGATCCCGGGCGTCGCCACGGGAAGAGCCCCGAGCGCCACTCCCGGGATGTAGAAGACCTGCCCGCCCGCCGGAGTGTTGGTGGAAATGGCATGCGACCGCAGGATCGTGACGGAGCTCCTCCTGACACGGTCAGGGGTCAAAGCGCGTCGCGGTCCGTGCAGGTTTCGCTACCGCTAACCCCCGCCGAAGCCCTGGCACGCACAGTTGGTCTTCGACTTTCCTCCCATTACGGGGAAACTCGGCGAATGGGGAGCCACCATCCGAAGCCTTGTTGCAGTCGCCAACAAGGATGAACCAAATCCAGCGGAGCTCCCAGGTCGACGCTCCGATGGAGTCCCATGCACCGGTGGCGGGAGGACCGGCAGCGTCGTGGCTACGGTGCATTCACCTCCTCCTCGCCCGGTACCGCGTGTGTCGACGCGTCGAGACGTCGCGGGGGACGCCATCTCCATAGCATCGTCCGACCCACAGATCCACGGCGACCAGCGTCAAGTTCTTCAGGAGTGAGCTCATGAAGACGCTCGAATCACCATCGAGCGCCGGTGTGGAGCGCGCCACCAGTCAGACAGGCGAGCGGGGCCTGCTGTGGACCGCCCAGCACCGGAGAGCCCTGGAGGTCTACCTTATGAGGTAGGCTATCCGGCTTTTACCCGCGAGCTGCGGCAGTTCCAGTGGCCCTCTCACCGCACCTTCAAGCCTGACGTTGGCGAGAGGTACAACGGCAAGACCCACCCGTCGGAGTTCCTCAGCATCTACACCATCGCGATGCAAGCTGTCGGAGCTCGCGACCATAAGGTGCTTGCGAATTACTTTCCGTTGGCTCTTAAACCCAACGCCATGTCATGGTTGATGCACTTGCCGGTAGACTCTATTTCCTCCTGGTCGGATTTGTGCGATGACTTTGTTGGCACCTTTACTGGAGGTCACCAAGCCCATGGCCAAGCAAGTGACTTGCACGTCATACCCCAGAAGGAAGGCGAGAGTCTACGCAAGTACATACAGAGGTTCAGCTGGGTACAGTACAATATCCCCGATGTTCACCCTACCGCCATCATCAGCGCGTTCCATCAGAACGTGCATAACCGCAAGATGCGTGAAGAACTGGCGATGACCAAGGTGAAAGATGTGGCGGAGCACTATGTTCTTGCTGACAGATGTGCCCGGGCTGAAGAGGGAAGGAAGTACCCCGGCGAAGATGCCGACGCGGAAACCGACTCTTCAGATGACGACACTACCGCCCCGGCAAAGAAAGGCCGGAACCGCAACAGGAAGCGCAAGGGTAAAGCCGTGCTTGCCGTCGAGGGATCTGATGACACCGGCTCCGCCAAGAAAACCAAAGTGGGTGACCCCTGCTAGGAAATTGCCGGGTGTGTCGCCTGTTGGGCCTTGGCAGCTGTCGAGAAGCCAGGAAACTCCAGCAAGCGATACTGCAAGATCCATCACACAAGGGCCATGATCTCTAGGACTGCCGACAGGTTGAGCTCCTCGCTGAGAAGCAGAGGGCTGAATACGAGAGGCATCACAAGGAGAAGGGCCAGGACGGTGCTGAGGGGTCCGGCAACAAGCGTGACGGCCAAGCAGGCCGTCGCGACAAGGATAAACAACTGGAGAGGCCTACCCGGGGCTGCGACAGAAGGCGAGAAGACGACGATCATGAAGAGGACGACGAGTCCGGCGACCAAGAGTTTCAGAAGGCTACGGAGGCCATGTGCGTCGATGGCGGTGCCTCGCTGCATACTTCTCACCACCAACTTAAACAATGGGCGCGCGAGATTACAGCGGCAGAGCCGTCGTCCGGTGCCCAAAAGCCGCTGAAATGGTCCAGCACACCTATCATTTTTGACACTGAGGATCATCCTGATCGCACTACTACAGTCGGGTGCTTGTCGTTGTTGGTTTCACAGACAATACGCAACCTCAAGGTGACAAAGATGCTAGTCGATGTCGGGGCCGGCCTGAACCTACTCTCGCCCATCGTGATCGAGAAGCTACAAATTCCTGAGGGAGACCTCGAAGATACGGGCATGTTTCAGGGGGTCAACCCGGGGAGAAGTCAACCAAAGGGGAAGGTCACGCTGCCCATGACTTTTGGGAGTGATCTGAATTACAGGACAGAAAGGATTGTGTTCGATGTTGCCAAGATCCCCCTGCCTTACAACGGGATCCTTGGCCGCCCAGCGCTGGCCAAGTTCATGGCAGCGTCACACTACGCCTACAACACCCTGAAGATGCCAGGGCCTGTGACGATCATCACCATCCCCTCCGATAAGAAAGATGCGCTGATTTGCGCTGACCAACTGTACCAGCAAGCAGTTGCAGCAGCTGCCGCTACGAGGGCACTTGCTCCTGCCACTGGAGCCCCGAGAGGGAAGAAGAAGAAGGCCGGTGAGACGTCAGACACCCACTCCGGCAAGCGCACCTCTTCGGAGTGCTGTGCTCCCGTCGAGGACGTGCCCGAGAGCTTCACCAGAAAGAAGAAGACCGGTGAGACCTCGGACACCCACTCCGGCAAGCGCACCTCTTCGGAGTGTCACGCTCCCATCGAGGACGTGCCAGAGAGCTCCACCGGCAGAAAAAGAGGTCCAGGGCCACGCCGCCGAAACCAAGAAGGTTTCCGTTAAGGAGGACGGCACAGGAGGGGCTTTCACCATAAGCTCCTCCCTTGACGACAAATAGGAAGACGCGCTCGTCACCTTCCCGCGGGCGAATGTCGACGTGTTTGCATGGCAAGCATCCGACATCCCCGGCATTCCCAGGGAGGTGATTGAGCACCACCTTGCTGTCTGTCCACACGCGCGGCCCGTCAAGCAGAAGGTCAGGAAGCAAGCTTTGGAACGGCAAGAGTTCATGACAGAGGAGATCCGGAAATTGGAAGCTGCGGGTTTGGTAAGAGGAGTGCTCCATCCAACGTGGTTGGCCAATCCAGTGGTAGTGCACAAGGCAAATGGGCAGTGGAGGCTGTGTATTGATTACATAGATATCAATAAAGCTTGTCCCAAGGACCCCTTCCCATTGCCACGCATCGACCAGATTGTTGACTCCACGGCTGGGTGTGACCTATTATCATTCCTCGATGCCTACTCGGGCTACCATCAGATCTTCATGGCGAGAGAAGACGAAGAGAAGACATCATTCATCACCCCATGTGGTACGTACTATTTCGTACGAATGCCTTTTGGGTTGAAGAGTGCTGGCTCGACGTTTGCAAGGGCAGTCCAGATTGGTTTTGAACCCCAGCTCCATAGAAATATGGAGGCTTATATGGATGATATAGTGGTCAAAACCAAGAATAGGGCAACCCTTGTACCGTATTTACAGGAAACATTTGTCAACCTACGCAAGATCAACCTCAAGCTGAACCCTGAGAAGTGCGTCTTCGGCGTCCCGTCCGGCAAGCTTCTCGGGTTCTTTGTGTCGCGGCATGGGATAGAGGCCAATCCGGACAAGATCAAAGCTAGAGAGCAGATTGAAGCACCCAAACGGGTCAAAGATGTGCGTCGGCTAGCTGGCTGCGTTGCCGCCATGAGCAGATTCATTTCCAAGTCTGCCGAGCGCGCCCTTCCCTTTTTCAAGATTTTGAAAAAGGCGGGCCCAATGGAATGGACGCCAGAAGCTAAAGCAGCATTACAAGATTTGAAGAGGTACCTTTCCTCGACGCCAATACTAGTTGCGCCTAGGCCACATGAACCGTTGCTGCTATACTTGGCGGCAACAAACCAGGTGGTCAGCGCCGCGCTAGTGGCACAGAGAGAAATGGATGATGAGGTGATAGCAGCGACAGAGCCTGATGCCACTGGTGCAGAGACGACACGGCCGGTTGGAGTGCAGCCAAAGAAGAAAATGATGCAGCACCCGGTCTACTTTGTTAGCTCCCTCTTGCACGGGGCTAGATCAAGGTACTCCGGTGTGCAGAAATTGCTCTTCGGCCTTCTTATGGCCTTGAGGAAGCTGCGTCACTACTTTTAGGCGCACGAGATCACTGTCGTCACTCGCCTCCCTCTACAACGGATATTGCACAATCCAGATGCAATGGGAAGAATTGTAGAGTGGGCACTGGAGGTTGTCCAGCTTTGGCCTCAAGTTTGAAAGTACCTCGACGATTAAAAGCCGAGTCCTGGCGGAGTTCGTTGCAGAATGGACCGCGACGCGTGATGAAGAAGTCCAAGAAACTGCACTCCCTGGCAAAGAGGCGAGTTGCAACTAGATCATGTACTTTGACGGAGCTTTCTCCTTACAGGGCACCAGTGCTGGCGTACCGCTGGTCCCGCCCACTCGAGAACACCTCAAGTATGTGGTCCAGATGCACTTCCCTAGGGAGGTATCAATGAACAACACTCCTGAGTACGAGGGGCTGCTTGCTAGTCTTAGGATCGCGGCAGACCTCGGAATCAAGAAGCTCATTGTCAGGGGCGACTCGCAGCTTGTCGTCAAACAAGTCAACAAGGATTATCAGAGCCCGTTGATGAAGGCCTACGTCGATGAAGAGAGAAAGTTGGAAGAGCGCTTTGATGGTATACAGGCAGAGCACGTTCCCCGAGCGGAGAACGACATCGCCGATTACCTGTCAAAGTGCGCTGCCCTCAAGCTACCTGTGGAACTAGGTACCTTTGTGCTTCAGCTTTCTCAGCCATCCGTTGATCCATCAACAGAGCAGAACAAGAGGAGGAAATCAGGTCCCGGCAAGTACTTTCCCGCCAAGCTCCCCAGAGCCGCCGGCAAGGATGTTGCCGGAGACACTGAGCCCGCCACTGGACGGCTAGCTCCGACGGAGCGTCAAGCTCTTGCCGTCGAGACAGCCGCTCCTATCACAGAGGAAATGCCTTTAGTCCTCGCCGTCGAGCCCCATGCTCCAGTGTGGGCACATCATACCGTACGATTCCTCCAAACTGGGGAACTTCCTGAGGAGCAGGAAGAAGCGGAAAAAGTAGCCCATCGGTCTGATATGTACCAGTCCGTCGATGACGTCCTATACAGAAAGAGACCGAACGACGTGAAATTCAAGTGTATCCCTCGAGAGGAAGGACTGGGGCTATTGGCAGAGATACATGGAGGCATATGTGGATCCCACATAGGGTCAAGAGCCCTTGCCGGCAAGGCGTTCCGGCAATGCTTCTTCTGGCCCACTACCCTCCAGGATGTGACGCCACTGGTCACCAGGTGTGAAGCGTGCCAGTTTCATTCAAAGAAACTTCATCAACCAGCTCAAGCCCTTCAAACCATTCTTCTCTCCTGGACCTTCTCGGTCTGGGGGCTCGACATACTGGGCCCTTTCCCCCGCGCTGTTGGGGGCATTGAGTACTTGTACGTTGCAATCGACAAGTACACAAAGTGGCCGGAGGTGGAGGCAGTGAGGAAGGTCACATCTCTCTCAGCCATCAAGTTCTTCAAGGGACTAGTGTGCCGTTTTGGTGTACCCAACAGGGTCATCACCGACAATGGCACGCAGTTCACAAGCCGCACCTTCATGCAATATACCCAAGGCCTCGGCAGCAAAGTCTGTTTCCCTTCCGTTGCTCACCCCCAGAGCAATGGTCAAGTTGAGAGGGCAAATGCTGAAGTGCTGCGAGGATTAAGGACAAAGGCCTTTGACAGGCTAGACAAGAGTGGGAGGCGCTGGATTGATGAGTTGCCAACGGTTCATTGGTCGATCATAATGACGCCAAATCGAGCCACCAGCCAGACACCATTTGCCCTGATATATGGGGCAGAAGCAGTTCTCCCCACTGAATTCATATATGGGTCACCTCGAGTGCTCGCTTATGATGAGCTTGAGCAAGAGCAACTGCGGCAAGATGACGCAATGCTCCTTGAGGAAGATCGTCTTCGGGCGGCTGTGAGAGCAGCATGCTACCAGCAGGCCTTGCGCCACTACCATAGCCGCAAGGTCCATGCCCGAAGCCTTGAGGAAGGCGACCTTGTTCTTCGGCGCGTTCAATCGGCCAAGAATACAAACAAGTTGACGCCAAAGTGGGAAGGCCCTTATCGGGTAATACGAGTCACCAGGCCTGGTGCAGTCCGCCTGGAGACCAAAAATGTCGTTCCGGTGAGCAATTCCTGGAACATTGAGCATCTTCGCAAGTTTTACCCATAAGGCATGGCTTGCCGGGCCCCTCGGCAAGCCACCCTTTTGTACAAGCCTTGCCGGCAAGGCATGTAACCCTTTGTACAAAGCCAGGCACAGACCCTGAGCATAAATAAATGAAGCGCTGGTGCCCTATGTTATAGCATGCATGCTGAGTCGAGTCTCGTCCTTGGTTAGGGTTGATAGTGCTTAGCGGCGGCTAACCCCTAGCTTAGAGGTCGAGTTTGCGTCTCTATGTCTTTCCTCTATCTCCTTTGGTTCACAGGATGCACAGACATCCTTGCCGAAGCCACTTGGGGAGAAGAAAGAGGAACAAATCAGCATCAAGGCCCCGACAAGCCAGTGTTGCCCGGGGCTACAAGAGCAAAGATTCACCCACGGCGAACCAGGGTTGCCGGGGGCTGCAGCTTCAGATAAGTTCCTCATCCCCTATCATGCATTCCATTATGGACTAAGGTATGTGAAACCTCGTTCTTTTCCTTAAGCTACCGTGTTCCCATAAATCTAGGCCCTAGGGCTCGTTCCTTGGACTAAGTTTGGTCGTAGTCACGGCAGCGAAAGGGTAAGACGAGGAGCCTAAGCCCACTTCATCCCTGCCTCCGCCAAGGGCGTGAGAAAGGTTGAGCGAAGTAGGGAGATGGCAAGGCCTGTTGCCGGGCGAGAAAATGTTTATCTTAGAGATATCAGGGATTTATTCCCTGTTGTGGGTTCTACCTGCGAACAAATGACCCGGCAAACATCCCTTTTTCATTAAAAACATTCCATTCAGGTACAACCCATAGGGAATGAAAAACATGAACAGGGGGATTACAAGTTCTAAATTTGACAGGCGCCCGAAGGCTTACAAACTAAAAAGAGATAAGATGCGCGTAATGCCTTTCTTGTCCCTCTCCTCGGGAGGTAGGTCAAGGAGGCGAGAAGGGCAAAAGGGGCGCCTAGGCGAGCTACGGGTGGCAGAAGACACCAAGAGGACATCTTGGTGGCCGCCCAAGGGCTGGATGGTGATGGCGGCGCCGGAAGTAGAGCTCGAAGACGAGGCGGTAGGACGTCAGTACGCTTCGAAGGCATCGCTGCCGCATACTCCGACATGACAACCTTGCCGCCCGCCTTCTTCCTCTTCCTCTTCCGCAGCCTCCCTACGCCAGCCGCCAAGGGGACGGCCCCAAGAAGTTCAAGGAGCCGGCGACGCGGATAATGGTGTCGCCGGTGCCACCAGGAGCGGCGCCCGACACCTAGTCGGACCCGTCATCCTGCCGTCCACCGCCCTCGTCGTCGCTGCCGCTGTCCTCCTCGTCACCGTCGTTCGAGGAGGAGTCTTCGTCGTCGGAGGAGCTCTCCACGCAGCACCTTGCACGAGTCCCAAAGTGCCCGAATACCTTGACGGAGAGAAGGCCACCCTCCATCAACTTAAAATGGAGAGTGAGCCCATCCGTCAGGCTGTGGATGCGAGCAAACGTCTTCCATCCCAGACGAAGATACATCACATGAGGAGCGGGGAAGTCGACACGGACTCGCGTGCCACTGATCCCGCAGCCCCTCATGTGCAGCCGCAGCGACTCCGGCGGGTCCAGCTCCATCTCCCACGCAAATGTGGTCAGGAGACGAAGGCGACGGCGTGGCGGGCTCCACAAAATGACGAAGAACTCGCAAGGGTCATCCCCAACATGGCCCTCCACTGAAGGAGGAGCTGCTGGCGGGGGTGAGGCCGGCGGGCCGCCCCGTCCTCCTCTTCCCCGAGCGCCCCGGCCTCGCCCCCTACCCCTTCCCCTCGTGGCCGGCTCTGCCACTGCGGGTGCAGGTGAAGGAGGGACGCGTTGTCGAGCGGCGACCCTCGCCCCCACCGTTGAAGGACCGGGATTTCCTCTCTCCATGGCGAACGGAAGAGAGGAGCAGAAGCTGAAGGAGAAAGAAGATGGGAAGTGCGGGGCGCCGTCCCTCCCCTCCCGCTCTTTATAAAGGGGCAGGGCTGGGGCTCGACCGCCCCGCTCGGCCAATCAAGACACAGAAGGTGCAGGGAGCCGGGACCGACCCGCCGCCCCAACCAGCGACGGCCCGGTTTCCCGCCTCCACCGTTTGCCACCCCAAGCGCATGGGAGGCACGTGGCAGACGTGCAGAACCGGGGGAACGGGTGAGGCGACCTCTCCCCACCCCGTGATCGTGGGGAGTGGATGCCTTGAGGACCGCGCCTAAGCCCCATTCAGTAAATGGGCCCCACCTCCACGCCTCCCACCGTTTACGGGGAAGGCGCGAAGCCGCCTCCTTTCACATTTACTGCGACGTGACGCATGCTTGCGGAAACCGCCCCGCGCATGTCGTCCACGTCACGCACGACCCTCCACCCCGCGCCATGCGCGCGGGTCATGGGAGGCGCAGCGCGCGGAAAATCTTACCACGGTGAAAACCGTCCTGCCTGCCCGCGCACCGTTCTGGGCCTGGCCCAACAACGCATCACGCTTATATGTGGCCCAGGCCCGAGGGCTCCTGTCGGTGTACAAAAAAGAGGGGTACACTTTTTGTACCCCTATGACTATGCACGGGCAGTCTGAGCCGCGGGCACCACCACACCAAGCATGGCAAGGGAGGTGAGCCAGGGTAAGACCGAAGCTCGATGGAACTGAAGCAACGCCAAGAACAAGACCACAAAGAACAAAGGGACGAAGCAGCTTCCCCCGACAAGATCCTTGCCGGGAGGCAGTTTCAGCAGCCCCGACAAGATCCTTGCCGGGGACGGCTCTGGCAGCCCCGGCAAGACCCTTCCCGTGGCAGCTCGCCCCACGCCTACAGAGCGGATCACCCTTGAGTCCACTGCCCCCATGGGGCAAGGATTCGGGAGATATCCCCGTGGTGGCATGCAGATATTTGAGAAGACATTCAAGGACAGATACGCACACTAAGAAGACGACGACCCTTGGCGGGATCCCAGCCAAGGACGACCACAAAACCTCCGGCAAGCACCTTGCAGGAGATGACAGCAAGCGCCGCGGCAAGACCCTTGCGGGTGTCTTCGGCAAGGCCCTTGCCGAAGACACCCGCAGGGCCACCATCAGGCCCGCACCAACTACGCATCCAGCGCCCCATGCAGCTACCGACCCAACCAGCTGGGCAGGCACCTGCGTGGCAACATGCAGATCTTCGTGGAGACCCACCATTGCGCCACCTCAGCTGCATGCCTGCCTACATGGCATCTCAGGCACCGCTGGCCAGGGCGCGTGTCAACACAAGAAGGAGCGGCGACGGACAAGATGGATGTCTCCCCCGTCCCCGATAAAGCAAGGACACCTAAGGAAGATGCATTAAATGTGCCTTGTCATGTAATGTGAGGGATAACCTCGCGTCACTGTACCCTTTCCACCTCCTGTGTGCCACTGTGGCAACCCCTTTTCCCTATAAAAGGAGGCCCGAGGCGACTAGGAGAACGATTTCGGCTCTTTAGAACACCTCATGACTCGGCTTTTTGGAGCTCCTCACGCCCCATAGCCAGCTGAAGAACACAAGCATATAATCCACCAAAGCAGGAGTAGGGTTTTACGCATCTTTGTGGCCCGAACCTGGGTAAAGGAACCGTGTGCTAACTGTTGGATCCGCTCTTCTCTCAACCCCGCGCCCGGCAACCGTAGTAGGGATTCTTGTGATCCCATAGGTGTGGTTCCAAATACACCGACAGAAGACGGCTATGTTAGAATCTGAAGGGTTACAAACCAGGTCTTTGCAAAAGATCCAAATGCTAGTATATAATAAACCAACTCCATTTTTCATAGATACTGCTCCAGCACAGAGAAACCCAACTCCCTTTGATAATAAGTAGATTCTAGTGGCCAAAGAACTACTCCGCTCCAGTCCAGCAAAAGAATGTCAACTCCATTCTAAGAAGCGTGTGCGTATCCTCGCATCATGAAATTTTATAGCATTCTGATCATATTTTCAACATGTTTCTTACCCATCTTTCTTTTAGAAAATCAGGTTAAATGATAGAAGATTTCCTTCATTGGCATTGTATTCGAGGAAAATATCTTGCGAGAATTCTATGTGCTCCAATGCTGATGTAAGTACTTGTTGTATATCATTATATTTTTACATCAGCTTGTATTTTATTAATCGGCATGAATCCAACCTTTGTATGATCTAAAATTAGTTGTAGCAAAATGTTAAAGGCGCCAATGTTGATTTTTGTAAAGAAAACTGCCTGGTAGTTTTGCATACTGAGCTGCATGAGTGTACTATCTCATATCATGCACATTACTGAATTGTAGTGATGATCTGGTTGCCCATTCATTCATTGTGTCAATGTTGCTTTCGCATTACCTTACCTGGCTGATGATAGCTGTGCCATATTGTGTTAATTTGGTGTTGGCTAGTTGCCCAAACGTTCGTTGTGCCAATGTTGCTTTCCTATTATCTGACTTGGCCAATGATAGCAATGCTAGTGTCTTAATTTGGTGTAGGCTCTGAAGATAAGAAGACAAACTCTGAAAACAGCAAGGCAACCCCGTTGTTTATTTCCAATAAATCTAGGCCAGGTAATATGCCAATAACTCATGATTAATCTGTTTGGTTCCCCTCCTAATTTATGTTATGATGCAGTGGTCGAGACACTCTCTACTATCAATAATACAAGCCTGCCAAAATCGCCATCTGAATCTATTCAGTATCCTCTATCTCGAATGCAACGGAAAAAATGTATGTTTGTGAACCAATTAATGGCTGAAGGAATGATGGAAATGGTGGAGGAATCAGAGGTGCAGAGTCGTGCGACACAACAACTGATCAATATTTTTAGAGACAGTGTAGCAAAGCAGCAAGAACTTGCCCACATGCTTATGGGCGTCATCCGTGCTGAGGTTGCAGATTGTGACGTTGTAGATCGTTAGGTTCTGTTCATTTATTTGCACTGGCATCAATCTTTGATTGCCCAGTGGATGTAATTTCCTGTAATATATGCTGGATGTGCAACGTTTTTCCTTGTATGCCCTACCTTTGCTTGATCGGTTTTGATCCTGTGTATAATTGCTCGTCGTAATGGGCTCAAATTATCTAACTTTAGTGGACCCATTAAGTTAATGGGACGTTACCAGGCCAAAAGTTAATGGTCGGCCCTCTTAACTCCCGGGTCGTTAACAAGCTGACATCAAAGCGGGCAATAGGTGTGCCCAATTGATTTCACGGGCCGTTAATAGGTTGTTACTAAGTTCGGGCTACATATGGCCCAACTATACTATGGGCCTTTAGCAGGCCGAAAGAGAATGCGGGCTTGTACTGGACCATGAAGAGCATGGGCCGCTGAGAGGCCGAAAGTCAGGTCGTATTGTAAATGGCCCAACTGTGTTGTGGGCCTTTAGCAGACTGAAAGAGAAACCAGGCTGGTATTGGACCATGAAGGGCATGGGCCGTTAAAATGCCAAAACTCAGGTCCGACTACAAATGGCCCAACTCATTTATGGTCCGTTAATAGGCTAAAAGGCACACATGACCGAGAATTGGCCAAATACTTAAATTGGTTGCTAAAAGGCCAAAACTCAGGTCCGACTACAAATGGCCCAACAGATATATGGGCCGTCACCAGGCTGAAAGACACACTAGGCCGGAAATTGGCCCAACAATTAAATGGGTCGCTAAAAGGCCGAAACTCAGGACCGACTACAAATGGCCCAACTGATTTATGGGCCGTCAACAGGCTGAAAGACACACTGGGCGAGAAATTAGCCCAATATTTAAATGGGTCGCTAAAAGGCCGAAAGATGTACATCGTGAAAATTGGCCCATCCACTGAATGGGCCGTTAACAGGCCGAAATCTCATCGGGCCGATATTGAGCCCAAATATATAGCAGGCTGTTAACGGGCTCGAACTGACGATGGGCTGCAATGGTGTCAAATCTTTAATGGGCCGTTGACGGGCCGAGTTGGCACATCTCATATGGGCCGTGGGCTTAAATGGACCTAACACCAGTAGGCCTTATATGGGCCGGCCTGCTACTTTTTACTGGGCCAGCCATTTTCACCGAATGGGCCACTGTTGGGCCGTGACACGTGTCGACCAATCATAGGCGCCTCCTATCCAATGAGTGGATGACATCTGTCCCAACAGTGAGGCAGCACATGTTTCCTCCGGCCAATGATGACTTTACCCATGGAAAATCCCCATTGGTCGGGGCTGTTAACGGGTTATCGGATCCAAAACCAGACCCGATAGCTTAACGGTGTTCCGTTACGATGGATGCCACGTGTCGGTCACCCTTGACGAAAGCACTTCTGTGACGCGCGATTTATCGTCATGGAAGTGGACACTTCCGTGATGATAATTTTGGTAATGTCATGGAACACTTCTACGATAGCACATGTATGACTATCTTGATTCTGTCATAAATTTGTCATGGATGTACATGTATGACAGAAGACGTGACCTATTGTGACAAACACGTATCATCACGGAAGTGTATTTTTTTGTAGTGCATGGCCATCGCCCACGAAGGAATTGCCTCACTAGGGTAGATCTTCATGAAGTAGGTGATCTCCTTGCCCTTACAAACTCCTTGGTTCAACTCCACAATCTTGTCGGAGGCTCCCAAGTGACACCTAACCAATCTAGCAGACACCACTCTTCAAAAGGTAACAAACAATGTGTTGATAATGAACTCCTTGCTCAAATGCTTCAAATGATAGTCTCCCCAACACTCAAACAGATCCTCACATATTTGGATATGGTGGAATAATATATTGATTGGAAATCAACTTGGGGAAGGCTAGAGAACAAGATTCTTGTGGTTGGAATGGAATATCTTGATCTCAACACTTGAGTATGTGGCTCTCCCTCAGAAAATGAGTAATGAAAGTGTAGGCTTGTTCTGATGGCTCTCTCCACGAATGAAGAGGGGGTGGAGGAGTATATGTAGCCTCCACACAAAATCCAACCATTACACACATTTTGGCCAACACGATGGGACCGATTCAGTGAACTCGGTCTGGCCGAAAGGTTCAAATAGGTGAACATTAGGAATCTCGGTGGGACCTACTAGGACATCTCGGTGAGACCAAAGGCTAGGTTTAGGTCATCAGAGAGTTGGCAAGGTAAACTCAGTGTGATGGATTAATGAACTCGGTATTACCGAAAAAATAAACCTGTAACAGAGAGCTTATAGAGCCATCTCGGTGAGACCAAAAGCCTCTATCGGTGAGACCGAAATGTTAGGGTTTATGGCTCTGGCTAAGTCAAAGGAAACTCGGTGGGACTGAATATGAAAATCTGTGAGTCCGAGTTTGGCATTTTGGTTTTGACTTGTTTGGAGTGGAGAGGTTGTGTGAGGGTTTTGGAGCATATCATCGAGAATTGTGAACAACCAACTCGTTAAGCAACACCTCATCCCCTTTTAATAGTATTGGCTTTCCTAAGGACTCAATGTGATTTTGGATCACTAAAAGTGAAAAGGTAGAGTCTTGAGCATTTGGCAAACTTGCTTCCTTAGATTTTGAGGGGTCCACATCTCCACAATAGCCATGTCAGTCATTGAACTTTCCTGAAATATTTAGCTTGAAGAATCATTAGTTCAATGAGCTATATCTTGTTATAAATTACCAAAACCATCCGAGGATTACTTGCACTTTCACAAAATCATAATCTTGATCTATGCCAACCCAAAAAACACGTTCGGAGACACCTGTAGAGCATCTTTATAATCACCCAGTTACATTGTGACATTTGATAGCACACAAGGTGTTCCTCTGGTACTCGGGAGTTGCATAATCTCATAGTCAGAGGAACATGTATAAGTCATGAAGAAAGAAATAACAATAAAAATAAATGATCATAAAACTAAGCTAACGGATGGGTCTTGTCCATCACATCATTCTCTAATGATGTGATCCTGTTCATCAAATGACAACACATGTCTATGGTCAGGAAACATAACCATCTTTGATCAACTAGCTAGTCAAATAGAGGCATACTAGGGACACTCTGTTTTTATGTATTCACACATGTACCAAGTTTCCGGCTAATACAATTCTAGCATGAATAATAAACATTTATCATGATATAAGGAAATATAAATAACAACTTTATTATTGCCTCTAGCGCATATTTCCTTCAGTCTCCCACTCGCACTAGAGTCAATAATCTAGATTGTATAGTAATGATTCTAACACCCATCTAGTCTTGGAGCTGATCATGTTTTGCTCTGGAAGAGGCCTAGTCAACGGGTCACCAACATTCATATCCATATGTATTTTGCAGATCTCCATGTCTTCCTCCTTGAATTGATCATGGATGGAATTGAAGCGTCTCTTGATGTGCTTGGTTCTCTTGTGAAACCTGGATTCCTTCGCCAAGGCAATTGCTCCAGTGTTGTCACAAAATATTTCCATTGGACCCGATGCACTAGGTATTACACCTAGATTGGATATGAACTCCTTCATCCAGACTCCTTCATTTTATGCTTCCGAAGCAGCGATGTACTCTGCTTCACACGTAGATCCCGCCCACGACGCTATGCTTGGAACTGCACCAATTGACGGCTCCACCGTTCAATAAAAATATGTATCCGGTTTGTGACTTAGAGTCGTCCGGATCAGTGTCAAAGCTAGCATCGACATAACTGTTTACGACAAGATCTTTGTCACCTCCATAAACGAGACACATATACTTAGTCCTTTTCAGGTACTTCAGGATGTTCTTGACCGCTGTCCTGTGATCCACTCCTGGATTACTTTGGTACCTCCCAGCTAGACTTATAGCAAGGCACACATGAGGTCTCGTACACAACATTGCATACATGATAGAACCTATGGCTAAGGCATAGGGAATGACTTCCATTTTCTCTTTATCTTCTGTAGTGGTCGGGAATTGAGTCTGACTCAACTTCACACCTTGTAACACAGGCAAGAACTCTTTCTTTGATGGATCCATTTTGAATTTCTTCAAAATTTTATCAAGGTATGTGCTTTGTAAAAGTCCAATTAAGTGTCTTGATCTATCTCTATAGATCTTGATGCTCTCTCTCTCTCTCTCTCTCTCTCTCTCTCTCTCTCTATATATATATATATATATATATATATATATATATATATATATATATATATATATATATATATATATATATATATATATATATATATATATATATATATATATAAGCAGCTTCACCAAGGTCGTTCATTGAAAAATTCTTATTCAAGTACCCTTCTACGCCAGCCAATTTTTTTACATCATTTCCAATCAACAATATGTCATCCACATATAATATCAAAAATGGTACATAGCTCCCACCCACTATCTTGTAAATACAGGCTTCTCCGAAAGTCTGTATAAAACCATATGCTTTGATCACCTCATCAAAGGGTATATTCCAACTCCGAGATGCTTGCACCAGTCCATAGTTGGATCGCTGGAGCTTGCACACTTTGTTGGCACCTTTAGGATCGACAAAACCTTCTTGTTGCATCATATACAATTCTTCTTTGAGAAATCCATGAAGGAATGCAGTTTTGACATCCATTTACCAGATTTCATAGTCATAAAATGCGCCATTTTCTAACATGATTCAGAGAGACTTAAGAATCACTACGGTGAGAAGGTCTCATCGTAGTCAACTCCTTGAACTTGTCGAAAACTCTTCGCAACAAGTCGAGCTTTGTAGACAGTAACATTACCATTAGCGCCAGTCTTCTTCTTAAAGATCCATATATTTTCAATGGCTTGCTGATCATCGGGCAAGTCAACCAAAGTCCACACTTTTTTCTAATACATCGATCCCATCTCAGATTTCATGGCCTCAAGCCATTTTGCAGAATTGGGGCTCATCATCGCTTCCTCATAGTTTGTAGCTTCGTCATGGTCGAGTAACGTGACTTTCAAAACATGATTACCGTACCACTCTAGTGCGGCACGTTGTCTGGTTGACCTACGTGGTTTGGTAGTAACTTGATCTGAAGTTTCATGATCATCATTAGCTTCCTCACAAATTGGTGTAGGCATCACGGGAACAATTTTCTGTGACGAGCCATTCTCCAATTCGAGAGAAGGTACAATTACGTCATCAAGTTCTACTTTCCTCCCACTCACTTCTTTTGAGAGAAACTCCTTCTCTACAAAGGATCCATTCTTACCAACAAAAATCTTGCCTTCGGATCTGTGATAGAAGGCATACCCAACCGTTTCTTTTGGGTATCCTATGAAGACACACTTCTCCGATTTAGGTTCCAGCTTACCAGGCTGAAGCTTTTTCACATAAGCATCGCAACCCCAAACTTTAAGAACCGACAGCTTAGGTTTCATGCCAAACCACGGTTCATACGGTGTCGTCTCAACTGATTTAGATGGTGCCCTATTTAACGTGAATGTAGTTGTCTCTAAGGCATAACCCCAAAACAATAGTGGTAAATCGGTAAGAGACATCATGGATTGCACCATATCTAACAAAGTACGATTGCGACGTTCGGACACACCACTAGACAGTGGTGTTCCAGGTGGCGTGATCTCTGAAACTATTCCACATTGTTTCAAATGAAGACCAAACTCGTAACTCAAACATTCGCCTCTGTGATCAGATCGTAGAAACTTTATTTTATTGTTATGATGATTCTCTACTTCACTCCAAAATTCTTTGAACTTTTCAAATGTTTCAGACTTATGTTTCATTAAGTAGATATACCAATATCTGCTCAAATCATATGTGAATGTTAGAAAATAACGATACCCACCGCAAACCTCAACACTCATTGGGCCGCATACATCGGTATGTATTATTTCCAATAAGTCAGTAGTTCGCTACATTGTTCCGGAGAACAGAGTTTTAGTCATCTTACCGAGGCATGGTTTGCAAGCATCAAATGATTCATAATCAAGTGATTCCAAAAGTCCATGTGCATGGAGTTTCTTCATGCACTTTACACCAATATGACCTAAACGGCAGTGCCACAAATATGTTGCACAATCATTATCAACTTTGCGTCTTTTGGCATCAATATTATGAATATGTGTATCACTACAATCGAGATTCAACAAAAATAGACCACTCATCAAGGGTGCATGACCAGAAAAAATATTACTCATATAAATAGAACAACCATTATTCTCTGATTTAAATGAATAATTTTTTTGACTATAAATAGTAGGGTTAAACCCCGCTACAACTTTTATTATTAAGAAAATAGCTAACCAGGAGTCTTAGAGGGCTTGAGATAAGCCCAAAACAAGTAAAAGAAAAAAAACCTAAAAGGGCAAAAAGATTACAAAACAGAAAAAATAAAATGAAAAACATAAGAAAAAAAGGAAGACAGAAACCTAAATTCTAGAATCTATCCAAGCCCTGAACTGATGAGCAAATTTTTGCTTAATTCCATGCTCTAGCCATTTGAGTTCCTCGAAGAAATTTGCTTTCCATCTTTGAAATGAAGGTTGAATATGCTCGAATATTTTGTTGTTTCTGGATATCGAATAGCCCAAGATCCCAAGATTATGATTTCCATGAAGAAGGGAACATTAAGTTTCTCTTTCAAGTCCTGATAAGCTTCCAGTACTGATAGATTTCTTGTTCTGGTTGGACAGATGAAATCCCAACATTGTTGAGAGAAGGGGCAACTCCAGAATAAATGGTGCACGGTTTCTTCTTGCTGACAGTTAAGCCCAACACAATTGTAGTCTTCAAGTATAAATGTTTTCCTTCTGAGCAGATTCCTTGTGTTGACCCTGTCATGTAACAACATCCAGAAGAACACCTTATGCTTTGGTTGACAAGAGCATTTCTAGATCCATTTAATATGTTGTGGAACCTGTTTGTGTCCTATCAGTACTGAGTAAGCCTTGGATGATGAAAAGTTAGCATTTCCCTAGATGTAGCTCCATGTGTCTGTCATATTGAAGTATTCAGATTGTCTGATGTTTAGACAGATGTTTTCCATAGTGATGAACTCCTCATGAGCTTGTGAAGTGAGTGGTAAATGGAATAGATGTTCAATGTATACCTCATTTACCACCTGGTTGACAGTGGCCATAGGATTAATGACAAAAGAGAATAGGTGTGGGAAGGTCCTCTTCATTATGTCAGTGTGCCAAAGATCCTCCCAAAATAAAGCACTTTTGCCATCTCCAAGATTGCATCTAGCCATGGATTTGAATTGGTCAATGAGTGCCAAGTTAGCTTTCCACCAGAAGGACCCTACCTATTGATCTCGTGGCATTTGGCCATTAGAATAGTAAGATTCCCACATGATGTTTACCCATGGAATATCATGACTGTTGTAGAATTTGTGCAGGTTTTTCATTAGAAGAGCTTTGTTTTGTGTGAAAATGTCCATAACCCCCAGACCACCCTGGTCTTTAGGTATACACACAGTGCTCCAGGCAACTAATGCTGGCCTTCTATCTTCTAAATCAGAACTTCTCCATAAGGAGTGCCTTAAGTATTTTATGATCTGATTTTTTATTTTAATTGGGATATCCAGACATGTCATGAAGAAAATAGGTAATGATGCCAGTACTGATTTGACCAATAATAGTTTACCAACTTGTGTCATGAAAGTGGCAATCCCTGCTAGCCTTTTAGCCACCTTATTGACCATAGGCAGGCACTGCTCCACTGAAGGTTTTTGTAGACCAAGTGGCAACCCCAGGTATGTAAATGGGAACTGTCCTAGTGCACATGGCATTGTATTGATGAGCCGTTGTGCTCTATCTTCCTCAATATTAATTGGAACAAGGAAAGATTTTTCATAGATGACTTTAAGACCTGTAGCAGAGGCAAAACTACTTAGAAGAGCTTTAAGGCAAATTAGCTGCTTGGCATTTGCTGGCATCAAAACTAGTGTATCATCAGCATATTGCACCACTGGGAAATCGGGGCATGAATTGACCTATAAAGGAGCAGTTATGATTCCCAATCTCATTGCTTTGTTCAACACGGATTGAAGAAGGTCAGCTGCCAAAACAAAGAGTAATGGGGAGAGAGGGTCCCCTTGTCTAACCCCTCTCTTGCAATAGAATCTTTTCACAGGGACACCATTGAGCATGAGAGCACATGATCCAGAATTAAAGAGGGATTACATCCAGCTAATCCATTTTGCTCCAAAGCCTTTAGCTCTTACATGAATAACTGTCTCGCAACAAACAAGATCCAAATATAATGTTCATGCTCAACGCTGGCACCAAATAACAATTATTTAGGTCTGAAACTAATCCTGAAGGTAGATTTAGAGGTAGCGTACCTACGGTGATCACATCTACTTTGGAACCATTTCCCACGCGCATCGTCACCTCGTCCTTAGCCGATCTTCATTTAATCCGTAGCTCATGTTTCGAGTTACAAATATGAGAAACCGAACCAGTATTAAATATCCAGGAGCTACTACGAGCATTAGTAAGGTACACATCAATAACATGTATATCAAATATACCTTTGTTCACTTTGCCATCCTACTTATCCGCCAAATACTTGGGGTAGTTCCGCTTCCGATGACCAGTCCCAGTAGAAGCACTCAGTTTGAGCTTGGCTCCAGACTTGGGTTTCTTCCCGAGATTAGCAACTGGCTTGCTATTCTTCTTGAAGTTCCCCTTCTTTCCCTTTCCCTTTTTCTTGAAACTAGTGGTTTTGTTAACCATCAACACTTCATGCACCTTCTTGATTTCTACCTCCGCAGCTTTGAGCATTGCGAAGAGATTGGGAATAGTCTTCTCCATCCCTTGCATATTATAGTTCATCACGAAGCCTTTATAGCTTGGTGGCAGTGATTAAAGAACTCTGTCAATAACACTATCATCATCAACTTTAACTCCAAGCTGAGTCATGTGATTATGTTACGCATACATTCTCAGTAAGTGTTCACTGACAGAACTATTCTCCTCCATCTTGCAGCTATAGAACATGTTGGAGACTTCATCTCTCAACTTAGGCATTTGCTTGAAATATTAACTTCAACTCTTGGAACATCGCATATGCTCCATGATGTCCAAAAACGTCTTTGAAGTACCGATTCTAAGCCGTAAAGCATGGCACACTGAACTACTTAGTAGTCATCAGATCGAGCTTGCCAGACGTTCATAACACCAGGAGTTGCTCCTGCAGCAGGCCTTTCACCTAGAGGTGCTTCAAGGACATAATTCTTCTGTGCATCAATGAGGATACTCCTCAAGTTAAGGACCCATTCCGTGTAGTTGCTACCATCCTCTTTCAACTTAGCTTTCTCTAGGAACGCATTAAAATTCTAGGGAACGGTAGCATGGGCCATTGATCTACAACATATATATACAAAAACTACCAGGACTAAGTTAATGATAAATTAAGTTCAATTAATCATATTACTTAAAGAACTCCCACTTAGATAGACACCCCTCAAGTCATCTAAATGATCATGTTATCCAAATCAACTAAACCATGTCCGATCATCACGTGAGATGGAGTAGTTTTCAATGGTGAACATCTTATGTTGATCATATCTACTATATGATTCACGCTCGACCTTTCGGTCTCTAGTGTTCCGAGGCCATGTCTGTGCATGCTAGGCCTCGTCAAGTTTAACCCGAGTATTCTGCACATGCAAAATTGTCTTACACCCATTATATGTGAACGTAGAGCTTATCACACCTGATCATCATGTGGTGTCTCGGCACAATGAACTGTCGCAGTTGTGCATACTCAGGGAGAACATTTGTACCTTGTAATTTTTGTAAGGGATCATCTTATAATGCTACCGTCGTTCTAAGCAAAATAAGATGCATAAAAAGATAAACATCACATGCAATCAAAAATATGTGACATGATATGGCCATCATCATCTTGTGCTTTTGATATCCATCTCCAAAGCATCATCATGATCTCCATCGTAATCGGCTTGACACCATGATGTTTACCCATGGAATATCATGACTGTTGTAGAATTTGTGCAGGTTTTTCATTAGAAGAGCTTTGTTTTGTGTGAAAATGTCCATAACCCCCAGACCACCCTGGTCTTTATGTATACACACAGTGCTCCAGGCAACTAATGCTGGCCTTCTATCTTCTAAATCAGAACTTCTCCATAAGGAGTGCCTTAAGTATTTTATGATCTGATTTTTTATTGTAATTGGGATATCCAGACATGTCATGAAGAAAATAGGTAATGATGCCAGTACTGATTTGACCAATAATAGTTTACCAACTTGTGTCATGAAAGTGGCAATCCCTGCTAGCCTTTTAGCCACCTTATTGACCATAGGCAGGCACTGCTCCACTGAAGATTTTTGTAGACCAAGTGGCAACCCCAGGTATGTAAATGGGAACTGTCCCTGTGCACATTGCATTGTATTGATGAGCCGTTGTGCTCTATCTTCCTCAATATTAATTGGAACAAGGAAAGATTTTTCATAGTTGACTTTAAGACCTGTAGCAGAGGCAAAAGTACTTAGAAGAGCTTTAAGGCAAATTAGCTGCTTGGCATTTGCTGGCATCAAAACTAGTGTATCATCGGCATATTGCACCACTGGGAAATCGGGGCATGAATTGACCTATAAAGGAGCAGTTATGATTCCCAATCTCATTGCTTTGTTCAACACGGATTGAAGAAGGTCAGCTGCCAAAACAAAGAGTAATGGGGAGAGAGGGTCCCCTTGTCTAACCCCTCTCTTGCAATAGAATCTTTTCACAGGGACACCATTGAGCATGAGAGCACATGATCCAGAATTAAAGAGGGATTACATCCAGCTAATCCATTTTGCTCCAAAGCCTTTAGCTCTTACATGAATAACTGTCTCGCAACAAACAAGATCCAAATATAATGTTCATGCTCAACGCTGGCACCAAATAACAATTATTTAGGTCTGAAACTAATCCTGAAGGTAGATTTAGAGGTAGCGTACCTACGGTGATCACATCTACTTTGGAACCATTTCCCACGCGCATCGTCACCTCGTCCTTAGCCGATCTTCATTTAATCCGTAGCTCATGTTTCGAGTTACAAATATGAGAAACCGAACCAGTATTAAATATCCAGGAGCTACTACGAGCATTAGTAAGGTACACATCAATAACATGTATATCAAATATACCTTTGTTCACTTTGCCATCCTACTTATCTGCCAAATACTTGGGGTATTTCCGCTTCCGATGACCAGTCCCAGTAGAAGCACTCGGTTTGAGCTTGGCTCCAGACTTGGGTTTCTTCCCGAGATTAGCAACTGGCTTGCTATTCTTCTTGAAGTTCCCCTTCTTTCCCTTTCCCTTTTTCTTGAAACTAGTGGTTTTGTTAACCATCAACACTTCATGCACCTTCTTGATTTCTACCTCCGCAGCTTTGAGCATTGCGAAGAGATTGGGAATAGTCTTCTCCATCCCTTGCATATTATAGTTCATCACGAAGCCTTTATAGCTTGGTGGCAGTGATTAAAGAACTCTGTCAATAACACTATCATCATCAACTTTAACTCCAAGCTGAGTCATGTGGTTATGTTACGCATACATTCTCAGTAAGTGTTCACTGACAGAACTATTCTCCTCCATCTTGCAGCTATAGAACATGTTGGAGACTTCATCTCTCAACTTAGGCATTTGCTTGAAATATTAACTTCAACTCTTGGAACATCGCATATGCTCCATGATGTCCAAAAACGTCTTTGAAGTACCGATTCTAAGCCGTAAAGCATGGCACACTGAACTACTTAGTAGTCATCAGATCGAGCTTGCCAGACGTTCATAACACCAGGAGTTGCTCCTGCAGCAGGCCTTTCACCTAGAGGTGCTTCAAGGACATAATTCTTCTGTGCATCAATGAGGATACTCCTCAAGTTACGGACCCATTCCTTGTAGTTGCTACCATCCTCTTTCAACTTAGCTTTCTCTAGGAACGCATTAAAATTCTAGGGAACGGTAGCATGGGCCATTGATCTACAACATATATATACAAAAACTACCAGGACTAAGTTAATGATAAATTAAGTTCAATTAATCATATTACTTAAAGAACTCCCACTTAGATAGACACCCCCAAGTCATCTAAATGATCATGTTATCCAAATCAACTAAACCATGTCCGATCATCACGTGAGATGGAGTAGTTTTCAATGGTGAACATCTTATGTTGATCATATCTACTATATGATTCACGCTCGACCTTTCGGTCTCTAGTGTTCCGAGGCCATGTCTGTGCATGCTAGGCCTCGTCAAGTTTAACCCGAGTATTCTGCACATGCAAAATTGTCTTACACCCATTATATGTGAACGTAGAGCTTATCACACCTGATCATCATGTGGTGTCTCGGCACAATGAAGTGTCGCAGTTGTGCATACTCAGGGAGAACATTTGTACCTTGTAATTTTTGTAAGGGATCATCTTATAAAGCTACCGTCGTTCGAAGCAAAATAAGATGCATAAAAAGATAAACATCACATGCAATCAAAAATATGTGACATGATATGGCCATCATCATCTTGTGCTTTTGATATCCATCTCCAAAGCATCATCATGATCTCCATCATAATCGGCTTGACACCATGATCTTCATTGTAGCGTCATGGTCGTCTCACCAACTATTGCTTCTACTACTATCGCTAACTCATAGTGATGAAGTAAAGCAATTACATGGCGTTTGCAATTCATACCATAAAGAGACAACCATAAGGCTCCTGCCGGTTGCCGATAATTTACAAAACATGATCATCTCATACAATAACATATAACTCATCATGTCTTGACCATATCACATCACAACATGCCCTACAAAAACAAGTTAGACGTCCTCTACTTTGTTGTTGCAAGTTTTGCGTGGCTGCTACAGGCTTCTAGCAAGAACCGTTCTTACCTACGCATCAAAACCACAACGATTTTTCGTCAAGTGTGCTGTTTTAACCTTCAACAAGGATCAGTCGTAGTCAAAATCGATTCAACTCAAGTTGGAGAAACAGACACCCGCCAACCACCTGTGTGCAAAGCACGTCGGTAGAACTAGTCTCATGAACGCGGTCATGTAATGTCGGTCCGGGCCGCTTCATCCAACAATACCGCCAAATCAAAGTAAGATGTTGGTGGTAAGTAGTATGACTATTATCGCCAACAACTCTTTGTGTTCTACTCGTGCATATCATCTACGCATAGACCTGGCTCATGATGCCACTGTTAGGAACGTAGCATGCAATTTAAAAAAAATCCTACACTCATGCAAAATCTATCGAGGAGATGCATAGCAACAAGAGGGGAAGAGTGAGTCCCCGTACCCTCGTAGACCAAAAGCGGAAGCGTTATGTTATCGTGGTTGATGTAGTCGGACGTCTTCACGATTCAACCGATCCAAGTACCGAACGTACGGCACCTCCGTGTTCAGCACACGTTCAGCTCGATGACGTCCCTCGAACTCTTGATCCAGTAGAGGGTAGAGGGAGAGTTCCGTTAGCACGACGGCATGGCGACGGTGTTGGTGATGTGATTCGCGCAGGGGTTTGCCTAAGCATTATGACGCTATGATCGGAGGAGTAAACTATGGAGGGGGCACCGCACACGGCTAAGAGAACAATTGATGTTCCTTTGGGGTGCCCCCTGCCCATGTATATAAAGGAGGGGGGAGAGAGGCTGGCCCCCTAGGGGCGTGCGAAGTGTGGGGAGTCCTACTAGGACTCCCAAGTCCTAGTAGGATTCCCCTTTCCTTTTTCGAAGTGGGAAAGAGGGAAAGGAGGGGGAGTAGGAAAGGGCTAGGGGGGCACCGCCCCCTCCCCTAGTCCAATACAGACTCTATGGGGGGCACCTCCTCCCTTGGGCTGCCTCCTCTTCTCCCCTATGGCCCACTAAGGCCCAATAAGTTCCACGGGGGGTTCCGGTAACCCCTCGGTACTCCGGAAAAATACCAGAATCACTCGGAACCATTCTGGTGTCCGAATATAACCTTCCAATATATTAATCTTTACCTCTTGACCATTTTGAGACTCGTCGTCATGTCCGTGATCTCATCTGGGAATCCAAACAAACTTCGGTCACCAAAACACATAACTCATAATACAAATCGTCAACGAACATTAAGCATGCAGACCCTACGGGTTCAAGAACTATGTAGACATGATCGAGACACATCTCCAGTCAATAACCAATATCGGAACTTGGATGCTCATATTGGCTCCTACATATTCTATGAAGATCTTTATCGGTCAAACCGCATAACAACATACGTCATTCCCTTTGTCATCGGTATGTTACTTGCTCGAGATTTGATCGTCGGTATCATCATACCTAGTTCAATCTCATTACTGGCAAGTCTCTTTACTCATTCCGTAATGCATCATCCCGCAACTAACTCTTTAGTCACATTGCTTGCAACACTTCTTATGATGTGCATTACCGAGAGGGCCTAGAGATACCTCTCCGTTACTCGGAGTGACAAATCCTAATCTTAATCTATGCCAACCCAACATACACCTTCGGAGACACCTGTAGAGCATCTTTATAATCACCTAGTTACGTTGTGACATTTGATAACACACAAGGCGTTCCTCTGGTACTCGGGAGTTGCATAATCTCATAGTTAGAGGAACATGTGTAAGTAATGAAGAAAGCAATAGCAATAAAACTAAACGATCATAATGTTAAGCTAACATACGGGTCTTGTCCATCACATCATTCTCTAATGATGTGATCCCATTCATCAAATGACAACACATGTCTATGGTCAGGAAACATAACCATCTTTGATCAATGAGCTAGTCAAGTAGAGGCATACTAGGGACATTATGTTTTGTCTATGTATTCACACATGTACCAAGTTTCCGGTTAATACAATTCTAGCATGAATAATAAACATTTATCATGATATAAGGAAATATAAATAACAACTTTATTATTACCTCTAGGGCATATTTACTTCACTACTAACGGGGCTCTGGGATTGGGGGTACCCAGGCCGGTCTACCTACGGCCCAACACACATCGCGTGCGCGGGCCTAGCACAACCTATCTTCAAGACTTCCCAAGCAGGACCCTCGCGAGGCACGCGCCCCCAAGGATCTCCCTAGGCCCTCTCTCGAGCAGTCTCCCTAGCTGTGTATCTGAGGATCGATGGTAACAAGGGACAACTAGGACACGATGTTTACCCAGGTTCGGGCCCTCTTAAGGGAGGTAATCCCTACTTCCTACTTGATTGAATTTGATGTGTATAGGGGTTACTAGAGTTGACCTACCTCAAGGTCATATTGGCTAAACCCTAGTTCTCTAGCCTGAGATTATTCTGATAGCCTCTACAGACTAAACCCTCTGGTTTATATACACACGGGAGGGACCTAGGATTGCACAAAGTCATCTTGCATAGGAAGATAACATTACACCCGGACACAAAACTTGCCATTCTACGCACATAGGATTCCTACCCGGACACGGGGGATAATATTCTACTTTATCTTCACGGCCCATCACACTGGCCCATCACACTGGCCCACATCGAGTAGTCCGGGACTCCCTCAGTATGTGTCTAGAGGGGGGGGGGGTGAATAGACTCTGGCAAGAAAAGTGGCAGCTTTTAAAATACTTGAAGTTGGAGTGGAGTTTTAGCACATGTTTAACTTTCACAATGCACAACAAGCATGCATAACAAGAGAATATACGTATTGTGAAGTAAAGCGTGCAACTTTGACCACTTGACTAAAGCAAAATCTAGCCTTTTCCCAAATTTAAGTTCTTGGCAGATATTAGCAACTTAGCACAAGTCAAGCAATCAATCTACATGCAATTCTAAGAGTATAGCAGCGGAAAGTAAAACAATTGCATATGAAGGCAAAGGGAGGAGTTTGAAGGAGCAAACACAAGTGAATACACGGATGTTTTTGTCTTGGTTCCGATAGGTGGTGCTATCATACATCTAAGTTGATGTAGACTTCAACCCACGAAGGGTAACGGCTGCGCGAGTCCACGGAGGGCTCCACCCACGAAGGGTCCACAAAAAAGCAACCTTGTCTATCCCACCATGGCCATCGCCCATGAAGGACTTGCCTCACTAGGGTAGATCTTCACGAAGTAGGCGAACTCCTTGCCCTTACAAACCCCTTGGTTCAACTCCACAATCTTGTCGGAGGCTCCCAAGTGACACCTAACCAATCTAGGAGACACCACTCTCTAAAAGGTAATAGACGGTGTGTTGATGATGAACTCCTTGCTCAAATGCATCATATGATAGTCTCCCCAACACTCAAACAGCTCCTCACATATTTGGATATGGTGGAAGAATGATTTGAGTGGAAAGGAACTTGGGAAGGCTAGAGAACAAAATTCATATGGTAGGAACGGAATATCTTGATCTCAACACTTGAGTAGGTGGTTCTTTTCTCAGAACATGTATGATGGAAGTGTAGGTATGTTCTGATGGTTCTCTCCACGAGTGAAGAGTGGGTGGATGGGTTTATATAGCCTCCACACAAAATCTAACCGTTACACACAATTTACCAAACTCGGTGGGACCGATTCAGAGAACTCGGTCAGACCGATTTAGTTCATAATGTGACTGTTAGGCATTTCGGTGGGACCGATATGATCAACTCGGTGGGACCGATTTCATTAGGGTTAGGGCATAACATAATCTCGGTGAGACCGATTACACAAAACTCGGTGGGACCAATTTTGGTAATAAGCACACAGAGGGTTGGTCAGGCAAACTCGGTGGGACGGACTCGCTCATTTCGGTTAGACCGAAATGGTACGAAGAGGAAATAGAGAGTTTGCATTGCGAACTCGGTGGGACCGATCGCATATCTCGGTTAGACCGAGAATATTGCAACATGCAACAGAGAGTTTGCAATCCCATCTCAGTGACAGCGAGATCCCTTTTGGTAAGACCGAAATGATTAGGGTTTCTAGAAGTGGCTATGTCAAATGAACTCGGTGGCGCCGGATAGAATTTTACGGTGGGTTCGAGTTTGACTTTTGGTTTGGTACATATGTGTATGTGAGTAAGTGGTTGAGGGTTTTGGTTATCACTAACCACTTTGAGAAAGCAAGCCATTAAGAAACACCTCATCCCCTTTTAATAGTATTGGCTTTCCTATGGACTCAATGTGATATTGGATCACTAAAATAGAAAGTGTAGAGTCCCGAGATTTGAGCTTTTGCCAATCTTCTCTCCTTAGCATCTTGAAGGGGTTCCACATCCTCTTGTGCATGCCACTCCATTTGTTGAACTTGTCTGAAATATACTAGATGAAAACATTAGTCCAACAAGAGATATGTTGACATTAATTACAAAAATCACCGAGGGAGCACTTGTGCTTTAAATCTCCCCCTTTTTGGTAATTGATGACAACATACATCAAATCTTTAGATGAAGATATGAAGGATATAAAGTAAAGCTTTGGAAGGACATGTAACATGCATAGGATCCCGCTACATGTATGCAATCATGTGAATATGGAATATAAGAGCATGTGAAAGCATAGACATGACAGAGCAAGCAACGAGTTACATGTATCTTGGCTATATGCATCAGAGCAAATGATATGAATATATGAAGTGTATCCTCATGTCCATGATTCCTTCTTGCAAACAATATGTACATTACCAAGAAATCTTCATGCTCATGAGTGTGATGCATATACTTCCCTCGTGATCTTGAGCTGGCTTATGAAGGGATGAACCTGAGTAAACAAGGTTAGATAACACAGGTACATCTACTAGACACAGCAACAAAAGAGCCACAAGAGTACTAAGATTGGGATAACATGTAGAGAGTGAGTACTAGATACTCCTGAATACAAACATGTTTCCAAAGGTAAAAGATATGCAATGAATTCAAAGACTTCCTTCCCTAGCAGTCTTTCTCCCCCTGAATCTTATATTGGATAACGGAAGAAAGTAGGGAAACAGAATCAGAGCAAAACATATCAGATCAATAACATAGACATGTCTTTCCCCTCTTAAAGACACGCGACTTCTCTCCTCTTGAACACCAAGTATCTGGGGCATGTGTGATTCCTTTCTCCTCTTGAAGAGATGTTCTTATTGATGTGAACTCTCTCTCCCTTAAGCTTTGAACTCTCTCTCTCTCCCTTAAGCTTTGATGTGAACTCTCTCTGCCCCTTTGACATCAATTTCCAAGAAAGGATCTTCTGGAGTGAGAGTCAAAATAGCTTTGGTCCTTGAGTCATAGAGCAGAGCAATATATAAAATGTGATGCTGGTAGAGGACAAGAATCATTGAGTGGAGCTGGAACAAATATGCATGATGCAAATGACAAATTGGTTCCTCAATATTGAAATCGGTGGCACCGAGTTGTTTCATTCGATGGCATCGAGATGGTCGGTTTGACCGAAAGAGGCAAATCGATGCATTCGACTTCAACATTGAGAGAACAATTTTCCATCTCAGCTCAATAGGCAAATAAGATCTCACAAAGATTTGCAAGGAATTAAGTGAAATATTTGCAATGAATTGGATGTAGAAAATGCAAAACAAACAGAGAAAAGAAAATCTAGATGAAGTTTTTTTGTTAAGAGAAGGGGAACAAAATGCAAGGAACAAATAAACACAAGAGAACTTCATCTAGAAATGGTCAGCGACAAAGTCACCTATGCTAGAGTATATTAACTTAGGAGTCAAGTGAAGAAACTTGATCATAGGTCATACTTATCGTTTAAGCTCAAAATGGGGTTGCCATTTCTTGTTTAGCCATTTTGATGTATTCACATCTTGTTGAGCTGCTTTCACCCATGACTTGGGGTAAAGCTTCTCTAAGATGGAATAACATACCTTGGTGCTGGTGTTGATCTTAATCATGTAGTTGAACTTGTGTGGGTTGCTCAAGGTTGATGTAGCTCATCAATAATTGGGAGAATCACTTGTAGATTGAGTTCATCTACCTACATGAGTTAGTCCAGCAAGGAAGAGCACTTGTGTATCCAAAGTGACAATCATGAAAACTTGATACCAAATAAATATGATATATAGAAATTGTCAAAGGATATGTTGAAGGGTTTCATGCTTCCTTGTCTTCAACCACCACGGTGTAGATACTTGGTGATATAGAGATTGCTCAAGATATGAGTGAGTTGCAATCTCATGGCTTTAGATTCATCCAAGTGCCTACAAGGTTTAGATAGCATGCAAGGGTACAAATATATCCAAGACATATGATCATAAGAGAAAAAGTCAAGGATTAGTCAAAGGCTTATGCCTTGCATGCATCCAAATGGAGTTCCTACTCCAAGTTTGAGGCATCAATAATGTTCAATTCACCTCTCAACCTGCAAAACACTTTCTCATCAAGTGGTTTAGTAAATATGTCCACTAATTTCTTATCATGCGGACATGTTTAAGATTGATATCGCCCTTAGCAACATCATCTAGAATGAAATGATGATGAACTTAAATATTCTTAGTTCGAGAATGTTGCACGGGGTTATGGGCAATCTTAATAGCACTTTCATTGTCGCAAAGCAATGGAACATGTTTCACACATATCCCATAATCTTTAAGAGTTTGGGTCATCCTAAGAAATTGAGCACAACATGAACTAGCGGCAATGTATTACGCTTAGGCGGTGGATAAGGATACCGAGTTTTGTTTCTTGGAGGACCAGGACACAAGATATCTACCAAGAAATTGACAAGTACCCGAAGTGGACTTTCTATCAACCTTGTCACCGGCATAGTCCGAATCGGAGTAGCCAACAAGATCAAAAGAAGATATCTTAGGATACCAAATGCCAAAATTTGGTGTATGAATTAAGTATCTCACTATCCTTTTCACAGCCTTAAGATGACATTCTTTAGGAGCCGCTTGGTATCGTGCACACATGCACACACTTAGCATAATATCGGGACGGGAGACACATAGATATAACAATGAACCTATCATAGAGTGGTAAACCTTTTGATCAACCGGTTTGTCATCCTTAGTCAAGTCAAGATGTCCACTAGTAGGCATGGGTGTAGTCATACCTTTGCATTCTTCCATGTTGAACTTATTGAATAAGTCCTTGGTATACTTTGTTTGAGAAATAATGGTACCCTCCTTAGTTTGCTTGATTTGCAAACCAAGAAAGAACTTGACTTCACTCATCATATACATCTCAAACTATTCTAACATTAGCTTTCCAAACCTTTCACTAAAATGGGGGTTAGTAGAACCAAATATGATATCATCAACATAAATTTGGCACACAAATAATTCACCATTAACCCTTTTAGTAAAAAGAGTGGAATCTATTTTTCCAATCTCAAAGCCTTTTTCAATTAGGAACTTGGTCAAGCATTTATACCATGCTCTAGGAGCTTTTTTAAGACCATAAAGAGCTCTGTGTAGTTTGTAAACATGTTTGGGTTTCTTGGGATTGACAAGGCCGGGAGGTTGTTTAACATAAACTTCGTCCTCAATTTCACCGTTGAGAAAAGAAGTTTTAATGTCCATTTGGTACAAGGTGATATCATGGTGATTAGCATAAGCAAGTAAGATGTGAATGGATTCAAGTCTAGCAACGGGGGCATATGTCTCACCGTAGTCCATACCTTCGACTTGAGTGTAGCCTTGGGCGACGAGACGTGCTTTGTTGCGGACGACTTGACCATCTTCGTCTTGCTTGTTTTGAAACACCCATTTGGTACCAATCATGTTGTGGTTGTTGTCGGGCTTTTCGACCAATGTCCACACTTGATTTCTCTCAAAGTTGTGTAGCTCTTCGTGCATAGCGTTCACCCAATCCGGATCATCAAGAGCATCTTCAACCTTCATAGGTTCAAGGTTAGATATGAAAGAGTAATGTTTGCAAAATTTAGCTAAACGAGACTTAGAGCGAGTGATTCTCCCGGTTTGGATATCATGGTAGATTTGCTCTACGTGATGATCTCTAGCAATTCTTGCTCTAACTCGTGAGCGCTTTTGCTTTGGTTGGGGTGGAACATCCTCCTCATCTTCTTCTTCTTCTTTTTCTTCTTATTCTTGTCCTTCTTCATTGTTGTTGGTGTTGTTGTCCCCTTGTGGAGGTGGAGAAGGAGGTCGATGAAGTTCACCTTGATGCACATCCTCGTTTCCTTCGTCATGGCGTGTCCCACTTGTGGATGCCTCCAAGTAAACTTATGGTTCACCTTGTTGTGAGGTAGGAGCTTCCACATGGACGGACGAAGTACTCTCTTTCACCTCCGTTGGACGGATCTTGTCAATAGACAAGTCTTGAATTGCTTCCGTAGGATCTTTATCTCCTACATCAATTGGCAATTGCTATATTTGCGAGCCATGAGATTCATCAAAGTTCAGATCCACCGTCTCTTCAACCTTTCGGGTGAAATTGTTGTACACATGGTAAGTGTGAGAGTTTGAGCCATAACCAAGTAGGAAACCTTCATGACATTTAGGAGCAAATTTAGAACGACGATGCTTATCAAGAATGTAGCACTTTGAGCCAAATACTCGAAAGTATCCAACTTGGGGTTTGTTACCGGTGAGAAGCTCGTATGCCGTCTTGCTGAGAAGCTTGTGAAGATACAAGCGATTTGTTCCATGACAAGCTGTCTCAACTGCTTCCGCCCAAAAGTGTCTTGGCGTCTTGTATTCGTCAAGCATCGTTCTTGCCATTTCGATGAGTGTGTGGTTCTTCCTCTCAACAACTCCATTTTGTTGAGGTGTGTACGTGGCAGAGATCTCATGTGAAATCCCTTCTTCGTCAAGATATGTGTCCACATTTGCGTTCTTGAACTCTGTTCCGTTGTCGCTGCGAAACTTCTTGATCATCACTTCAAATTGATTTTGGGCCTTCCTAGCAAAGTTTTGAACATCTTTAGGACCTGCGATTTATCATCAAGAAAGAACACCCATGTAAATCTTGAAAAATGATCAACAATGACTAATCCAAAAGAGTTACCATCGAGGCTTTTGTAAGCATTGGGACCAAAAAGATCCATGTGAAGTAGCTCAAGTGGTCTTCTAGTAGTCATGATGTTCTTCACGGGATGACTTCCTCCAACTTGTTTTCCTGCTTGACAAGCACTACAAAGTCTATCCTTGTCAAATATAACATCTTTAACACCAAGGATATGATCACCTTTAATTAGCTTATCAAGATTTCGCATACCGACATGACCTAACCTTCTATGCCACAACAAACCTTTAGAAGATTTAGCAATAAAACAAGTGCGAGGTCGGGCTTTCTTAGTGAAGTCAATAATGTATAGGTCACCTCTATGAATGCCGGTAAAGACCATATTATGATTATCTCGACGAAAGACTTGGCAATCAACATGAGCAAATAGCACATTTCAACCAAAATCAGCTAATCTAGACACGGAGAGAAGATTATATCCGAGAGATTCTACAAGCATGACATTCTTAATTGAGCTATCGTTGGATATGGCCACCTTACCAAGGCCAACAACTTTACCCTTAGAGTTGTCACCAAAGGGAACATACTTTCGTGGAACATCATTTCTAGCAAGCTCATCAAACATGTCCTTATCTCCGGTCATGTGATCCATGCAACCACTATCTAGCACCCATTCCTTTCCTCCGGATGCGTAACCACGAAGATTTGCCATAAGACCAAAATGTCTCATTTGTTCATCAAGGTCGTTATCATCTTTCTCATCATAGTATCCATGTTCCTCATTGTCATGTGATTGATCAACACCTAGAGTGTCGGATTTAGGGCTCCGCAAAACCAAAGAAGTTTGAACACAGGGGCGTCAATGAAGATCTCTCCCACCCGCGTCTACCTAGCATCTCGGCCTCGTCGGTGAAGAGATTCAAGTAAACAACAAGTGAAGCACGCAAGAGTTTACCCAGGTTCGGGCCACCGTGTGGTGTAAAACCCTACTTCCTGCTTTGGTGGATTGGCCTCGGGAGGGCTGGAATATGAACTAGTACAGTGGTTCCTGAGCTCAGGAGGTGAGATTAGGAGGGTCAGGAGGCAAGTGTTCTTGCTCCTTTGCGTGGTGGCAGAGTTTAAGGATCTGCCTCTGTTGGCTGGGCCTGGTCTAACTTGTCCCTCCATAGTGGGGATCCTAGCTACTTATATAGGCGGCCAGGGTCCTCTTCCCCCGAAATGTTTAGGAGGGAAGGGATCCCACAACGGCCATTTTTGAGCGGGAACACAAGGACGTTCCTATCCTGACAAATGCGGTCTTCGCCTGCAAAGGGATCAGGCGGTGACGCGGTGGTGGCCTTGATGGTGACATCCTCCTTGTCGTCCTTGCGGTCTTCGGTCTTGTTGAACCAAAGGGGAAACCTTTGTCCCGCTCCTTGAGAACCTTCGTCTGCGCTGCCTCCTTTGCACCGAAATGGCAACTGCGCCGCTGGGGGCGCTGGCACCCGCTGACGCGGTGCGTCACTGCTGACGTTCGTGCCTCCTCCTGAGGCAGACTTGGCCTTGGATTCTCCGCCCCTCTGGAGCACCTTGCCGAGGCCACTCCTGAGGGGGGTCTCGACATTGTTCTCATCACGAGGCTTAGCCCCCTCGCGAGGGTCTTGGACAGCTGGTCGATCAGCTGGGCCGTCCCAGGCCGTAGTAGGGGCACGTCGCGGCCCGCAGACAGGCAAGTCTGTGTACCCTGGTTCCCAGGACGCCGACAGTAGCCCCTGGGCCCAAGGCGCGCGCGGAGTTGGCTTCGGGGCGAAGCCCTAGCCGAGGACAAAGCACCGCGGGCCCCAAGAAGTCTGCGGGCCAGGCTGGCGCGTGATGGTTGGATGGGACGTGGGCGACCCCACTCCCCACGCCGTCTCAGCAACCGTGCATCTTCACAAAAAGGGGCCGTCTCCACTAGGGGAGTTATCGCTTCCCTTCCTTCCTCCTCGGGTCTCTCCCTCCTACGCCTCCTACCTTCCTAAATCGCCTGCGTCCTTCGGTACGTTCAACAATGGCGAAGAGGAACAAAGGTACCGCGCCGGTGTTCGGATCTGCTTCTTCCCTCGAGGTGGCGCTCGAGGAGTCCTCCATCACCAAGGAGGAGGACTAGTCAGAGGTCCAACCTTTCTTGTCAAGCGTCCACAACGAGCATGGCCCGACGGGGATCTGGGCCGGTTCCGCCACGACACTGATCTTGCCAAATCCTGCTACCCCTTCTTCCTCCACAGCATCTCCGTGGGGCTCGTGCCACTCTTCTCAGAGTTCTTCTACGCCATCCTGGAACATTACGAGGTGCATGCTCTCCACATCCAGCCTCGCTCCATCTTTGTCCTGTCGCTCTTCGCCTTTTACTGCGAGGCGCTCGTGGGGGTGAGGCTGACTGTCGCCCTCTTCCGCCACTTCTTCTCCATGCGCCGATACGATGAGGGCCCGTGTTCGGGCTGCCTCTCCTTTGTCCTCCACCGCCAGGGCTATCGGCTGATGACGGCTGGGAAGAAGATAGACTCCCACCGGAAGAGGTGGGTCTATCCGGATGCCCAACGCGTCCATCCTGTGCTGGCGCTGCCTACCACCCGTCCGGCGGAACACACCGGCTGGAGCTACGCGAAGCTCACCGACCCCCTTGCCGAACCTTTCCTGGCAAGGATTGATGCCGACCTGGGTTCGAGGCTTGAAGGGGGCCAGATCGTGAAGGAGTTCTTGAGGCAGCTCCTGGCGCTGCTGTAGGCACTCTCACGCCCCATGTGGGAGCTGATGGGCGACGACAACAGGCTCCGGCTACACTCGGGAGCGCTGGCCGAGCCCGATCTGGACTTCACCTCAGTCACACTCCTAGGGATGGTTCCTGAGGACATCCCCGGGACCGACATGCCATTGTACCGCCACCCTGACAAGGTCGAGCTGTTGAAGGCCGTGTTGGGTTTTGGTGCGCCCGTGGATGCTCCGCCCACGATTGACGTGTATTTTGGTGCGGACGACGAGAGCGACGAGGGGGGCTCAGAGGAGACCCTGTACGACGAGGGGGACTCCTCCGAGGCGTTCGCTGGAGCAATGACGTCAGGCGCAGGTGCCACCGGATGGTCCCAAGCGGCCACTCCACGTCGATCCGGACACGCTGCATCCTGGCGAAGCAATGTGGCGACCCTGCCGACAAGTACCGTGCCAGCGAATCTGGCGACCATGGCCGCGCCCAGGACTGTGGCCTCGCGCCTTTCCAAGATTCGGACTACCGGCACGCCCATAGCGCTAGCGGCTGCTGCTGACCTGTTGGCGAAGAGAAGGGCATGCCTCACCTCCGATGAGTAAGTGTGCAATTTCTTGCTATCCTTAGTTGCTGTGTCCCTGATGTTCTTCTCCTGACGCAGCAGCCTAGATGGTGTGATGAAGAAGGCGAAGGGGGAGGTCATGTCGCGATGCCTTACCCATCCTCCTGCTGATGCAACCACAAGGAAGGATGCCACGACGATGGGCGTCTCGGTCGACCAGGCCACCGAGCATGCGGTGGTGGCGTCGCTTGAGGGCGTCCTCGCTTCCTGCGAGGTCGCGGTGGCTCCTGCTCTGGCTGCTCTACCGAGCGGGGCCGGAGCCCCCGAGCCCCTGGTCGAGCAGCCGGTCTTGTCGATGCCCGTGCGCCAGCCGGCGCAGCCCGGCCCTGAGACATTGGAGGCTGCCTCCGCCTCGCTGGGCCGGCTTCGCGCCGAACTGCAAGGTGGTGATGGCCACCTGATGGAAGGACGTCCGGGGCTGATTTGCGGGTGGCTCCTAGCAGACGAGTCTGCGCGGACCTCCTGGGACCAGGCCTCAACAATCGCTGCCAAGGGTCGAGAGGAAGCTGTGTCAGCCACGCGGGCTCGCGACACCACGCGAGCCAACGCTACGTCCTTCGAGAAGCGCTGCCTCAAGGCAGAGAGTGAGCTAGAGGCCCTTCGCGAGGAAGGCACTGGGAGCGCCCTGGAGCTCAAGAGGTTGGAGAAGGAGCTCGAGGTGCAGAAGGCTGTGACGTCCTGGCTGCAACAAGAGCAGCTTGCTGACCGCGCGGACCTGGAGAAGCTGAAGTTTTAGGTTGAGCAGGCCAAGGCGACCCAAGCTGCTCACGATAAGGAGGACGCCCTTGCGGCCTTGGCAGTAGTGAGTCGCGAGGCCCTCGCCGCCTTTGATCTTGAGGCCCGTAAGGCGCTGCAGGCCGCCTACGGGGAAGGGTTCAAGGAACCGCTGGCCGCCCCGGAGGGAGGCCCCGCCGGGATCCTCGCCGCGCTTGTGAAGTCCCTGCGCGAGGTTGCGGCCGCAATTGCCCAGTTAGCTGACGTCGAGAGCCGCATGCTCCTTACCTTGGTTCTGACGTAGGTGTGCAGCCACCTAAGTTTTCGTGACCCCACCCTTGACCTGGCCTCGCTATCCGAGCCCGTGACCACAGTCATGGAGGGCACGGCTGTTGAGGCCCTAGGGGCGAAGGTCACGGAGCTGGTGGAGGTGTCCCTCCAGGCCACTGCTACCGCAGTCGAAGAGGTGGAGACCGGTGATGATGCGCTTGGTGATGCCTGATCTGTTCCTGTCCAGAGAGAGAAGTGCGCGTGCCTCGGGGTGGCGTGAGGACTTTGTTTTAATTTGAAAAACCTGGTATTATTGTAATAGCTAGATGATTTCCGTGCTTGCTTCCTTTCATGTTTGCTTAGGTGCTCTGCGTCGGAGGGGCCCAACCCCGCGCATACCTCGATCGCCATTGAGCCCTCCAGGTGACCGGGGTTACCACGATAACTAGACTCAAGGGATGAGGGGCTACGTGGCTAGTGAGGCCCCTTGGTCGCGATGCCCAGGGGTCCCCCTTGACATTCAAGCGATCCCGTTTTTGTTCTGCGTCAGCAGGGCCCAACCCCGCGCATACCTCGATCGCCGTTGAGCCCTCCGGGTGACCGGGGTTATCGTCATAACTAGACTCAACGGATGAGGGGCTACGTGGCTAGTTAGGCCCCTAGGTCGCGATGCCCAGGGGTCCCCTTTGACGTTCGAACGACTCTCATGAAGGAGAACGAGCACCATACCTTTCTCACGAGCCTTCGCCTGGGATGGGGGCATGAGAAGGCCAGGTGTCTGGGCACCTGGTAGGGTGGCATCTACCAGGCGAAACCTGAGCATAGCCCCCGTGCCTAGCCCCCCTCGCGACACCCATCCAAGGAGAAGTTGTGAGCGTCGTGAGCTGAAAAGCTCCCTGAGGTTCGTGCGACCACTGGGGGCCACCCTCAGTTGTTTATAACTAGCGCTGAGCATAGAGCTACCACACTTGCGTGGAGTGTGGGCATAACCGCGCCTCGGTCGTAGCGGCCAGCGCGGAGCTTGGTGCTTCCACTGATGCGTGGGCATAACCGCTCCTCGGTTGGATCTGCCAGCGCGAAGCATGCTACTTCCACTGGACCGTGGGAGGGAGCCTCCCACCGGGAGAGACTCCGGGCCGTGTAGAACCCCGTCCTGACGCGTGGCTTGCACGATAGAACATCCAAGGTGTATATGTGCCCTTCTCAGGATGAGCTAAACGACTCTGAGGAAGTTCTCGTGAGCTTACGCATCACTCACGAGACCCTACCCTGAGGCGGGTTGCGCCTGAGTCTTCTTCTGCAAAATGTGAAAAGAGAGGTGTTGTGTCGACCTCCGCCGAGTACATCTCTAGAGGGTATCGCATGAGAAAGTCGTAGCACCAGCGACCCCATGAGGTGACATCACAGGAATGGCTCGTGAGACAGAGCTCAGCCACTGGATTTGTCGATGCTGCAGGGATGGACCCGAGCACAGACGTCGTGCCCAGTCTTCTCATGCAACGATCCAAAAGAAAAACAGCCGGCGCGCGGTTCCCGTGTGAGCGAGGCACCTGCCATGGGCCCCTACTTACTAATCCACTATTAGCCCATGCGATAACAAGGCACCAAGGACCACGGGAGGTGACGTCACGGGAATGGCTCGCGAGAAAGAGCTCAGCCCTTGGGTTTAGCGACGCTGCCGGGACGGATTCGAGCACAGACACCATGCCAGTCCTTAATCATGGGGCGGTCGCGAGTGGGCTTACAAGGGCTCATGACCTTAGTGGCGGTGAGAACGCCAAGCATGCAGATAATGCGAATGGAAAGAAACAACTAGCCTTGATCATGCACCAAAAGGAAGATAACCGCGGGGGAACAGCCCCCAGCAGTCCGAGCATGATGCAGCCCGGGGGCACCCTCGATTGGATACCTGAAGCGCCACCTGATACTTGTCAAATAAGAGTTGGGTTAGCTGAAGACGTGAGTCATGCGGGTGGATCCTGGGGATCGTCGGGCTCCTGAGGCCCAGGGGCTCCGAAGGCTCTCAGTGGTCGTGGGTCTGGTTCTTGCTCCGTGCGGACCGCCTGCCACTGAGCCTCCTGAGCCCCCAAGGCCTGCTGCGCGAGATGCTGGAACGTGGCAGCTGCGTTGCGGAAGCCGAAGAGTGTGTGGACGTAGTTGCAGGCGAGGGCCCTCCTCCGGCCGACCGCCGTCGGCCAGAAGGGCTCCTGAGAGGTGGCTCGGTTGAGACCCACGATGTCAACGCGAGGTAGGGGGCGTGGAAAGGTGAGCTTGGGGTTGTGCGGTTACGCCCACCGTGGATGAGCCTTGCGTAGTGAAGCTCCTCGGTAACTTGGTCGATGAAGTCCTGAGCCCCCAGTGTTGAGCGGTTCACGCTGGGCTCACAAAAACGCGCGTCAAGACACGCTTGCAGGTGGTTCCCGAACACCTCCCTCGAGACGCTGGTGAGTCCGGAGACACTCCAAAGGAGAGCCCCTGAGCCCGTCACGAGAGGGGTGTCGGGCGCGCCTCCCTATGCAAGGGTGGAGGGCGCCTCGTCCGCAGGCGCAGGTCTTGAGGCCGGACCGTCAGGAGCCCGTGCGTCCTAAGGTCTATTGACTGGCAACTTCTTCTTCTTCTTGGGGTGGTCTGCAGGGCGAGGACGGCTCCATCCGCATCGGAGCATTTGACCGCCGCGGTCTGGTAGGAGCGCTCCAGGGAACGCACCGCTTTCTTCTCGTCAGAGGCGATCGTGATGACTCTGCCGCTCCCAGGCATCTTGAGGACATTGTAGCCGTGATGGGTCGCTGCCATGAACTTGGCGAGGGCAGGATACCCCAGGATGGTGTTGTACGGGAGGTGGATGTTGGCGACATCGAAGTCGAAGAGCTCGGTGTGGTAGTTGTCGCAGTCACCAAAGGTGACCGGAAGGCGGACATGCCCCGTCGGGAGTGTGGAGCGATCTATGACTCCGTAGAATGGCTTGGTCGGGTGGAGCTAATCGTAGGGGACCTGGAGTGTCTCGAAGGTCTAGACGGAGAGGATGTTGAGTCCTACCCCGCCGTCGATGAGAGACTTGGTCACGAGAACGTTGCTGATGGTCGGGATGCAGATCATGGGGAGAGCGCCTGGGGCCGCGGTGCACTTAAGCTGATCCTTGGGGTTGAAGGCGATGACTTGCTTGGTCCACCTGAGGTTGCACGCGGCATCAGGCCTGGGAAGCGCCGCGTTCACCTCACGGGTGAACTTCCTGAAGATACGATGGGAAGCCGGAGCATGGGCTCCTCCCAAGATGCATGCAACCGCACGCGGCTCCTGGAAGCCCCCTGCTCCGTCTCCCTGGTGGTCGTCGTCGTTCCTTCTTGGCGGTGGTGGCAGCAGAGGCAGGCCTCCATTTCCCTGAGGGCGACCCTCACGAGGCTGGTCGCGCCAGGGGGCGTCACGAGGCTGCCCCTGCCAGTGGTCTTCACGAGGCTATTCACGCCACCCTTGGCGTGAGTTCCTGCCATCCCAACGTCCTCCACCTTGGCCTCCTCCACGGCCGTAGCCGCGGTTGTCGCGCTCAGGGCACTGCCCGACGCGCAACGCCCTGAGCTCCTGGCAGTCGTTAGTGTTGTGGCTGTGGACGTTGTGGAAGACAAAGTACGGTCGGTTGTCTCTGGGGAGGTCGTCGTAGCCGCAGCCAAGCTTCACTTCTGGCTCCGTAGCCAGCACGGCGGGTCCTTGCGCTTTGCTTCTTTGGGCTTGGCCTTCTTGTCGTCCGCCTCTGCCTCAGGCAGCTCCTAGAGGGAGAGGCGTCCTTCCTCCGCCCTGGCGCACTTTGCCACGAGCTTGAACATCTCGAGGGCTGTGCACAGGTCCTCATGAATGGCGAGCTCCTCCCTCATCCTGATGTCGTTGACGCCGTCAGAGAATGTCGAGATGATTGCCTCGTCCGAGACCCTAGGGATCCGGAGGCACATGGTGTTGAAGCGTTGGATGTACTTTTGCAGGGTCTCTCCCGGCTGCTGCCTCACGCGGCGCAGATCTGCAGCTGCCGGGGCTCGGTCGCAGGTGCCTTGGAAGTTGGCGACGAAACGCTCGCGAAGCTCTTCCCAGGAGGAGATGGATCCCACGGGAAGGTTCAGGAGCCAGGAGCATGCGCCATCCTTGAGATCCATGGGGAACTAGTTCGCCATGACCTGCTCAGTGCCGTTGGACACCTCGGTGCTCAGCTCATAGAGTTGGAGGAACTCCGTGGGGTTGGTGGTGCCGTCGTAGCGCGGAGGCAGGTCCGGCTTGAACTTGCCGGGCCAGACGAGGCGCCGTAGATCAGGAGCTAGGGCGCGACATCCAGCCACGCTCATGATTGTAGACGCCCCCTGCGCCTGCGGTGCTGGTTCTTGGGGTGCCGGCGCCACCACCTCCTGTGGCGCGCGGTCTTGGCGCTGCGGGCCAGGGGGCCCGCGAGCCCCCGCCTAGGGATGCAGAATCACCTCGCAGCTCCCCTCGTCGCGTGCGTGGGTTTTGCGGGGTTGCTCACGTCGAGGAGCATTGCACCGGACCTCCTGGCCGGCGCCGTAGAGTGGAGGCGGAGCCGGGACTCTGTGGCCTTCGTTCCCCGCCGGGGGCGACGGGGGACGGGAGGAGTGCGTTGGTGCAGGTGCTTCTCCTGCTGCGTTGACGAGCTCGGTGATGCGGTGGAGCCACTCATCGTAGAGGTCATCTGTCGGGCAGTAGCGCAAGAGCTCGCGCGCCATCAGCAGCGCAGGCTGCTGGTAGACCGGCCCGCGGCAGACCAGCTAGGACAACTCCGCGGCTGGTGAGGGTGAAGGCGCCACCGTGCAGCCATCACGCCGCACGGACGGTGGCAGCGACGAGTCCTACTACTCGTGGATGGCCGGGTCGATGGCGGCGTTGGCGACCTGCGCGTTGGGGCTGTGCACCGTTTCTCGCGGGCGCTGTCTGAGCGACGTTCGTGGGACGGCAGGTGGCGCGAGCTCGGCGTGTGTCCACCATGGCTGTGGAGCGAAGTCGACGACGAGAGCGGGGCGAGGTCATCGGAGAGGCGAGATCTCGACACGCCCCCTACCTCGCGCGGCAAATGTCGGATTTAGGGCTCCGCAAAACCCAAGAAGTTCGAACACAGGGGCGTGAATGAAGATCTCTCCCACTCGCGTCTACCTAGCGTCTCGGCCTCGTCGGTGAAGAGATTCAAGAAAACAACAAGTGAAGCACGCAAGAGTTTACCCAGGTTCGGGACACCGTGTGGTGTAAAACCCTTCCTGCTTGGTGGATTGGCCTTGGGAGGGCTGGAATATGAACTAGTACAGTGGTTCCTGAGCTCAGGAGGCGAGCTCAAGAGGGTCAGGAGGCAAGTGTTCTTGCTCCTTTGCATGGTGGCAGAGTTTATGGATCTGCCTCTCTTGGTTGGGCTTGGTCTAACTTGTCCCTCCACAGTGGCGATCCTAGCTACTTATAGAGGCAGCCAGGGTCCTCTTCCCCCGAAATGTTTAGGCGAGAACGGATCCCACAACGACCATTTTTTAGCGGGAACACAAGGACGTTCCTATCCTGACAAAAGCGGTCTTCGCCTGCAAAGGGATGAGGCGGTGACGCGGTGGTGGGCTCGACGGTGACATCCTCCTTGTCGTCCTTGCGGTCTTCGGTCTTGTTGCACCAAAGGGGAAACCTTTGTCCCGCTCCTCGGGAACCTATGTCCGCGCTGCCTCCTTTGCACTGAAATGGCAACTACGCCGCTGGCGGGCGCTGGTACCCGCTGACATGATGCATAACTGCTGACGTTTCTGCCTCCTCCTGAGGCAGACTTGTCCTTGGATTTTCCGCCCCTCCGGAGCACATTGCCGAGGTCGCTCCTGAGGGGGGTCTCGACTTTGTTCTCCTCGCGAGGGTCTTGGACAGCTGGTCGATCAGCTGGGCCGTACCAGGCCGTAGTAGGGGCGCGTCGCGGCCCGCAGACAGGCGAGTCTGGGTGCCCTGGTTCCCAGGACGCCGACATAGAGAGAGTAATTCATTAGAATTATGACTTTAACAATGTTCATCTCTATGAATTCTAATGACTTTGGAAGTGATATTGCTAATTATTCCAACATCGCCTTTGGTACGCATGTGTTCATGAAGCTCAAACAAACAATCACCAAACTTAGGATCACTCGTACTCATCTTAGTTAAGGCAATAGACATATGGAGAATCTCATCCGGATTTTTCAAGGAATAATTTGGGAATCGTTCCTTTAGAAATCTCCATATAGTATAAGCACATTCAAGAGTTGGCGAACATACAAGCAAGTTTCTAGGCAATCCTCTAGTGATAAGATTAACATTCCTAAGATTTTGAACCATGTCAAGTTTCTCATTGAAAGTAGGATTCAAAGCATCAATAGGGGGCATATAAGGTTTATCAATGTACTTGTTCAAATAATATTCATTGAAGATCTCAAGCATCTCATTTTTCCATTAATGAAAGTACTCTCCATCAAGCATAGGCACTCTACGTCTAATACTCCCCAACGTAGACTCATCCATCTCCCTCCAATGGTGATTAAACCAAAGCAATGGAGACCAATGCTCTGATACCAATTGAAAGGATTGAGAAGAGTATGCGTTTAGAGGGGGGGTGAATAAACTCTAGCAAGAAAAGTCACAGCTTTTAAAATACTTGAAGTTGGGGTGTAGTTTTAGCACATGTTTTAACTTTCACAATGCACAACAAGCATGCATAACAAGAGAATATAGGTATTGTGAAGTAAAGCATGCAACTTTGACCACTTGACTAAAGCAAAATCTAGCCTTTTCCCAAATTTTAGTTATTGGCAGATTTTAGCAACTTAGCACAAGTCAAGCAATCAATCTAGACATGCAATTCTAAGAGTATAGCAGCGGAAAGTCAAACAATTGCATATGAAGGTAAAGGGAGGAGTTTGAAGGAGCAAACACAAGTGAAGACACTGATGTTTTTGTCTTAGTTCCGATAGGTGATGCTATCGTACATCCAAGTTGATGGAGACTTCAACCGACGAAGGGTAACGACTGCACGAGTCCACGGAGGGCTCCACCCACGAAGGGTCCATGAAGAAGCAACCTTGTCTATCCCACCATGGCCATCGCCCATGAAGGACTTGCCTCACTAGGGTAGATCTTCACGAAGTAGGCGATCTCCTTGCCCTTACAAACTCCTTGGTTCAACTCCACAATCTTGTCGGAGGCTCCGGAGTGATACCTAACCAATCTAGGAGACACCACTCTCCAAAAGGTAATAGACGGTGTGTTGATGATGAACTCCTTGCTCAAATGCTTCAAATGATAGTCTCCCCAATGGTCAAACAGCTCCTCACAGATTTGGATATGGTGGAAGAATGATTTGAGTGGAAAGCAACTTGGGAGGGCTAGAGAACAAGATTCATATGGTAGGAATGGAATATCTTGATCTCAACACTTGAGTAGGTGGTTCTTTTCATAGAACATGTATGATGGAAGTGTAGGTATGTTCTGATGGCTCTCTGCATGAGTGAAGAGTGCATGGAGGGTATATATAGCCTCCACACAAAATCTAACCGTTACACACAATTTACCAAACTCGGCGGGACCGACTCAGAGAACTCGGTCAGACCGATTTAGTTCATAATGTGACGGTTAGGCATTTCGGTGGGACCGATATGATCAACTCGGTGGGACCGAATTATTTAGGGTTAGGGCATAACGTAATCTCGGTGAGACCAATTACACAAAGGTCGGTGGGACTGATTTTGGTAATAAGCACACAGATGATTGGTCAGGCAAACTCGGTGGGACAGATTCGCTCGTTTCGGTTAGACTGAAATGTTACGAAGAGGCAACCTAGAGTTTGCATTGCGAACTCGGTGGGACTGATCGCTTATATGAGTTAGACCGAGAATATTGCAACAGGCAACAGAGAGTTTGCAATCCCATGTCTGTGAGACCAAAATGATTAGGGTTTCTGGAAGTGGCTATGTCAAATGAACTCGGTGGCGCCGGATATAATTTTTTGGTGGGGCCGAGTTTGACTTTTGGTTTGGGACATATGTGGATGTGAGAAACTGGTTGAGGATTTTGGAGCATATCACTCAGCACTTTGAGCAAGCAAGCCATTAAGCAACACCTCACCCCCTTTTAATAGTATTGGCTTTCCTATGGACTCAATGTGATCTTGGATCACTAAAATAGAAAGTGTAGAGTCCTGAGCTTTGAGCTTTTACCAATCTTCTGTCCTTAGCATCTTGAAGGGGTTCCACATCCTCTTGTCCATGCCACTCCATTTGTTGAACTTGTCTGAAATATACTAGTTGAAAACATTAGTCCAACAAGAGATGTGTTGACATTAATTACCAAAATCACCCAGGCAGCACTTGTGCTTTCAGCCTTTATAGTCGTGTGTGAGGATTTCCTCCGCATCCCCGCACACTTTGGCTTATGGCTAAAGGTCTTCAATCTGAAGCCGAAGGTGGTCGACGGACATCAGACGGATTGCGTCGGAGCTATGGTGAGCAAGCTCTCCAATGCCACCTGGCCCAAAGGAGCTTTCGTGGAAATAGTCAAGGTATGGCAGCAGGAGTGGTTCTACATCACTGAACCCCGTGAAGCCACCTGGGCGGCCACGCCTGATTTCAGATCCGGACCCCCAATAAGACTCACCTCATGGACCGCCAAGGGTCTTGATTGGGGGTCCAAATCGGAGGTGAAGATGCTCCAGAATCGCATCTCCGATATGTTGAGAACACTAATCTCACTGACGTGATTCAAGTGATGCTCTTCCGTCGGATTCTTCCCTGCAAGCTCTGGGCCTCCCCCATGTGGGAATTCAATTTGGAGGAGCCACGGACCCTGAAACGCTTCTTAGGCACCACACACGAAGATATATGGAAGCAGCTCTTCGAGGCCCAGAAAAAGTGGCCGATGAAGAATGGGGACATCAGATTCGACAGTGAGAACCCGACCATGGAGGTAAGCATGATTTTGCCGAAGACCTATTCGGTCATTATTTCCTATATAACAGAAATTATAGTGCTCGTGTTCCATACAGGACGGTACGACAAAGGCAGAGCGGATCAACTGTCCAACGCCGCTGCCCGAGGGCCCGGACACACACCAGCTGACGGAGATGTTGGTCTCGATGCCCTATCAAGCGCCGGAGAAGAAGGCCAAGAAGAAGAAGGCCAAGAAGGTCAAGGGCGGCCGCCACCCCAAGGGTCCTTCAAAAACTGTGTCCGAAGAGACCGAAGCCCTCTCCTCCCACGAGAGAGACGAGGAGGAAGAGGAGGAGGAGGTGGAAATGGACTCCCCCCATAAGGGGAGGAATTAGAAGAGGGTCGCCTCCGAATATCCGGAGAAGAAGGTGCCTAGGAGGAGGAAACTGAACCTCCCGGACAGTTCGGATTCAGGATCCCATGTAGTCTCCCGGAGACTTCCAGGGTGAAGCCCCTGGACGAATCGTAAGTATTCGGAAAAACAATGGTGTCTTTGGTTTACTTACTTTCCTTATGTAAGTTGCCTTGTTTGTTGTTTTTTAGCCCTCCATGCGTGCTCCCCGATACTCCATCATCAGAGGGGAACTCTCTGCCGGCCGAAATGGCGGAGAGTGAGACACCACCGCGAGCCCCCATCGCCTACCGCCATGGGGGACACCAAAGTTTCATCCCTGAGAACGTCCCCTGCTTGAGAGGGGGTGAGTGGGACCGGCAAGAGAGTGCTCGAGGTTAACATCTCGGTTGTCGAAAACCAAGGGGAGGCGGTCCCCATGACGACCGATGGTGGGCAGCCCAAGCAATCCGGGCTCCCACCGAACACCATTCTGGCGACCAGTGTGGCTTCGGAACTGGATAAGCAACCCCCTACGAAAGAGGGGGACGAGCACCAGCTCCGATGATAGCCTCCATTAATCCGGAGGCGCCCAACGCTCTGGAGGAAGCGCTGCTCAGCGCTTCCATCGTGGGGAAACACCGCACCCTGATGGGCGGTTATGGAGAAGATCCAGTCTACTAAGAGTGGACTGAATCAAGCCTTCAACAGCATATTGATGGGCTTTGAAGTATGCGACGTAATGTTCTAAAAAAACTTTACATTTTATTCATGTAGAATAATAATCCTGTGTACGGATAGTAGCCCCTGATGCTCTGTACGGTTTGAAAGAAACTAGACAAAGGATCCATATAGTATTCGGGAGTGTAACATAATGTGTTGTTATTGAAACATGCTTCCATGTTGGTGGCGACCGCACAGGCCGTAGAAGTTTTCGAGCTCAATCGGAAGCTTCAGCTGCCGACGAGGAACTAGACCGCATCAATAAGCGGTTCGATGAAACGAAAGGTATGCGGGTTGTCTTTTGAAAATATTATTTTCATATGGGAGATGATATGTATATTGAGAGGTTAACTCATCGGATGATGTGATTATGATCACAGCTGGTGCAGCCGAGGTCAAGACCCTCAAGGGCGCCCTTCCCCAGGCCAACAATGAGGCGGAGGCGAATAAGGCAGCCGCTGACAAAGCGGCTGTCGAATTAGAGGCCAAACAGGCTGCCCGCCGCCAGCACGAGGCTTGGGTGGCCGAAGTCGAGCAGGAGCACGAGGCTCGGGGGAAGATGAAGGCCACCGAAGTGGCAATCGCATGCCCGGCCGATGGCAAAGATCATCGGAAGCGGGAGAGGTACTTCGATGACGTCCTAGAAGGAGCCCGCGTGCTAGAGGGCCAGCGTTTGAAGGATGTCATATTTAGTTAAGTGTGTTCGGGTTGTAGAAACTATGTTATGAACTCATGCTGTTATATATGTCTATGTTTGCACCTTTCATTCGAGCGACTTTTCCTCATGTGCGGCTGTTTATTGTTATATTTCTGAAAGTTTACCAGTCGTCGGCTTCAGCTCCCATGTAGATGCTACAGGGGTGTTCGGTATGACGCGTGACCACACTTTATCCAACATCTTGGTCCGTAAAGGAGGTCTCTGCGAGGTGAACCAGGTAATCAGACTATGTAGTTTTATTAGTTTCACTTAGCTGTAGGAGTTTGACTGTGGGGCTAGGTACTAGCCCCTTGTGCGTCTGCGGCTATCCGGATTATGGTGCCTCTTTCACGCGGCTGGCCCCTCGTGTAACACGGGGTGAATCACTAATGATTTGTAGTATAGTACTAAGTCGCCGAATCGCCGACCAGATCTCGCCTATCATGAGAGTCAGTTTTTGGCTTTGTCTACTGAGGTACTTGACCGGACGAACCAGAAATACAATCGCAGTAGTTCTCCCTTTACTCCCTTAGCCGAAGAATGCGGAATGTAAGGTGTTAAGCACAGGAGTCGGGCAACCCAACTATAGTCCCAAGACATGATTCGGAGCCGGTGCATATAATGCAATATCCGGGACGCCGAAAAGTTCCCTATAGGTGTTTGGACTTAAGATGTGCTGGGTTGCATACATCCCCCGGTGTTAAGGCCGGATTGAAGCACAAGTGCCATTCTAAGGTAGGGAGGTAACACATTTGATAATGCAAAATAAAATGACTGCCAAACAAAGTGGTGATCAACGGCCTCCTTTATACCCTGATTAATACGACGAGCCGTGTTGTTACAGATAATGCCAAAAACATCGAGGTCAATTTAAATGCCAGAAGTTTATACATGGGAATGGATTACACATAGCCAAAACGAAATGGTTTAAAAATCCCAATGATGCCATGATGCACGTCTGCGCTGTTTCTCCTTGGTGATACATCCTTGAAGGGGAGGAGTTCGATGGTCATCTATCGAAAAAGAGGAAAATAGAAAGAAGTCCCCACGCGACCATATATCAGGTGGGTTCTTTAACGAACCTACATTGAAAGAATATTTGGGGTCCGAATAGGGTCATGTCGTACTATGGACCTTTTCCATAGTGTGCTTCTGGCGGTGCCTGATACGTCTCCAACATATCTATAATTTTGGATTGTTCCATGCTATTGTATATTCTATTTTGGATGTTTAATGGGCTTTATTATACACTTTTATATTATTTTTGGGACTAACCTACTAACCCAAGGCCTAGTGCAGATTGCTGTTTTTCTGCCTATTTCAGGGTTTCACAGAAAAGGAATATCAAACGGAGTCCAAACGGAATGAAACCTTTGGGAGAGTTATTTTTGGAACCGTATCTACCCAGATGACTTGGAGTACACGTGAGGGAACGAAGGAGGTGGCCACGAGGGTCCAGGGCACGCCCCCTCCGCCTGGGCGTGCCCCCACCCTCGTGGGCCCCCTTTGGCTCCCCCAATGCCCTCCTTCCTCCTATATATATCCATATACCCTGAAAACATCGAGGCAACAGAGAAAACCCTAATTCCACCGCCGCAACCTTCTGTTCCCGTGAGATCCCATCTTGGGGCCTGTTTCGGAGCTCCGCCGGAGGGGGGATCTACCACGGAGTGCTTCTACATCAACGCCATAGCCTCACCAATGAGTTCTTAGTAGTTTAACACAGACCTTCGGGTCCATAGTTATGAGCTAGATGGCTTCTTCTCTCTTTTTGGATCTCAATACAAAGTTCTCCTTGATCTTCGAGGAGATCTATTCGATGTAATAGATTTGCGGTATGTTTGCCGAGATCCGATGAATTGTAGGCTTATGATCAAGATTATCTATGAACAATATTTGATTCTTTTCTGAAATCTTTTATGTATGATTATAATATCCTTGCAAGTCTCTTTGAATTATTGGTTTTCTTTGGCCTACTAGATCTATAGTTCTTGCAATGGGAGAGGTGCTTGGCTTTGTGTTCAATCTTGCGGTGTCCTTTCCCAGTGACAGCTGGGCAGCAAGGCACGTATTGTATTGTTTCCATCAAGGATAAAAAGATGGGTTTTATATCTTATTGCTTGAGTTTATCCCACTACATCATGTCATCTTGCTTAAAGCATTACTCTGTTCTTATGAACTTAATACTCTAGATGCATGTTGGATAGCGGTCGATGTGTGGAGTAATAGTAGTAGATGCAGAATTGTTTCGGTCTACTTGTCACAGAAGTGATTTCTATATATAATGATCATGCCTAGATATTCTCATAACTATGTGCTTTTCTATCATTTGCTCGACAGTAATTTGTTCACCCTCCGGAGAATTCTGCTATCATGAGAGAAGCCACTAGTGAAACCTATGGCCCCCGGGTCTATCTTTATCATATTACTTTACTTCAATCTCTATTGCCGTTGCTTATTTGCTTTATTTACTTTTTGTTCTTATATAAAAAATATCAAAAATACCAAAAATATTATACTATCATATCTATCAGATCTCACTTTCATAAGTAACCGTAAAGGGATTGACAACCCCTTATCGCATTGGCTGCAAAGTTCTTATTTGTTTGTGCAGGTGCGAGTGACTCCCGCGTGGTCTCCTACTGGATTGATACCTTGGTTCTCAAAAACTGAGGGAAATACTTATGCTACTGTGTTTCATCACCCTTTCCTCTTCGAGGGAATACAACGCAAGCTCGAGAAGTAGCAAGAAGAATTTCTGGCACCATTGCCGGGGAGGCTTACGCAAAAGTCATATACCAAGTACATATCACAAACCCTTATCCTTCGCACTACATTATTTGCCTCTCGTTTTCCTCTCCCCCACTTCACCTTCTTCCGTTTTATTCGCCCTTCTTCCGTTCGCCTTTTTGTTTGCTTGTGTTGCCATGTGCCTTCTATTAGCTTGCATCTTTGCTTGCTAAATTATGGATCCTCATCCACTTGCTAATCTCTTTAAGAGATCCAATTATGATGAACCAATTGCTAGTGAGATGCATGCACTAGATTATCTTTATGAGGTTTTGCTTGAAATTCGCAAGTCGGAAAATTGTGATGAAGTGTTGAATGAAGAAGATTATAAAGTGATTCATGATAGCTCCTTGAATGAAAAGCGTGATTGTAATGATGTTATTATAAATTCTATTAATATCAATTGTGCTAACGATATGCAAAACCCTAAGCTTGGGGATGCTTATTTTGCTATGCCCACTACTTGTTGCAATGATCATGATTGGGGTGATGCTTCTTACAATCTTGAAAACTTATTTAAGCCCCATGATATATATGAGATTGATAATAATGTTTGCAATAACAGTGAAAGTGGGTTTGGAATAGTGTCAACTTTAGATCCCACATATTTGGAGAATGTTTGACCTTATGAAATTTTTGATAAAAGTGGGCTTGGAGAGGTCACGACTTTAGTTAATGTTAATCCCACTATTTTGGAAGAGTGTCAACTTCGTATGCATGTGGATCGTGTTGAGAATATGTTTTGTGATAGCTATATTGTTGAATTTCATTATGATCCTACATTCAATTATTATGAAAGAGGAAAATACGGTTGTAGAAATTTTCATGTTACTAAATTACCTCTCGTTATGTTGAGATTGATATTGTCTCTTTCTTCTTTCTTTCATATGCTAGATCTTGCTTGTCTTGCTAATTTGTTTTCCTATAAAATGCCTATGCATCGGAAGTATGTTAGACTTAGATGTGATTTTCACATGCTATATGATGCTCTCTTTGTGCTTCAATTCTTATCTTTCATGTGAGCATCATTGAATTCTCAAGCCTATCTTAATGGCTATAAAGAAAGAGCTTGTTGGGAGGCAACCCAATTTTATTTTCTTTGTTTTTGCTTATGTTTAGGAATAAATATTGCATCTAGCTTATGTTTATATGTGGTTTTGTGTTTTAATTAGTGTTTGTGCCAAGTAGAACCTTTGGGAAGACTTGTGTGAAGTTTATATGTGCTGTAAAAAATAGAAACTTTAGCACTCACGAGTTTGGCTGTGAATTTTTACTGGAGAGTGCAATTTAGTTGATTATTTTTGAAGATGATTCATATAGAAATTCCTCACGTTTACCAATTGATTTCAATTTTTTTGGAGTTACAGAAGTTTTCGAAAGTTACAGCTTACTACAGACTGTTCTGTTTTTGACAGATTCTGTTTTTCATGTGTTTTTTGCTTATTTTGATGAATCTATGAGTAGTATTGGAGGATATGAATCATAGAGAAGTTGGAATACAGTAGGTTTAACACCAATATAAACAAAGAATGAGTTCATTACAGTACCTTTGAGTAGTGGTTTGTTTTCTTATACTAACGGAGCTCACGTGATTTTTGGCCAAGTTTTGTGTTGTGAAGTTTTCAAGTTTTGAGTATGGCGTTGATGGACTATGGAACAAAGAGTGGAGAGGGACTAAGCTTGGGGATGCCCAAGGCACCCAAAGGTAAAATTCAAGGACAACCAAAAGCCTAATCTTGGGGATGCCCCACGAAGGCATCCCCTCTTTCGTCTTCATCTATCGGTAACTATACTTGAGACAATATTTTTATTCACCACAAGATATGTGTTTTGCTTGGAGCGTCATGTATTATTTGAGTCTTTGCTTTTTAGTTTGCCACAATCATCCTTGCTGGACACACCTCTGGAGAGAGATAAATATGATTTAGAATTTGTTAGACTACTCTATGTGCTTCACTTATATCTTCTGAGCTAGATAGTTTTGCTCTAGTGCTTCACTTATATCTTTTAGAGCACGGTGGCGGTTTTATTTTGTAGAAATTGTTGATCAATCATGCTTCACATATATCCTTTTGAGAGTCTTTTAGAACAACATGGTAATGTGCTTTGGTTATAAAACTAGTCCTAATATGATAGGCATCCAAGATGAGTATAGTAAAACTTTCATATAAAGTGCATTGAATACTATGAGAAGTTTGATACTTGATGATTGTTTTGAGATATGAGGATGGTGATATTAGAGTCATGCTAGTAGAGTAGTTGTGAATTTGAGAAATACTTGTGTTGAGGCTTGCATGTCCCGTAGCATGCACGTATGGTAACCGTTGTGTGACAAATTTGAAGCATGAGGTATTTCATTGAGTGTCATCCTTTGTGTGGAGGTCGGGGGCGCGCAATGGTGAACTCCTACCATCCTCCCCCCTAGGATCATGCGTGTAGTACTTTGTTTTCATGACTTTTAGATTTTTGCAATAAGTATGTGAGTTCTTTATGACTAATGTTGAGTCCATGGATTATACACACTCTCACCCTTCCACCATTGCTAGCCTCTCTTGTACCGCGCAACTTTCATCGGTACCATACACCCACCATATACCTTCCTCAAAACCGCCACCATACCTACCTATCATGGCATTTCCATAGCCATTCTGAGATATATTGCCATGCAACTTTCCACCGTTCCGTTTGCTATGACACACTTCATCATTGTCATATTGCCAAGCATGATCATGTAGTTGACATCGTATTTGTGGCTAGGCCACCATGCATAATTTTTCATATATGTCACTCTTGATTCATTGCACATCCTAGTACACTGACAGAGGCATTCATATAGAGTCATATTTTGTTCTAGTATCAAGTTGTAATATCGAGTTGTAAATCAATATAAGTGTGATGATCATCATTATTAGAGCATTTTCCCAAAAAATAAAGAAAGAAGGAAAGGCCAAATAAAAAAGAAAGGCCCAAAAAAGGAAAAAAAGAAAAGAAAAGGGACAATGGTACTATCTTTTTCCACACTTGTGTTTCAAAGTAGCACCATGTTTTTCATGATAGAGAGTCTCTTGTTTAGTCACTTTCATATACGAGGAATTTTCATTATAGAACTTGGCTTGCATATTCCAACGACGGGCTTCCTCAAATGCCCTAGATCTTCGTGAGCAAGCAAATTGGATGCACACCCACTTAGTTTCTTTTGTTGAGCTTTCATACATTTTTAGCTCTAGTGCATCTGTTGCATGGCAATCCCTACTCACTGATAACTCACAAGTGTAGGTGATCAGTTGTTGCCTCTTTTGATAAGTAAGAGTGTCGAACCCAACGAGGACCTAAAGGCAGAACAAATATTCCCTCAAGTTCTATCGACCACCGATACAACTCTACGCACGCTTGACGTTTACTTTACCTAGAACAAATATGAAACTAGAAGTAGTTTGTAGTTTTTGTGGGATAGGTTTGCAAGAATATAACGAACACGTAAATAAAACTAGGGGCTGTTAAGATAAAGGAACAATAAAGTTAATATAGCGAGTGTGGAAAAGTGGTGGTAGGAGTTGCGAAATTACCCCCTAAGCAATTGACTACGTTACTAGACCGATAGCAAGTTTTATGTGGGAGAGGCCACTGCTACCATGTCATCCCTTACTTTGAATTCTATGCACTTATGATTGGAACTATTAGCAAGCATCCGCAAGTACAAACGTTCATTAAGGTAAAACCCAACCATAGCATTAAGATATATTGGCCCCCCTTCAATCCGGTATGCATCAATTTCTACGCTAGGTTAACCATAGCATTAAGATATATTGGTCCCCCTTCAATCCGGTATGCATCAATTTCTACGCTAGGTTAAAGTTTCTGTCACTCTTGCCCTCCAATATGTAGTCCTATCAACATACAACTAACCCTATGGTGTGATCCACGCGCGCGCTCATATGATGGGCACCAAAGGAGAGCAACATAACCACAAGCAATTTAAATCAATCATAGCAATTCACCAATCACCGATAGGACAACGATAATCTACTCAGACATCATAGGATGGAAACACATCATTGGATAATAATATTAAGCATAAAACACCATGTTCAAGTAGAGGGTATAGTGGGTTGTGGGAGAGTGGACCACTGTAGATAGATGGGGGAAGGAGATGGAGATGTTGGTGAAGATGACGGAGGTGTCGGTGTAGATCACCGTCACACGATGATGGCCCCGGTGGCACTCCGGTGCCACCGGAAGCGAGGGGGAGAGAGCCCCCCTCCTTCTTCTTCTTCCTTGACCTTCTCCCTAGGTGGGAGAACGGTTTCTCCTCTGGTCCATGGCCTCCATGGCGGTGGAGGGGCGAGAGCCCCTCCGTGATTGGATCAGTCTCTTTGTCTCTCTCTGTTTTTGCGTTTCCAGATTCTAGCCTTCCACCGTTTCTTAAATTCCTGGAGATCCTTAACTCCGATTGGGCTGATTTTTTCATACAATTTTTATCCGGATATTAGATTTCTTGCAGCGAAAGAAGGGCGTCAACCGCCTTACGATGTGGCCACGAGGGCTCAGGGCGTGCTCCCCTTCCCAGGGCGCGCCCCCTGCCTCATGGCCCACTCGGGCATCGTTTCATGTTGGTTCCGCTTCCCAAAATTCACATATATTCCAAAAAAATCTCCGTCCGTTTTTATTCCGTTTGGACTCCATTTGATATGGATATTCTGCGAAACAAAAAACATGCAACAAACAGGAATTGGCACTGGGCACTGGATCAATATGTTAGTCCCAAAAAATAGTATAAAAAGCTGCCAAAAGTATATGAAAGTTGTAGAATATTGGCATGGAACAATCAAAAATTATAGATAGACGGAGACGTATCAGCATCCCCAAGCTTAATTCCTGTTCGTCCTGGAGTAGGTAAATGATAAAAAAATTTAAGTGGAATGCTACCTAGCATAATCTTGATCATGTACTCTAATCATGGCATGAATATTAAGACACGAGTGATTCAAAGAAATAGTCTATCATTTGACATAGAAGAATTTAATACTCGGACATCCCAACAAACAATCAAGTCTTTCGGAATATCAATGCTAAAGAATGATATCCCTACAAAATCATATAGTCTTTTATGCTTCCCTTTTCTTAACACAAGGTGCCCCTCATGCCCATCCCGGTGTCAGCCAAGCAATTGTTTTCGTACTTTACTTTTTCGAACTTTTTCAACTCTTCATGCAATACATGAGCGTGAGCCATGGATATAGCACTATTGGTGGAATAGAAGGTGGTAGTAGACAAAAGTAGGGAGAAAGTCTCACATCGACTAGGCGTATCAATGGGCTATGGAGATGCCCATCAATAGATATCAATGTGAGTGAGTAGGGATTGCCATGTAACGGATGCACTAGAGCTATAAGTGTATGAAAGCTCAAAATAAAACTAGTGGGTGTGCATCAACTTGCTTGCTCATGAAGACCTAGGGCATTTGAGGAAGCCCATCGTTGGAATATACAAGCCAAGTTCTATAACGAAAAATTCCCAATAGTATATGAAAGTGACAACATAGTAGACTCTCTATCATGAAGAAGATGGTGCTATGATGAAGCACAAGTGTGGAAAAAGATAGTAGCATTGCCCCCCTTTTTTTATTTTTATTATTTTTTTTCCTTTTTTGGGGCCTTCCTTTTTTTGGCCTTTCTCTTTTTTTATTTTGCCTTTCTTTTTTTTCTTTTCTTTTGGCCTTTCTTTTTTTTCCCTTTTTTGTCAAGGGACAATGCTCTAATAATGATGATCATCACACTTCTATTTACTTATAACTCGATACTAGAACACAAATATGACTCTATATGAATGCCTCCGGAGGTGTACCAGGATGTGCAATGATCTAGCGTAGCAATGACATCAAAACACGGACAAGCCATGGAAACATCATGCTAGCTATCTTATGATCATGGGAGGCAATATGACAATGATGGTGTGTGTCATAATAAACGGAACGATGGAGTTACATGGCAATATATCTCGGAATGGCTATGGAAATGCCATAATAGGTAGGTATGGTGGCTGTTTTGCGGAAGGTATATGATGTGTCTATAGTAACGGCGAAAGTTGTGCGGTACAAGAGATGCTAGCAATGGTAGAAGGGTGAGAGTGCGTATAATCCATGGAGTCAACATTAGTCATAAAGAACTCACATACTTATTGCAAAAAATCTATTAGCCCTCGAAGCAAAGATACTACGACGCATGCTCCTAGGGGGGAGGTTGGTAGGCGTTAACCATCACGCGCCCCCGACCTTCACGCAAAGATAAACAATCAAAATACAATGCGCGCCAATTTGGTTACATAGTTAGGAGACCATACGTGGATGCTTCAGGAATCACAAACCTTAACACCAATATTTTTACTAAACCATAATCATTCACTAGTTCCTCCCACATATTAGCATCTCTATATCGCAAAACTATTGCTGAGGAATCAACCATATTATATTCAGCGATCTACAAGTTTATGTAGGATTTTATGACTAACCATGTGAATGACCAATTCCTATCAACTCTCTAAATAGATATAAGTGAAGCAAGAGAGTTTTAATTCTTTCTACAAAAGTTATGCCCATGCTCTAAAAATTATAAGTGAAGCAAAAGAGCATTCTACAAATGGCGGTTTTCTATGTGAAGAGAAACAGGCAATCCAAACTTCAAATGATATAAGTGAAGCACATGAAGCATTCTATAAAGCCATACTCAAAAGATATAAGTGTAGTGCAAAGAGCATTCTATAAATCAACCAAGTACTATATCTTACCATCATGGTGCATCTATTAATAGAAAAATAAAAAGCACACGACGCTCCAAGATCTGCACATATCACATGAATGAAACGAATCCGAAAACATACCGATACTTGTTGAAGAAAGAGGGGATGCCTTCCGAGGCATCCCCAAGCTTAGACGCTTGAGTCTCCTTGAATATTTACTTGGTGTGCCTTGGGAATCCCCAAGCTTGAGCTCTTGCCTCTCCTTCTTCTCCTTACATCGAGACCTCCTCGATCTTCGAACACTTCATCCACACAAAACTTCAACAGAAAACTCGGTAAGATCCGTTAGTATAATAAAGCAAATCACTATTCTAAGTACTAATGCAAACCAATTCATTTTCTTTGCATTGTAGCTACTGTAATATAACTTTTCCATGGCTTAATCCACTGATAGAAATTGTTGTTTCATCAAAACAAGCAAACTATGCATCAAAAACAGAATCTGTATAAAACAGAACAGTCTGTAATACTCTGAACATTCACCATACTTCTAGTACTTGAACAATTCTGCCAAAATTAGGAAAAATAAAAAATTTGTTTAGAAAGACAGTGCAAAAAGTTTTAGAACCATTTGACGTTCCAGAAAAAAAATGTAAAATCACGCACTACAGCCAAAGTTTCTGTCTTGCACCGCACAAACAAACAAGCATTGTAAACATCCTAAAGGCAAACCTTGGCACATTATTTTTATAATACAATGGAATTGTACAAGGGGATAATTATTTTTGATGAAAAGTTTATGTAATTCATGATTTGCAAAGTTTCCATGGGCATGAAGAGAGTTCATGGAGCTCCCCCATTTCAACGGTGTTCGTCCTTCTTACTTTCACTTTTCTTTTTGAAAAAGTTTTAGGTTCCCCTCTTTATTTATTTTATTTTTAAACTTTATAAAAGCACACAACAGAAATAAATGAATCTCTAAAACTTCCGGGTTGTCTCCCTGGTAGCGCTTTCTTTAAAGCCATTAAGCTAGGCATATAGTGCTCAAGTAATGGACCCACCCAGATCCCAAGGTATATCAAAGCCATTTTTAATTATCAATGATTTGGCATTTAGTAGTGAGCACAAAGTGATATGTGTCATGCAAGAATGAAGTCTAACTCTATTCCTATGCATAGGCATGTCATAAAAGAACAATTCATGCACATCAACTAAAGGCCAATGCATAGTATAAGCAGTTTCTAGCAATTTTATCGTGTTGGAAACATAGAGAGGCGGAGATGTAGTTCCTCTCTCATAATAATTGCAAGTAGGAGCAGCAAGCACATGCATATTATATTTATCAAAATCATCACGTGTAACAGAAAAATGCAACCCATCAATATAATCCTTAATAAGTGCAACTTCTCCTATATAGTGTAGTTTGGAGAACTCAAAAAGATAATAGGACTATCATGTGTGGGTGCAATAGCAACTATCTCATGTTTAACATAAGGAACTATAGCAAGTTCATCTCCATAAGCATAATTCATATTGGCATCTTGGCCACAAGCATAGCAAGCATCATCAAAAAGGGATATTTCAAAAGAATCAACGGGATCATAACAATCATCATAGCATTCATCCTTCGGTAAGCACAAAGGGAAATTAAACAATGTATGAGTTGAAGAGTTACTCTCATTAGAAGGTGGGCACGGGTAGCTAATCTGCTCTTCCTCCTTTTGTTCTTCACTCCCCTCGTCATCTTTTTCATCTAATGAGCTCACAATGTCATCAGTTTCTTCTTCCATAGTTTGCTGAAAATATTAGTCTCTTCAGCGGAGACTTTCTCAATAAACGCATCAATATTGGAGTTATATTCATAATCCAAATAGCAATATTTCAATATAGCAAGATTTTCAGGCCTAGAAACATCATCATCAAAAGCATCATTCTTTTAAACAGAGATTCAATTTCATAAGCACCCTTAAAAGCAACGAATTCTTCTATTTGTTCCACATCATAATAATCATATATATCATTAGCATAAGAAGCTAAGGTTTCATTATCATTAAATTTGCATGAAAAGGGAAGGTGTGGAGCCTTCATCCTAGAGCAACAAGTATAATCGTATCTCAAGCATAGTTGCCGAGCATACCAATGCAACAAATGAATTTGATCCCATAACAGTTTCCCTTTTTGTGTCAAGCGATAATCCCTAAAGTATTCATGTTGATCCAACGTTACTCCCATTACATAGTTGAATGGGGTTTTCTCTGGATTATCAAAGTAGTACATAATATCTTTCACATAATGAGCATCGAGGGTTTTAGGAGGTTCCCCATCTCCATGAGTAGCAAGTACACCTAAGTTTTTTGGTATTTCGTGTTCCATATCCATAACTAAAGATAGGGAACAACTTAGAACAGCAAATAAAATTTACTTAGTGATAAAGCAAACAAGCACACATGAGAATATTCACCCCACGCCATTTCTCCCCAGCAATAGCGCCAGAAAAAGGTCTTGATAACCCACAAGTGTAGGGGATCAGTTGTAGCCTCTTTCGATAAGTACGAGTGTCGAACCCAATGAGGAGCTAAAGGCAGAACAAATATTCCCTCAAGTTCTATCGATCACCGATAGAACTCTATGCACGCTTGACGTTTACTTTACCTAGAACAAATATGAAACTATAAGTAGTTTGTAGTTTTTGTGGGATAGGTTTCCAAGAATATAAAGAACATGTAAATAAAACTAGGGGCTGTTAAGATAAAGAAACACTGAAGTTAATATAGCGAGTGTGGAAAAGTGGTGGTAGGAGTTGCAAAATTGCCCCTAAGCAATTGACTACGTTACTAGACCGATAGCAAGTTTTATGTGGGAGAGGCCACTGCTAGCATGTCATCCCTTAATTGGAATTATATGCACTTAAGATTGGAACTATTAGCAAGCATCCGCAACTGCTAAGATTCATTAAGGTAAAACCCAACCATAGCATTAAGATATATTGGTCCCCCTTCAATGTTGTATGCATCAATTTCTATGCTAGGTTGAAGTTTCTGTCACTCTTGCCCTCCAATACGTAGTCCTATCAACATACAACTAACCCAATGGTGTGATCCACGTGCGGGCTCATATGATGGGCACCAAAGGACAGCAACATAACCACAAGCAATTTAAATCAATCATAGAAATTCACCAATCACCGATAGGACAACGATAATCTACTCACACATCATAGGATGGCAACACATCATTGGATAATAATATGAAGCGTAAAGCACCATGTTCAAGTAGAGGGTATAGCGGGTTGCGGGAGAGTGGACCGTTGTAGATAGATGGGGGAAGGTGATGGGGATGTTGGTAAAGATGACAGAGGTGTTAGTGCAGATCTCCATCACACGGTGATGGCCCCGGTGGCACTCCGGTGCCACCGGAAACAAGGGGGAGAGAGCCCCCCTCCTTCTTCTTCTTCCTTGACCTTCTCCCTAGGTGGGAGAAGGTTTTCCCCTTTGGTCCATGGCCTCCATGGCGGCGGAGGGGCGAGAGCCCCTCCGAGATTGGATCTGTCTCAATGTCTCTCTCTGTTTATGCGTTCCCAGATTCTGGCCTTCCAGTGTTTCTTAAATTCCCGGAGATCCACAACTCCGATTGGGCTGATTGTTTGACACGATTTTTATTCGGATATTAGATTTCTTGCCGAAAACGAAGGGCATCAACCGCCTTACGGTGTGTCCACGAGGGCCCAGGGCGCACCCCCTGCCTCATGGCCCAATCGGGCATCGTTTCATGTTGGTTCCGCATCCCAAAATTCACATATATTCCAAAAAAAATCTCCGTCCGTTTTTATTATGTTTGGACTCCGTTTGATATGAATATTCTACAAAACAAAAAACATGCAACAAACAAGAACTGGCACTAGGCACTGGATCAATATGTTAGTCCCAAAAAATAGTATAAAATGTCGCCAAAAGTATATGAAAGTTGTAGAATATTGGCATGGAACAATCAAAAATTATAGATACGATGGAAATGTATCACTCACTCACATTGATATCTATTGATAGGCATCTCCATAGCCCATTGATAAGCCTAGTTGATGTGAGACCATCTTCCTCCTTTTTGTATTCTCCACAACCACCACTCTATTCCACATAGTGCTATGTCCATGGCTGACGCTCATGTATTGCATGAAAGTTGAAAGAGTTTGAAGAAATTAAAGTATGAAACAAGTGCTTGGCTGAAACCGGGGTTGTGCATGATTGGAATATTTTGTGTGACGAAGATGGAGCATAGCCTAACTATATGATTTTGTAGGGATGAACTTTCTTTGGCCTTGTTATTTTGAGAAGACATGATTCCTTTGTTAGTATGCTTGAAGTATTATTATTCTTATGTCAATATGAACTTTTATCTTGAATCTTTCGGATCTGAACATTCATGCCACAACAAAGAGAATTGCATTGAGAATTATGTTAGTTAGCATTCCACATCAAAAATTCTGTTTTTATCATTTACCTACTCGAGGACGAGCAGGAATTAAGCTTAGGGATGCTTGCTACGTCTCCAACGTATCTATAATTTTTGATTGTTCCATGCTATTATATATTCTGTTTTGGATGTTTAATGGGATTTATTATACACTTTTATATTATTTTTGGGACTAACCTACTAACCCAAGGCCCAGTGCAGATTGCTGTTTTTTTGCCTATTTCAGGGTTTCGCAGAAAAGGAATATCAAACGGAGTCCAAACGGAATGAAACCTTCTGGAGAGTTATTTTTGGAACCGTATCTACCCAAAAGACATGGAGTACATGCGAGGGAACGAAGGAGGTGGCCATGAGGGTCCAAGGCGCCCCCTCCCCCTGGGTGCGCCCCCCACACTAGTGGCCCCCTCTGGCTCCTCTGATGCCCTCCTTCCTCCTATATATATCCATATACCCTGAAAACATCGAGGCAATAGAGAAAACTCTAATTCCATCGCTGCAACCTTCTGTTCCCGTGAGATCCCATCTTGGGGCCTGTTCCGGAGCTCCACCGGAGGGGGATCTACCACGGAGTGCTTCTACATCAACGCCATAGCCTCACCAATGAGTTGTGAGTAGTTTACCACAGACCTTCTGGTCCATAGTTATTAGCTAGACAGCTTCATCTCTCTTTTCGGATCACAATAGAAAGTTCTCCTTGATCTTCAAGGAGATCTATTCGATGTAATCTTTTTGCGGTGTGTTTGTCGAGATCCGATGAATTGTGGGTTTATGATCAAGATTATCTATGAACAATATTTGATTCTTTTCTGAAATCTTTTATATATGATTATAATATCCTTGCAAGTCTCTTCAAATTATTGGTTTGGTTTGGCCTACTAGATCTATAGTTCTTGCAATGCGAGAAGTGCTTGGCTTTGGGTTAAATCTTGCGGTGTCCATTCCCAGTGACAGCAGGGGCAGCAAGGCACGTATTGTATTGTTGCCATCGAGGTTAAAAAGATGGGGGTTATATCATATTGCTTGAGTTTATCCCTCTACATCATGACATCTTGCTTAAAACATTACTCTGTTCTTATAAACTTAATACTCTAGGTGCATCCTGGATAGCGTTCGATGTGTGGAGTAATAGTTGTAGATGCAGAATCGTTTCGGTCTACTTGTCACGGACGTGATGCCTATATATAATGATCATACCTAGATATTCTCATAAGTATGCATTTTTCTATCATTTGCTCGACGGTAATTTGTTCACCCATCGTAGAATTCTGCTATCATGAGAGAAGCCACTAGTGAAACCTATGGCCCCCAGGTCTATCTTTATCATATTAGTTTACTTCAATTTCTGCTGCCGTTGATTATTTGCTTTATTTACTTTCTATTTTTATATCAAAAATACCAAAAATATTATACTATCCTATCTATCAGATCTCACTTTCGTAAGTGACCGTAATGGGATTGACAACCCCTTATCGCGTTGGCTGCGAAGTTCTAATTTGTTTGTGGAGGTGCGAGGGACTCATGCGTGGTCTCCTACTGGATTGATACCTTGGTTCTCAAAAACTGAGGGAAATACTTATGCTACTTTGCTTCATCATCCTTTCCTCTTCGAGTGAATAGAACGCAAGCTCGAGAAGTAGCAGTGCCCAAGGTATTTCAAGGGCATTGATATGTACACAAGGTACGTATACCGCAACCTCATGGGGCTGTCGGCGGAGGCTGAACAACTACTCAAGCTTAGGTTCCACCGAGCTAGCGCATTGTAATGCGGGTCAGACACGTTTAGCAGTGTCTTGGGACTTCATGACCGATGAGTTGTTTGGATTGATTAGGCTGCCATGTACCTCCGCTGCTAGGGCCGCGGTATGCTCCTCGGTATGGAGGGAGCACTCCGTATTCCCATTTACTGTGATGACGCAGTGAGGTCTAGGCATTTTAAGCTTGAGATACGCATAATGCGGGACTACGTTAAAGCGGGCAAAAGTAGTTCGTCCGAGCAGTGCATGATAGCCACTGCAAAAGGGGACGATATCAAAGATAAACTCTTTGCATCAAAAAATTTCTGGAGAGCCGAATACTACTTCCAGTGTTGATGAGCCCGTGCAGTGGGCCTCCACGCCGGGTATCACTCATTTAAAGGTAGTGTTGCTAGGCTTGATTCTTGACGGGATGATCCCCATCTTGCGGACAATATCCTGATAGATCAAGTCAAGGCTTCTGCCACCGTGCATAAGGACTCTAGTGAGATGATATCCGTCGATGATAGGATCAAGTACCTAGGACGTCGAACCTCCGTGACGGATAATGGTTGGGTGGTCCATTCGATCAAAGGTGATTGGACTAGCCGACCATGGGTTGAATTTTGGGGGACAGGCTCTACGGCCTAGACGTCCCTTAATGCACGTTTGTGCTCCCTCTTGGGGATGTGGGTAGCATAGATCATGTTCACCGTTTTCACTTCAGGGGGAAATTGCTTCTATCCCCCAGTGTTCAGTGGGCGAGGCTTGTCATCATCCTCGCTTTGAGGTCCTTTCCCCTGGTGTCCGGTATTTATTTTACTGGCCTATTTGAAAACCTAGCAATTTTTGTTGGTGTGGTTGGCCGGCTTGTCAGGGGTGCCATGAATCTGGCAAGGTCTCTCAAATATTTTGTCGAAGTTGGATGTATCGTCCTGATTGCCCTTGAATGGCTTCTTTCGGTGGCCGGATTTCTATCCATTGAATCCGCCGTTTACTGCCATATCCTATGCTTCTCCTTTGTTGTTCTGACTCTTGTTTTTGTTCCGTCGTGGACTGCCATTGTCATCCCTGGCCTCAGACGTGCTGGGGTCGCTGGTACTGTTGCTTTTATGAGCCAACCTACTATGTTCGCCCGCGCAAAAGCGGGTCATAAGTGCAGTAAGACCTGCCATAGTCTTCGGCTTCTCCTGGCCAAGGTGTCGGGTGAGCCACTCGTCACGGACGCTGTGTTTGAATGCCGCTAAGGCCTCGGCGTCTGGACAGTAGACGATTTGGTTCTTTTTAGTCAAGAACCGATTCCAGAGTATGCAAGCTAACTCTCTGGGTTGCTGGACTATGTGGCTCAGGTCATTAGCATCCGGTGGCCGGACATAAGTGCCCTGAAAGTTGGCCCGGAAAGCATCCTCTAAATCTTCCCAACTTCCAATGGAGTTCTTTGGGAGGCTGTTCAACCAGTGCCGTGCTGATCCTTTCAGGTTTAGAGGGAGATATTTAATGGCGTGGAGGTCGTCTCCGCGAGCCATGTGAATGTGGAGAATAAGTCTTCAATCCATATGGCATGATCCGTCGTTCCATCGTATTGCTCAATGTTCACGGGTTTAAACCGTTCTGGAAATTGGTGCTGCATTACCTCATCGGTAAAGCACATAGGGTGTGCAGCGTGTCTATACCGGGCGTCATCGCGACAGAGTTCGAATGACATCTGTGTTCGATGCCTAATCCAAACTCAATTATGTTTGTCGTGCCAGGATTGATTTCCATCATCCCATGTGGGAGCATGTCCTCTTAATCCATAGATTGATCTGGTCTGGCTAGGTCCTGACGTAGGTCATACTTATGGCCCAGAGCTGCTGTCTCCTTGCCTCTACGGTAAGAGGGTGCGGGCTAGTATTCGGCATTATTAGCCATTTTGTCCCTTCCTAGTGGAGGTCGGTCTAGTTGATCAGCTAGGTTGTATCTTGATGGCACAATGGCCTCATCATCAAATTGTGGCAGTAGCTTGCGTTTGGGATAGCTCTTTGTTTGGCGCTCACAGCCATATTCTTCTTCAACGTCTAAGACTTTATTCCATCTGTCGTTGAGTGTATCCTGCTCGGCTTTAAGCCGCCGCCGCTGCTTTTTCAGGCTCCTCACGATGGCGATAAGCCGTTGCTTAAAGTGTTCCTGCTCGAGGGGTTCCTCTGGGACGATGAATTATTCATCACCAAGGCTAACCTTCTCTTTGGGGAAAGGTAAGTAGTTACTATCTTCCGAATCCTCGTGATCGGCAAGTTATTCGGGGTTGAATTGGCCCTCTTCCTTTTTATCCTGCTCTAACGCAAGTTCCACGCAGTTATCGGGGTCTTTGGCATTATTCGAAGTGTCATTGTCTCCGATGCCGTTGTTGCTTTCCCTACCTCGACGCGATCATGAGCAGCGCCGCTGATGCCATCATTTTGGTGGTTCGTCGATGGGCTTATGCTCATCTGGATCTTTAGTGCCATAGTCATCCTTCTTCTCAGGCGTGTCCACCATGTATACGTCATAAGTAGAAGTGGCCATCGATCGCCCGGTGATGGGCAGGTTTTGACTTGGTTCGGCTTCAACATCGTCGGCCATGCCATCGATGTCTTCAGAAGCGTAGTCTAGCATGTCGGTTAATTCCCCGACAATGGCTACCAAGTGGGTGGTGGGTGCGACGGAAAATTCCCTAATCTTAGCCCCCGGATCCAACTAGGCATAGTTCGGAGGTGATACCTCCGTGATGGTGAGAGATTGTAGTAGGTCCAGTGCCTCGTTTAAGAGCGAGAGCTAGACATGGGTCTGGGGATCGAGCTCGAGGGGCACTTGCCCAAAGAGTTCGGAGCTCGTGATCGGAAGCTAATCCGGCTTCCCAACAATGGGACGAGTCCCGTTTAGTTTCGGGTCTGCAAATGGCCTGATCGCCTCTGAGTCTCTGACTAGAAGCACCTTGGAGGGAGAGAGTCCGGTGGGGTTTATCCTCCCGTCTTCGGATGAAGTGGTATGCTTCAGATCTAAGGGTGGAGCGGACATGAGCGTCGACCCCTGGACGGGATTTGATAGTGGGACTGAAGGGTCTTCTTCGTGCTAGTGGGGAGCGGCAGCCGAGGCAACGAACTCCTCAAAGATCAAATCTCCTCGGATATCGGTGATGTAGATTAAACTTCCAAACCTGATCTAGTGACCAGGGGCGTAGCTGTCGATCTGCTCAAGGTGACCAGCTGAGTTGGCACGTAGCACAAAGCCGCGAAACAAGAAATGCTGAACACGGAGGAAAGTCTCCCCGGAGACAGCGTGAGAGGATCGAAGAAGAGGTGTCAAGAGGGGGGTGATCAGACACTCAACAAGAAAAATAGCAATTTTTATGATCTTTGAGTTGAGGTTGAGTTTTTAGCATAGTTTCAAACATTCACAATACATTTCGAGCAAGCATGCTAATAGTATATGAGCAACGGAAAGTAAAGCATGAGATTTGCAAGAAAGTAAAGGGATGGGATTGGAGTGTGCAAACGCAATTGGAGACACAGATGTTTTTGGCATGGTTCCAATAGGTGGTGCTATCGTACATCCATGTTGATGGAGACTTCAACCCATGAAGGATAACGGTTGCGCGTGTCCACGGAGGGCTCCACCGATGAAGGGTCCACGAAGAAGCAACCTTGGTTCAACTCCACAATCTTGCCGTAAGCTCCCAAGTAACACCTAACCAATCTAGGAGACACCACACTCCAAAAGGTAATAGATGGTGTGTTGATGATGAACTCCTTGCTCTTGTGCTTCAAATGATAGTCTCGCTAACACTCAAACAACTCCTCATAGATTTGGATATGGTGTAAGAAGAGATTGAGTGAAAAGCAACTTGGGGAAGGCTAGAGAACAAGATTTATGTGGTAGGAATGACATATCTCGATCTCAACACTTGAGTAGGTGGTTCTCTCTCAGAAAATAAGTAATGGAAGTGTAGGCTCGTTCTGATGGCTCTCTCCACGAATGAAGAGTGGGTGAATGTGGCACCCCGGCTCAGAGAAACCGGAACGCCCCGTATTCTAAACCAGAGATCGAGGTTAAGTCTTCTGGAATATGGAACTACTTAGCATAGAACAAACTAGCTTTCTATTACAACACGAATATGGATACAAGGTCTCCGATATGACAATGAATAACACCGGCACGGCGACTCTATGCCAACCACGGTTGCTCTATGCAAGCAGCATAACAACTCAAGGAAGTGGAAGCTCTACTGGCAGCGGAACAATGAACAATGATGATGGACTCCAATCGGCAGGGACTCTGGCTAGAACGTTTATCCTAGCTCGCGAACATAGGAACCACACCAAAACAAGAAAGCAATCCAGGCACAACCTGCAAACTAGCATGACATGCCAGGTCAGTACATTGAATGTACTTGCAAGCTCACAATAAACCAAAAGCAGTCAAGGCAAACAACAGCATGGCATTAGCATGTTAATCCAATCATGAACATGGTACTAACAGACCAACATGGCATGCACAACTGAACATGATACAATTAGAACAAGCATAGAATGAACATACGAACATGATGATACTACATGCAGCATGATGATACTAACAAGCACCAACTTACTCTGCTCGGGTTACCTCGTAACCCACACATGCATCACTTACTATCCTGGACATCGCACGATCATCTCAGGATCCAATCAAGCTTGGTATTAACAATACCAAAGTAATCATTTATGACCACAAGGAGCTTGACCTTTACCATTGACTCTCGCAGAACATCCCAAATATCCAACAACTCGGTATCCTCGATGCCACCGTGATCATCTCGCGATCACATCCAACAACTCGGTATCCTCGATACCACTGTGATCATCTCATGATCACAACCAACATCTTTCTCATCAACGAACCGGGGTTTTTATTAAGCACATTATTATTGTTACTATTGACTCATAGTGTGACCGACACGAACTGGGCCCTTATCGATGGGCACGGCTATCGATAGATTAAGACACACACTCTGCAGAGGTTAGCACATTGTACCCACGCCACAGAACCCATGGCCTGACACTCCCATTCGGGTGGACCAATGGCATTCCGACAAAACCGTCCTACTGCCATGACACTCTCTCGGCCACTCCGACTCACTCCCCACTAGGCTAGTCCTGGGTGGCCCTGGTGTCTACCAAAGACACCACCGACCACCGTCGTGGCCAAACATAAACGGTCCCAAACGGTGACCCGAGCTCAAAACAACAACAACAACAACAACAACAACAACAACAACAACAACAACAACAACAACAACAACAACAACAACAACAACAACAACAACAACAACAACAACAACAACAACAACAACAACGGGCGCACAAGGCTTATGTCCGCCTACCTGATCAGGGTAGCGCGCGCCCATAACCTTCCCTCGTTGGAGGCATCGGCGAGAGGCATGACAATAGACCCAGTTAGGGCCTTCCCATAAAGGCAAGTGTGGCTGCACTGGTCAGCTCGATTCTACGGCACCATGACTCAGCCAACAGTTGTTCAAGTTCATTTTCAGTCCGGTTAAACTTGAATGCAAATTATGCTGAGCCATACTAAAAGAACATGATGCAACTACAATGCATGAACATGATATTGACAAAAGCATGGAGGTGCAACATAATCATCGAGCATAGCCACAATGAAGCATATATCCAAATGAGCATGGCATACTGACTAGCATAAATATCCCAAGTATAACGCTACTCATGGCACACATGACTACTAGAATCATAAATAAATACCATGCAAGAACATAGCAAGAACACTACACAACAAAAACAAGAGACATCCGTGACATTTTGGTCCGAACGAAACTTTTTTCTGCTTATGACACTTCTATGACAATAATTGTGACAAAACACGGTATCATCATAGATGTGGTGGGGTCCTACTTCTATGACAAAAAATCATGGCAGAAAATGGGCTTTTCGTCCTGGGCGGGCCGGAGACGCAGCTGCATGACATTCTTTGGGCCGTCCATGACGGAAAAAACCGTGGTACAAGCGAGGGCGAGGAAAATATCGGGGTGTTCCAGGTTACGATGGGTGGTAGGGGCCGAGTAATGCGTGTTTCTCTCGTACACGCACGGGCGTGGGTGCGAGGCGTTGGGTTCTAACTTAACCCGAGCAAGGCGTTGGGCTCTAACTAAACCCGAGCGATTGCACTACAGGCTACGCATTACTGAACCCGAGCAATCGATCGATGGCTGTTAACTGAACCCGATCAAGCGATTCCTTCGCTACTGCTGCTAACTGAAGCCGATCGATGCTGCCTCTGCATGAACAGTGAGCATTGCTGGGGTGTTTGGATGAACAGTTCCCGGTGGGGGTGGCTGAACAGGACCCCGTGGTGTTGCCTCTGCATGAACAGGACCCTGTTCGATCGAGCCGGTTGGGGCTGCATGAACAGGACCACCCCGTGGAGGGCTACATGAACTATAGACAGTGGAGGGCTGGATGAACAGTACCCCGTGGATAGGTGATTGAACAGGAGCCCGTGGAGAGGGGTGGTTGAACAGTAGCCGATGGAGTAGCGCCCGTTGGAGGCTGAACAGTCGTGGGTGGAGGCTGGAGGAGGTCGATGCTGGATGAACAGTAGCCTGTGGAGGCTGGAGGGGATCGACGGTCGTGATGAACATTATCCCATTGTCGGATTTAGGGCTCCGCAAAACCCAAGAAGTTCTTACACAGGGGCGTGAACGAAGATCTCTCCCACTCATGTCTACCTAGCGTCTCGCTCTCGTCTTAGTGAAGAGATTCAAGCAAACAACAGATAGAGCACACAAGAGTTTACCCAGGTTCGGGCCACCATGTGGTGTAAAACCCTACTTCCGGCCTTGGTGGATTCGCCTCGGGAGGGCTGTAATATGAGCTAGTACAGTGGTTCCTGAGCTTAGGAGGCGAGCTCAAGAGGGTCAGGAGGCAAGCGTTCTTGCTCCTTTGCGTGGTGATAGAGTTTATGGATCTGCTCTACTTGGCTGGGCTTGGTTCGACTTGTCCCTCCATAGTGGGGGTCCTAGATACTTATATAGGCGTCCAGGGTCCTCTCCCCCCGAAATGTTTAGGCGGGAAGGGATCCCACAACGGCCATTTTTGAGCGGGAACACAAGGACGTTCCTAACCTGACAAAAGCAATCTTCGCCTGCAAAAGGATCAGGTTGTGATGCGGTGGTGGGCTCGACGGTAACATCCTCCTTGTCGTCCTTGCGGTCTTCGGTCTTGTTGCACCAAAGGGGAAACCTTTGTCCCGCTCCTCAGGAACCTGCGGTGCGCTGTCCCCCTTGCACCAAAACGCAACTGCGCTGCTGGCGGGCACTCGCACCCGCTGGCGAGGTGCGTCACTGCTGACGTCTCTGCCTCCTCCTAAGGCAGACTTGGCCTTGGACTCTCCACCCCTCTGGAGCACCTTGCCGAGGCTGCTCCTGAGGGGGGCTTGACGTAGTTCTCCTTGCGAGGTTTAGCCTCCTCGCGAGGGTCTTGGACAGATGGTCGATCAGCTGGGCCGTACCTGGCCGCTGTAGGAGCGCGTCGCGGCCCACAGACAGGCAAGTCTGGGTACCTTGGTTCCCAGGACGCCCATAGTAGCCCACGGGCCCAAGGCGCGTGCGGAGTTGGCTTTGGGGCGAAACCTTAGCCGAGGTCGAAGCGCCGCGGGCCCCAAAAATGTTGCGGGCTAGGCCGGCGCGTGACGGTTGGATGGGACGTGGGCGACTCATCTTCCTATGCAGTCTTGACAATCGTGCGACTTGACAAATCCTTGGCGTGGGCGGCGGGGCCATTTTGGCCACGCGTGAGTGGCCGCCGGTTGATCTTCCTGGTCTATAACAGGGGGTGAGGCACCACTCCTCTCACTTGATAGTTGCAGGTCGATCCCTGCTGCTCCCACTACTCCGAGGGCTTCCATGGCACCGATACGCAGGTTCTCGGCCGTAGAGAAGGGGAAGAGCCCGATGGTGGAGCCTGAGTGGCTCCCCCCGAAGAAGAGGCGCCATAGTTCTCCAAGTCCATCCTTGAGGCCGGTGTACGCCCGCACATGGTGCACGCGGGCGCCGCCAGGGTTTCCGCTCCCCTAGTATGCTCCAGTGGTAGGCAGACGAAGCGGGGACGGCGACAGGGGTGGTGCCATCAGCCGCCCAGAGAGACAGGCGACTCTTCGCGCCCTGCAGCCGTCCCATTCTGAGGATGATGCCCGCGAGTTCATCGTATGGGCGGGGGCCCTTCTGCATTCATGGATCCTTCTTGCTTCATTCCTGAAGGAGGTGCTCCCGGCTCACGGCCAGGTGACGATGCAGCTGAGGCACAAGGGGTGTCACTTTCTTCCTTCGTATGCCGACGTGTAAGTGATCTCCTCTGGCTAGGTCTTCATGACCTGGGGTTGGGGTGTGGTGCGCCGCACCTGTGCCCCCGCTGGGAGGCACATTCTTCATTTCTCGCTGGATAGGGTGGGCACGATGACCTTCAAGGTCTTCGAGGCGGACGACCGTCGGGTGTCGTGTGGCGCGGGGGACGGGCTCGCCGGCGACCATTCCCCATGCCGTCAGGGCAGCGAGGCGCTCGCCATTGGCTGCGCCTCCGACTCCTCTGGTAGCAGTTATGCTACCCCTCAGACGGCCTCGATCTCCGACGAGAGCTACGAACCGCCAAGTCGCCGCTCCTATCGCCGGAGGGAAACAGTGTCCTCCCGGCGCCGTCGTCGTTGAAGGAGTTCAAGTTGTATTCTTCGAGAGCGAACTTCTTAGCTTAGTTCCTGTGGGACATCATGGAAGGCTTCATGAAGGCGTGTAAATTCTGGTAATACTTTTGCTAATGCCTAGCGTTATAAACTTATGTCTTTCATGAGACCCTTTGCTAGAGCATGACTTTCCCTTCCTTCTGTCCCCGCGGTAGTTTACGGCCCTACCCCTGCGAGACCCGGTCCCTAGACAAGCCTCAGCCTGCGCTGGTATGCTAGGAGGTGAGTGATCCAGGGTCCGGTAGGAGCCCCCGAGGCACGATGCACAAGAAGTCCCTCCTGGCATGCAGGCAACCGCCCACCGGTCCGTCGGGAAGGGTTTTCATGTCCCAGCGGATTCGTGATTATAGTGGATGGAGGTATAGGTACGCGAGTAGGTGCAGCATTGAAAACTTATCTTAGCGATCCCCTGTGGTCAGGTGGCGGTGGCACTTGATTCTCTATTTCCCTTCCCTCGCGGCGAGATTTTGTGTCCGGGCTGTCTTCACGAGGAGGTAACAGTAGTCGCTTCGAGGCCCTGGGGACAATGGTCACGGTGCTAGTGGAGGCGTTCCTCTAGGCCGCTGCTACCACAGCCGAGGAGGTGGAGACCGGTGATGATGTGTTTGGTAATGCCTGATATGTTCCTGTCCAGAGAGGGAAGTGCGAGTGCCTCGGGGAGGTGTGAGAACTTGTTTGAATTTGAAAAACTTGGTATTATTGTAATAGCTAGATGATTTCCATGCTTGCTTCCTTTCATGTTTGCTTAGGTGCTCTGCGTCGGCAGGGCCCAACCCCGCGCATACCTCGATCGCCATTGAGCCCTTCAGGTGACCGGCGTTATCGTAATAACTAGACTCAAGGGATGAGGGGCTACATGGCTAGTGATGCCCCTGGGTCGTGATTCCCAGGGGTCCCCCTTGATGTTCAAGCGATCCCGTTTGCGTTCTGCGTCGGCAGGCCCCAACCCCGCGCATACCTCGATCGCCATTGTGCCCTCCAGGTGACCGGGGTTATCGTCATAACTAGACTCAAGGGATGAGGGGCTACGTGGCTAGTTAGGCCCCTGGGTCGTGATGCCCAGGGGTCCCCTTTGACATACGAACGGCTCTCATGAAGGAGAACAAGCACCATACCTTGCCCACGAGCCTTCGCCTGGGATGGGGGCGTGAGAAGGCCAGGTGTCTGGGCACCTGGTAGGGCGGCGTTTTCCAGGCGTCACCTGAGCATAGCCCCCATTCCTAGCCCCCCTCGCGACACCCGTCGAAGGAGAAGCTGTGAGCATCGTGAGCTGAAAAGCTCCCTGAGGTTGGTGCGACCACTAGGGGCCGCCCTCAGTTGTTTATAACTAGCGCGGAGCATAGATCTACCACACTTGCGCGGAGTGTAGGCATAACCGCACCTCGGACGTAGCGGCCAGCGCGGAGCTTGGTGTTTCCACTGGTTCGCGGGCATAACCGCTCCTCGGTTGGATCTGCCAGCGCGGAGCTTGGTACTTCCACTAGACCGTGGGAGGGAGCCTCCCACCAGGAGAGACTCTGGGGCGTGTACAACCCCGTCATGACACGTGGCTTGCACGGTAGGACAGCCAAGGGGTATATGGGCCCTCCTCAGGACGAGCTGAACGACTTTGAGGAAGTTCTCGTGAGCTTACGCTTCACTCACGAGACCCTACCCTGAGACGGGTTGCGCCTGAGTCTTCTTCAGCAAAATGTGAAAAGAGGGGTGTTGTGTTGACCTGCGCCGAGTGAATCTCTAGAGGGTATCGCATGAGAAGGCCGCAGCACCAGCGACCCCAGGATGTGACATCACGGGAATGGCTCGCGAGACAGAGCTCAGCCGCTGGATTTGTCGACGCTGCAGGGACGGACCCGAGCACAGACATTGTGCCCAGTCTTCTCATGTAACGATCCAAAAGAAAAACTACCGGCGCGCGGTTCCCGTGTGAGAAAGGCACCTGCCACAGGCCCCTACTTACCCATCCACGATTAGCCCATGCGAGAACAAGGCACCAAGGACCACGGGAGGTGATGTCACGGGAATGGCTCGCGAGACAGAGCTCAGCCCTTGGGTTTAGCGACGCTGCATGGATGGATCCGAGCACAGACGCCGTGCCAGTCCTTAATCATGGGGCGGTCGCGAGTGGGCTCACAAGGGCTCATGACCTTAGTGGCGGTGAGGACACCAAGCATGCAGATAATGAGAATGGAAACAAACAACTAGCCTTGATCATGCAAAAAGGGAGACAACTGCGAGGGAACAGCCCCCAGCAGTCCAAGGATGATGTAGCCCGAGGGGCGCCCTCGATTGGATACCTGAAGCGTCACCTGATACATGTTGAAGAAGAGTTGGGGTAGCTGAAGATGCAAGCCATGCGGGTCGCTCCTAAGGATCGTCGGGATCCTGAGGCCCAGGGGCTCCGAAGGCTCTCAGTGGTCGCGCGGGTCCGGCTCTTGCTCCGTTCGGACCACCTGCCGCTGAGCCTCCCGAGCCCCCAAGGCCTGTTGCGCGAGATGCTGGGACGCGGCAGCTGCATTGCGGAAGCCGAAGAGTGTGCGGACGTAGCTGCAGGGGAGGGCCCTCCTCCGACCGACCGCCGTCGGCCAGAAGGGCTCCTGAGAAGCGGCTCGGTTGAGACCCGCGATGTCAACAGACACGCGGAAACGGTCGCTCGGGCTGCGAGCAGGTGAGCTTGGGGTCGTGCGGTTACACCCACCGCAAATGAGTCTTGCGTACTGAAGTTCCTCATTAACTTGGTTGATGAAGTCCTGAGCCCCCAGCACTGAGAGGTAGATGCTGGGCTCACAAAAACGCGTGTCAAGACACGCTTGCAGGTGGTTCCCGAACACCTCCCTCGAGACGCTGGTCAGTCCGGAGACACTCCAGAGGAGAGCCCCCAAGCCCGCCACGAGAGGGGCGTCGAGAGCGCCCCCTATGCGAGGGTGGAGGGTGCCTCGTCAGCAGGCGCGAATCCTGAGGCCGGGCCGTCAGGAGCCCTTGTGTCCTGAGGTCCGTTGACGGGCATGTTCTTCTTCTTATTGGGGGCGCTCTGCAGGGCGAGGACAGCTCCATCCTCATTGGAGCATCGATCGCCGCGGTCTGGTAGGCGCGCTCCAGGGAATGCACCGCTTCCGTCTCGTCGGAGGCGATCGTGATGACTCCGCCGCTCCCAGGCATCTTGAGGACGCTGTAGCCGTGATGGGTCGCCGCCATGAACTTGGTGAGGGCAGGGTACCCAAGGATGGCGTTGTACGGGAGGTGGATGTTGGCGACGTCGAAGTCGATGAGCTCGGTGTGGTAGTTGTCGTGGTCACCAAAGGTGACAGGCAAGCGGACCTGCCCCATCGGGAGTGCGGAGCAATCCGTGACTCCGTAGAATGGCTTTGTCGGGTGGAGCTAATCATAGGGAACCTGGAGCGTCTCGAAGGTCTGGACGGAGAGGACGATGAGTCCTGCTCTGCCGTTGATGAGGGTCTTGGTCAGGAGGACGTTGTTGATGGTCGGGGTGCAGAGCATCGGGAGAGCGCATGGGGCAGCAGTGCACTTGAGCTGGTCCTTGGGGTCAAAGGCGATGACTTGCTTGGTCCACCTGAGGTTGCGCGCGACGTCAGGCCTGGGAAGCATCGCATTCACCTCACGGGCAAACTTCTTGAAGATGCGATGGGAAGCCGGAGCATTGGCTCCTCCCAAGATGCATACAACCACACGCGGCTCCTTGAAGCCCCCTGCTCCGTCTACCTGGCGGTCGTCGTCATTCCTTCTTGCTGGTGGTGGCGACCCTCATGAGGCTGGTCGCGCCAGGGGGCGTCATGAGGCTGCTCCTGCCAGTGGTCTTCACGAGGCTGTTCGCGCCACCCCTGGCGTGAGTTCCTGCCATCCCAACGTCCTCCACCTCGGCCTCCTCGACGGCCGTAGCCGCGATTGTCGTGCTCAGGGCGCTGCCCGACGCGCCCGCCGCGCATCGCCCTGAGCTCATGGCAGTCGTTAGTGTTGTGGGTGTGGACGTTGTGGAAGACGCAGTACGGTCGGTTGTCTCTGGGGAGGTCATTGTAGCCGCAGCCACGCTTCACTTCTCGCCCCACAACCAGCACGGTGGGTCCCTTGCGCTTTGCTTCTTTGGCCTTGGCCTTCTTGTCGTCCGCCTCCGCCTCAAGCAGCTCCTGGAGGGAGAGGCGTCCTTCCTCCGCGCTGGCGCACTTTGCCGCGAGCTTGAACATCTCGAGGGCTGTGCACAGGTCCTCGTGGATGGCGAGCTCCTCCCTCATCCTGATGTCACGAACACCATCGGAGAACGCTGAGATGATGGCCTTGTCTGAGACCCTAGGGATCCGGAGGCGCATGGTGTTGAAGCGTTGGATGTACTTTTGCAAGGTCTCTCACGGCTGCTGCCTCACGCGGCGCAGATCAGCAGCTGCCGGGGCTCGGTCGCGGGTGCCTTGGAAGTTGGCGATGAAACGCTCGCGAAGCTCTTCCCAGGAGGAGATGGATCCCACGGGGAGGTTCAGGAGCCAGGAGCGTCTGCCATCTTTGTGCGCCATGGGGAACTAGTTCGCCATGACCTGCTCGGTGCCATTGGATGCCTCGATGCTCAGCTCGTAGAGTTGGAGGAACTCCGTGGGGTCAGTGGTGCCGTCATAGCGTGGAGGCATGTCCGTCTTGAACTTGCCGGGACAGACGAGGCACCGTAGCTCAGGAGCAAGGGTGCGACACCCAGTCACGCTCATGATCGCAGGCGCCCCCTGCGCCTGCGGTGCTGGTTCTTGGGGTGCTGGCACCACCACCTCCTGTGGCATGCGGTCTTGGCGCGGCGGGCCAGGGGGCCCGCGAGCTCCTGCCTGGGGATGCGGAATCACCTGGAAACTCTCCTCGTCGTGTGCATGGGCTCTGCAGGGTTGCTCACACCGAGGAGCCTCGCGCCGGACCTCCTGGCCGGCACCGTAGAATGGAGGCAGAGCCGGGACTCTATGGCCTTCGTTCCCCGCCGGGGGTGACGGAGGATGGTAGGAGTGCGTTGGTGCAGGTGATTCGCCAGCGTCGTTGACGAGCTCGGTGATGCGGTGGAGCCACTCGTCGTAGAGGTCATCTGCCGAGCGGTAGCGCAAGAGCTCCTGTGCCATCAGCAGCGTAGGCTACTGGTAGACCGGCCCGTGGCGGACCACCGAGGACAATGCCACGGCTGGTGAGGGTGAAGGCGTCGCCGTGCGGCCATCTCACCGAACGGACGGTGGCAGCGACAAGTCCTGCTGCTCGTGGACGGCCGGGTCGGTGGCGGCGTTGGCGACCGGCGAGTTGGGGCGGAGCGGTGCACCATTGCCCGTGGGCGCCGTCTGAGCGACGTTCGCGGCGCGGCAGGCGGCGCGAGCTCGGCGTGGATCCACCATGGCTGTGGAGAGAAGTCGACGACGAGAACGGGGCGAGGTCGTCGGAGAGGCGAGATCTCGACACGCCCCCTACCTGGCGCGCCAAATGTCGGATATAGGGCTCCGCAAAACCCTAGAAGTTCGAACACAGGGGCGTGAACGAAGATCTCTCCCACTCACGTCTACCTAGCGTCTCGCTCTCGTCTTGGTGAAGAGATTGAAGCAAACAACAGATAGAGCACGCAAGAGTTTACCCAGGTTCGGGCCACCGTGTGGTATCAAACCCTACTTCCTACTTTGGTAGATTAGCCTCAGGAGGGCTGGAATATGAGCTAGTACAGTCGTTCCTGAGCTCAGGAGGCGAGCTCAGGAGGGTCAGGAGCCAAGCGTTCTTGCTCCTTTGCGTGGTGATAGAGTTTATGGATCATCCCTACTTGCGTGGGCTGGGTTCGACTTGTCCCTCCACAGTGGTGGTCCTAGCAACTTATGTAGGCGGCCAGGGTCCTCTTCCCCCGAAATGTTTAGGCGGGAAGGGATCCCACAGTGGCCATTTTGAGCGGGAACACAAGGACGTTCCGATCCTGTCAAAAGCAGTCTTCGCCGGCAAAAGGATCAGGTTGTGACGCGGTGGTGGGCTCGACGGTGACATCCTCCTTGTCATCCTTGCGGTCTTCGGTCTTGTTGCACCAAAGGGGAAACATTTGTCCCGCTCCTCGGGAACCTGCGGCTGCGCTGTCCCCCTTGCACCGAAACGGCAACTGCACCGCTGGCGGGCACTGTAACACCCCAAAAATTTAACCATGTTTTATTAATTAAAATTTTGCCGGGAAATTAAAATTTTCATTTGCTAAGTTCTCCTTTTGATTTCAGGACCTTTCTTTTCCTTTTATGTTGGAGTTTTTACCTCAAGTGAAAACTTTCCAATTAATGTTAGACTCTCATATTCACTCTTTAAAACTTTTCTTATATCAGTGGAATTAATTATATAAGTGTCTCCCTAATCTCCTTCTCTCTAAAAATGGTTTCCCTTGGTTTTAGGGTCCCAATTGTACTACAGCCACTTGATAAATTTATTTAAAATTTTCACCAAAAATTGGAGATGTCATGTGATGTTGTTAGATCACTATTATGCTAGAATATATTTCATTCTTTTAATATTTTGAGCTCCACACCAAGATTTCAAATCTGGTCCGGTGGGCAATTTTGCACTACAACCCCTTTAAATATTCCTTTAATGCTTCCATCACAATTATGGGATGTTCATAGGAGTATATTATTCAACTTTATGCAAAGTCCCAGAGTAGTCCTTTGAATTTTTTGAGTAAATCAACCTCATCTTCATTCTGGTCCAGCATGGTGATTTGTACAGCAACCACCATTTAGTTTTCCCTTTTAGCTGTGATTCCTTTTCCTGCTTATAGCCCATCTTGCAAAACCCTTAACTACAGAAGAGTGGACCCATTGGAAGATTTTTGGTTCATGAAACAATGCCATTTACCTTCTGCCCAGAACTGAAGTTTTGCAGAAACTTGCACTAACAAGTTTTTGCTTTTGATAAACTAACCTCATCACCCTATTACTCATCCAAGGAGACACTGATGTGGAGAATTTGGCCACCCCAAGAGTTGCCTAGAGGCCATTGGCATTTTGTCGAACACCTGATGTGCATGGCCAGTTTTGGCATGATCTTTGCTTTGCACTGGGACCTTGCCCATCCGTGCACACTAACATATCCACTAATCTCCTTTAAGCCTCTAACCTAGACCTGCTATTTTCCAGCTTCATCCAAACTTTGTGACGCGCTCTCGCATTCCATTGAACGGCTCGCGTGCGTGCTCTGGGCGCGCCCAGAGCGCACGTTTTGCACGCTCGCGCACCGAGCCGCCGCGTCCCTCTGCTGACACCCCGCGCCCGTTCTGGCCGCTCCCCTCGCACCGCCAGCACGCCCACCCTTTCCCTCGCCGCAGAGACAGCTCTGGAGCCCCACAGTACCGCCGTCAGGTCGACCGCGGCAGCTAGCGGGCGGCCACAGCAGCACCTGCCGTGGACAGCACCGCCCAAGCCACCAGCGCTCGCCACCTGCCCCCTGGAGCTGCTCCAGATCACCAGCAAACTCGTCCCCTAGCGCACGTCGCCGCCACGTCGCCCTAAGCTACAGAATGGCGGTCGCCGGCGATCTTATCCCCGGCCGCCACCGAACCACCATTGCCTACCTATTTAAGGATGCCCCGAGCCTCTCCGCAACCTCAGGCAACCACTAGCCACCCCGCAGAACACCCTCATAGCAGCCAATCGTCCAGGGGAGGTTTTCTTCTCCATCTTCGGCGAGTACAGCCGCCGCCGCCCTCCGGTCCATTCCATCGCAACCGGAGCCCCTCCCGTCCAGCCAGCGCCACCATTCGACCCCCCATGACCCTGCGGAGCCGCCCATGACCTCAAACCCGCTCGGGAACCACCGTAACGCGAAGCCCCAATTCCCCCGAGGCCACCGCCGCCACTAAGCTCGCCGTCGGCGACCCCTCCGTCCCCGCCGGCCAGTCGACCACCGGGAGGACCGCCTAGGAGTGACGGATCCATCCCTGGCCTCGAATGCCCTCGAGGAACCGCTGTTCGCTGGCGTTGATCGCCGGAGCCCCGCCTCGGTTCGGCCAAAGGAAGAAAGAGGCGGGGGGCGACTGGTCAAACCTGACCAGTGGGCCCCCTGGGCCCTTTGTCAGCGAGCCAGCGCCAGCCCACGCGGGCTTTAGTGGAGGTGCCAAACCCCGAGTATGTCTCCCCTACTCCAAAAACGTATTCTGATCGAAACGTTTTCCTATTTCTGTTTTATTCTAAAAACAGAATTGACTAAACTTTGACTGGCAATATTTTTTTAAATATTAATCCAAATGACTTGATTCTTTTTCTGTTGTTACCAAATATTGCCTAGTTTATTTTCATATTTATTTGAAAATTTTCCAAGCAACTTTTTTTGTGCTGTTTTGTGGCTATGTGTTAATTTCATATTCTTTCTATTAGGATTTTGAAGAGGGAGAAAACTTCCAAAAATATTGGAATGCATTTATCCTCCCCTCTACTTGAAGGCTAGCACTTTTTGATCCCTGGCCTAATGCATGTTGTTATCGATTGACACGATCGTATCGATATGAACGCATTCATTTCTATTTCATATGTGTGATATATGATCATACCCATGAGTGCGTAAGGTAAACCCCTTGCTGTGAAAAATTGGTATGCTTGACGGTGATCCCCTTCATATGCCTCTCATGCCTAACAAAATAAAGCCGTGAAAGTCGCGGTCTTGTGTAGACGTGAGCTTGTCACTAGCTCCCCGTCGGGACGCTGGAGTCCGGTATGGCTTGGTGAGGCATGACGGGTGGTGATTCCCACCGTGGATGTGGGATATGTTAGTTATGCTAATCATACCAGTGATGCTTAAACCTCCTAAATCGACCGTAGATCGAGTCTTGTTCCAGTAACCCCCATACTTGTTTCGTACTACCACTTGTCCTTGCCATAGGTAGGGTACGGTTCAGTAAGGGTCAACCCCTGTCCTAGCACACACCGTATAGAGAGGCCATGGTGGAAGATACCGGCTGCATCCGGTAGGCATGCCACCTGGTCCGGGGGCATGGGTGTTTCCGGTTGGGACCGAGAGGGGGGCACCCCTTAGAGCGCGCGATAAAAATTTGATCCCATGCTACGCGAGGTTGTAGCCTCCCCACTCAGAGTTTGCTTAACAAGTGTTGTGGGTGATTCCAGACACCGGTAAGTTAAGCTGGTGTGTGCAAGTGAGGTGGGTTTTTGACTAAAAGACCGTAGACAGAATTAGTTCCGATGGACTAGAGAAATCAGTTACTCGTGGGTAAAGAATACACCCTCTGCAGAGATATTTAACCTATTCGAATAGCCGTGTCCATGGTTAAGGACTATAGTCTGGGATGGGTCAAGTGTCGGTCTTAGTGTCGGTCTTCGGAGGAAAACTACTAAACCAGAACATTGATTATGACCTGTGACATATGGTGAATATGATTATTATTGTGGACTAACCATTTGTATCCTTTGAATCAATGAGTATCCCTGGTACGGTTCTACCTCCTGGATATTCACTGTTATCTACTCTTATTATAAGCCCTTTATGTGATGTCGCTCAGACGTTCGACTATGGCATTCTTGTTGTTTATTTCCCTTATAAATGTAATGCCCAGGATGGGACTATATCTCCTATGTGTCGAGGCACGACTTAGAGAAATAACCCCATGCTGGAATGATCGCAAGTCTGGTATCTTTGCACAACTCATGTAAAAGATGGGGATGGAAAACATAAAATAGTTAGCTTACACTCGCCATGTCACACAATTACAATACATATCCAAATCATCATTCAATAAAACATCACAACCCTCTAAGGGTAAAATCCAAATGACAAGATACCAAACATAATTTAAATCCACAGGTCGGATCAAATCCTAGTAGAAGTCTCCACTAACGATCATCAGGATAACGTACATAGTATCGACTACGCTCCTCGTCATACTCCCAGTCTAGCTTGGTGTCATCACCTGGATAGCTCACCATCGGACCTGCATCTGGTGTGGTGAAGTAACTGTGAGCCACAGAGGACTCAGCAATCCCGTTCCCGGGTAACAAGACTATTTAAGCCTTGGGAGAGGATAAGGCTGAAGAAAAGAGTAAGAGTCTGCAGCAACAACTAGCACTAGCTTATGTGAAAGAGTGCGAGAAGAGAAATGCCTCGGTCGAGATGTGATCATGAAGTGATCCTAGCTAAAGCTCAACAAACATAACCCCACCGTGTTCAACTCCCGAATCCCTATTCGGAAATTGACAGTCACGTTACACACGCTGGTAGTGTATTAGAACAATGTGTCAAGTTATCTACAACCGGATATTAACGAGCTCCCATCTGCCACATAACCGCGGGCACGGCTTTCGAAAGTTCATAACCCTGCATGGGTGTTCCAACTTGGCCCATGACAAGCCCACGATCCACGGAGTCGCAACTCCAAGGTGGGAAGACCCGAGTATTCTCGGAATCCCGTTCTCAAGGTACTCCGAACTAAGGTAAGGCTAATCCAGCAAATCATCCCGTCGTGTCGACACCCTCATAGTAGCCGCGCGTATCTAGTCTCAGGACACGACCGGATGGGCGATTCTACAGGTGTATGCCAGATACCTCGGGTTTCCCCAAGGCGGCCCCGCAGACTCCCCGTTTCGGACCAACACTCATGTGGAGCACTGGCCCGGGGTTGTTGATTAAGAAAGAGGGTTAATTACTCCCTATGCAAGTTTATTTAGTTATTAGGTAAATAGTACCAATGTTGGGACTTGCTGGAAAAGACTTAGCACTTAGCAGTTTATCGAGGGGGTCCCATACACCCCAACCGTGTTAGGAACGCATAATCAAGGAACATAACACCGGTTTAAACGGTTCCTAACGGCATGAGTGGAACAAATCACCAAGCAAAAGGCTTAGCCTTCCACCCTTGCCAATATATAGATGATTTCTTTTTAAGCATTTATATAGTGTGATATAACCCAACAAAACTTCAACATGAAGCAAGCATCTTCAATCTTCACCTGCAACTAGCAATGCTATAAGAGGGGCTGAGCGAAGCGTACTTAGCCATTCAACGGTTTGCATAGGTAGGGTGGTTAAACAGGTTCATGGTTACAAGTAGGAGGCTGACAAGAAAGACATGGGCATCGAGGCAAAACTATAGAGCGGAACTACTAGCAATAGGCAAAGATAGTAATGTTATCGGGGTTCGGTCATCTTGCCTCAAAAGTTGTCGTTCGGATCGTAAGAAGGGTCCTCGTGCTCAACCTCGTTGATAACCTCGTGCTCGTACTCGTACTCGGTCTCAGCTTCTGGCTCTAAACAATACAATCACACAAGGCACGAATCAACAAGATGCAATGCGCACACCAGAATGATGGATGCATGATGGATGCACTATGAGAGTACACGGAGCACGGAAAATAAGAATTCAAGCAAAAGCTTCAAAACAATATAACAATAGGATATTATGAATCTACACGGAAAATCAATCAAGTTTCATATAAGACTCGCTGAAATCGAAGCTACAGGCTAAAAGTTATGCCCGAAACAAGAAATAGGCGAAAGCTGAAAATTACAGCAACATAGCAACTTCGGAGCACTAGAAACATTAGCTACAGCACTCAAACAACATGGCAAAGGGCATTAACATAAACTAGACATATCCTACAGCAAATAAGTCCAAAGGTGAACCCCCAAAGGAGCCACGGATCAATAGCAACAAGCTTGGACATATTGAACTTGACAACAAAATCCTGACAACAGAATTTTATTGAAACTTTGGAGCAAAAGTTAAATATGCTACAGCCACTTAAATAAGCATGTGAGAACATGAATGGATAGCCAACAATATATACTACAAAGATCCATCAAGATCCACCCCAAAACTAGCATGGTTTGTCCTAGAGCAGCAAGCAAACATGGCATCGGAGAATAACAGATTACAGACTTAGTGAAAATCCACTAAGTGTTAAAACAGCAGTTTCATCGTCGCATCTATAAGAGCAAGTTTAAGTCACCTCGAAACTAAACATGGCAAGTGGTAAGCACCACATCAAAGTACACATGATGGTGATTCCGAAACATACAAGCATGCATCATGGAGATAAACACAACGATAGCAATGAGCTCAACAAGATGGCATTTCATAACAAATTAGATAACTAAACAGCCACATAGCACTTTGCAACGAAGATAAACATGGCAAGATTAAATCTATCATGCAACCTAACACAAGTAACATGTAGAGCATGGCAAGACGAACGAGTGGACAAGTCATTTGCATCATTCGGATAAACGAGCTAAAAGATATCACTATGCAAAGATGGCATAAAAACAACACATAGCAGCAGTTTATATCGGGATGCACTCTTGCAACAGAAAAATAAGCATCTAGATGATCTCTAACATGCATGGCACAATTGAATGAATCGTAGTGCTAGTCACCACGAATGTCTGGACATGTCATTTGTGCAAATCGGAGCAACACACAAGAAGTTATCAACGTTTGAATATTGCATCAGACACACAAAAACTGGGACTAGATCTAGGGTTTGGGGAGTCAACCTCAAATCTGGAGATAATGGGCTCGGGCCAACGGATCTGGAGCTGGCGGCCGGGCTAGGAGCTGCTGGCCCGACGGAGTGGCTGGCCCAGCGGAGAGGGAGGCGGCCTGCGCGGAGGAAGGCCCGGCTGGCCTGGGGCGATGTGGCGGCCTGGAGGGACGGCGGTCTGGGCTGGGGAGGAGCGGCCCAGGAGACGCGCTTGCGGCTGCGCGGAGGAAGTAGGCCGGCTCGGCTGCGCGGCGCTGGGGCCTGGGCCTCGGGCGGCGACGGCGGCCCGCGGCGGAGAGGCGCCTGGCAGGCGGAGAGGCGAGGCGAAGGCTGGCTCGGGCCCAGCGGGTGGAGGCGGCCCGGAGCGAGGAGAAGGGAGGCCGGGCCTCGGCGATGCGGGATCGGGAGCTCGGCGGCTGGTGCGGCTCGATCGCCCGGCGCGTGAGGGCGTTGACCCTGGCGCTGGAAGGGCCGGGGCGGTGGGCCGATCGGGTTGGAGGACTCAGCCGCGCGAAGGAGAAGCCCAGGAGGGGGAGTCTGGATCGGGATCGATCCTCCCGATCGGATCCAGACGCAGCGCTCCTAGCGGCTCGAGCGGCGCGTTGACTCGGAGGTAAACCGGCGGGCAGCGTTCCAGATGGCTGGAGGGATTCGGGGCCGGCTGGATCCGGCGGCCCCTCGCCGGATCTGGCCGGAGGAGAAGCCTGGCGGCGGTGGTGAGGTGGAGAGGGCGGTGGAGAGGTGAGGTGAGGTGAGAGGAGGTGTTTTTTCGGCGAGGTGGTGTATTCCGGCAAACTTCCGGCGAGATTCCGGCGAAACTCCGGCGAGGTGGCTGGAGGTGGAAGAGAAGTGGCTAGGGGAGCTAGGGTTTCCTTAATTTGGGGCAAAATTTGTGGGAGGTGGACAAATATATAGGCACAAGTAGCTAGGGTTGTCCAAATGGAGTGCGGTTTTCGGCCACAGGATCAGATTTGGATGGCCTAGATGATAGAAGTGGCCAGGAGTGGTTAGGTGGGCTGTTGGAGGGGTGTCTTGGGCCTCAAAGTGGAGGCACTTTGAGCCCGCACGAATAACTGTTGGGGTAGCAAACGGACTCGAAACGCGACGAGATTTGACAGGCGGGTTACACAAACCAAAACAACAACACACAACAAGACTCGCGCCAAACCGGTAACGTTACACGGCCAAACACCAAAGTAGGCCTACGGGACGCCACGGACACGTGAGGGAGCTCCGGAACGCCAAACGGACAACGGGAAGGAACGCGTGGAACCGGATGCATACGACAACCCAAATGCAATGCGATGCATATGACTACATGATATGAATGAATGCCACACACGCACACAACAAAACGACGAAAACCCGAAAGACAAAGAACCGGGAATGGAATAGATGAAGCCAGAGATATATTATAAGCCCAAAAGGGAAAGTATTACATCTGGGGCATTACAAACTCTCCTCTACTACAAAAAGATCTCGTCCCGAGATCTAGGACTGGAAAAAGGAAGGGTACTCGGAACGAAGATGATCTTCTCATTCCCACGTAGCTTCTCGGTCGGTATAATGTGACCACTTGACTTTCAAGAATTTGATGGACTTGTTGCGGGTCTTGCGTTCGGTTTCTTCGGGATGCTCTCGGTAGGACAAATCTTGTTGAAGATCAATCTCTTGAAACGGAATCATGCGTTCAGGTGCCTTGAAGCATTTGCGGAGTTGAGACACATGGAACACATCATGAACATTGGCGAAGTTGGAAGGGAGCTCAAGTTGATAGGCTAGATCGCCTCTTTTGCCAAGGATCTTGAAAGGCCCGACGTATCTAGGAGCAAGCTTTCCTTTGATACCGAATCTTTGGGTGCCTTTCATCGGAGAAACACTGAGATAGACATGATCACCAATGTTGAAGGCCAAATCACGATGCTTGCCGTCATAGTAGCTCTTCTGACGCGACTGAGCGGCCTTGAGATTCTCACATATTACTTTGCACATTTCTTCGGCTTCTGAGATCAAGTCATTGCCAAGAAGTTGATGTTCGCCTGTTTCAGACCAGTTGAGAGGGGTACGGCACTTTCTGCCATAGAGAATTTCAAACGGAGCTTTGCCGGCACTTGCTTGATAGCTGTTGTTGTAAGAGAACTCGGCAAATGGAAGGCAGTCTTCCCATTTCATGCCAAAAGATATGACATAGGCTCTGAGCACGTCTTCTAGAATCTGATTCACTCGCTCGACTTGACCACTAGTCTGAGGGTGAAAAGCAGTGCTGAACCTGATCTTAGTGCCCATGGCGGACTGAAAGGAGTCCCAGAACTTGGATGTGAACAAACTTCCACGGTCTGAGGAGATAACTTGAGGAATGCCATGTAAGGACACAATTCTGGAAGTGTACAACTCTGCCAATTGAGCTGCATTGATGGATTCTTTGACTGGAAGGAAGTGAGCGACTTTGGTAAGCTTGTCAATCACCACGAAGATAGAATCATTCCCTCTCTTGGACTTAGGAAAGCCAGTGACGAAGTCCATTTCAATGTGGTCGAACTTCCACTCGGGAATAGGAAGAGGTTGGAGAAGACCGGCTGGACGTTGATGTTCTGCTTTCACTCTTCTGCAGACATCACATTCATTCACGAATTGGGCAATTTCCCTTTTCATGTGTGTCCACCAGTAAGATTGCTTGAGATCTTGATACATCTTGGAACTGCCAGGATGAATGGAAAGGAGAGAATCATGTGCTTCTTCCATTATGAGCTTCCTGAGATCACCTTTGGGAACAACGAGTCTGTCCTCGAAGAACAAGGTATCTGTCTCATCAACACGAAAGCACTTGTATTTCGGAGTGCCCTTTGCAATACCATGTTTCACCTTCTGCACCATGGCATCACTAAGTTGGGCCTCACGGACCTGATCTTCCAAGGTAGGAGCAACTTGAAGATTTGCAAGAAAACCCTGCGGAACAACTTGAAGATTGAGCTTCCTGAAAGCTTCACCAAGCTCAGGCTGGAACGGCTTGATAAGAAGGCTGTTGCAATATGCCTATCTGCTCAAAGCATCTGCAATCACATTCGCCTTGCCAGGAGTGTATTCAATGCTGGGATCATACTCTTGGATCATTTCAACCCAACGAGTCTGGCGGAGGTTCAGATTCGGCTGTGTGAAGATGTACTTCAAGCTCATGTGATCAATGAAGATGTCGACTTTTCTGCCCAACAACAGATGTCTCCACGTAATCAAAGCATGTACCACAGCTGCTAGCTCGAGATCATGTGTGGGATAGTTCTTCTCACTTGGCTTGAGCTGACGAGAAGTGTATGCCACAATTCTCTTATCTTGCATAAGCACACCACCAAGTCCTTGAAGAGAAGCATCACAGAATACTTCATAGGGCTTGGACTCATCTGGAGGAGTAAGAACTGGAGCAGAGACGAGCTTTTCTTTGAGATTTTTGAATGCCACTTCACACTCTGGAGACCAAAAGTATTTGACATTCTTCTGAAGCAAGTTGGAAAGAGGCTTGGCAATCTTGGAGAAGTTCTCAACGAACCTTCTGCAATAGCTGGCAAGACCCAGAAAACTTCGGAGTTGCTTGACGTTCTGAGGAGCTTCCTAGTTGACAATTGCTTCAACTTTCTCCGGATTAACCGCAATGCCGTCAGCTGAGATGATATGGCCCAGGTACAAAACCTTATCGAGCCAAAACTCGCACTTGGAGAACTTGGCATAGAACTTATGCTCACGGAGTCGATCAAGAACCAGACGCAAGTGCTTTTCGTGATCTTCTTCATTCTTGGAAAACACCAGAATATCATCCAGATACACAAGCACAAACTCGCCAGTATAGGGGTTGAAGATGTAGTGCATCATCCTCGAGAAGGTAGGAGGAGCATTGGCGAGACCAAAGGACATGACTGTATACTCATATGAACCGAAACTCGTTCTGAAGGCAGTCTTGGGAATGTCTTTCTCGCGAATGCGAATTTGGTGATAGCCCATTCGGAGATCGAGCTTAGAGAACACTTTAGCTCCTTTGAGCTGCTCGAAGAGTTCGTTGATGTTGGGGAGCGGATACTTGTTCTTTATTGTCTTCTTGTTCAATGGCCGGTAATCAACACAAAGACGCTCCGTGCCATCTTTCTTCTTGACAAATAAGACACCACAGCCCCAAGGAGACGTACTAGGCCTGATGAGACCGATACGCTCCTGTTCATCAAGCTGCTTCTTCAATTCCTTCAATTCATCAGGAGAGAGCTTGTACGGACGCCGGCATGCTGGCTCAGTACTCGGCTCGAGTTCAATGACGAATTCCACCTGACGGTGTGGAGGCATGCCTAGAAGTTCTTCAGGAAAGACATCTTGATATTCGTTAACCACCGGAATTTGAGAGTTGGCATTAATTTCGCCCTTATCATTGAGAGAGAAAAGCCTGATAGTGTTATCCCTGGAGGCAAAGATAATCACGTCTTCATCAGGATGAGTCATCTTGACTTCCTTCTGTGCACAATCAATGTGAGAATCATGCTGAGAAAGCCAATCCATCCCGAGGATGAGGTCGATGTCGGAATTACCAAGAACCACCGGTTTAGCCAGAAAGCGATAATCACCCATGCGAATAGAAACATCCGGAGCATAGACACTAGAAGTCATAATCCTGCCCGGAGAAACAACTTGCAACTTCTGAGGCAAATTTGAAGTGACAATATTGTGCTTGGATGCAAATGGAGATGACATGAAGGAACATGTAGCACCTGAATCAAACAACACTTTAGCAGGTATAGAGTTCACTGGAAGGTTACCCAAAATGACATCAGAAGAATTCTCCGCTTGCGCTGCACTTATCAGATTGACCCTTGCTGCCTTTGGATCATGCTTGACAATAGCTGAACTGACAGGCGGAGGAGGTGGAAGACACTTCGGGTTGGGGCACTTGTTGGCATAGTGACCTTTCTTGCCACACTTGTTGCACACCACCTCTGAGAGAGGACGGAAATGAGAACCACTTGACTTTGAGCCTTGAGACTGAAACTGGTTCCTCGACTGGTTGCTCGGGTTGGGTGGGTGGGAGAAACCACGTCCACCGGAGTTCTTGTTGCTGTTGGAGTTGTTGGAGTTGTTGTAAGGAGCTCGAATCACTGGAGGAGGAGGAAGCCAAAATTTCTGTTGTTTCGAGACCATCTGAGACGATGAGGAAGAGTGAACGGCATCTCGAATCCTCTTTTTAGAAGCCTCCATCTTAAGCTGAGTTGCCTCTTGTTTCAAAGCCATGTTATAGAATTTGTCGAATTCATCGGGCTCGAACAAGGTGAGAGCAAGTTGAAGTTCATCTTTGAGACCTCCACGGAACTGATAGATTTTGCTCTTGGCATCAGAAATGTCTTGCTTAGCATAGAAGGGCTAGGTTTTGGAACTTGACATTATACTGGTAGACTGTCATAGAGCCCTGCTTCAGGTTGCGGAATTGCTCACGCATACCCTCGATGACACTTGTTGGAATGTGGTGAGAGCGAAAGTCCTTGCAGAAATCCTCCCAAGAGATCACACGACCTGGTCTGGAGTCTTTGTACTGCTGCCACCAGTCAGCTGCTTAGTCTTTGAGTTGGAAGGCTGCAAACTTCACATAATTCTCTTCCTTCACGTTACTGCACTCAAAATGGTTCTTTATGTTGGTTAACCAATCTTCAGCATCAAGAGGGTCGACACAGTAACTGAAAGCTTTTGGATTATTTGCCAAGAACTGGTTGAGAGTAGCATGGTGCAGCTGGTTGAAGAAATTGCCTTGATTCCCTGGAACACCCTGATTAGCTTGATTAGCTTGCATCTGCTGCATCATCTGCATCAACATCTGGGTGTTCTGAGTTGTAGTCTGCATAATCGCTCTCCAAGCCTCAGACGGAGGAGGAGGGGAAGGAGGACGATCTGGGACCTCTTCACCCTCTGGGTTAGCGTTGGGAACCCTTTTCGGAGCCATCCTGAAAGAGATGACCACGAATCAGCAATTGATTGACAGAAGGTATAAGCTAAATCAATGGAATGAATTGCAACAAGTCTTCACAATAATCATTCGAACAATAGGAACGAATGAAATCATTCGAACAAGAGGAACGAATGAAATTCTCAGTTAAATGATAACAACAATCTTCACGAGAAGCCATATATGGGACAAAAGGCAAAATAAGAAAAACAATAAGGTATGGATGGAAACAAACACAAGATAGGAGCTTCGTTCTAACATCTTTGTGCTGAAAGCATATGAACGCGTTACGAAAGGGTTTTGCAATCCCCGGATTAGCATAGCCAAGGACCCTTTAAGATGCAACTCCCGATTGGAACATCGGTCATAATACCACTTCACTCAATGTAGAACCCCGAACTCGCTAACCTGCATTCGTTGGAAGAATGCCTACGATCTACTGTATAAACCCACCTATGAATTTCCGAAAGATTCCAGTTATGCAATCAGGTGTTGGGGATACAGGGGAACCACCGCGCAATCAACTCTAAACCTACATCCAGCTGTATCCATCCTTCAACACATAACCAGTCTTTCTCGGAAACTGTCTACCTCGGACCTTCGAAAAGCATCCACTATAACAAGCTATGGCAATACTCCCGAACTACCTCCCCAGTACTGGGTGATGTCGGGGTTATCTTGCCACTAACCGTATAGGAGAGATTTTCGATGTCGGCCGTCTTAAGTATTTAGTACTGCCGCGATATGCTTGTGACGACAATACCCCGAAGCTCAACTCCCCGGGACACTGCCACAACCCCTAATGTCAGGAGGCATCGAGAACAATATTCTCGTCACAAGAACATCGAAACAATCCCAGAATACTCGCGAGATTCCTAAAAAAAAATTGGTGCAATTTTTGAAGATAGAAGAGACAAGAGTAGTCGTCAGGAGTCCTCACCAGAGAGAAAGGGGATGAGAAGCAAAGAAATCCTACTCTCCAATATAAATATAGGACTCAAAATGTTTTCAGTGTGTGCCTAGACTCGACCGTCAACGATTCGATCAATCAGTGGGGGCTCCTAGGTCGGAGAAGGCTCTGAATACCAACTTGTAATGCCCAAGATGGGACTATATCTCCTACGTGTCGAGGCACGACTTAGAGACATAACCCCATGCTGGAATGATCGCAAGTCTGGTATCTTTGCACAACTCATGTAAAAGATGGGGATGGAAAACATAAAATAGTTGGCTTACACTCGCCACGTCACACAATTACAAAACATATCCAAATCATCATTCAATAAAACATCACAGCCCTCTAAGGGTAAAATCCAAATGACAAGATACCAAACATAATTTAAATCCACAGGTCGGATCGAATCCTAGTAGAAGTCTCCACTACTGATCATCAGGATAACGTACATAGTATCGACTACGCTCCTCGTCATACTACCAGTCTAGCTCGGTGTCATCACCTGGATAGCTCACCATCGGACCTGCATCTGGTGTGGTGAAGTAACTGTGAGCCACAGAGGACTCAGCAATCCTGTTCCAGGGTAACAAGACTATTTAAGCCTTGGGAGAGGATAAGGCTGAAGAAAAGAGTAAGAGTCTGCAGCAGCAACTAGCACTAGCTTACGTGAAAGAGTGCGAGAAGAGAAATGCCTCGGTCGAGATGTGATCACGAAGTGATCCTAGCTAAAGCTCAACAAACATAATCCCACCGTGTTCAACTCCCGAATCCCTATTCGGAAATTGACAGTCACGGTACACACGCTGGTAGTGTATTAGAACAATGTGTCAAGTTATCTACAACCGGATGTTAACAAGCTCCCATCTGCCACATAACCGCGGGCACGGCTTTCGAAAGTTCATAACCCTGCAGGGGTGTTCCAACTTGGCCCATGACAAGCCCACGATCCGCGGAGTCGCAACTCCAAGGTGGGAAGACCCGAGTATTCTCGGAATCCCGTACTCAAGATACTCCGAACTAAGGTAAGGCTAATCCAGCAAATCCTCTCGGTGTGTCGACACCCTGATAGTAGCCACGCGTATCTAGTCTCGGGACACGACCGGATGGGCGATTCTACAGGTGTATGCCAGATACCTCGGGTTTCCCCAAGGCGGCCCCGCAGACTCCCCGTTTCGGACCAACACTCATGTGGAGCACTGGCCCGGGGTTGTTGATTAAGAAAGAGGGTTAATTACTCCCTATGCAAGTTTATTTAGTTATTAGGCAAATAGTACGAATGTTGGGACTTGCTGGAAAAGACTTAGCACTTAGCGGTTTATCGAGGGGGTCCCATACACCCCAACCGTGTTAGGAACGCATAATCAAGGAACATAACACCGGTTTAAACGGTTCCTAGCTAACGGCATGAGTGGAACAAATTACCAAGCAAAAGGCTTAGCCTTCCACCCTTGCCAATATATAGATGATTTCATTTTAAGCATTTATATAGTGTGATATAACCCAACAAAACTTCAACATGAAGCAAGCATCTTCAATCTTCACCTGCAACTAGCAATGTTATAAGAGGGGCTGAGCGAAGCGTACTTAGCCATTCAACGGTTTGCATAGGTAGGGTGGTTAAACAGGTTCATGGTTACAAGTAGGAGGCTGACAAGAAAGACATGGGCATCGAGGCAAAACTATAGAGCGGAACTACTAGCAATAGGCAAAGATAGTAATGTTATCGGGGTTCGGTCATCTTGCCTGAAAAGTTGTCGTTCGGATCGTAAGAAGGGTCCTCGTGCTCAACCTCGTTGATAACCTCGTGCTCGTACTCATACTCGGTCTCAGCTTCCGGCTCTAAACAATACAATCACACAAGGCACGAATCAACAAGATGCAATGCGCACACCAGAATGATGGATGCATGATGGATGCACTATGAGAGCACACGGAGCACGGAAAATAAGCATTCAAGCAAAAGCTTCAAAACAAGATAACAATAGGATATTATGAATCTACACAGAAAATCAATCAAGTTTCATATAAGACTCGCTGAAATCGGAGCTACGGGCTAAAAGTTATGCCCGAAACAAGAAATAGGCGAAAGCTGAAAATTACAGCAACATAGCAACTTCGGAGCACTAGAAAAATAAGCTACAACACTCAAACAACATGGCAAAGAGTATGAACAAAAACTAGACATATCCTACAGCAAATAAGTCCAAAGGTGCACCCCCAAAGGAGCCACGGATCAATAGCAACAAGCTTGGACATATTGAACTTGACAACAAAATCCTGACAGCGGAATTTTATTGAAACTTTGGAGCAAAAGTTAAAGATGCTACAGCCACTTAAATAAGCATGTGAGAACATGAATGGATATCCAACAATATATACTACAAGTAACCATCAAGATCCACCCCAAAACTATCATGGTTTGTCCTAGAGCAGCAAGCAAACATGGCATCGGAGAATAACAGATTACAGACTTTGTGAAAATCCACTAAGTGTTAAAACAGCAGTTTCATCATGGCATCTATAAGAGCAAGTTTAAGTCACCTTGCAACTAAACATGGCAAGTGGTAAGCACCACATCAAAGTACACATGATGGTGATTCCGAAACATACAAGCATGCATCATGGAGATAAACACAACGATAGCAATGAGCTCAACAAGATGGAATTTCATAAAAAAATAGATAACTAAACAGCCACATAGCACTTTGCAACGAAGATAAACATGGCAAGATTAAATCTATCATGCAACCTAAGACAAGCAACATGTAGAGCATGGCAAGACGAACACGTGGACAAGTCATTTGCATCATTCGGATAAACGAGCTAAAAAATATCACTATGCAAAGATGGCATAAAAACAACACATAGCAGCAGTTTATATCAGGATGCACTCTTGCAACAGAAAAATAAGCATCTAGATGATCTCTAACATGCATGGCACAATGGAATGAATCGTAGTGCTAGTCACCATGAACGTCTGGACATGTCATTTGTGCAAATCGGAGCAACACACAAGAAGTTATCAACGTTTGAATATTGCATTAGACACACAAAAACTGGGACTAGATCTAGGGTTTGGGGAGTCAACCTCAAATCTGGAGATAATGGGCTCGGGCCAATGGATCTGGAGCTGGCGGCCCGGCTGGGAGATGCTGGCCCGGCGGAGTGGCAGGCCCGGCGGAGAGGGAGGCGGCCCGCGCGGAGGAAGGCCCGGCTGGCCTGGGGCGATGTGGCGGCCTGGAGGGACGGCGGCCTGGGCTGGGGAGGAGCGGCCCAGGAGACGCGCGTGCGGCTGCGCGGAGGAAGTAGGCCGGCTCGGCTGCGCGGCGCTGGGGCCTGGGCCTCGGGCGGCGACGGCGGCCCGCGGCGGAGAGGAGCCTGGCAGGCGGAGAGGCGAGGCGAAGGCTGGCTCGGGCCCAGCGGGTGGAGGCGGCCCGGAGGGAGGAGAAGGGAGGCCGGGCCTCGGCGATGCGGGATCGGGAGCTCGGCAGCTGGCGCGGCTCGATCGCCCGGCGCGTGAGGGCGTGACCCTGGCGCTCGAAGGGCCGGGGCGGTGGGCCGATCGGGCTGGAGGACTCAGCCGCGCGAAGGAGAAGCCCAGGAGGCGGAGTCTGGATCGGGATCGATCCTCCCGATCGGATCCAGACGCAGCGCTCCTAGCGGCTCGAGCGGCGCGTTGACTCGGAGGTAAACCGGCGGGCGGCGTTCCAGATGGATGGAGGGATTCGGGGCCGGCTGGATCCGACGGCCCCTCGCCGGATCTGGCCGGAGGAGAAGCCTGGCGGCGGTGGTGAGGTGGAGAGGGCGGTGGAGAGGTGATGTTAGGTGAGAGGAGGTGTTTTTCCGGCGAGGTGGTGTATTCCGGCGAACTTCCGGCGGGATTCCGGCGAAACTCCGGCGAGGTGGCTGGAGGTGGAAGAGAAGTGGCTAGGGGAGCTAGGGTTTCCTTAATTTGGGGCAAAATTTGTGGGAGGTGGACAAATATATAGGCACAAGTAGCCAGGGTTGTCTAAATGGAGTGCGGTTTTCGGCCACAGGATCAGATTTGGATGGCCTAGATGATAGAAGTGGCTAGGAGTGGTTTGGTGGGCTGTTGGAGGGGTGTCTTGGGCCTCAAAGTGGAGGCACTTTGAGCCCGCACGAATAACTGTTGGGGTAGCAAACGGACTCGAAACGCGACGAGATTTGACAGGCGGGTTACACAAACCAAAACAACAACACACAACAAGACTCGCGCCAAACCAGTAGTGTTACACGGCCAAACACCAAAGTAGGCCTACGGGACGCCACGGACACGTGAGGGAGCTCCGGAACGCGAAACGGACAACGGGAAGGAACGCGTGGAACCGGATGCAAAAGACAACACAAATGCAATGCGATGCATATGACTGCATGATATGAATGAATGCCACACACGCACACAACAAAACGACGAAAACCCGAAAGACAAAGAACCCAGAATGGAATAGATGAAGCCAGAGATATATTATAATCCCAAAAGGGAAAGTATTACATCTGGGGCATTACAATAAGCCCTTTAGGTGGTGTCGCTCAGACGCCCGACTTGACATGTTTTTATTTATTTTCCCTATAAGCCCTTTCTGTGGTGTCGCTCAGACGCCCGACTATGGCATGTTTGTTATTTCTTTTATTTATAAGCCCTTTATGTGGTGTCGCTCAGACGCCTGACTGTGGCCTGATCGCTATTTATTTTATTATCACTCACTGATTGCATATGCCCCTTTTATTCGAATGACCTGCTCGCAATATGGACTGTCATATCATTATTATCATAGTGATCGTCAATTATTCTTAAGCATGATTATATCTCACCCATGTTCATAATGTTTGCGAGTACATTCAAAGTACTCACTGGCTTGTCCCTGGCTATTGTCTTGGCCAGATTCCTTGCGTGGGAAGGAACGATGCGATGACAGCCCCGGAACCTACGCAAATGGAGATAGCAGCCTCGCGAAGATAGGAGTTAACCTGGTCAGCTATTCCTGTGGGAAATGGAGTCCCATAGTCACCGATGAACCGCAAACCGCTTCCGCCATCAGTCACTAGAAACCTTGTGTTGTACTCATAGGCCAGAATGGTCTTGTACTACATATCTTGTATTTTGCTTGGAGTTTCTGTAACAAGTTGGTGCCTCATCAGCTACAAGTAATCCTGGGGCTGGTGAGCACAAGGGCCGCTTTTGGGAAATTAATATCCCGGAAATCCGGTCCTGACAAAATTGGTATCGGAGCCAGGCTGACCATTGCCTAATCCTATCTTAGCCAGGTCAAAAACCTAGGTAAACCAACCCACCAGACCTTAACTAGACACCGGCCAAGCTTCCCGCATTAGATAGCCACACAGTGACCGAGACCCAAATTGTCTCATTCGCAAACGTGCGAAGGAAGACTCCGTCCCCTTTTTCTATAAAAAGGGCATGCTAGCCTCAACCCAGCACAACACAGCCTCTACCCCAAACCAAGCCAAGATGCCTGGACCCATTGTTCACAATGAAACCACAGCAACCAACCTTGGAGGTTTGGTGACCGTGCTAACAAACCTCACCCGCCGTGCCTATGCATTAGAAGAGCCCCCAGAATATGTTGTGTACCAAGAGAACCGTCAGTTCTGGGCCACCGTGCACGTCTATGGTAGGGGTCTATCGCCAGAACGCCCCTACAGGTTCACCGGAAGGACCACTTCGTTTGAGCCGCAAGCCCTCCAACTAGCTGCTCGAGAGGATATAGTTCAACTCCGGCACTTGTCACCCAGAGTCAACTGTCGCTCATTCTACTACTACCCCAGCCGTGACGGGTATGGCAAGCCATCCCAGGTTGCCAACGGAGATCACGAGACGGATCCTGCATTATTGCATCTGGTGTGCTATGTAAGTGCACTAGAGGAACTGTTCGATCAGACCACCCTAGATCTGATCACAGCTCGTGGAGAACTGATCCGCAGAGCCCCAGCAAGAAGAGAAGGCGAGCCCGACGCCGACAACCCAGTCGTGCTGTTCGGACAACCAATCGAGACCTTGAGGTCAGCCCCAGCCCGCAACCAAGATGCTTTGGTGTCCCCGAAAGTGATTCGTCGCCTCTTGGGAACGCACTCCAACGGGATTGTGGCCAACAACCCCCGCGATGGTCATCATCGCTACCCCGACCCTGCAAAACCCCCTCCAGCCAACCCCGACGGTGAGGCCAATGGAGAAGCCTCGATGTCCACAAGGCACGTCCGCTTAGATATAAACGAGGTAGACTAAATCGCTCGAGTAGTACCGAGTATCGATATGTCCACGCCCTGTCATTGTGTGATCTTGTATCGCTATATTTAAATGTGGTCTACTTGTGCGCCCCTATTTTTTTTAAGTATCCATGCATAAGTATGTTGGTGTACGATTGCATTTTTAATTCCGAGCGTGGCTAGCAAAAAACCACCCCAACGACACCCACAATGATACGTCACTTTTACAAGATATGTGCATTTGTAGCATTCACCCCAACCCCATAGAGTAGAACCGACAAGATAATTGCCCTCTCATTGTAGCCATATTTTACCCCATGAGTAGGATGATTAATTGTGTGGCATTGCTTTGTGATAGTAGGAGTATTTCTTTTCATTACAGCCCTTCGCAAATCTCGAGTACGAGATTTTTCTTAAGGGGGGTAGTGTTGTAACACCCCAAAAATTTAACCATGTTTTATTAATTAAAATTTTGCCAGGAAATTAAAATTTTCATTTGCTAAGTTCTCCTTTTGATTTCAGGACCTTTCTTTTCCTTTTATGTTTGAATTTTTACCTCAAGTGAAAACTTTCCAATTAATGTTAGACTCTCATATTCACTCTTTAAAACTTTTCATATATCACTGGAATTAATTATATAAGTGTCTCCCTAATCTCCTTCTCTCTAAAAATGGTTTCCCTTGGTTTTAGGGTCCCATTTGTACTACAACCACTTGATAAATTTATTTAAAATTTTCACCAAAAATTGGAGATGTCATGTGATGTTGTCAGATCACTTTTATGCTAGAATATATTTCATTTATTTAATATTTTGAGCTCCACACCAAGATTTCAAATCTGGTCCAGTGGGCAATTTTGCACTACAACCCCTTTAAATATTCCTTTAATGCTTCCACCAAAATTATGGGATGTTCATAGGAGTGTATTATTCAACTTTATGCAAAGACCCAGAGTAGTCCTTTGAAAAATTTGAGTGAATCAACCTCATCTTCATTCTGGTCCAGCATGGTGATTTGTACATCAACCACCATTTAGTTTTCCCTTTTAGCTGTGATTTCTTTTCCTGCTTATAGCCCTTCTTGCAAAACCCTTAAGTCCAGAAGAGTGGACCCATTGGAAGATTTTTGGTTCATGAAACAATGCCATTTACCTTCTGCCCAGAACTGAAGTTTTGCAGAAACTTGCACTAACAAGTTTTTGCTTTTGATAAACTAACCTCATCACCCTATTACTCATCCAAGGAGACACTGACCTGGAGAATTTTCCCACCCCAAGAGTTGCCTAGAGGCCATTGGCATTTTGTCGAACACTTGATGTGCATGGCCAGTTTTGGCATGATCTTTGCTTTGCACTTGGACCTTGCCCCTCCGTGCACACTAACATGTCGACTAATCTCCTTTAAGCCTCTAACCTAGACCTGCTATTTTCCAGCTTCATCCAAACTCTATGACACGCTCTGGCATTTCGTCGAACGGCTCTCATGCGTGCTCTGGGCGCGCTTAGAGCGCACGTTTTGCATGCGCGCGCACCGAGCCGCCGCATCCCTCTGCCGACACCCCGTGCCCGTTCTAGCCGCTCCCCTTGCACCGCCAGCCCGCCCGCCCTTTCCCTCGCCATAGAGACAGCTCTGGAGCCCCACAGTACCGCCGTCAGGTCGGCCGCGGCAGCTAGCGGGCGGCCACAGAAGCTCCTGCCGTGGACAGCACCGCCCAAGACACCAGCGCTCGCCACCTGCCCCCTAGAGCAGCTCCAGATCACCAGCAAACTCGTCCCCTAGCGCACGTCGCCGCCACGTCGCCCTAAGCTACAGAATGACGGTCATCGGCGATGTTATCCCCGGCCGCCGCGGAACCGCCATCGCCCACCTATTTAAGGATGCCCCGAGCCTCTCCGCAACCTCAGACAACCACTAGCCACCCCGCAGAACACCCCCGTAGCAACCAATCGTCCAGGGGAGGTTTTCTGCTCCATCTCCGGCGAGTACAGCCGTCGCCGCCCTCCGGTCCATTCCGTCGCAACCCGAGCCCCTCCCGTCCAGCCAGCGCCACCATTCGACCCCCCATGACCCTGCGGAGCCGCCCATCACCTCAAACCCGCTCGAGAACCACCGTAACACGAAGCCCTAATTCCCCCGAGGCCACCGTCCGCCGCGAAGCTCGCCGTCGGCGACTCCCTCCGTCCCCGCCGGCCAGTCGACCACCGGGAGGACCGCCTAGGAGTGAGGGATCCATCCCTGGCCTCGAATGCCCTCGAGGAGCCGCCGTTCGCCGGCGTTGATCGCCGGAGCCTCGCCTCGGTTCGGCCAAAGGAAGGAGGCGGGGGGGAGGGGGGGGGGGGCGACTGGTCAAACCTGACCAGTGGGCCCCCTGGGCCCTCTGTCAGTGAGCCAGCGCCAGCCCACGCGGGCATAAGTGGAGGCGCCAAACCCCGAGTATGTCTCCCCTACTCCGAAAACGTATTCTGATCGAAACGTTTTCCTATTTCTGTTTTATTCTAAAAACAGAATTTACTAAACTTTGACTGGCAATATCTTTTTAAATATTAATCCGAATGACTTGATTCTTTTTCTTTTGTTTCCCAAATATTGCCTAGTTTATTTTTATATTTATTTGAAAATTTTACAAGCAACTTTTTTGTGCTGTTTTGTGGCTATGTGTTAATTTCGTATTCTTTCAATTAGGATTTTGAAGAGGGAGAAAACTTCCAAAAAATATTGGAATGCATTTCTCCTCCCCTCTACTTGAAGGCAAGCACTTTTTGAACCCTGCCTAATGCATGTGGTTATCGATTGACACGATCACATCGATATGAACGCATTCATTTCTATTTCATATGTGTGATATATGATCATACCCATGAGTGCGTAAGGTAAACCCCTTGCTGTGAAAAATTGGTATGCATGACATTGATCCCCTTCGTATGCCTCTCATGCCTAACAGAAGAAAGCCGTGAAAGTCGCGGTCTCGTGTAGACGCGAGCTTGTCACTAGCTCCCCGTCGGGACAGTGGAGTCCGGTATGGCTTGGTGAGGCATGAAGAGTGGTGATTCCGACCGTGGATGTGGGATATGTTAGGTATGCTAATCATACCAGTGATGCTTGAACCTCCTAAGTCGACCGTAGATCGAGTCTTGTTCCAGTAACCCCCATACTTAATTCGTACTACCACCTGTCCCCGCCGTAGGTAGGGTACGGTTCAGTAAGGTTCAACCCGTGTCCTAGCACACACCGTACAGAGAGGCCATGGTGGAAGATACTGGCTGCATCCGGTAGGCATGCCACCTGGTCCGGGGCATGGGTGTTTCCGGTTGGGACCGAGAGGGGGGCACCCCTTAGAGCGCGCGATAAAAATTTGATCCCATGCTACGCGAGGTTGTAGCCTCCCCACTCAGAGTTTGCTTAACAAGTATCGTGGGTGATTCCAGACACCGGTAAGTTAAGCTGGTGTGTGCAAGTCAGGCGGGTTTTCGACTAAAAGATCGTAGACGGAATTAGTTCCAATGGACTAAAGAAATCCGTTACTCGTGGGTAAAGAGTACACCCTTTGCAGAGATATTAAGCCTATTCGAATATCCGTGTCCATGGTTAAGGACTACAGTCTGGGATGGGTCAAGTGTCGGTCTTAGTGTCGATCTTCGGAGGAAAACTACTAAACCAGAACATTGATTATGACCTCTGACATATGGCGAATATGATTATTATTGTGGACTAACCATTTGTATTCTTTGAATCAATGAGTATCCCTGGGACGGTTCTACCTCCTGGATATTCATTGTTATCTACTCTTATTATAAGCCCTTTATGTGATGTCGCTCAGACGTCCGACTGTGGCATTCTTGTTGTTTATTTCCCTTATAAGCCCTTTAGGTGGTGTCGCTCAGAAGCTAAACTGTGGCATGTTTGTTATTTATTTTCCCTATAAGCCCTTTCTGTGGTGTCGCTCAGATGCCCGACTGTGGCATGTTTGTTATTTCTTTTATTTATAAGCCCTTTATGTGGTGTCGCTCAGACGCCCGACTGTGGCCTGATCGCTATTTATTTTATTATCACTCACTGATTGCATATGCCCCTTTTATTCGAATGACCTGCTCGCAATATGGACTGTCATATCATAATTATCATAGTTATCATCAATTATTCTTAAGCATGATTATCTCTCACCCATGTTCATAATGTTTGCGAGTACATTCAAAGTACTCACTGGCTTGTCCCTGGCTATTGTCTTGGCCAGATTCCTTGCGTGGGAAGGAACGATGCGATGACCGCCCCAGAACCTACGCAAATGGAGATAGCAGCCTCACGAAGATAGGAGTTAACCTGGTCAGCTGTTCCTGTGGGAAATGGAGTCCCATAGTCACCGATGAATCGCAAACCGCTTCCGCCATCATTCACTAGAAACCTTGTGTTGTACTCACATGCCAGAATGGTCTTGTACTACATATCTTGTATTTTGCTTGGAGTTTCTGTAAAAAGTTGGTGCCACATCAGCTAGCAGTAATCTTGGGGCTGGTGAGCACAAGGGCCGCTTTTGGGAAATTAATATCCCGGAAATCCGGTCCTGACAGGCACTGGCACCTGCTGGCGCGATGCGTCACTGCTGACATCTCTGCCTCCTCCTGAGGTAGACTTGGACTTGGACTCTCCGCCCCTCCGGAGCACCTTGCCGAGGCCGCTCCTGAGGAGGGCTTGACGTAGTTCTCCTTGCGAGGCTTAGCCCCCTCGCGAGGGTCTTGGACAGCTGGTGGATTAGCTGGGCTGTACCTGGCCGCTCTAGGAGCGCGTCACGGCCTGCAGACTGGCAAGTGTGGGTACCCTGGTTCCCTGGACGCCGACACCCGTGGAGTCCCGTTTTGCTGTACGCCACACCCCTCCCGATGAACTGGACCCCCGTTTCGACCGTAGCGCTCCCACACAAGTCTGTTTCCTTCATTTTGCGGTACGCCACACCCCTCCCGATCAACAGGACCACTGTTTCGACCGTAGCGCACCAACACAAGTTCATTTCCTCCATTTTGCGGTACGCCACACCCCTCCCGATCAACAGGACCCCCGTTTCGACCGTAGGAGGTCCCTTTCCTCCGTTTTGCGGTACGCTAGACCCCTCCTGGTGAACATGATCCCGTTTTGAACGTGGCCAGTCGAACACAAGGCCGTTTCCTCCATTCGGTGGTATGCCAGGCCTCGTTTCCATCGGCTGTTCCGTCCAAGCCCTCCCAATGAACACGACGACTCATTCCGTTCCGACCCAGCCGGTTGGCTCTCCATGAACACGACGACGACGTTGTTTCTCCGTTCCGACCCAGCCATGTACACATGCCCTGGCCGTACGTATGCGCGAGTAGGCGTTCGAGACCCTGCCCGTATGTATGTATGTGGCCGTATTTTCTTTCTTGTAAACTTGCCGCTGTACGTACATGTACATGCTACGTGCGCGCCTCTACATCGACCAGTATGTATGTACACTTTCGCAACCAGAATGACAACGCTACGTATGCTTCTACCAGGTGGGGCCCGACTGTCAGGCACTTCCTTGCTTGCGAAGATGTAGCTGGTGGGTCCCAGCAGTCAGGGGGGCGAATCGTTTTTTTTTTGCCCGGACGCACTTCCTTGCGTGCGAAGATGTAGCTGGTGGGTCCCAGTAGTCAGGGGGAAACGTTTTTTCACGAAATATGGTGGCCCGTCTGGTGGGTCCCCGCTGTCAGGTGGAGGAATAATTATTTTGTGCGTAATAAGGAGGCACTTTCTTGCAGCGGCCGTGGACCCAGTTGTCAGCCTCTCCACGTATAGTCCATGTCTGATGGAAGCCGTTCCTTGACCATGTTGACCACGTCGTGCCGAGAGCACCAGGGCGGTGGACGACGGTGAGGCCTACGAAGGGGACAACGCTGAGCCAGGGAAGACGCGGCAGTGGATGCCCACGCGTAGAGGAGTATGAGGGTTCACTGGTTCGCTGCGATGTGAGGCTGCCGTCACTGCAGAATAATAGGGGGTGTGGGTGAGAAGAGGGATGGCCTGGCCAGCGGTCGGAACAGTAGGGGGCGGTGACGCCTCTGCAACAGCACAGCCGGCCATGAGAGGCAGGAGCATACGGCACGACCGGCGCTGCTTTGGGCGGCTAGAGCAACAAGACTAGAGGTTGAAGAAGCACTACGGTCGTTGGAAGGACATCGTACGGTCACTGGAGCTAGAATCGTTCATATTGACTAAGTTGACAAAGCACTCCATCCCCGTCAACTTAGTAGGCCCACAAGTCAGCCTCCCACCAAGGTGGGTCCTAACCAGCAAGGGGAGAATTCATTTTTTTGTGCGTAATAAGGAGGCGCTTCCGGTGGGTCCGAGCTGACAATGGGGGGAATGTTTTTTCGCGCAAAACGGTGGCCCCTTCGCTGGGTCCCAGCAGTCAGGGGGGAACGTTTTTTCGCAAAATACGGTGGCCCGTCCGGTGGATGCACTTCTATGCTGCCGCCGTGGACCCAGCTGTCAGCCTCTCCACGTACAGTCCACGTCCGATGGAAGCCGTTCCTTGACCACGTTGACCATGTCGCGCCGAGAGCACTAGGGCGATGGACGACGGTGAGGCCTAGGAAGGGGACGACGCGGAGCCGGCGAAGACACGGCAGTGGATGCCATGCGTAGAAGAGTACGAGGGTTCACTGGTTCGCTACGGTGTGAGGCTGCAGTCGCCGCAGAATAACAGGGGGTGTGGGTGAGTAGAGGGATGGCCTGGCCAGTAGTGGGAGTAGTAGGGGGCGTTGAGGCCTCTGCAGCATCACTGTCGGCCACGGGAGGCAGGAGCACGCGGCACGACCGGCGCTGCTTTGGACGGCTGGAGCAAGAAGATCAGAGGTTGAAGAAGCACTACAGCCGTTGGATGGACATCGCACGATCACTGCAGCTAGAATCATTTATATTGACTAAGTTGACAAAGCACTCCGTGCCCGTCAACTTAGTAGGCCCACAAGTCAGCCTCCCACCAAGGTGGGTCCCAACCAGCAGGGGGAGTATTCATTTTTTGTGTAATAAGGAGGCGCGTCTGGTGGGTTTGAGCTGACAGCAGGGGGAACATGTTTTTGACGCAATACGGTGGCCCGTCCGCTGGGTCCCAGCAGTCAGGGGGTAAATGTTTTTTTCGCGAAATACGGTGGCCCGTCCAGTGGGTCCCTGCTATCAGGTGGAGGAATCATTATTTTCCGCGTAATAAGGAAGCACTTCCTTGCTGCCATCGTGGACCCAGCCGTCAGCCTCTCCACGTTCAGTCCACGTCCAATGGAAGCCTTTCCTTGACCATGTTAACCACGTCGCACCTAGAGCACCAGGGCGGTGGACGACGGCGAGGCCTAGGAAGGGGACGACACGGAGCCGGGGAAGACGCGACAGTGGAAGTCCGCGCACAGCGGAGTACGAGGGTTCACTGGTGCTGCGGTGTGACCGTGTGAGGCTGCCGTTGCTCCGGAATAATAGGGGGTGTGGGAGAGTAGAGGGATGGCCTGGCCAGCGGTAGGAGTAGTAGGGGGCGGTGAGGCCTCTGCGGCATCACATCAGGCCATGGGAGGCTGGAGCACGCAACACGACCAGCGCTGCTTTGGGCGGCTGGAGCAAGAAGACCAGAGGTTGAAGAAGCACTACAACCGTTGGATGGACATCGTACGGTCACTATAGCTAGAATCGTTTATATTGACTAAGTTGACAAAGCCCTGGGTACGCGTCAACTTAGTAGGCCCATAGGTCAGCCTCCGAAACGCTGCGCCCCAGATGTCAGGGGGAGGAATCATTTTTGGGGCTGTTGAAGCAAGAATATCCGAGATTAAAGAAGAAGCACGATATCCGTTGGATGGACATCCAACGGCCACAGCTTCCAGAACCGTGTGTTGTTGACATAGCCTTGCATACGCGTCAACTTAGTTTTTTTAGGGGACGCGTCAACTTAGAAGGCCCACAAGTGTGTGGCAAGGAACATATATCCCATTTGCGATTTGTAAGAATGTAGAGCCCATTTTTTTAATTCTAATGGAATTTACTACAGCCCATTTACAGTTTGTTAAAAGTACAACCCATTTTCTAGCTAGGACAACTATTAATAATTTCAACCAATCGCTCAAAACAGAATTAAAAAAATCCCACATTTTTATGGGATCCGAAATATTTGTATCCGAAATTTCTAGTCAGATTAAATATAACTTCAAAATAAAGTTGTATTACATTAAAATCCAACAAAATATTGCACGCGTAATAAGTAATGAAATTAAAATTTTCAAATTCCGAAAATAATATATTTTTTAAACTAATTACGAGTTTGGTGCATTTTTTATAGTTACATCCCAGTTATTATAATTACATCCCATTTATTGTTTCTTAAAGTCCATTTTCTTGTTAAGCCTAATGCATACCTCCTAGGAAAGTTTGCAGCCCAGCGGGGCGAAGAATAACAAGTTGACCCGGATATTGTGTACAACTGTCGGCCGAGTTGCATTGCTGATGTTGAAAAAAAGGCCTGTGTAGTATAGTACAACCTAACATGGCTACTCAGGCCACATTCAGCGACGCCGAAAAGGCCCAAACAAGGCTTCTGTACAACTTTTTGAGGTCACTGAGCTCAATTAATAACATAAGGAAAAAGTTACTCCCTTTTTAAACTAATATAAGAGTGTTTAGATCACTATTTTTGTATTCTAAACACTCTTATATTAGTTTACATAGGGAGTAGATTACAGTGGAACCTAATTAAAAGTTGTCATGAGCAAAGAAATAATTCAACGGGTCCCACTTGTGCCTGTGTGTGTGCGCGCGCGCGCGAGCGTGTGTGTGTGTGTGTGTGTGTGTTTGTGTGTGTGTGTGAGAGAGAGAGAGAGAGAGAGAGAGAGAGAGAGAGAGAGATAGAGAGAGACCCATCGGTCGATGCTCGTAAATACATCTTTCAGCCATATGCATTGCTGATGCTCAGTAAAAACTTATATAGTTGACACAATCATATAGAACATCATAGCACACTTGACTTGCATACAAAAATTTCACGCAGGCGGCACAATCAGGATGGAAGCAGTGGATCGCTACGGGTAGGGCTATTTTGAAACCAACGAACTCGTACATAACAGTTCATCGTCTTTATCAATGACAGGGAAATATCTTGAATGTTGTGCAAAGAAAATAGACAGACAACACAATAAGTTATGCTAGCACATTAAGTTGACGTACATCCCTTTCTAAAAATAGTTCAGGTACAAAAATAGAACATGTCACAATCAAATGTACTCGCACATCAGTTCTTCACACCCATAGCTCGGGTTTAACTAGTATCTGACAAGATTCAGTTGTTACCCCAAATTAGAGCACATCCATGCAGCCAGCCCTGCCTCTTCTCCCAAAGAATCAGTGGCCTCCGCCCTGCGATGGAGTAGGCCCTGTGCCATATCCATCGTTCCGAGCAACACGGGTAAAGTATGACGTTGAATCCTATAATGGACGTCGTCGACGGACCCTGGTACCAACGGCGGCGGCAGGACTTTGATTGATGGATTGACCACTTCTTCGACATGCACGAAAACTCGATACAGGTACATCCCTAACGTGGTCCGCGGCGGCAATGGTGGCGACGAATAGTACAACCCCGGTTCCTGCACCGGTATCTCAACACCAATCACCTTCGGTATGGTGGACGACTTCTTCATCCATGCCATAACCGTCAGAGCCCAGCTGTCTGGAGGAACAAACATAGTTATGAGCTCACCTCCAAGATCGTTGATAAGCTCATTCAAGGACTCGCTATTCCAAGCACATCAAGGCATTCCGTGGAAGGTAAGCTTTGTTAAAAACTGAAGCTCAGAGGGCACCGAGCCCCATCCTGGGTGCCATCGACCAAAGCTCACCAGCGCGCCATTGCAGAACAAACGTCGGGAAGATTCGAACACACGACTGTAGTCGAAAGTTGTCCGGAACCTGATGAAGAAATCAGCCGGTGGCGGAGAGACTTTGACGAGTAAGTCACTTATTTGGATGCCGTGCACAATGCCAAGAGCTTTGACAAGGTCGTTCAGCGAGACGGGAGGCCGGTCGCTATTGATGGTTACCATCAATACTTTCTGGAAAACTGGTCGTCAAACGCCGCCATGCCACTGTTGAGCGACAGCACGCAACGACCGAAGGCAGGACGGACCTCAGGATCTCCAGTTCGGAGATCCGCATTGACCGGCGACATGATAGTGAGCTTGAGTATAGGGAGTACAGGAGGGGGATTTGGGGGAACTGGAGTAGGAATCGAGATTCCAGAGGTGGGGGAGAACCGGGAGATTGGGGATGAAAAGGTAGCATGAATTTGGAACACGCGCCAGTATGCTCTCTGTGCGCAAGCGCACGAAAACACCGGTGGCGCCCACATGTCGGCCTAAGAGTCCTTATTCATTCTTTTTTAGAGAGCCCGTCCTTTTTTTGAGGATCTTTTGAGAGCCCGGCCTGAGAGTCATAATTGACCTGTTTGGCATTGCGTTACTACTCGGCCCATATTCAACGAAACCTCACTGGCCCAAACAAGTGTACATCATCGAAAAGGCACTGAGGTCAAATTATATAACTTGAAAAAGGAGATACACTTTGAACACTTGAGATTGGTGATGCCCTCATTTAGCCCACCAGTTGTTCGAGACAATAAACAGTTTGAAACAACCATATATACAACATTGAAACACTGACTAGTGACTACTACTGACATAAACAGCAAGACATGATAGTTCATAAGAAGTCTTGCTACACCACCAAAACGCACCCATCTGCAGCGCTCAGACTCTCATGATCCAGACAAGAATGACATTCTAAATAGAGCCAACTATTACATAGTAAGAGTGACATAGACGAGGATGACCAAATGACAAGGAATATGCATAACAAAAGAAAGAACTACCCATCCAGAACAAGCAGCAAAGACAACAAAGTCATTCGAAGAGACGATCCAACACCATCATAATTTGTAGCCCCGCTTCAGCGACCAATGATCCGGAGACACCAGTACTCCACCCTTTCGACGCAATAGCCCAATTACCTATCAACCTGAAGGCTTGAACCACATCACTCCCTGTCGTAATTGAGACATCCAAGGATCAAAGTTAATCCGGATGCCTTTGTCATTCTCACCTTCTTTTGGCTGCAGGCTGTATCATTGACAATCAGGGGAGTTTGCTCCCGAACTCCTAGGGCTCGCCGTGTAAACAATGTTTTCCATAGCAAACAGAGCCTCTTTGCCATCAAGGTCCTTGCCAACGGTGATCTCCTTGTTAATTGGATAATTGAGTCCGAGAAACAAAGAGTGTGAACCAAGGCTGTTTACCCTCCTCCAACTAAAAAATCCTGAAGGCCCCAACAAGCTGGTATCCCGCTCAGAGACGTAACAACCACTGTCTAGATACTCACGCATTTCATGGTGTTTGTATACAGTGGGGGTTTTGCAATATAACTTTTCCGGCTCATGTGTCCGAATGATCATCAGTCTTTTGCCATCGTCTGATCGAGCGAGCAACCAGTTGTGCTTCCCTGTTTTTGGCAAAGGCGGTGTGATTACAAAGGGCAATAATTGTAGGGACACTGCATCATATCAAAAAGTACATGCATTGTTAATGTAAGATCAATATTGTTCAGAGTATGAGTAGGATAATGCAAGAAACAGCATTGATATGTCCCTGTTGGAATTGGGAGGAAAATAGAGGGAAATGTATACTGGGTTCGAAAATATAGAAGTGCCATGCATAGTTATACTCATTTTATCTCGCAATCAATTCTTCATAGGAAACTACCATGTCATGCACGTTATGGAATCATGTTCTGCCCTCAGAAACAAATTCTTCAAGGTAACTAACAGACCATGCATTGTTATATACTCGTGTTCTGTGGGCAATATTTTGGTGAGGATATTATTCTAGCCATTGATTGCTGAAGGGCGAATATAGGTATGTACACATGGTAAGCATTACAGGATTTCACTACTTCCAAATATAGAGTTCTCCATATGCACATTTACTTCCCTAATGTATGGTTAGATGAAACCAACAGTGTGGTGCATGTTTCTACATCATGAAAATGAGGAAACTAACATGGCCATTGATACACACTCATATTTAGTACTAGTATATAGATTACTGTAAAATAAGGAGAATATCCATATATTCCTAACCATTTGATTATTCAGGGGTACAAATTGGCTGTAATGACATGATCACAATCGCATGAATTAACTCATTCCAAATATAGCTGATTTACGGCGTCTCTAATACATTGCCATAGTTCTACTCAAATTCTGCTCAAATAGGGATATGCCAATCACCACAAAAAGTTCAAACAGTGTCATGGCGTCATCATTAACATGAGACGGAAACAACTTACACGCGCCGTCCCAGCAATACATTGTGCCATCTGCTTTGTCGATCGCGTAGATGATGCCATTGTGCTCAATAGCATCATAGAAGTGTGTATCAGCTATGACGATGATCCACTGCGAGCTGAGTTGTCTCTAGCTAAAGAAGGCACCGGCGTAAAGATAGGCGAGTCCGTGGTCGAACAAGGGAATTAGCTTGAAGTTTGCGTAATTCGCATGTTGTGTGGGCACTTGGCAGATTACAATCTTTTGCAAAACAAGGTCTGTCCAACAGACGTGGTAATCTAGATGACTAGGACCGCGATGGTAAAACTCTATATAATCCAACGGAGGAAGGATAATCTCATGGGAGGTCTGGAAGTTCACGAGCACCAACTTATTACCGTCTGCTCTGAAGGCAGCCATCCAGTGGGAGTTCATGCCGACCCAGTACATACCTGCCAAGAAGTCTCGGGCGATGGTGATCGGATCGAAGTCGAGGGAAATGATGTGCGGCGACCCACTACATACCTGCAAAGAAGTTTCGGCTAATTGAGATCAGATTGAAGTCGAGGGGCATCACGTACACCTTCGTATCATGGTGAGCCAATCCCGCAAGACCAGATAGCAGCAAGCAGGATGTCTTGAAAAGCTTTGGCCTCGCTTCGATGATGGCCGTGTGCATGGCCCTCGAGCATGCAGCCAGCCGCAGGGTGCTCAACATATCCATACATGAACAACAGAGATCGAGGACGTCACTGGGGAGAATGCTCCAATCGAGGCTCATATGGATCCTGCACGGTTCGCGTTCGTTCATGGTGGAGTTTGGAAGGTGTGGTTTTGGGGGGCTTGATTTACGGGGGAGAAGGCTGTCGGTGCTAGAGTGGCTAGCAAGGTGTCAGGACCCCGATCCTAAGTCACACCGATCTAGCTGTAACACGTCATATCACTTTGCGGCCTCACGCACGGTAACCCCACGGGTGCCACCTTACCTGGCCCGGGACCGTTTGCGCATTTTGGCACACGTATATGACAGTGTCGCTAGCATCCATATGACAGAAAACCTGGGCCGACATGGCTAGTTATAAACCAAAAGTGGCACTAAATTACAGAGACAGGCATCCATGACCCAACAACGAACGTGTCGGTCATCAACGTATGAACCCAAGTCGTAGCAAGCTACATGGACTTAAAGGAACAACGCGTGACATTTCCCCTAAGGGACAGACACAGGAACGAAGAAGGACACATGCCGGCCAGCCTACGTGTTCCGAGCAGTAGCAATGCTACCAAGGCTCATTGGAATCACTAGGAGACATTTCCCTATAAGATAGGCTACCAAAGGAAAACAACTAGGTGTCGGATCCCACACATACCAAGCATTTCAATCATACACGCAATATGCTCAATATGTGCAAATACAACATTGCATCACAACAGAACTCTATGACTCAAAGTACTTTATTTAAAAGGCTCCAAGAGCCATACATAACATAGTCATACAGGTAGGGGTCACATGACCCATCACTCAAGTCATACAGTCATACAAGCACAAGCGGAAGCTACATGTCTGAGTACAGACAACTTAGAAAATAAAATAGGCTTGGTGTAGCCTGACTATCTACAAGGCCCTTCACAAGCTCCAGATCACCGTCTGGGTGTCAAGCTACTCGTCGACGTCAACGTCTATGTAGAACCCATCAACAGGGGCAGGGTTCTCCTCTGCAACAGTTATTAAGCAAACATGAGTACAAAGGTACCCAGCAAGTCTTACCACAGAACCTATCATACATGCAACATTATCAAAGGGGGTAGTGGAGTTTATAGCAGAATGCCAGCTTTGACCTTGGCTAACCTATACTACAACTCTCAACAGATTGCAAGATGTTATTACGAACACGAGTCCTCTAATCACCACATCAATACACTACCGAGGATCCTCTTCCGTCATCCTACGGAAGGGCCATCCACGGCACTCACGCTTATCTTGAGGCTTTTAGTAGTATCCATCAACTTGTCTATGAACTGTAAGAGCAACCAAGTAGTTCGTACCGCGAACAACGGCTATTCGAATAGTTTGATAACCCTGCAGGGGTGTACTTCTTCACACACGCTTCCACCGCTTATCGCCGTTTACTCGGCGTGTACTCGGCAACCTTCAAGCGGAAGCCTAGCGAGGGTGTCGGCCACGACCTGACTAACTACTCAAGTCTCTCGTCCAGGTTTATCGCCTATTTGGGTTCCATCCGTGGGGAGATCCGGCCGGGGTGTCGCTCACGGCCCCAAACGATGTGTACAGGGTTCCCGAGTCACCAAACGGGCAACCGGTACACCGTGCCTCGTACCTGTCGCATCACAACCCACCCCGAGGGTCAGCGTTGTGCACGACCTCCAGTAAGCTATAAACACCAGAAACTAGTTGCAAATCCTGGACAGAGATCAAGGGTAATTAATAAGTCGAGAGGGTCCATTGGTTTCGGGCCCAATGCATGGTAGTAACTGCAACTTGAACCACACATACAGATCTCAGGTCCTATGTACTGTTCCAATGAAACAACCCACCACGTACTCCTACATGGCCTTTCATCGATACCTTTACCAAAAGTATTCCACACTTCCTTCTCTTTATCGAAAGATTGTTTCACTCTGATCCATCACCCAGATGAATCAGACCAGACACAACTCTAAGCATAGCAGGAAACATAAACAAATAGCATGGTGGATCACACATCACATGGCTCAAACAACTCCTACACATGCTAGTGGGTTTCAACTATTTACTGTGGCAATGACAGGTCATCCAAGGGAATAGGGTTCAACTATCGCAGCAAGTAGCAGTTCACGCGCTGTTGCCTTAATGCAGTAAAAGAGAGCAGGAGCGAGAAGATTGGGTTTGTATCGGAATGATCAATGATTGCTTGCCTGACAAGGTAGTTGTCGGGTACTGCTCTTCAACTGGATACGCAGCAGTATCCTCGGGAGCAGGACCTAACACAGGGAATACCGGCGATACAATCATTAACAAACAAATGCAACAATATGATGCATGTTCATGACATGGCAAGATGCATGTGTGTTGGCTAATGCAACCATAACCAGAAGGGTTTGAACCCATTTGAATCAAGGATTCAAATTGAAGTTCAAACTATTATTTAAATAAGTGCATTATCATGTTTTTGATGTAACAGCAAGTTAACTTATTCAAACATGCATGAAACCAGTGCCATCAGAAAGATTGGATTTTTCTGATCATTTTTCATATATAAAACTTTTCCATCTGAGCTATGGTTGATTTTATATGATTTTTAGAAGTTTTGGGTATCTTCTGGAATTTCCTAAATTATTATTATATCTAAAAATCCCAGAAAAACCTTTACTGCGTCAGCATGACATCATGCTGACGTCAGCCAGTCAACAGGGCCAGTCCAGGTCAAACCTGACCAGTGGGTCCCTCATGTCAGTGTCACAGCTAATTAACTGAGTTAATTAGAGTTTAGTTAAAACTAATTAGCTGTCAGTGGGGCCAGGGCCCACGTGTCAGTGACTAAACTAATTAACTAATTAATATAAAATTAACACCTAAACTAAGTTTGACTTGCGGGCAGGGCCCACATGTCATTGACCCAGGGGGGTCAAACCCGTGGTCAAACAGTTCAATCCCGCCGGCGACGTGACACCGGCGAGGCAGAACGCGGCGGCGTGCTTCGGAAAACGGCTGTGGGGCACGGCTCGAGCTGCGGCTGGGTGCGTTGGAGAGATCTTGCTCTTCCGCATCGGATGGTGGTGGTCGCCGGACCTGGGGTGGCCGGAGACGACGGCAACGAGCTCGACGGCGGCGAGCGGCGTCGGGCGTGTGTGGAGATGCGGCTGCAGGGGCCTAGGCGATGCGTGCGTAGCACCGTTCGCATCTACGTGCTGTGGTGAGTGCGATGGACGGGCGCCGGTGACCAAATGGTCACCGGAGCATCACCGGCGACGAGCACGGCGGCGGTGCGTGCGGGCGAGCTACGTGAAGTGTGTTACAGGGCAAGAGGGAGCCAACGGAGAGGGGGAGGAGGTAGCTAGGCTCACAGCGGTTGCAGCAAACACCGAAGCGAGCTCGGGGGTGGTCGGAGCTGAGCAGCACGGCGAGGGGGATCTCCGCGGCCGGAGTTGGGGAAGAAGAGGTCGGGGGCGTCTCCAGGGCGGGCGAGCGCTCGGGGCTCGGCCTGTCCGAAGCAGTCGAGGACGGCGGAGACGATGGGCAACACGGCGGAGCTCGGGGACGATGGTGGACGTGGTTTCTACGATGGTGCGATCACGGCGGCGTCGGCCATGGCGCGGGGAGAGCGGAGGAGAGGAGCTGGGGAGAAACGGAGGTGTCTGGGGGGTCGAGGAGGTCGTGGACGTTCGATCCATCCTTCCAGGACGGCGAGGGAGCGAAGCAGGGCGGCGAGCAGCTGCGTGGCGCGCCGTGCGGTCGCCGTCGAGCACCTGCCTGCCTGCCTGGCCGAGCCAAGCAGCTCGCTGGAGCGGCAGCTGGGCTGGGCCGGCAGGTGGGCCGGGTGGGCGCCACGTAAGTGTTCTTCCTCTCTTTTTTTTCTATTTTCTTTTCTGTTTCATTTCTTTTGCAGCTTTGTTTAATTAATAAAAATGCCTAAACATTTTTATAACTCATGACACTTGTCATACCTACTGTATATAATATGAACAGTAAGAAACATTATAGTTCATGATTATTTGAGCATTTAAAATATTTTGTAGCATTTAAATGCTCAAATTCAAATAACATATGATTTAATCCAAAGCCCTAGATTGTCCTAGAAAAATGTACACCATTTTTGGCAGAGGTTTAAAACCAAGGCAGAAATGATGAACATTTTGAAGGGCATTTTGGGTACATTGGAAAATATTTTAGCAAACCCTAGTTGTTAGGGGAGGGGTGCTGGGGTTTCTGTTAATCCCATTTCAGGTTTTCTTTGAAAGTAAACATGATGCACACTCTAGTCAGGTCCTAATGCAAGTGCTAGCTAGGGATGTGACAACTCACCCCCACTTAAAAGAATCGCGTCCTGAGATTCGGGTTCCTCCGGAAAGAGGGTGGGGTACTCAAGTCGAAGACGAACCTCCCTTTCCCAAGTAGCTTCACTCTCGGAATGATGTGACCATTGAACCTTGAGAAACTTGATATTGTGGCGTCGAGTGGTGCGCTCGGTTTGATCAAGAATACGAACGGGGTATTCTCGATATGTGAGATTGTCTTGGAGATCAAGCGTTTCGTGGTCCACTCCGCGGATAGGATCCGAGAAGCAACGCCTGAGTTGGGAAACGTGGAAAACATCATGAACTCTGGAGAGGTGCGGAGGTAGTTCCAATTGGTAGGCAACTTCTCCTCGTTTGGCAAGAATGCGAAAAGCACCGATGTAACGAGGGGCCAATTTGCCTTTGATACCGAAGCGATGGGTTCCCTTAAGAGGAGTAACCCGAAGGTAAGCCTTATCGCCGACTTCAAAAGTCACAGCCTTATGATGACTATCATATTGGCTCTTTTGGCGAGACTGGGCTGTTTTCAATTTCTCACGAACGATGCGAACTTGTTCCTCTGCTTCTTGAATCATATCCGGGCCAAAGAATTGTCTTTCGCCGGTTTCTGACCAGTTAAGAGGTGTTCGACACCTTCGTCCATATAGAACTTCGAAGGGAGCTTTACCCAGGCTGGCTTGATAACTATTGTTATAAGCGAATTCGGCAAATGGAAGACATTTTTCCCATTCCATACCGAAAGAAATGACAGAGGCTCGAAGCATGTCTTCCAGAATTTGATTGACTCATTCCACTTGACCACTTGACTGCGGATGGAAGGCAGTACTGAAAGAGAGATGAGTTCCCATAGCATTCTGGAAACTTTCCCAAAATCGGGAAGTGAAGAGACTTCCACGGTCTGAGTTAATCTCCAACGGTACACCATGTAGTGATACTATTTGAGAGATATATAAGTCTACTAGCTGGCTAGCGGTAATACTCTCCCGAACAGGCAAGAAATGAGCTACTTTAGAGAGGCGGTCGATAACGACGAAGATAGCATTATTCCCTTTCCTGGACCTGGGAAATCCGGTGATGAAGTCCATACCGACTTTGTCCCATTTCCATTCAGGAATAGCTAAAGGTTGAAGGGTGCCAGCAGGCCGTTGATGCTCTGCTTTAACTCGACGACAAACGTCGCAGTTAGCAATGAACTGAGCGATTTCTCTCTTCATCCTAGTCCACCAGAATCTTTGACGTAGGTCTTGATACATTTTGGTACTACCGGGATGAATCGTGAGAGGAGATTCATGAGCCTCCTTGAGGATCAAACGTCTTAGGTTTCGCACTTTAGGAACCACTAAACGGTTGCTAAAGAATACGACTCCTTGATCATCAATTGAGAAACATCCTGCAACTCCTTTCTTGATGTTCCTCTTAATACGGGAAATTCCGGGATCAACCTTCTGTGCTTTGATGACTTGATCCAAAAGGGTAGGTTTCGCCACCAAGGTGGAAAGGAATCCTCGAGGAACAATGTGAAGGTTAAGCTTATGAAATTCCTCGTGGAGAAGTGGTTGACTTTGTTGTAACATTAAATTGTTACAATATGACTTACGACTTAGTGCATCAGCCATGACATTGGCCTTTCCAGGAGTGTAAGTGATTCCTAAGTCGTAGTCGGTGAGCAACTCAACCCAACGTCTTTGCCTGAGATTCAAATCTGGTTGGGTGAAGATATACTTCAAACATTGGTGATCAGTGAAGATTTCACAGCGATTACCAAGGAGGTAATGTCGCCATGTTTTGAGTGCATGGACTACAGCTGCAAGCTCTAAATCATGAGTAGGATAGTTATCCTCATGTGGACGCAACTGTCGGGATGCGTATGCAATCACTTGACGATATTGCATGAGAATGCAACCTAGTCCTTGTCGCGAGGCGTCGCAATAGATTATAAAGTCCTTGGAAAAGTCTGGTGGTACCAGTACAGGTGCAGATGTCAGGCGTCTTTTCAGTTCCTCAAAACTGGACTCGCACTGTGGGGTCCACTCAAACTTTTTATCTTTCTTGAGGAGTTCGGTTAGAGGTTTAGCAACCTTGGAGAAATTCTCGACGAAACGTCGGCAATAGCTCGCTAAGCCAAGAAAACTCCTAACTTGCTTGACCGATTCAGGGGGAGTCCAATCAAGTACGACTTGAACTCGCTCGGGATTGACAGCAATACCCTTGCCAGAGATCACATGACCTAGATAGGTTACTTCTGGCAACCAAAATTCACATTTAGAGAATTTGGCATAAAGGCGGTGCTCTCGAAGTTTCGTCAATACCAGCCTTAAATGCTCGGCATGATCTTCCTTGTTCTTGGAGAAAATGAGTATATCATCGAGGTATACCACGACGAATTTATCCAAATACTCCATGAATATAGAATTCATTAACCGAGAAAAGGTAGCTGGGGCATTGGTTAATCCGAAGGACATGACGGTGTACTCATATTGGCCATAACGAGTAACGAAAGCCGTTTTAGGAATGTCCCCGTTCTTGATTTTGATTTGATGGTAGCCCAACCTCAAATCCATCTTAGAGAAGACTGAGGATCCAGCGAGCTGATCATACAGGTCGTTGATCCTGGGAAGCGGATACTTATTCTTTATGGTGACCAGATTGACAGGTCGGTAATCTACAACCATCCGCTCTGTTCCATCCTTCTTCTTGACGAAGAGGACGGGGCAAGCCCAAGGGGAAGAACTAGGACGGATGAAACCCTTTTGCAAGGACTCATCGAGTTGTTTCTTTAGCTCAGCTAATTCTAGTGGTGCCATCTTATAGGGTCTCCTAGAGATTGGGACAGTTCCAGGGATAAGATCTATCACGAACTCGACATCTCTGTCAGGTGGAACTCCTGGCAGTTCTTCAGGAAAAACATCCGGGAAGTCACGGACTACCGGGATATCTTCGAGTTCTGGTAGAGGGCTGGCATTAAGAGAATAGAGCTGACGTTCAGCCATTCGAGTCAAGACATTGACTATCTTGCCGGATGGATGTGTAAGTTGAACGGTCCTAGTAAAGCAATCAATCTTGGCATAATGAGTTGTCATCCAATCCATACCCAAGATGATGTTTATGTCCGAGGACTTGAGAGCGATTAGAGATGCAAGGAAAACAAGTCTATCGACAAGGATTTCATTTCCATGGCTTACCCTAGAGGTTTCCCACTTTGAACCAGGAGTTTGAATAACCATGGAAGTAGGCATGTCACAAAAAGTCATGTTGTGCAATCGAGCATAGCTCTCAGATATGAACGAATGGGATGCTCCAGTATCGAAAAGAACAGATGCCGGATGGCAGTTTACGAGAAGCGTACCAAGGACGACGTTAGGATCCTCATAAGCTTCTTCGGCAGAAACATAGTTCACATGACCACGTGCAGTGGGGATTGGCTTGACATAGTTCACCTTGCCGGTTGGCTTACCACGGCCAACGGGTTTTCCTGGCTGATTCTGGGGACAGTCACGCATGTAGTGTCCCGGTTCTCCACACTTGAAACATGTCACAGTGGTGGTGCGTGGAGCAAAGTTGGAGGGTGGACCTCCATAGGTCTTAGCAGGTGCAAACTGTTGAGTTGGATGTGGCGCCTCATAGGATGGCCTTGGTGTATACTTGGGTGGCAGAGCAGTGTTAGGAACCCACACACGGCGCTTGTGAGAACCAGAGCCGGATGAGGAACCAAGGTCTCGAGTATGCTTGCGGGTAGCCTCGAAGTCGGTCTGGCCTGTCTCAGCACTGATAGCCTTGTTAACCAACTTCTGGAAGGAGGTGCACTCGTGCAGACGTAGATCTCGACGAAGTTCAGGGCTGAGTCCCTTGCGGAACCTCGCCTGTTTCTTGGCATCGGTGGATACTTCCTCGGGTGCATAGCGTGCCAAATTACCAAACTCACGACCGTAACCATCCACAGTCAAACGGCCCTAGGTGAAATTGCAAAATTCCTCCCGCTTGCGATCCATGAGACCTTCCGGAATGTGATGTTCACGGAATGCCTCACTGAACTCAACCCAGGTAGTGACTTGGCCAGCAGGACGCATAGCTTCAAAGTTTTCCCACCAAAGACTGGCAGGGCCCTCAAGATGGTAGGCGGCGTAGATAACCTTGTCAGCTTCAGCCACACGGGCAGAGTGTAGCTTGTGGGTGATACTACGTAGCCAGTCATCAGCATCCAGAGGTTCAGTGGAGTGATGGAACTTCGGTGGACACATCTTGATAAAATCGTGGATTGACACCACGTCATTCCTCTGACGGAACCCAGTGTTTTGCTCAATGCGTTCTAGCAGACGGTTGGTCTCTCTCTTGTTCCGTTCTGCTTCAAGCATAACTTCCGCCAAAGAGGGTGGCTGGGGTAGATTTCCATCTCTAGCCCCACTAGCCTCACCCTGCTCCTGAGCAGCAGGAGTGTTGCGAGTGTTGACCATCCTAGGAAAACAAAACAACGGTTTAGACAAGGATGGCAAAAATTTGACATAGAAGTGCAGAATGTAATGGATGACACAGAATGCAGAGATGTTCATCCGTACGACATGGTAATATAGGAACTGCTATATATACACCAGTGGTCATACACACCATACAAAGTTTAGTACAAGCCAAGGCTAAAGTACAACTGCGGTGAAAGACGATACATCCCATCAGAGGCATTCCAGGCTCCTATACATTATTTAACTACACCTCCGGAATTCAGTACACACTAAGTCATATTCCACAAGACGCGCAGGACTGTGGAAATACAACTACTACAATACTACTACTACCACGGACTAGCTCAGACATTCGCGTAGTAATCCTCGTAAAGATTACCACCGTAGCCTGGAAGTGTTACCGACGGATCTTGGAACTCGCGAGCACTTGATGGCTGAGGACCATAAGGGCATGGGTGTGGTCTCGGTCCCGATGCTGGTGGTAACCGATGCCCACGTGGAGGTGTAATACCCCCAACGTCACGCCAATCCATGCGATCAGGCAGACGAGTCCGCACAGGATACAAATCCCGCATGTCCAGATATCCGGCGTGCACAGCAGGTGCAAGCCGTGTCAAAGTAGTCCAGTGAGCGGCTCGGGTGTTATACAGCTCCATTCGGAGGGCACGGACCTCACGGTCCCTATTCTCCAACATCTGAACAGTAGTCTGAAGCAGTGGCTCTTCATGAGCAGCATCAGTATACAGACCAGTGTAGTAGCCTTCTTCTCCGGGGAGTGAAGCTGGCATGTAACAGAACTCAGTGTTCAGCAATAGGGCATGCCTAGCACGGAGAATGGTCATCATCGAATAAGCGGCATCCTGCACTGCCATCTCGATGGTAATTCCGAGTCCATAAGACCAATGGATGGGATCATTAGCTCCGGGATATGAGGGGTATATCCGGACTTTGCAGAAATACTGACTTTGATTGAAATCCCGATACTGTTCCTCCACAGTGTATTCAGGATACCAGCGATAACCGGTCTCAGTCATCACACGGACTAACATGGCCGTATGACCGGGCACATTAATGCACCGAGTCAAACGAACCACTTGGTGAGGAATGCGGCCAGACATCTGAAACACGAAATAATGCAAAGGCATTAGTGTTTCTGGAAGAAATCGGGCAGCATAACAACTGTGAATGCTCAAACAAAGATTTGAGACATCATACAAATGATAGCATAGCCACTCAACAATTCCATAACAAGGTTCCGGTTCAATAATCATCATACTCCAAAGGATAGAAACTGAACTGAGGCTTGAAACCAACAATCCTAAGAGTCTACGGATTAGTAACACGTGAACCTAGCAAGGATAAGAGGCCTAATCCTAAATCCCCGTAGAAAGAATAGACAGACTCAGATCAGAAGGACATAAGGTAAAGGAGTAAAAAGAGCCTTACGTTCCCTTCCACAATCAATTCCCCTACATATAACTAAGAATTTTTCTAGACTCAACATCGACCAGTTTGGCTTGAGAAACCTACAGGCAGTCCAGCTCTGATGCCAACGCTGTCAGGACCCCGATCCTAAGTCACACCAATCTAGCTGTAACACGTCATATCACTTTGCGGCCTCACGCACGGTAACCCCACGGGTGCCACCTTACCTGGCCCGGGACCGTTTGCGCATTTTGGCACACGTATATGACAGTGTCGCTAGCATCCATATGACAGAGAACCCGGGCCGACATGGCTAGTTATAAACCAAAAGTGGCACTAAATTACAGAGACAGGCATCCATGACCCAACAACGAACGTGTCGGTCATCAACGTATGAACCCAAGTCGTAGCAAGCTACATGGACTTAAAGGAACAACGCGTGACATTACCCCTAAGGGACAGACACAGGAACGAAGAAGGAAACATGCCGGCCAGCCTACGTGTTCCGAGCAGTAGCAATGCTACCAAGGCTCATTGGAATCACTAGGAGGCATTTCCCTGTAAGATAGGCTACCAAAGGAAAACAACTAGGTGTCCGATCCCACACATACCAAGCATTTCAATCATACACGCAATATGCTCAATATGTGCAAATACAACATTGCATCACAACAGAACTCTATGACTCAAAGTACTTTATTTAAAAGGCTCCAAGAGCCATACATAACATAGTCATACAGGTAGGGGTCACATGACCCATCACTCAAGTCATACAGTCATACAAGCACAAGCGGAAGCTACATGTCTGAGTACAGACAACTTAGAAAATAAAATAGGCTTGGTGTAGCCTGACTATCTACAAGGCCCTTCACAAGCTCCAGATCACCATCTGGGTGTCAAGCTACTCGTCGACGTCAACGTCTATGTAGAACCCATCAGCAGGGGCAGGGTTCTCCTCTGCAACAGTTATTAAGCAAACATGAGTACAAAGGTACTCAGCAAGTCTTACCACAGAACCTATCATACATGCAACATTATCAAAGGGGGTAGTGGAGTTTATAGCAGAATGCCAGCTTTGACCTTGGCTAACCTATACTACAACTCTCAACAGATTGCAAGATGTTATTACGAACACGAGTCCTCTAATCACCACATCAATACACTACCGAGGATCCTCTTCCGTCATCCTATGGAAGGGCCATCCACGGCACTCACGCTTATCTTGAGGCTTTTAGTAGTATCCATCAACTTGTCTATGAACTGTAAGAGCAACCAAGTAGTTCGTACCGCGAACAACGACTATTCGAATAGTTTGATAACCCTGCAGGGGTGTACTTCTTCACACACGCTTCCACCGCTTATCGCCGTTTACTCGGCGTGTACTCGGCAACCTTCAAGCGGAAGCCCAGCGAGGGTGTCGGCCACGACCTGACTAACTACTCAAGTCTCTCGTCCAGGTTTATCGCCTATTTGTGTTCCATCCGTGGGGAGATCCGGCCGGGGTGTCGCTCACGGCCCCAAACGATGTGTACAGGGTTCCCGAGTCACCAAACGGGCAACCGGTACACCGTGCCTCGTACCTGTCGCATCACAACCCACCCCGAGGGTCAGCGTTGTGCACGACCTCCAGTAAGCTATAAACACCAGAAACTAGTTGCAAATCCTGGACAGAGATCAAGGGTAATTAATAAGTCGAGAGGGTCCATTGGTTTCGGGCCCAATGCATGGTAGTAACTGCAACTTGAACCACACATACAGATCTCGGGTCCTATGTACTGTTCCAATGAAACAACCCACCACGTACTCCTACATGGCCTTTCATCGATACCTTTACCAAAAGTATTCCACACTTCCTTCTCTTTATCGAAAGATTGTTTCACTCTGATCCATCACCCAGATGAATCAGACCAGACACAACTCTAAGCATAGCAGGAAACATAAACAAATAGCATGGTGGATCACACATCACATGGCTCAAACAACTCCTACACATGCTAGTGGGTTTCAACTATTTACTGTGGCAATGACAGGTCATGCAAGGGAATAGGGTTCAACTATCGCAGCAAGTAGCAGTTCACGCGTTGTTGCCTTAATGCAGTAAAAGAGAGCAGGAGCGAGAAGATTGGGTTTGTATCGGAATGATCAATGATTGCTTGCCTGACAAGGTAGTTGTCGGGTACTGCTCTTCAACTGGATACGCGGCAGTATCCTCGGGAGCAGGACCTAACACAGGGAATACCGGCGATACAATCATTAACAAACAAATGCAACAATATGATGCATGTTCATGACATGGCAAGATGCATGTGTGTTGGCTAATGCAACCATAACCAGAAGGGTTTGAACCCATTTGAATCAAGGATTCAAATTGAAGTTCAAACTATTATTCAAATAAGTGCATTATCATGTTTTTGATGTAACAGCAAGTTAACTTATTCAAACATGCATGAAACCAGTGCCATCAGAAAGATTGGATTTTTCTGATCATTTTTCATATATAAAACTTTTCCATCTGAGCTATGGTTGATTTTATATGATTTTTAGAAGTTTTGGGTATTTTCCGGAATTTCCTGAATTATTATTATATCTAAAAATCCCAGAAAAACCTTTACTGCGTCAGCATGACATCATGCTGACGTCAGCCAGTCAACAGGGCCAGTCCAGGTCAAACCTGACCAGTGGGTCCCTCATGTCAGTGTCACAGCTAATTAACTGAGTTAATTAGTGTTTAGTTAAAACTAATTAGCTGTCAGTGGGGCCAGGGCCCACGTGTCAGTGACTAAACTAATTAACTAATTAATATAAAATTAACACCTAAACTAAATTTGACTTGCGGGCAGGGCCCACATGTCATTGACCCAGGGGGGTCAAACCCGTGGTCAAACAGGTCAATCCCGCCTGCGACGTGACGCCGGCGAGGCAGAACGCGGCGGCGTGCTTCGGAAAACGGCTGTGGGGCACGGCTCGAGCTGCGGCTGGGTGCGTTGGAGAGCTCTTGCTCTTCCGCATCGGATGGTGGTGGTCGCCGGACCTGGGGTGGCCGGAGACGACGGCAACGAGCTCGACGGCGGCGAGCGGCGTCGGGCGTGTGTGGATATGCGGCTGCAGGGGCCTAGGCGATGCGTGCGTAGCACCGTTCGCATCTACGTGCTGTGGTGAGTGCGATGGACGGGCGCCGGTGACCAAATGGTCACCGGAGCATCACCGGCGACGAGCACGGCGGCGGTGCGTGCGGGCGAGCTACGTGCAGTGTGTTACAGGGCAAGAGGGAGCCAACGGAGAGGGGGAGGAGGTAGCTAGGCTCACAGCGGTTGCAGCAAACACCGAAGCGAGCTCGGGGGTGGTCGGAGTTGAGCAGCACGGCGAGGGGGATCTCCGCGGCCGGAGTTGGGGAAGAAGAGGTCGGGGGCGTCCGCAGGGCGGGCGAGCGCTCGGGGCTCGGCCTGTCCGAAGCAGTCGAGGACGGCGGAGACGATGGGCAACACGGCGGAGCTCGGGGACGACAGTGGACGTGGTTTCTACGACGGTGCGATCACGGCGGCGTCGGCCATGGCGCGGGGAGAGCGAAGGAGAGGAGCTGGGGAGAAACGGAGGTGTCTGGGGGGTCGAGGAGGTCGTGGACGTTCGATCCATCCTTCCAGGACGGCGAGGGAGCGAAGCAGGGCGGCGGGCAGCTGCGTGGCGCGCCGTGCGGTCGCCGTCGAGCACCTGCCTGCCTGCCTGGCCGAGCCAAGCAGCTCGCTGGAGCGGCAGCTGGGCTGGGCCGGCAGGTGGGCCGGGTGGGCGCCGGGTAAGTGTTCTTCCTCTCTTTTTTTCTATTTTATTTTCTGTTTCATTTCTTTTGCAGCTTTGTTTAATTAATAAAAATGCCTAAACATTTTTATAACTCATGACACTTGTCATACCTACTGTATATAATATGAACAGTAAGAAACATTATAGTTCATGATTATTTGAGCATTTAAAATATTTTGTAGCATTTAAATGCTCAAATTCAAATAACATATGATTTAATCCAAAGCCCTAGATTGTCCTAGAAAAATGTGCACCATTTTTGGCAGAGGTTTAAAACCAAGGCAGAAATGATGAACATTTTGAAGGGCATTTTGGGTACATTGGAAAATATTTTAGCAAACCCTAGTTGTTAGGGGAGGGGTGCTGGGGTTTCTGTTAATCCCATTTCAGGTTTTCTTTGAAAGTAAACATGATGCACACTCTAGTCAGGTCCTAATGCAAGTGCTAGCTAGGGATGTGACACAAGGGAATAGTGGTACTGGGGGAGGCGAGTGAGGCGAGGGTATGCGGGGGCACAGTGAGATAATGAAGAGTGACCTCAGGATCTCCGGCGAGACGGAGATGGAGGTGCTAGGCGAGGCATGCTATATAGTGGCGGTGACAGTGACTGCATAGTGCACAAGGTGAGGCCGACTTTGGTAACCCGGACACGCCGCGTGGAATGCTGTCACCTCGAGCGCAGGGTCTTGTCACTTCACAGTGAGGACCGGATGAATAATAGTATTTTGACCATCAAGTGTAGCACAATTGTACTACTACTACTAGTAGGAGTAGTAGGAACATAAGTAGTAATCATGTGCTAGCATGCCTCTGGGTTCACTTCATCCTCCAGGTATCATCCATATTGCGATCAAAACCAAATTGTCATTTGGATAGGTCCCACCTGTCAGGAGGGTGTAGAAATAAAAAGGAATCATAAAATGTCTGGCCACGATGATTCAAAAGAGTGACCTCAACTAGCCATTGGCAGATGTAGCACTGGAAGGATGGGCACGTACAGGGACAGGCCCCACTCCTCACCATACCCGCGTAGCCTTTTCGTTTAGTCTACCTAGCCATCTAATCAACTGCCTGCAGGCCACTTCTACCATTTACTTCTCCATCGGGAACCGATTTTCCTCGGCATCTTCACAACTCCTTGGTCTTCATTTGTATCCAAACCACACTGCATTCACATTTTTAACCTCTTCACATCCTCCTGGAGTAATTGCGAAGCCCCTATAAATAATCATCTTCTTCAGTTAGACTACCCATCTAATCCTAATTCTCCAAACCATAGCCCTCCGATCCAGCGGTTCCAAATGGTGAAAGAGATCGAGATGCAGGTTTTTAGCGTCCAACATATCCTCGTCGAAGACTCGCTGAGCATAGTTACCACAGTCACCGACCACCCGAGGGTTATTCAGAAGTGGATCAACAATGTATCCAACTCCCTCCAAAAGGTGGAGATGAATGTCATCGGTCTCGACGCAGAGTACACGGAGCGTGCCACTAGGAAGATCCAACGTGCCACCGTCCTTCTTCTGTGCCTCGAAGATGATGTTTTGGTGTACCACATCATACACGCGCCCTCCATACCAGGTGAGCTTCACGATTTCTTGTCTCGGGAGGACATATACTTCTGTGGGGCAGCCATCACAGGGGACAAACAGAAGTTGTAGCCGTACAACCTTGATTTGAATAGCATCGCTGACCTACAAACCAGAATAAAAATTCCTGTAGAAGATTGTCATAAACCGACACCATCTCTATTCGACGTAGAAAATTTTGTGCTAGGAACAAATCTTCAGAAGGGTGACGAGACGCTGGCATTAAGGTCGTCTGGAAGGGAGAATTATCCCTTGACATACGGTCAGATAAAATATGCTGCCCTCGATGCCCGTGTGAGTTTCGAGATAGCTGCAAGGTCCAGAGAGCTTGTTGCGAAGCCGTCTCCCACAGAAAATGAGAAGAAGATGAAGAAGAAGAAGAAGAAGAAGAAGAAGAAGAAGAAGAAGAAGAAGAAGAAGAAGAAGAAGAAGAAGAAGAAGAAGAAGAAGAAGAAGAAGAAGAAGAAGAAGAAGAAGATGATGATGCACTAGCAGCAGGGCATTATGGATGGATGAACTATTTCCTCTCTTGTAAAAAAATATTCCCACTCTATGTATATTGATATAGATGGACTATTTTGATGGTGTGCATGTCTTTGGAACAAGTAGTAGCATGGGTCCGCTTGACTATAAGGAACTATTTATCCGCCTAGCTTTCTCTACTACTCCTTCCAGTGATCCGTATGCAATGCATGTGTTCGTAGACATGACAGCTTGTCCATGGAAGTTCAACTATGGCGACCATCACGTTTCATCCACTGCCACTAGCGATTCCCACGACACCGCTCCAACCCACGGCACCACGTCCCCCGACGTGCGCCTCACCCCTCTCGGCAACACTGCCCCTCTGCCTTTGTGTGCATGCCATGTGGGCCACCTTAAATGCAGTGAGCATCAAGTTTCTACCACAGCCACACGCGATTCCCACGACGCCCCACAAACCCATGACACCACACGCCCCGCACCATCGAATTTTCATCCAGCGGCTATAACACATTTTGTTGGGGAACGTCGCATGGGAAACAAAAATTTTCCTACGTTCACCAAGATCAATCTAGGAGATGCATCTACGAGAGGAGAGTTGGATCCTCATACCCTTGTAGATCGCTAAGCGGAAGCGTTCAAGAACGCGGTTGATGGAGTCGTACTCGCCGCGATTCAGATCGCCGAAGATCCTAGCACCGAACGGATGGTGCATCCGTGTTCTTCACACGTGCAGCCCGGTGACGTCTCCCACGCCTTGATCCAGCAAGGAGAGAGGGAGAGGTTGGGGAAGACTCCATCCAACAGCAGCACGACGGCGTGGTGGTGGTGGAGGAGCGCGGGACTCCAGCAGGGCTTCGCCAAGCGCTGCAAGAGACGAGGAGGGAGAGGGGTAGGGCTGCGCCAAGAGGGAGACGTTCTCGTGTGTCTAGCAGCCCCAAAACCTCACATATATATAGGGGGAAGGGAGGGCTGCGCCCCCTTTAGGGTTTCCCACCCCTAGGGGTGCGGCCAGCCCTAGAAAACCCATCTAGGGTGCGGCCAAGGGGGGGAGAGAGAGGGGGCGCCCTAGGGTGGGCCTTAAGGCCCATCTGGACCTAGGGTTTGCCCCCTTCCCCTCTCCATGCGCCTAGGGACTTGGTGGGGGGGCGCACCAGCCCCCTTGGGGCTCGTCCCCTCCCATACTTAGCCCACGCAGCCACCTGGGGTTGGTGGCCCCACCTGGTGGACCCCCGGGACCCTCCCGGTGGTCCCGGTACATTACCGATATCGCCCGAAACTTTTCCGGTGACCAAAACAGGACTTCCCATATATGAATCTTTACCTCCGAACCATTCCGGAACTCCTCGTGACGTCCGGGATCTCATCCGGGACTCCGAACAACATTCGGTAACCGCGTACATACTTTCCCTATAACCCTAGCGTCATCGAACCTTAAGTGTGTAGACCCTACGGGCTCGGGAACCATGTAGACATGACCGAGACAACTCTCCGGCCAATAACCAACAGCGGGATCTGGATACCCATGTTGGCTCCCACATGTTCCACAATGATCTCATCGGATGAACCACGATGTCAAGGATTCAATCAATCCCGTATACGATTCCCTTTGTCTATCGGTATAGCACTTGCCCGAGATTCGATCGTCGGTATACCGATACCTTGCTCAATCTCGTTACCGGCAAGTCTCTTTACTCGTTCCGTAACACATCATCCCGTGATCAACTCCGTGATCACATATTGTGCACATTATGATGATGTCCTACCGAGTGGGCCCAGAGATACCTCTCCGTCATACGGAGTGACAAATCCCAGTCTCGATTCGTGCCAACCCACCAGACACTTTCGGAGATACCTGTAGTGCACCTTTATAGCCACCCAGTTACGTTGTGACGTTTGGTACACCCAAAGCATTCCTACGGTATCCGGGAGTTGCACAATCTCATGGTCTAAGGAAAAGATACTTGACATATAGAAAAGCTTTAGCATACGAACTACACGATCTGTGCTAGGCTTAGGATTGGGTCTTGTCCATCACATCATTCTCCTAATGATGTGATCCCGTTATCAACGACATCCAATGTCCATGGTCAGGAAACCGTAACCATCTATTGATCAACGAGCTAGTCATCTAGAGGCTTACTAGGGACATGGTGTTCGTCTATGTATCCACACATGTATCTGAGTTTCCTATCAATACAATTCTAGCATGGATAATAAACGATTATCGTGAACAAGGAAATATAATAATAACCAATTTATTATTGCCTCTAGGGCATATTTCCAACAGTCTCCCACTTGCACTAGAGTCAATAATCTAGTTCACATCGCCATGTGATTAACACTCACAGGTCACATCGCCATGTGACTAACATCCAAAGAGTTTACTAGAGTCAGTAATCTAGTTCACATCAATATGTGATTAATACTCAATGAGTTCTGGGTTTGATCATGTTATGCTTGTGAGAGAGGTTGTAGTCAACGGGTCTGCAACATTCAGATCCCTATGTTCTTCGCAAAAACTTTATGTCATATCGTAGATGCTGCTATCACGTTCCACTTGGAGCTATTCCAAACTGTTGCTCCATTATACGTATCCGGTATCTCCACTTAGAGTTATCCGGATAGGTGTTAAGCTTGCATCGACGTAACTCTTTACGTCGAACTCTTTATCACCTCCATAACCGAGAAACATTTCCTTACTCCTCTAAGGATAATTTTGACCACTATCTAGTAATCCACTCCTGGATCACCTTTGTACCCTCTTGCCAGACATGTGGCAAGGCACACATCGGGTGCGGTACTTAGCATGGCATACCGTACAGAGCCTATGACAAAAGCATAGGGGACGACCTTCGTCCTTCCTCTTCCTTCTGCCGTGGTCAAGCTTTGAGTCTTACTCAACTTCACACCTTACAACTCAGGTAAGAACTCCTTCTTTGACTGATCTATTTTGAACTTCTTCAAAATCATGCCAAGGTGTGTGATCTTTTGAAAGTATCATCAGGCGTCTTGATCTATCTGTATAGATCTTGATGCCCAATATGTAAGCAGCTTTATCCAGGTCTTCCTTTGAAAAACTCATTTCAAACAACCCTTTATGCTTTCCAGAAATTCTACATCATTTCGGATCAACAATATGTCATTCACATATACTTATCAGAAATGTTGTAGTGCTCCCACTCACTTTATTGCAAATACAAGTTTCCAACAAACTTTGTATACCCAAAAACTTTGATCACTCCATCAAAGTGTATATTCCGACTCTGAGATGCTTGCTCTAGTCCATGGAAGGATCGCTGGAGCTAGCATATCTTTTAGCATCCTTAGGATCGACAAAACCTTTCTGATTGTATCACATACAACCTTTCCTTACGAAAACTGGTAAGGAAACTTGTTTTGTCATCCATCTGCCAGATTTCATAAATGCAGCTAATGCTAACATGATTCCGACGGACTTAAGCATCGCTACGGGTGAGAAAATCTCATCGTAGTCAACTCCTTGAACTTGTGGAAAACTCTTCGCCACAAGTCGAGCTTCATAGACGGTGACATTACCGTCCACGTCCGTCTTAGTCTTAAAGATCCATCTGTCTCAATGGCTTGCCGATCATAGGGCAAGTCCACCAAAGTCCATACTTTGTTTTGATACATGGATCCTATCTCGGATTTATCGGCTTCTAACCATTTGTCGGAATATGGGCCCACCATCGCTTCTCCATAGTTCGTAGGTTCATCGTTGTCCAACAACATGACCTCTAAGACAGGATCACCGTACCACTCAGGAGTAGTACACATCCTTGTCGACCCACGAGGTTCGATAGCAACTTGATCTGGAGCTTCATGATCACTATCATTAGTATCCTCTTCAACTGTCGTAGGTTCCACAGAAACATCTTTCTGTGTTGCACTACTCTCCGGTTGAAGTGAGGGTTCGACAACCTCATCAAGTTCTATCTTCCTCCCACTCAATTCTTTCGAGAGAAACTCCTTCTCGAGAAAGGACCCATTCTTAGCGACAAACATTTTTGTCCTTGGATCTGAGATAGAAGGTATACCCAACCGTTACCAGTGGGTATTCAATGAAGATGTATTTGTCCGCTTTGGGTTCGAGCTTTTCCTGGCTGAAGCCATAAGCATCGCAGCCCCAAACATTTAAGAAAACGACAACTTTGGTTTCTTGCCAAACCATACGACGTCGTCTCAACGGACTTAGATGGTGCCCTATATAAAGTGAATGCAGCTGTCTCTAATGCATAACCTCAAAATAATAGCGGTAGATCGGTAAGACACACCATAGATCGCACCATATCTCATAAGGTTCGATTACGATGTCCGGACACACCATTACGCTGTGGTGTTCCAGGGGACTTCAACTGCGAAACAATTCCACAATGTCTTAAGTGATTGCCAAACTCATAATTCAGATAATATCCCCTTGATCAGATCGTAGGAACATGATCTTCTTGTTATGATGATTCTTAATCTTCACTCTGAAATTGTTTGAACCTTTCAAACGTTTCAGACTTTTGCTTCATTAAGTAAATATACCATATCTACTCAAATCGTCATTGAAGATGAGAAAATAACGATATCCACCATACGCCTTAATTCTCATTGGATCACATACATCAGCATGTATGATTTCCAACAAGTCACTTGCCCGTTTCATTGTACCTGAAAACGGGATCTCAGTCATTCTGCCCAAGAGGCATGGCTCGCATGTGTCAAGCGATTCAAAATCAAGTGACTCCAAACATCCATCAGCATGGAGTTTCTTCATGCATTTTATGCCAAAATGACCTAAGCGGCAGTGCCACAAGAAAGTGGTACTATCATTATTAACTCTACATCTTTTGGCATTAATATTATCATCATGTGTATTACTATGATCGAGATTCAACGAACCATTGGGTGCATGACCATAAAGGTATTATTCATGTAAATAGAATAACCATTATTCTCTAACTTAAATGAATAACCGTATTGCGATGAACATGATCTAATCATTTTCACGCTCAACGTAGACACCTGATAACATTTATCTAGGTTCAACACTAATCTCGAAAATAGAGGAAGTGTGCGATGGTGATCTTATCAACCTTGGAAACACTTCCAACACACATCGTCACCTCGCCCTTAGCCAGTCTCCGTTCAGTGCGTAGCTTTTGCTTCAAGTCACTAATAATAGCAACTGAACCGGTATCCAATACCCAGGTGCTACAAGGAGCACTACTAAGGTACACATCAATAACACGTATATCAAATATACTTTGTTGAAGTTGCCAGCTATCATATCTACCATGTATTTGGGGTGGTTCCGCTACCATGTGACCGTTCCCCTTACAATAGAAGCACTTAGTCTCGAGGTTTGGGTTCAACCATGGGTTCCTTCATCAGAGCGACAACAGGTTTGCCATTCATGAAGTTTCCCTTCTAGCCCTTACCCTTTTGAAACCAGTGGTCTTGTTAAACCATCAACACTTGATGCTCCTTCTTGATCTCTACTTTTGCGGTACTAAGAACCGCTGACAGCACCGGGATCATCTCCATCCTTTGCATGTCATAGTTCATCACGAAGTTCTAGTAGCTTGGTGATAGTGTCTAGAGAATTCTGTCAACCACTATCTCACCTGGAAGATTAACTCCCACTTGGTTCAAGTGGTTTTAGCACCCAGACATTCTGAGCATGTGCTCACTAGTTGAGCTATTCTCCTCCATCTTTTTGGCAAAGGAACTTGTCAGAGGTCTCATACCTCTCAACACGGGCATGAGCCTGAAATCCCAATTTCAGCTCTTAGAACATCTCATATGTTCCATGGCGTTCAAAACGTCATTGGAATCCCGATTCTAAGCCGTAAAGTATGGTGCACTAAACTATCAAGTAGTCATCAGGACGTGTCTCTCAGGTGTTCACAACATCCACAGACAACGTTGTAGGGGTTTGCACATTGAGCGGTGCATCAAAGACGTAAGCTTTCTGTGCAGCAGTGAGGACACTCCTCGGACTACGGACCCAGTCCGCATCCTTGCTTACAATATCTTTCAACTTAGTCTTTCTCTAGGATCGTATGAAACAGGGAGCTACAACGCAAGCTATTGATCTACAACATAATTTGCAAAGGCAACTTAGACTATTGTTCATGATAAGTGAGTTTAACTAATCAAATTACTTATAACTCCCACTCAAATTGACATCCCTCTGGTCATCCGAGCGTGACATGATCCAAATCCACCAACCCAAGTCCGATCATCACGTGAGATGAGGTGGTGTCAATGGTGAACATCTTCATGTTGATCATATCTACTATATGACTCATGCTCGACCTTTCGGTCTTCCGTGTTCCGAGGCCATGTCTGTACATGCTAGGCTCGTCAAGTCTAACCCGAGTGTTCTGCATGTGCAAAACTGGCTTGCACCCGTTGTATGCGAACGTAGAGTCTATCACACCCGATCATCACGTGGTGCTTCGAAACGACGAACCTTCGCAACGGCGCACACTCGGGGGGAACACTATTTCATCTTGAAATTTTAGTGAAGGATCATCTTATAATGCTACCGCCGTCCTAAGCAAAATAAGATGCATAAAAGGATTAACATCACATGCAAATCATAAGTGACATGATATGGCCATCAACTCGTGCTTTTGATCTCCATCTCCAAAGCACCGGCATGATCTCCATCGTCACCGGCGCCACACCATGATCCCCATCATCATGATCTCCATCATCGTGTCGCCATCGGGGTTGTCGGCGCCCACCATGCTCTTACTACTATTGCTACCATTTAGCGATAAAGTAAAGCATTACAAAGCGCTTAATGATTGACACGCAGGTCATACAAAAATTAAAGACAACCCTATGGCTCCTGCCGGTTGCCGTATGCATCGACATGCAAGTCGATATTAACTATTACAACATGATCATCTCATACATCAAATATATCTCATCATGTCATTGGCCATATCATATCACATACATACCCTGCAAAAACAAGTTAGACGTCCTCTAATTTGTTGTTGCATGTTTTACGTGGCTGCTATGGGTATCTAGCAAGAACGCTTCTTACCTACGCAAAGCCACAACGGTGATATTTAAGTTGCTATTTAACCTTCTACAAGGACCGCCTTTGTCTATTCCGATCCAACTAAGATAGGAGAGACAGACACCCGCCAGCCATCTTATGCAACAAAAGTCGCATGTCTGTCGATGGAACCGGTCTCATGTACGTGGACATGTAAAGTTGGTCCGGGCCGCTTCATCCCATAATACCGCTGAATCAAGAAAGACCAAGGAGGGAAGCAATCTAAACATCAACGCCCACAAACCCCTTTGTGTTCTACTCGTGAAAGCATCTACGCAAGAACCTAGCTCATGATGCCACTGTTGGGGAACGTCGCATGGGAAACAAAAATTTTCCTACGTTCACCAAGATCAATCTAGGAGATGCATCTACGAGAGGAGAGTTGGATCCACATACCCTTGTAGATCGCTAAGCGGAAGCGTTCAAGAACGCGGTTGATGGAGTCGTACTCGCCGCGATTCAGATCGCCGAAGATCCTAGCACCGAACGGACGGTGCCTCCGTGTTCTTCACACGTGCAGCCCGGTGACGTCTCCCACGCCTTGATCCAGCAAGGAGAGAGGGAGAGGTTGGGGAAGACTCCATCCAACAGCAGCACGACGGCGTGGTGGTGGTGGAGGAGCGCGGGACTCCAGCAGGGCTTCGCCAAGCGCTGCAAGAGACGAGGAGGGAGAGGGGTAGGGCTGCGCCAAGAGGGAGACGTTCTCGTGTGTCTAGCAGCCCCAAAACCTCACATATATATAGGGGGAAGGGAGGGCTGCGCCCCCTTTACGGTTTCCCACCCCTAGGGGTGCGGCCAGCCCTAGAAAACCCATCTAGGGTGCGGCCAAGGGGGGGAGAGAGAGGGGGCGCCCTAGGGTGGGCCTTAAGGCCCATCTGGACCTAGGGTTTGCCCCCTTCCCCTCTCCATGCGCCTAGGGACTTGGTGGGGGGGCGCACCAGCCCCCTTGGGGCTGGTCCCCTCCCACACTTAGCCCACGCAGCCACCTGGGGTTGGTGGCCCCACCTGGTGGACCCCCGGGACCCTCCCGGTGGTCCCGGTACATTACCGATATCGCCCGAAACTTTTCCGGTGACCAAAACAGGACTTCCCATATATGAATCTTTACCTCCGGACCATTCCGGAACTCCTCGTGACGTCCGGGATCTCATCCGGGACTCCGAACAACATTCGGTAACCGCGTACATACTTTCCCTATAACCCTAGCGTCATCGAACCTTAAGTGTGTAGACCCTACGGGTTCGGGAACCATGTAGACATGACCGAGACAACTCTCCGGTCAATAACCAACAACGGGATCTGGATACCCATGTTGGCTCCCACATGTTCCACGATGATCTCATCGGATGAACCACGATGTCAAGGATTCAATCAATCCCGTATACGATTCCCTTTGTCTATCGGTATAGCACTTGCCCGAGATTCGATCGTCGGTATACCGATACCTTGCTCAATCTCGTTACCGGCAAGTCTCTTTACTCGTTCCGTAACACATCATCCCGTGATCAACTCCTTGATCACATATTGTGCACATTATGATGATGTCCTACCGAGTGGGCCCAGAGATACCTCTCCGTCATACGGAGGGACAAATCCCAGTCTCGATTCGTGCCAACCCAACAGACACTTTCGGAGATACCTGTTGTGCACCTTTATAGCCACCCAGTTACGTTGTGACGTTTGGTACACCCAAAGCATTCCTACGGTATCTGGGAGTTGCACAATCTCATGGTCTAAGGAAAAGATACTTGACATATAGAAAAGCTTTAGCATACGAACTACACGATCTGTGCTAGGCTTAGGATTGGGTCTTGTCCATCACATCATTCTCCTAATGATGTGATCCCGTTATCAACGACATCCAATGTCCATGGTTAGGAAACCGTAACCATCTATTGATCAACGAGCTAGTCGTCTAGAGGCTCACTAGGGACATGGTGTTTGTCTATGTATCCATACATGTATCTGAGTTTCCTATCAATACAATTCTAGCATGGATAATAAACGATTATCGTGAACAAGGAAATATAATAATAACCAATTTATTATTGCCTCTAGGGCATATTTCCAACAGCTGTTGGGGAACGTCGCATGGGAAACAAAAATTTTCCTACGTTCACCAAGATCAATCTAGGAGATGCATCTACGAGGGGAGAGTTGGATCCACATACCCTTGTAGATCGCTAAGCGGAAGCGTTCAAGAACGCGGTTGATGGAGTCGTACTCGCCGCGATTCAGATCGCCGAAGATCCTAGCACCGAACGGACGGTGCCTCCGCGTTCTTCACACGTGCAGCCCGGTGACGTCTCCCACGCCTTGATCCAGCAAGGAGAGAGGGAGAGGTTGGGGAAGACTCCATCCAACAGCAGCACAACGGCGTGGTGGTGGTGGAGGAGCGCGGGACTCCAGCAGGGCTTCGCCAAGCGCTGCGGGAGACGAGGAGGGAGAGAGGTAGGGCTGCGCCAATCGACCGAGGTCAAAACTTGTTCTGGGCAGCCCTAAACTTCACATATATATAGGGGGGAGGTAGGGGCTGCGCCCCCATCTAGGGTTTCCTCCCTAGGGGTGGCGGCAGCCCCCCAGAACCCATCTAGGGTGCGGCCAAGGGGGGGAGAGAGAGGGGGCGCCCTAGGATGGGCCTTAAGGCCCATCTGGACCTAGGGTTTGCCCCCTTCCACCCTCCATGCGCCTAGGGACTTGGTGGGGGGGCGCACCAGCCCCCTTGGGGCTGGTCCCCTCCCACACTTAGCCCACGCAGCCTTCTGGGGCTGGTGGCCCCACCTGGTGGACCCCCGGGACCCTCCCGGTGGTCCCGGTACATTACCGATATCGCCCGAAACTTTTCCGGTGACCAAAACAGGACTTCCCATATATGAATCTTTACCTCCGGACCATTCCGGAACTCCTCGTGACGTCCGGGATCTCATCCGGGACTCCGAACAACATTCGGTAACCACGTACATACTTTCCCTATAACCCTAGCGTCATCGAACCTTAAGTGTGTAGACCCTACGGGCTCGGGAACCATGTAGTCATGACCGAGACAACTCTCCGGCCAATAACCAACAGCGGGATCTGGATACCCATGTTGGCTCCCACATGTTCCATGATGATCTCATCGGATGAACCACGATGTCAAGGATTCAATCAATCCCGTATACGATTCCCTTTGTCTATCGGTATAGCACTTGCCCGAGATTCGATCGTCGGTATACCGATACCTTGCTCAATCTCGTTACCGGCAAGTCTCTTTACTCGTTCCGTAACACATCATCCCGTGATCAACTCCTTGATCACATATTGTGCACATTATGATGATGTCCTACCGAGTGGGCCCAGAGATACCTCTCCGTCATACGGAGTGACAAATCCCAGTCTCGATTCGTGCCAACCCACCAGACACTTTCGGAGATACCTGTAGTGCACCTTTATAGCCACCCAGTTACGTTGTGACGTTTGGTACACCCAAAGCATTCCTACGGTATCCGGGAGTTGCACAATCTCATGGTCTAAGGAAAAGATACTTGACATATAGAAAAGCTTTAGCATACGAACTACACGATCTGTGCTAGGCTTAGGATTGGGTCTTGTCCGTCACATCATTCTCCTAATGATGTGATCCCGTTATCAACGACATCCAATGTCCATGGTCAGGAAACCGTAACCATCTATTGATCAACGAGCTAGTCATCTAGAGGCTTACTAGGGACATGGTGTTTGTCTATGTATCCACACATGTATCTGAGTTTCCTATCAATACAATTCTAGCATGGATAATAAACGATTATCGTGAACAAGGAAATATAATAATAACCAATTTATTATTGCCTCTAGGGCATATTTCCAACACATTTCGTCCCGGGCAACAATCCTTAGCTGGAGTACTTCTGTACTACAGGTAGTACCCGCCGGTGTGGCCATCTACGCCTCATAATGCCCCGACGCCCAGCTATGGCACCCTCGCCATGGCCACGCCACCACCGGCCGGTTCATCTCGAACTAGTGAGTCGCGAACCACACCAGCGCCAAGAGAATGACATGTGGGCCAGCCGCATTTAAGGTCCGCATGTCATTGACTCATAGGTCGGGCACTATGCCACTGAAGTTCGGTCCCGTGGGCCCGAGAGGGAAATGTAACTCCTGCGGCAGGCCTTGTGGTGCTCCGCAGTACGAGCTCGTGCCAAACCCGAAATTTGTTTCTTACTACTACCAACTACGTACTAGTAAGGTACACGTGCATTGCACGCATGAGATTCTGGTGGTTTGTGCATTATGCTTCTACATGTGGAGTCTTCTAGATTCTACATGTGGCAGAATCTGGTGGAATGTACAGATGATATCCAACAACTAGTAGTGCTCGGATTTGCCATCTTTGTCCCGTCGGATTGGCTTCATCCAACGACCAACTTTCAAAGTTATTCACACACTAATAAAGGGGTATAGATATAGATGTGCCGGCCCCTTGCAATGGATCCAAAGTATATATGTTTAGTGGAGTGCACTGTAAACACATTATCTATTTATTTTTCTCTAACATTTCGTAGCCATGCAACCAGGCCATATAAGCATCATGGGTGCCCCCCACATCATATTGTTCATACTACGTTGACAGAAAAAAAGATAAATCACCCAAAACAAGATCTTCCCGTTTTTTGTTCCTACGATGTTGTGTCATGCACGTACCTATTAGTTATATAGTGGTAGTACTAGTTGTATAGTGGTACTGGTAGGAGTAGAGTAGTATGGAATGGTCCTACTCTATCAACGAGCCCCATCTGACACCAAATTTCTTGGCTTTCGTGCTATAGCTAGAGCTTCCCCTCATTTCTGTTTTCCAATCCGGCGGCGGGCGGGGTGCGGTTTGCCAATAGTCGGTTTGCTCAACAGCGGTCCCACATGAAAGTGAAAATGCTAGGCAACACACCTTCCCTAAGCTATGTGTCATGCCGGACGTGCCATGGAGTACTCCCGATTCCCGGGCGTGTGGGGGGGGGGGAGTGCGACGCGAACACGGCAGGCCTTTTCCTTTTACTAGTATTGTGCTCGTGCGTTGCGAAGGATCCAAAGTAGTAGAATAGTAGTATTTGTTCAGAAACTTGAAAGAAATCACTCTCTTTTTGATATACTCCTATTATATTACTCCATCCGTTCCTAAATATTTGACTTTTAAGAGATTTCGAATGGACTATCACATACGTATTATATAGACATATTTTCAAGTCTAGATTCACTCATTTTGCTTCGTATGTAGTCACTTATTGAAATCTCTAGAAAGACAAATATTTAGGAACACAGGGAGTAATTTTCACTCAAAATATATTTCTCAGACTGTTTTGATGAGGTGACGGAGGGATGTGGTTGCTTTCAAGATAATAAGGGGTTTTCTGCAAATTAGAGCAGAGAAGTGGGCTATTGTTGCAAAAATGCCACAACTTACCTCACAGCTGTTAGAGGCAGACCTAATGGTCAGAAACGATGGATGGCAGACACACCACCATCACCAACTGAGTCTTTTATAGGAGTATATATATTTCTCAGGCTGTTTTGATGAGGTGAGGGAGGGATGTGGTTACTTTCAAGAAAATAGGGGGTTTTCTACAAATAGGAGCAGAGAAGTGGGCTATTGTTGCAAAAATGCCACAACTTACCTCCCTATTATCACCTGCTTATGCTTTGTCACCTTTTTATAATTTTTAAAATATCACCTGCTTATGCTTCATGACGTGTAACATTATTGTTAGTCCTGTTTTGCCAAGTACTCCCTCCGTTCCTAAATATAAGTCTTTTTAGACATTTCAAATGGACTATAACATACATATGTATGTAGACATATTTTAGAGCGTAGATTCACTCATTTTGCTCCGTATGTAGTCACTTGTTGGAATCTCTAGAAAGACTTATATTTAGGAACGGAGGGAGTACAAAATAGTCTGTCTTGCTTGCTTCACTGTTGTAACTATATTTTTGCCTAGTCATGTGTACTAACAGAAACATTTTAGGATGAAGTGACATCCACACCAAGATCTCCGAGCAGTGCGGCATGGCTGTTACCGAATGATTATGGATTGGAACTGGAATGTGCTGATGTTCTCGAGCATCAACTAGAGGTGGCAAGACAACATGTACATGATTCTGAATCTACAATCAATAAGTTGAGGCTGGACATGCAGGTATTAGATGCAGGAGTCAAAAAATGAAACAAGACTCTAAGGTAACAATGACGGAATTGGTGATTTTGCAGACTGAAATTTGTGCTATCTAAATCCGGCCAATCCTATTTTCTGAACAGACTATAGTTCAAATGGTAAGTTCTGTTGATGCGCGTCCATGATGTATGAGCTGTATTTGCCCAGTGTATGTAATTTGCTCTTTTTGTATGCTTTATTATCACTAGTGCCGAACCATAATGCCCAGTGGGTATAATCGGTTGTAATTTCTTTATTGTATAGTGTAGGATTATTCTATGTTTCTATGCCTTAGTCTGTTTATTGTATAGTGTATGATTTTTAGAGGTGATAGTATAGAGTAGGATAATTCTTTGAATATTCTATATCATTAAAACGGGGGCCAACTCGCCCAGACGTTGTAGTGACCATGGCCCTCCACAGGCCGTATGATCCATGGGCCATCTACGGGACGGACGACCCATGGCCTTCTATGGCCTTCTATGGCCGTCGGATTCGTGGGCCTTTTATGGGCTGTCGGATCCGTGGGCCTTCTATCGGCTGTCGGATCCATGGGCCTTCTATGGGCCAGCGGATCCATGGGCCGTCGGATCAATGGGCCTTCTATGGGCCGTCGGGTCAATGGGCCTTCTACGTCCCGTACGATCCATGGGCCTTCTACTGGTCGCCTCATCTATGGGCCTTGTACGGGCCGTATAAGGGGCCGTAAACGGGCTAGAGTGGAAATTGTATGTTTTATGGGCTGACCATAATGGGCCGTTAATAGGCCGTATTTGATGATTCTATGAAAATGGCCCAACTTATTAACGGGCCACAAATGGGCCGACAGTAACCACGGGCTGAATTTGGCCCACAAGCAGAAAATGACAGTAACGGGCCGAAAGTAAACGAATGCTGGAAATGAGCACAAGAATAAATGGGCCCTGAGAAGGCCGAAAGATAACATGGGCTGGAAACGGCCCAACTGAATAATGGGCCGTTAATGGGTATAAAGTGATACACTGTTCATTACGGGCCAGTTTTACCACGGGTCGTTAATGGGTGATTGTTACTAAGGGCCTCATATGGGCCAAAAGACGTCATGGACCATACATGGGTCGGAAATTAAAATGGGCTAGAATTATATTGGACGGCCCAGATGAAGCTACTGGGCCTAATTCGGATAGACCGTAAACGGGCCCTGGTTTAGCGGGCTGTAAATGGGCTATACGCGAACAGGTCGTTAACAAGCTTGCTGTGGGCCGGCCTGCCACCTTTTAACCAAGTCAAACGGGCCGGAGTTTTCACAGGAATGGACCTCTGTTCGGCTATGCCACGTGTCGATGTATCATAGGCACTTTGGGTCCAATGAGTAGATGAAGCTACTGGGCCTAATTCGGATAGGCCATAAACGGGCCCTTGGTTAGTGGGCTGTAAATGGGGTATATGCGAACATGCCGTTAACAGGCTTGGTGTGGGCCGGCTTGCCATCTTTTGACCAAGTCAAACGGGCCGACCTTTTCATAGGAATGAGCCTCTGTTAGGCCGTGGCATGTGTCGACGTATCATAGGCGCTATGGTTCCAATGAGTGGATGACATCTGTTCAAACGGCGAGCCGACACGTGTTCCCTCCAGCCAATGATGATTTTACACGTGGAAAATCCCCATTGGTCGGGGCTGTTAACGGGTTATCGGATCCAAAACCGGGCCCGATAGCTTAACGGCGTTCCGTTACGGTGGATGCCACGTGTCGGTCACCCTTGACGAAAGCACTTCTGTGACGCGTGATTTATCATCATGGAAGTGGACACTTCTGTGATGATAATTTTGGTAATGTCATGGAACACTTCTACGACAGCACAAGTATGACTATCTTGATTCTGTCAAAAAATCATCATGGATGTACATGCATGACAGAAAACGTGACCTACTATGACAAACACGTATCATCACGGAAGTGTATTTTTTTGTAGTGCTACCAAGTAAGCATGTAACCAACTTGTTGCAACGGAGCATGCATATCGACGGTACTTGACAGACAATAAGCATGCATCAGGATAAACATCACTAATACCAGAATGTAATTCTACTACCATGCAAACATGATACTAACAAGTAGTACGAGATAACAAGAAGCATCGGAACATAGCATGAAAATGAACATGAAACCACGAGCATAACCGAAACAACGACGACAGTAGCAAACAAGTAGACAGATAACAGCAAACTTTTATTAAATATTCAATTTGAAAACCATGGCTACTGCATGGCTATCATGCAAGTTGCTATTGTGGCTTGCCTGGGGGTGACGGAGACTCCGGGAAGTAGTGCGGTGAAGCCGCGGAATGATTCGTCGGACGGTTCTCTCTCGGAAAGGGCTAGAATAGGGCAAGGGCATAATGGTCATTTTCATAGTGTGAACACTTAGTGAAAATGGTACTAAGGGAAATATCTCGGTGATACAAAGAAGTAGGTTTGGAATCACCTGATTCGGAGTTACGGTTGCGGAGATATGAGGTAATGAAGGAGAGGGACCAATCTGCAAAAAAAATATTCACAGCCGGGTCCCTGAGTGGATAGGACCGAAACGGATTTCAGAGACATATGCTTTCTGAGTTAGAAAACGTATTCTGGACTGATGAAGGAAAGAAGTACGCTTTTGGGCAAATGAAAGCGTACCAATGGAAATGCGCCTTTGAAGAACTGAACATGCACTGCACAGAATACGTGTCCACTTGCCACCTCTGCCCAGGCGGCTGAGCCACTGACGGGCCGGGCCCAGGCGCAGGGGGAGGGGGCACGGGCGCTTCGTCCCCTTCCTCCCGCCTCTGTGCCTCACGTGAAGCAGAGCAGCGGCCAGGGAGGGAAGAGGCCAAGGGGCCGGCCGGCTCCGGCCACCCCCGGCCAGGGCGAGGCCACCGGCGGGTGCTGCGGGATCTGGCACGCCCGTTCCCATGGTCGGCCAGCGCCAGGGAGGGCAGGGGAGGCGGCGACGTGAGGAGGCAGGAGGAGGACAGAGAGGTGGGGGCGGTGGTGATGCTCTGTGCTACGGCCAACTCCGGCAAGGGGCAAGTAGGTGGGGCGGCTCGTGGTGGTGTGGCGAGGACCCTGGTGAGGTCGGGGTGGAGAGGGGGTGGCTAGAGCAACCAGACAAGGAGGTGCCCGAACGCTGAAGGCGGCGGCCCGACTAGGGACTCGCGGCCAGAGGGGCGCCAACGACGAACTGGGGAGGTGGGGTGACTCAGCGGGACGAGGGGAACAAGGTGGACGACTCGAAACGGCGAGGGGAGGCTGGGTTTGGCCGGAATCAACCAGAGGCCGAGGCGGCCATGGCGGTCTCTGACGAAAAGAAGAGGGGCCAAGGGCTCTGGTGGGCAAACAAGGCGAGGGAGGAGCTAGTGAGGTGCGGGAGGACTCAGGCACTCCTTATATAGACCCGGGGAAGGCTCTGGAGCTTCACGAGCAAGCTCACGACAAGCTCTAATGGAGGATAGAGGCTGGGCAAGGCACGTGCATGGCGTTTCCAACGCATTTATGGCGAACCACGACGAGGAACCGATTCAGGGTGACGCAGTCGAGCACGGGCGAGCTCCTGGACAACGTTTGAGGTCGAGACGAGGAGGGAGAGGACGAGTATAGTGGTTGGAATGAGCCAGAGCACGCACTGTGCATGACGCAAGCGTGATCACCACCGGCACTAGCGCGAGCGGCGCTCTTTGGCGTGGACAGCCATGTCCAGTAGATAGACAGTCGTACCATTAGTCAAAATGAGGAAATAAATCGTTCCAGGTGTTGGGGAACGTGGTATTTCAAAAATTTCCTATGATCACGCAAGATCAATCTACTAGATGCATTGCAACAAGAGGTGAGAGTGTGTATATGTACCCTCGTAGACCGAAAGCGGAAGCGTCTAGTGACGTTGTTGATGTAGCTGAACTTTCTTTGCGATCCAAGCGATCAAGCACCGTACGAATGGAGCCTCCGCGTTCAGCACACGTTCAGCTTGGTGACGTCCCACGAGATCTTGATCCAGTAGAACTTCGCGGGAGAGTTTCGTCAGCACGATGGCGTGGTGATGGAGATGATGAAGCTACCGGCGCAGTGCTTCGCCTAAGCACTGCAACGATATGACCGAGGTGTGTTTCTATGGAGGGGGGCACCACACACGGTTGGGAGAGATCAACTTGATCAACTTGTGTGTCTAGAGGTGCCCCTTGCCCCCGTATATAAAGGAGCAAGGGGAGGAGGCCGGCCCCTATGGCGCGACCTAGGAGAGCCACTCCTACAAGGAATAGGAATCCTATTCCTAGTAGGAGTCTACCAAGAGGGAGAGGAGGAAGAAAGGAGAGGGAGAGGGAGAAGGAAGGGGGTGCCGCCCCCTCCTCTCCTTGTCCAATTCGTACCAAGGGGGAGGGGCACGCGGCCCAGCCCTGGCCGGCCCTCTCTCTCCACTAAGGGCCCAAGTGGCCCATTAGTTCCCCCGGGGGGTACCGATACCCCTCCGGCACTCCGGTTTAATCCGAAACTTTTCGGGAACACTTTCGGTGTCCAAATATAGTCGTCCAATATATCAATCTTTACGTCTCGTACATTCCGAGACTCCTCGTCCTATCCGTGTTCTCATCCGGGACTCCGAACTACCGTTGGTACATTAAAACTCATAAACTCATAATACCGATCGTCATCAAACGTTACGCGTGCGGACCCTACCGGTTCGAGAACTATGTAGACATGACCGAGACTCATCTCCGGTTAATAACCAAGAACGGAACCTGGATGCTCTTATTGGCTCCTATATATTCTACGAAGATCTTTTATCGATCAAACCGCATAACAACATACGTTGTTCCTTTTGTCATCGGTATGTTACTTGCCCGAGATACGATCGTCGGTATCTCAATACCTAGTTCAATCTCTTTACCGACAAGTCTCTTTACTCGTTCCGTAATACATCATCTCGTGACTAACTCATTAGTCATTTTCTTGCAAGGCTTATTATGATGTGTATTACCGAGAGGGCCCAGAGATACCGCTCCGACACTCGGAGTGACAAATCATATTCATGATCTAGGCCAACACCACGAACACATTCGGAGACACATGTAGAGCAACTTTATAATCACCCAGTTATGTTGTGACGTTTGATTGCACACAAGGTGTTCCTCCGGTATTCGGGAGTTGCATAATCTCATAGTCATAGGAAAATGTATAAGTCATGAAGAAAGCAATAGAAGTAAAACTAAACGATCATAGTGCGAACCTAACGGATGGGTCTTGTCCATCACATCATTCACCTAATGATGTGATATCGTTGATTAAATGACAACTCATATCTATGTCTAGGAAACATAACCATCTTTGATCAATGAGCTAGTCTAGTAGAGGCATACTAGGGACATACTGTTTTGTCTATGTATTCACACATGTACTAAGTTTCCGGTTAATACAATTCTAGCATGAATGAAATACTTTTATCATGATATAAGTAAATACAAATAACATCTTTATTATTGCCTCTAGGGCATATTTCCTTCAGTCTCCCACTTGAACTAGAGTCTATAATCTATATTATAAAGTAATGATTCTAACACCCATGGAGTCTTGGTGTTGATCATGTGTTGCCCGTGGAAGAGGCTTAGTCAACGGGTCTATGACATTCAGATCTGTATATATCTTGCAAATTTCCATGTCTCCCTCCTTGACTTGATCGCAGATGGAATTGAAGCGTCTTTTGATGTGCTTTGTTCTCTTGTGAAACCTCGATTCCTTCGCCAAGGCTATTGCTCCAGTGTTTTCACAAAAGATTTTCATTGGAAGCGATGCACTAGGTATCACACCTAGATCGGATATGAACTCCTTCATCCAGACTCCTTCATTAGCTGTTTCCGAAGCAGCTATGTATTCCTCTTCACACGTAGATCCTGCCACGACGCTTTGCTTGGAGCTGCACCAACTGACAGCTCCACCGTTTAATAAAAATACATATCCGGTTTGTGACTTAGAGTCATCCGGATTAGTGTCAAAGATTAAATCGACGTAATAGTTTACGACGAGCTCTTTGTCACCTCCATATACGAGAAACATATCCTTTGTCCTTTTCAGCTATTTCAGGATGTTCTTGACCGCTGTCCAGTGATCCACTCCTGGATTACTTTGGTACCTTCCTGCTAAAGTTATAGCAAGGCACACATCAGGTCTTGTACACAACATTGCATACATGATAGATCCTATGGCTGAGGCATAGGGAATGCCTTTCATTTTCTCTCTATCTTCTATAGTGGTCGCGCATTGATTCTTACTCAACTTCACAACGTGTAACATAGGTAGGAACCCTTTCTTTGACTGATCCATTTTGAAATTCTTCAAAACTTTATCAAGGTATGTGCTTTGTGAAAGTCCAATTAAGCGTCTTGATCTATCTCTATAGATCTTGATGCCTAATATGTAAGCAGCTTCACCGAGGTCTTTCATTGAAAAATTCTTATTCAAGTATCCTTTTATGCCATCCAGAAATTATATATCATTTCCAATCAACCATATGTCATCCACATATAATACTAGAAATGCTACAGAGCTCCCACTCACTTTCTTGTAAATACAGGCTTCTCAAAAAGTTTGTATAAAACCATATGCTTTGATCACCTCATGAAAGTGTATATTCCAACTCCGAGATGCTTGCACCAGTCCATAGATGGATCGCTGGAGCTTGCACACTTTGTTAGCACCATTAGGATCGACAAAACCTTCTGGTTGCATCATATACAACTCTTCTTTGATATATCCATTTAGGAATGCAGTTTTGACATCCATTTGCCAGATTTCATAATCATAAAATGCAGCAATTGCTAACATGATTCGGACAGACTTAAGCATCGCTACGGGTGAAAAAGTCTCATCGTAGTCAACTCCTTGAACTTGTCGAAAACCTTTCACAACAAGTCGAGCTTTGTAAACAGTAACATTACCGTCAGCGTCGGTCTTCCTCTTGAAGATCCATTTATTTTTTATGGCTTGCCAATCATCGGGCAAGTCAACCAAAGTCCATACTTTGTTCTCATACATGGATCCCATCTCAGATTTCATAGCCTCAAGCCATTTTGCGAAATCTAGGCTTATCATCGCTTCCTCATAGTTTGTAGGTTCATCATGGTCTAGTAACATGACATCCAGAACTTGGTTGCCATACCACTCTGGTGCGGAACGTAGTCTGGTTGATCTACGAAGTTCAGCAGAAACTTGATCTGAAGTTTCATGATCATCGTCATTAGCTTCCTCACTAATTGGTGTAGGAATCACTGGAACTAGTTTCTGTGATGTACTACTTTCCAATTCGGGAGAAGGTACAATTACCTCATCAAGTTCCATTCTCCTCCCACTCACTTCTTTTGAGAGAAACTCCTTCTCTAGAAAGGATCCATTCTTAGCAACGAATATCTTGCCTTCGGATCTGTGATAGAAGGTCTACCCAATAGTATCCTTTGGGTATCCTATGAAGACACATTTCTCCGACTTGGGTTCGAGCTTATCAGGTTGAAGCTTTTTCACATAAGCATCGCAGCCCCAAACTTTAAGAAATGACAACTTTGGTTTCTTACCAAACGACAGTTCATAAGGCGTTGTCTCAACAGATTTAGATGGTTCCCTATTTAACATGAATGCAGCTGTCTCTAAAGCATAACCCCAAAACGATAGTGGTAAATCGGTAAGAGATATCACAGACCGCACCTTATCTAATAAAGTACGGTTACCACGTTCGGACACACCATTACGCTGTGGTGTTCCGGGTGGCGTGAGTTGTGAAACTATTCCACATTGTTTCAAATGAAGACCAAACTCATAACTCAAATATTGACCTCCATGATTATATCATAGAAACTTTATTTTCTTGTTACGATGATTCTCTACTTCACTATTGAATTATTTGAACTTTTTAAATGTTTCAGACTTGTGCTTCATCAAGTAGATATACCCATATCTGCTCAAACCATTAGTGAATGTCAGAAAATAACGATACCCGCCGCGAGCTTCAACACTCATCGGTCCACATATAACAGTATGTATGATTTCCAACAAATCTGTTGCTAGCTCTATTGTTCCGGAGAACGGAGTTTTAGTCATCTTGCCCATGAGGCGTGGTTCGCAAGCACCAAGTGATTCATAATCAAGTGATTGCAAAAGTCCATCACTATGGAGTTTCTTCATGCGCTTTATACCAATATGACCTAAACGGCAGTGCCACTAATAAGTTGCACTATCATTATTAACCTTGCATATTTTGGCTTCAATATTATGAATATGTGTATCACTACGATCGAGATCCAACAAGAATAGACCACTCTTAAAGGGTGCATGACCATAAAAGATATTACTCATATAAATAGAACAACCATTATTCTTAGATTTAAATGAATAACCGTCTCGCAATAAACAAGATCCAGATATAATGGTCATGCTTAACGCTGGCAGCAAATAACAATTATTCAGGTCTAAAACTAACCCCGAAGGTAGATGTAGAGGTAGCATGCCGACGGCGATCACTGTGACTCTGGAACCATTTCCCACGCGCATCGTCACCTCATCCTTAGCCAATCTTCATTTAATCGGTAGTCCCTGTTTCGAGTTACAAATATTAGCAACCGAACCGGTATCAAATACCGAGGTACTTCTACGAGCATTAGTAAGGTACACATCAATAACATGTATATCACATATACCTTTGTTCACCTTGCCATCCTTCTTATCCGCCAAATACTTGGGGCAGTTCTGCTTCAAGTGTCTAGTCCCTTTGAAGTAGAAGCACTCAGTTTCAGGCTTGGCTCCAGACTTGGGTTTCTTCATGGGAGTAGCAACTGTCTTGCTATTCTTCTTGAAGTTCTCGTTCTTCCCTTGCCCTTTTTCTTGAAACTAGTGGTCTTGTTAACCATCAAAACTTGATGCTCCTTTTTGATTTCTACCTCCGCAGCTTTGATCATAGCGAAGAGCTCGCGAATTGTCTTCTGCATCCCTTGCATGTTATAGTTCATCACAAAGCCTTTATAGCTTGGTGGTAGTGATTGAAGAACTCTATCAATAACAATATCTTCGTCAACTTTGCATCCAAGTTGAGTCATATGATTATATTACCCAGACATTCTGAGCAAGTGTTCACTGATAGAACTATTCTCCTCCATCTTGCAGATATATAACTTATTGGAAATCTCATATTTCTCATTCCGGGCATTTGCCTGAAATATTAACTTCAACTCCTGGAACATCTCATATGCTCCATGACGTTCAAAACATCTTTGAAGTCCCGGTTCTAAGCCGTAAAGCATGGCACACTGAACTATTGTGTAGTCATTAGACCACGTCCGCCAGACATTCAAAGTGTCTACATTAGCGTTAGGGGGCTTGTCACCTAGCGGTGCTTCAAGGACATAATTCTTTTCTGCAGTAATGAGGATAATCCTCAAGTTATGAACCCAGTCCGTGTAATTGCTACCATCATCTTTCAACTTAGCTTTGTCTTGGAATGCATTGAAATTCAAAGGAACGGTAGCACGGGCCATTGATCTACAATAACATAGATATGCAAAAACTATCAGGACTAAGTTCATGATAAATTAAAGTTCAATTAATCATATTACTAAAGAACTCCCACTTAGATAGACATCCCTCTAGTCATCTAAATGATCACATGATCCAAATCAACTAAACCATGTCCGATCATCACGTGAGATGGAGTAGTTTTCGTTGGTGAACATCTTATGTTGATCATATCTACTATATGATTCACGCTCGACCTTTCGGTCTTCAGTGTTCTGAGGCCATATCTGCATATGCTAGGCTCGTCAAGTTTAACCCGAGTATTCTGCATGTGCAAAACTTGCTTACACCCGTCATATTTGAACGTAGAGCTTATCACACCCGATCATCATGTGGTGTCTCTGCACGACGAACTTTCGCAACAGTGGATACTCCGGGAGAACACTTATACCTTGAAATTTAGTGAGAGATCATCTTATAATGCTACCGCCGTACTAAGCAAAATAAGAAGCATAATAAGATAAACATCACATGCAATCAAAATATGTGACATGATATGGCCATCATCATCTTGTGCTTTTGATCTCCATCTCCAAGGCACCGTCATGATCACCATCATCACCGGCACGACACCTTGATCTCCATCGTAGCATCGTTGTCATCTCGCCAACTATTGCTTCCCCGACTATCGCTACCGCCTAGTGATAAAGTAAAACAATTACATGGCGATTCTGTTTAATACAATAAAGCAACAACCACATGGCTCTTGCCAGTTGCTGATAACTTTACAAAACATGATCATCTCATTCAATAACGTATAACTCATCATGTTTTTACCATATCACATCACAACATACCCTACAAAAACAAGTTAGACGTCCTCTACTTTGGTCTTGCAAGTTTTATGTGGCTGCTATGGGCTTAGCAAGAACCGTTTTTACCTACGCATACAAATCCACAACGATTTTTCGTCAAGTATGTGATGTTTTAACCTTCACAAGGACCGGGCAAGCCACACTCGATTCAACTAAAGTGAGAGAGACAAACACCCGCCAGTCACCTTTAAGCAATGAGTGCTCATAACGGTGAAACAAGTCTCTTGTAAGTGTACGCGTAATGTCGGTCCGGGCCGCGTCATCTCACAATACCGCTGAACCAAAGTATGACATGCTGGTAAGCAGTATGACTATTATCGCCCACAACTCATTGTGTTCTACTCATGCATATCATCTACGCATAGACCTAGCTCATGATGCCATTGTTGGGGAACGTGGTATTTCAAAAATTTCCTACGATCACGCAAGATCTACCTAATAGATGCATAGGGACGAGAGGGGAGTGTGTGTCTACGTACCCTCGTAGACCGAAAGCGGAAGCGTCCAGTGACACGGTTGATGTAGTTGAACTTTCTTCGTGATCCAACCGATCAAAGCACCGAACAAACGGAGCCTCCGCGTTCAGCACACGTTCAGCTTGATGACGTCCCATATTCTCTTGATCCAGTAGAACTTTGCGGGAGAGTTTCATCAGCACGACGGCTTGGTGACGGAGAAGATGAAGCTACCGGCGCAGGGCTTCGCCTAAGCACTACAACGATATGACCGAGGTGTATTTCTGTGGAGGGGGCACCGCACATGGTTGGAAGAGATCAACTTGATCAACTTGTGTGTCTAGAGGTGCCCCCTTGCCCCCGTAAATAAAGGAGCAAGGGGAGGAAGCCGGCCGGCCCCTATGGCGCGCCCTAGGAGAGCTACTCTTACTAGGAATAGGAATCCTATTCCTAGTAGGAGTCCACCAAGAGGGAGAGGGGGAAGCAAGGAAAGGGAGAGGGAGAAGGAAGGGGGCGCTGCCCCCTCCTCTCCTTGTCCAATTCGGACCAAGGGGGAGGGGCGCACGGCCCAGGCCTGGCCGGCCCTCTCTCTCTCCACTAAGGGCCCAAGTGGCCCATTAGTTCCCCCCGGGGGGTACCGATACCCCTCCGACACTCCAGTTTAATCCGAAACTTTTCCGGAACACTTCCGGTGTCCGAATATAGTCGTCCAATATATCAATCTTTATGTCTTGGACATTCGGAAGCTCCTCATCATGTCCGTGATCTCATCCGGGACTCCAAACTACCTTCGGTACATCAAAACTCATAAACTCATAATATCGATCGTCATCAAACGTTAATCGTGCAGACCCTACGGGTTCAAGAACTATGTGGACATGACCGAGACTCATCTCTGGTCAATAACCAACATCGGAACCTGGATGCTCATATTGTCTCCTACATATTCTACGAAGATCTTTTATCGGTCAAACCGCATAACAAAATACGTTGTTCCTTTTGTCATCGGTATGTTACTTACCCGAGATTTGATCGTCGGTATCTCAATACCTAGTTAGTTCTCGTTACCGGCAAGTCTCTTTACTCGTTCCGTAATACACCATCTCGTGACTAACTCAGTAGTCATTTGCTTGCAAGGCTTATTATGATGTGTATTACCGAGAGGGCCCAAAGATACCTCTCCGACACTCGGAGTGACAAATCATGTTCTTGATCTATGCCAACACCACGAACACTTTTGGAGACACATATAGAGCATCTTTATAATCACCCAGTTACGTTGTGACGTTTGATAGCACATAAGGTGTTCCTCCGGTATTCGGGAGTTGCATAATCTCATAGTCATAGGAACATGTATAAGTCATGAAGAAAGCAATAGCAATAAAACTAAATGATCATAGTGCTAAGCTAACGGATGGGTCTTGTCCATCACATCATTCTCCTAATGATGTGATCTCATTGATCAAATGACAACTGATGTCTATGGTTAGGAAACATAACCATCTTGATCAATGAGCTAGTCTAGTAGAGGCATACTAGGGACATACTGTTTTGTCTATGTATTCACACATGTACTAAGTTTCTGGTTAATACATTTCTAGCATGAATAAAAGACATTTATCATGATATAAGGAAATATAAATAACATCTTTATTATTGCCTCTAGGGTATATTTCCTTCACCAGGGCAAAGAAGAGATTTGCACTTAGCTCCAAAGCAAACCAGCAGCCAAGTGTTTGTGATGTGCAGTGGGGACACCATGTTGGTAACTCAGTAACTAATTTGTCTGGCGATGATCTTACACTAAGGTTATGTAGATCACCAAAAATTAGACTAAGAGGAGGAGTTTAGATGATACTTGCTGTAGAAAGTGCAAAACTGGCCAGATTAGGGCACTATGATGTTGCTCTCACATACTTAAGTGTCATGAGCTGAACTTTGGTGTGGTGGGGTTATTTGACCATATGGAGCTGCTGTACAAATTCCATGCCATTTGGAATTACCAAAGTGGCACTTGCTTCACAAAGCTCCATTCTGACCAGAAACTAGGACAATTTACTGAGGGTAAATGGCTAGGTGGATTGAGCCAAAACTTGGTGGAGGGAGTGAGTAGATATAGATGTAAGAATGTCCTAGTAAATTTGCAGCTCAAATGAAGCAATATAAAATATTGTTGATTCACAAAGTGAAAATTTGACCAGAAACCAAGATTTGGAGCTGAGCTCACATAGATGATCTCCATAATCTCAAATTTGGTGGAAATGCATGATTTGGTCCAATGAAGGATGTGACAAAGTTTCAACTCATTTGGAGATACCTAGAATATGCTTCCTTCACAAAATTCCTTTCTGAACAGAAACTTTGGAAAATTGCTGAAAAATAATTTCTAGACAAATGAGGTCGAAATTTGGCACAGGCCAATGATATGGACAGGAAAAGATGTCCAAAAAGTTTGAGGTCAATTGGGAAATGATAAATAGCACTTGCTTTGCAAAGTGCCATTTAGGGTAGAATAGGAAAATGATTATTGGAGGATTATTTTTTAACATGGCAAAGTAATGTTTTGCCATATTTGAGCAAGATATGACCCAAACAATTTATGATAATTATTTGGGAATTTTTAGAATGATGGAGATATAGGTTGCTTCACAACCTAGGGCAAAAGAATTATTCCTTTAATAGAAAAGAATTTTCCTTGGAAAAAGAATATTGGGTTGGGTCATGGATGAAAATGACAGGGTCTAGGGATGATGAGAAGGATGGCAAGCCACTATAAAACCTAGGAAGAAATGATCTTCCCAAGTTTCAGAACCACATAACCACTGAAAAGCAAATAAAATCAAGAAATCCAAGAAAATCAAAAGAAAAGGAAAAGGGCAAAATCCAGGCTGTTACAGTGGAGGGGTATATATAGCCTCCACACAAAATCTAGCCGTTACACACAAATCACCAAACTCGGTGGGACCATATCATGAAACTCGGTCGGACCGATTTAGTTCAAAATGTGAACGTTAGGATTTTCGGTGGGACCGATATGATCAACTCGGTGGGACAAATTTCATTAGGGTTAGGGCATACCGTAATCTCGGTGAGACTGATCACGTAAACTCGGTGAGACCGATTTCTCTAATAGGCACACAGAGGGTTGGTCAGGCAAACTCGGTGGGACCGATTCGGTCATTTCTGTGAGACTAAAATGTTACAAAAAGGCAACGGAGAGTTTGCAATGCTAACCCGGTGAGACCGATTCTCACATCTTGGTTGGACCGAAATATTTCAAATAAGAAACAGAGAGTTTGCAATCCCATCTCGGTGAGACCGACATGCCTATCGGTGAGACCAAACTGATTAGGGTTTTAGAAGTGGCTATGTCGGATGAACTCGGTGGCGCCGGATAGATCAAATCGGTGGGGCCGAGTTTGACTTTAGGTTTAGGACATATGTGGATATGAGAAAGTGGTTGAGAGCTTTGGAGCATATCACTAAGCACTTTGAGCAAGCAAGCCATTAAGCAACACCTCATCCCCTTTTAATAGTATTGGCTTTCCTATAGAATCAATGTGATCTTGGATCACTGAAATAGAAAATGTAGAGTCCTGAGCTTTGTGCTTTTGCCAATCTTCTGTCCTTAGCATCTTGAAGGGGTTCCACATCTTCTTGTCCATGCCACTCCACTGTTGAACTCATCTTAAATATACTAGGTAAAAGTATAAGTCCAACAAGAGATATGTTGTCATTAATTACCAAAATCACCTAGGGAGCACTAGTGCTTTCAATCTCCCCCTTTTTGGTAATTGATGAAAACATACATCAAAGCTTTAGATAAAGATATAAAGAATAGCAAGTAATGCTTTGGAAAGACATGTAACATTCATAGGCTCCCCCTACATGTATGCAATCATGCGAATATGGAATATAGGTGCAAGTGAATGCATAAGAAACAATATGTACATTAGAGCAAATGGATATAGGAAATGTACCTTCATGTTCATGAGTCATTCTTGCAAACAATATGTACGTTAGCAAGAGATCATTACGCACATGAGTGTGATGCATATACTTACCTTGTGGTCTTGAGCTAGCTTTGTCAGAGATGAACCTGAGTAAACAAGGTTAGATAACACAGAAACATCTACTAAACAGAGCAAGAACAACAAACCACAAGAGTACCAAGATTGGGATGACATGTAGTGAGTAAGTATTATCTACTCTATTGAAGTATAGACATGTCCCCAGAAAGATATGCAATGAATTCAAAGATTTCCTTCCCTTAGATGTCTTCCTCCCCCCGAGTCATATATTTGATAATGGAAGAAGATATGGAAAAGAAAAACAGAGCAATACAAATAATCATTACAAATACTGACATATATTTCCCCTCTAGAAGACATGTGACTTTTCTCCTCTTTAAAGTCAAGCATCTGGATCTCTCTCCCATGGGGTCTCTCTCTCCCTTTGGTGTAAGTAAGCTTTGATGTGATATATCTCTCCCCCTTTGACATCAATTTCCAAGAAGGGCTCTTCTTGATTATGAGTCAAGTAGGTTTGGTACTTGAGTCATTGTACAAAGCAATATGTAGAATGCGATGCTAATAGAGGATAAGAATCATTGAGTGGATCTGTAACAAATATGCATGATGCAAATGACAAAGTGTCTCCTTAGTATTGAAATCGGTTACACCGAGTTCTTTTTTTTGGTGTCACCGAGGTGGTTCGGATGGACCGAAAGAGGCAAATCGGTGTGTCCGTGTTCATCACATAGAGAGCAATTTTCATCTCACCTCACTAGGCAAATAAAATATCACAAGGATTTGCAAGGAATTAACTAAAAGATTTGCGATGAATTGGATACAGAGAAAATAATAGAGAAAAGAAAAGAAAATAAATCTAGATGAAGTTCTTTTTGAAGGGGAAACAAGCATGCAAAAGTCAAATGCGAGAGCACAACGATACACTAGAGAACTTCATCTAGAATTGGTCGGCGACAAATTCACCTATGTTAGAGTATATTGACTTAGGAGTCAAGTGAAGACACTTTATCATAGGTCATACTCATCGTTTAAGCTCAAAATGGGGTTGCCATTTTTCGTTTAAGCATTTTGATGTATTCACATCTTGTTGAGCTGCCTTGACCCATGACTTGGGGTAAAACTTATCTAAGATGGAATGACATACCTTGGGTGGTGGTGTTGATCTTGATCATGTAGTTGACCTTGTGTGGGATGCTCAAGGTTGATGTTAATCATCAAGAATTGGGAGCATCACTTGTAGTTTGAGTTCATCAACCTACATGGGTTAGATTTGCAAGGAAGAGCACTTGTGTATCCAAAATGACAATCATGAAAACTTGATACCAAATGAAATTTGATATATAGAAATTTTCAAAGGATATGTTGAAGGGTTTCATGCTTCCTTGACCTCAACCACCATATTGTAGAGACTTGCTGATGTAGAGATTGCTCAAGAAATGAGTGAGTTGCAATCACATAGAGTTGGGCTTATCCAAGTACCTATAAGAGTTAGATAACATGCAAGGGTACAAGTATATCCAAGACATATGATCATCATAAGAGAAATATCAAGGATTAGTCAAAGGCTGATGCTTTGCATGTATCCAAATGGAGTTACTACTGCAAGTTTGAGGCATCAATGATGTTCAGTTCACCTCTCAACCTGCAAAACACTTTCTCATCAAGTGGTTTTGTAAATATATCCGCTAATTGCCTGTCGGTGCGAACATGTTTAAGATCGATGTCTCTCTTTAGCAACATGATCTCGAATGAAATGATGATGAACTTCAATATGCTTAGTTCGAGAATGTTGCACAGGATTATGAGCAATGTTAATAGCACTTTCATTGTCACAAAGCAATGGAACATGTTTCACATAGATCACATAATGTTTAAGAGTTTGGGTCATCCAAAGTAATTGAGCACAACATGAATCGGCGGCAATGTATTCCGCTTCGGCGGTGGATAAGGATTCTGAGTTTTGTTTCTTGGAGGACCTAGACACAAGAGATCTACCAAGAAATTGACAAGTACCCGAAGTGGACTTTCTATCAACCTTGTCACCGGCATAGTCCGAGTCGGAGTAGCCAACAAGATCAAAAGAGGACCTCTTAGGATACCAAATGCCAAAATTTGGTGTATGAATTAAGTACCTCACTATCCTTTTCACAGCCTTAAGATGACATTCTTTGGGGGGCGCTTGATATCGTGTACACATGCACGCACTTAGCATAATATCGGGATGGGGGTCACATAGATATAACAATGAACCAATCATAGAGCGGTAAACCTTTTGGTCAACCGGTTCACCATCCTTTGTCAAGTCCAGATGTCCACTAGTAGGCATGGGTGTAGTCATACCTTTGCATTCTTGCATGTTGAACTTTTTGAATAAGTCCTTGGTGTACTTTGTTTGAGAGACAAAGGTACCCTCCTTAGTTTGCTTGATTTGCAAACCAAGAAATAACTTGAGTTCAATCATCATAGACATCTCGAACTTCTCCGACATTAGCCATCCAAACTTCGCACTAAAATGGGGGTTAGTAGAGCCAAATATAATATCATCAACATAAATTTGGCACACAAATAATTCTCCATTAAACGTTTTAGTAAAAAAGCGTTGAGTCAATTTTCCCAATTTCAAAGCCCTTTTCAATAAGAAACTTGGTCAAGCATTTATACGATGCTCTAGGAGCTTGTTTAAGACCATAAAGAGCTTTTTGAAGTTTGTAAACATGATTAGGTTTCTTGGGATTAACAAAGCCGGGAGGTTGTTTAACATAAACTTCCTCCTCAATTTCACCATTGAGAAAAGAACTTTTAATGTCCATTTGGTATAGAGGGATATCATGGTGATTGGCATAAGCAAGTAAGATGTGTATGGACTGAAGTCTAGCAATAGGGGAATATGTCTCACCGTAATCCATACCTTCGACTTGAGTGTAGCCTTGGGCGACGAGACGGGCCTTGTTGCGTACAACTTGTCCATCTTCATCTTGCTTATTGCAAAACACCCATTTGGTACCGGTGATGTTCTGGTTGTTGTCGGGCTTCTCAACCAATGTTCAAACTTGGTTTCTCTCGAAGTTATGTAGTTCCTCATGCATAGCATTCACCTAGTCCGGATCATTATGAGCATCTTCAACCTTCATAAGTTCAAGGTTAGATTTGAACGAGTAATGTTCACAAAAGTTAGCTAAACGAGATTTAGAGCGAGTGATTCTCCCGGTTTGGATATCATCGTAGATTTGCTCTACGAGATGATCTCTAGCAATTCTTGCTCTAACTCATGAGAGCTTCTGTTTGGGTCGGGGTGGAACATCCTCTTCATCATCTTGTTCTTCCGCTTGGCCTTCTTCATTGTTGGTGCTTGCTACCTCTTGAGCTTGCATTGTATTCCCTCGAAGAGGAAAGGGAGATGCAGCACAGTAGCGTAAGTATTTCCCTCGGTTTTTGAGAACGAAGGTATCAATCCAGTAGGAGACCACGCGCCAGTCCCTAAGAACTTCACATCCAACGCAATAAGGCGTTCCTTTACGGTCACTTACCAGAGTGAGATCTGATAGAGATGATAGTTGATATTTTTGGTATTTTTGGTTTAATAAAACAGCAAATAAAAGCAAGAAAAGTAAAGTAGATGTAGATTGATATGTCGAGAATAGACCCGGGGGCCATAGTTTTCTCTAGTGGCTTTTCTCATGATAGCGGTATTCTACGGCGGGTAAACAAATTATTGTCGAGCAATTGATAAAAAACCAAATAATTATGAGACTATCTAGGCATGATAATTGTATATAGGCATCATGTCCGAGAGAAGTAGACCGAAACGATTCTGCATCTACTACTATTACTCCACACATCGACCGCTATCCAGCATGCATATAGTGTATTGAGTTCATACGAACAGAGTAACGCCTTAAGCAAGATGACATGATGTAGAGGGATAAACTCAAACAATATGATGAAAACCCCATCTTTTTATCCTCGATGGCAACAATACAATACGTGCCTTGCTACCCCTACTGTCACCGGGAAAGGACACCCCAAGATTGAACCCAAAGCCAAGAACTTCTCCCATTGCAAGAATTATAGATATTGTAGGCCAAACCAAACAAATAATTCGAAGAGACTTGCAAGGATATTATGAGCAGACATAAAAAGTTCAGAGAAGAACGAAATATCTTTCATAGATAACCTTGATCATAAACTCACAATTCATCGGATCTCGACAAACACACCGCAAAAAGAGATTACATCAAATAGATCTCCTCGAAGACCGAGGAGAACTTTGTATTGAGATCCAGAGAGAGAAGAAGTCATCTAGATACTAGCTATGGACCCGAAGGCCTCGGGTAAACTACTCACAACTCATGGTGAGGGCGATGATGATGATGATGAAGGCCTCCGTGATGGATCCCCCTCCCGGAACAGGCTCCAAGATGGGATCTCCACGGGAAAAGAAGCTATGGCGGTGGAATTAGGGTTTTCTCTCTGCGAATGGAGTTTCTGGTGTACGTAGGTATATATAGGAAGAAGGAGGGCACCGGGGGCCGTGTGGGCCAGCCTCGAGGCAGGGGGCGCGCCCTGGGAAGGGGTGCGCGCCCCCACCCTCGAGGGCAGCCCAGCTGTCCCCTGACTTGGTCCTGATGTTTTCTGTGCGTGATTTTCTCCAAAAATATCTCTCGCGAAGGTTTCATTCCGTTTGGACACTGTTTGATATTCCTTTTCTGCGAAACCCCGAAATAGGCAAAAACAACAATCTGGACTGGGCCTTTTGGTTAGTTGGTTAGTCCCAAAAATGATATCAAAGTGAATGGTAAAGCCCATTAAACATCCAAGACTTCATAAATAATAGCATGGAACAATAAAAAATTATAGATACGTTGGAGACGTATCAAGCATCCAAGCTTAACTCCTGCTCGTCCTCGAGTAGGTAAATGATAAAGAAACAATTTTTGATGTGGAATGCTAACCAATATAGTTTTTCAATGTAATTCTCTTAATTGTGGCATGAATGATCAGATCTGAAAGATTCTAGACAAAAGTCTATACTGACATAAGAAATAACAATACTTCAAGCAATACTAACAAAGCAATCATGTCTTCTCAAAATACTATGGCTAAAGAAAGTTATCCCTACAAAATCATGTAGTGTTGGCTATGCTCCCTTATTATCACACAAAAATATTCATACCATGCATAACCCTGATTTCAGCCAAGCATTTGTTTTCATGCTCTATCTTTTCAAACCTTTCAACTTTCACGCAATACATGAGCGCGAGCCATGGACATAACACTATGGGTGGAATAGAGGTGGTTGTGGAGAAGACAAAAAGAGGGAGATAGTCTCACATCGAATAGGCGTATAAACGGGCTATGGAGATGCCCATCAATAGATATCAATGTGAGTGAGTAGGGATTGCCATGCAACGCATGCACTAGAGCTAAATATGAATGAAAGCTCAACAAAAGAAACTAGTGGGTGTGCATCCAACTTGCTTGCTCACGAAGACCTAGGGCATTTGAGGAAGCCCATCGTTGGAATATACAAGCCAAGTTCTATAACAAAAATTCCCACTAGTATATGAAAGTGACTAAACATGAGACTCTGTACGATGAAGAACATGGTGCAACTTTGAAGCACAAGTGTGGAAAAAGATAGTAGCAATTGTCCCTTTTTTCTTTTTTTTCTCTTTTTTTCTTTTTTTTTGGGACTTTTTTTCTTTCGCCTTTCTTCCTTTTTTGCGGAGGGGCTTTATAGATTCAGCCTTTCCTCCCATGGGACAATGCTCTAAAAATGATGATCATCACACTTTCATTACAACACAATATTACAACTCGATACTACAACAACAAAGTATGACTCTATATGAATGCCTCCGGCGGTGTACCGGCATGTGCAATGAAACAAGAGTGACATGTATGAAAGAATTATGCATGGTGGCTTTGCCACAAATACAATGTCAACTACATGATCATGCATGGCAATATGACAATATGATGCGTGTCATATAAACGGAACGGTGGAAAGTTGCATGGCAATATATCTCGGAATGGCTATGGAAATGCCATGATCGGTTGGTATGGTGGCTGTTTTGAGGAACAATATGGTGGCTGTTTTGAGGAAGGATATATAGTGGGTTTATGGCACCGGCGAAAGTTTTGCGGTACGAGAGAGGCTAGCAATGGTGGAAGGGTGAGAGTGCGTATAATCCATGGACTCAACGTTAGTCATAAGAACTCATATACTTATTGCAAAAATTTATAAGTCATCAAAACAAAGCAATCAACGCATGCTCCTAGGGGGGAGGTTGGTAGGAGTTAACCATCCCGCGCCCTCGACCTCCACAAGAAGGTTGGCACTCTACAAATACCTCATGCTTTAACTTAGTCACACAATGGTTCACCATACGTGCATGCTACGGGAATCACTAACCTTAACACAAGTATTTATCAATTTCATAATAACTCCACTAGCATGACTCTAATATCACTATCCTCATGTCTCAAAACAATTATCAAGCATCCAACATCTCTTTCTTTTCAATGCATTTGGTGTGATTATTTTTACTACATTGACGTTGGATGTCTATCATGTGAAGACTAGTTTCTTTAGCCTAAACACATTACCATGCTGTTTTCATAGACTCTCAAATATATCTAAGTGAAGCATGAGAGTTCAACAATTTCTACAAAATATTACCACCACCGTGCTCTAAAAGATATAAGTGAAGCACTAGAGCAAAAACTATTCAACTCAAAAGATATAAGTGAAGCACATCGAGTGTTCTAATAATTTCTAGGCCATATTTAACTCTCTCAAATAGGTGTGTCCAGCAAGTATAATTGTGGAAAACTAACAAGCAAAGACTCAAATTATACAAGACGCTCCAAGCAAAACACATAGCATGTTGCGAATAAACATATAGCTCCAAGTATAGTTACCGATGGATGAAGACGAAAGAGGGGATGCCTTCCCGGGGCATCCCCAAGATTAGGCTTTTGATTATATTGAATTTAATTGGGGTGCCATGGGCATCCCCAATCTTAGTCCTTTGTTACTCCTTGTTCCATAGTCCATCAAAGCAATACTCAAAACTTGAAAACTTCACAACACAAAACTTAGACAAAAATTCTCGTGAGCTCCATTAGTAAGAAAAAAACCACTACTCAAAGGTACAGCAATAAATTCATTTTTTGTTTATATTGGTGTTAAACCTACTGTACTCCAAGTTATCTATGGTTCATATCCTCTAATATTACTCATAGATGCATCGGAATAAGCAAACAACACACGAAAAACAGAATGTGTCAAACACAGAACAGTCTGTAGTAATATGCAGGGTTTGCCTACTTATGGAACTCCAACAAATTCAAACTAAATTGGTAATATTTTGAAATTTGTCTACCAATCAGCAGAAAAAAGAATCAACTAGAAATCACGCTCCAGTAAAATCTGAAGTCTACTTTAGCAAGCGCTAACGATTCTGTTTTTCACAGCAAAATCGAATAAACTTCACACAAGTCTTACTAAAGGTTCTACTTGGCACAAACAATAAGCAAAAAATGAAAACACATCTAATCAGAGGCTAGATGCAATATTTATTCCTTAATAGCAACAAAAGCAAAAAAACATAAAATTGGGTTGCCTCCCAACAAGCGCTATCGTTTTACGCCCCTAGCTAGGCACGATACAAGATAGATCTAGGTATTGCCATCTTTGGAAGGCAATCCATAAGTGGCTCTCATGATAGATTCATATGGTAATTTGATTTTCTTTCTAGGAAAGTGTTGCATGCCTTTCCTTAATGGAAATTGGAATCTAATATTTCCTTCCTTCATATCAATAATTGCAACGATCGTTCTAAGGAAAGGTCTACCAAGAATAAAAAGATATGAAGGATTGCAATCTATATCAAGAACAATGAAATCTACGGGCGTATAATTCCTATTGGTAACAATAAGAACATCATTAATTCTTCACATAGGCTTCTTAATAGTGGAATCCGCAAGATGCAAATTTAAAGAACAATCATCAAACTCATGGAACCCTAGCAAATCACACAAAGTTTTTGGAATAGTGGAGACACTTGCACCAAAATCACACAAAGCATAACATTCATGATCTTTTATTTTTATTTTTATAGTAGGTTCCCATTAATCATAAAGCTTTCTAGGTATAGAACCTTCCAACTCAAGTTTTTCTTCATAAGATTGCATCAAAGCATCAACTATATGTTAAGTGAAAGCTTTATTTTGACTATAAGCATGCGGAGAATTTAGCACGGATTACAACAAAGAAATACAATCAATCAAAGAGAAATTATCATAATTGAATCCCATGAAATCCAAAGTAGTGGGTTCATCACTATGCAAAGATTTAATATCTTCACTCCCACTTTTAGCAATTTTAGCATCAAGATCTAAAAACTTCGAAACATTGGGACACTCTAAAGAAGAATCATCTCCAATCCTATTCTTATCAAGATTAATACTAGAAAACAAGGATCTAATAGGAGACACATCAACAACTTTCAGATCTTCATCTTTATTTTCACGATAACTAGAAGAACACAATTTAATATAATCTTCTCTTTTAGCACGCATCCTAGCGGTTCTTTCTTTGCATTCATCAATGGAAATTCTCATGGCTTTGAGAGACTCATTGATATCATGCTTAGGTGGGATAGATCTAAGTTTCAAAGAATCAACATCAAGAGTAATTATATCCAAACTTCTAGCCAATTCATCAACTTTAAGCAATTTCTCTTCAAGCATATCATTGAAATTCTTTTGCGAGATCATAAACCCCTTAACACTAGTTTCAAATTCAGAAGGCATCTTTCCATAAGAGTTGTTGTAGGAATTACCAAAATTATTAGAGGAATTACTAGGAAACGTCCTAGGATTAAAATTACCTCTATAAGCATTGTTACCAAAATTATTCCTGCCAACAAAATTCACATCCAAATATTCATTGTTATTCTCAATCAAAGTGGACAAAGGCATATCATTAGGATCAGAAGAAGCACTCTTAGCAGCAAACAATTTCATAAGTTCATCCATCTTTCCACTCAAAATACTAATTTCTTCAATAGCATGCACTTTTTTACTAGTAGATCTTTCGGTGTGCCATTGAGAATAATTAACGATAATATTATCTAGGAGTTTGGTAGCTTCTACTAAGGTAATTTCCATGAAAGTGCCTCCGGCGGCCGAATCTAAAAGATTTCTAGAAGAAAAATTCAAGCAGCATAAAAGTTCTGAATAATCATCCATAGATTCAAACCATGTGTAGGGCAATTACGTATCATTAATTTCATTCTCTCCCAAGCTTGTGCAACATGCTCATGATCTAGTTGCTTAAAATTCATAATATCGTTTCTAAGAGAGATGATCTTAGCAGGAGGGAAATACTTAGAGATAAAAGCATCTTTGCACTTATTCCATGAATCAATACTATTTCTAGGCAAAGAGGAAAACCAAGTTTTAGCACGATCTCTAAGTGAAAACGGAAATAACTTCAATTTAACAATATCGTTATCCGTATCCCTTTTCTTTTGCATATCACACAAATCAACAAAGTTGTTTAGATGGGTAGAGACATCTTTACTAGGAAGGTCAGAGAATTGATCTTTCATGACAACATTCAACAAAGCAGCATTCATCTCACAAGATTCAGCATCGGTAATAGGAGCAATCGAAGTGCTAATAAAATCATTGTTGTTGGTATTGGAGAAGTCACACAATTTGGTATTGTTCCGAGCCATAGTCACAAGCAAGCAATCCAACACACACAAGCGAATAAGAAGCAAGCGAACGAAAAACGCACGGCGGAAGAAGGGCAAATAAAACGGCAAAGGTGAAGTGGGGGAGAGGAAAACGAGAGGCAAATAAATGTAATGCGAAGGATAATGGTTTGTGATAGGTACTTGGTATATGACTTTTGCGTAAGTCTCCCCGACAACGGCGCGAGAAATTCTTCCTGCTACCTCTTGAGCTTGCGTTGTATTCCCTCGAAGAGGAAAGGGAGATGCAGCACAGTAGCGTAAGTATTTCCCTCGGTTTTTGAGAACCAAGTTATCAATCCAGTAGGAGACCACGTGCCAGTCCCTCGTACCTGCACAAATCAATAAGAACTTAGCAGCCAACGCGATAAGGGGTTGTCAATCCCTTTACGGTCACTTACGAGAGTGAGATCTGAAAGAGATGATAGTTGATATTTTTGGTATTTTTGGTTTAATAAAACAGCAAATAAAAGCAAGAAAAGTAAACTAGATGCAGATTGATATGTTGAGAATAGACCCGGGGACCATAGTTTTCTCTAGTGGCTTCTCTCATGATAGCGGTATTCTACGGCGGGTAAACAAATTACTGTCGAGCAATTGATAGAAAAGCGAATAATTATGAGACTATCTAGGCATGATCATTGTATATAGGCATCACGTCCGAGACAAGTAGACCTAAACGATTCTACATCTACTACTATTACTCCACACATCGACCGCTGTCCAGCATGCATCTAGTGTATTGAGTTCATACGAACAGAGTAACACCTTAAGCAAGATGACATGATGTAGAGGGATAAACTCAAGCAATATGATGAAAACCCCATCTTTTTATCCTTGATAGCAACAATACAATACGTTCCTTGCTGCACCTACTGTCACTAGGAAAGGACACCGCAAGATTGAACCCAAAGGCAAGCACTTCTCCCATTGCAAGAACTATAGATCTAGTAGGCCAAACCAAACCAATAATTCGAAGAGACTTGCAAGGATATTATGAGCACACATAACAAGTTCAGAGAAGAACCAAATATCTTTCATAGATAACCTTGATCATAAACTCACAATTCATCGGATCTCGACAAACACACCTCAAAAAGAGATTACATCGAATAGATCTCCTCGAAGACCGAGGAGAACTTTGTATTGAGATCCGGAGAGAGAGAAGAAGCCATCTAGATAGTAGCTATGAACCCGAAGGTCTATGGTAAACTACTCACAACTCATGGTGAGGGCGATGATGATGATGATGAAGGCCTCCGTGATGGATCCCCCTCCCGGAACATGCTCCAAGATGGGATCTCCATGGGAACAGAAGCTACGGCAGTGGAATTAGGGTTTTATCTCTGCGTATGGAGATTCTGGGGTACGTAGGTATATATAGGAAGAAGGAGCGCACCGGGGGCCGTGTGGGCCAGCCTCGAGGCAGGGGGCGCCCCCCCCCACCCTCGAGGGCAGCCCAGCTGTCCCCTGACTTGGTCCTGACATTTTCCGTGCGTGATTTTCTCCAAAAACATCTCTCGCGAAGGTTTAATTCCGTTTGGACTCCGTTTGATATTCCTTTCTGCAAAACCCTGAAATAGGGAAAAAATAGCAATCTGGACCTGGCCTTTGGGTTAGTAGGTTCGTCCCAAATATGATATAATAGTGAATGATAAAGCCCATTAAACATCCAAGACTTGATAAATAATAGGATGGAATAATAAAAAATGATAGATACGTTGGAGACGTATATGTGCTGTCGTTCTCTTGTCGAGGTGGAGAAGGAGATTGATTAGGTTCATCTTCGTGTACTTCCTCGTTTTCTCCATCTTGGCGTGTCCCACTTGTGGATGCCTCCGTGTCAACTCTTTGTTCACCTTGTCGTGAGGTAGAAGCTTCCACTTGGACGGACGAGGTACTCTCCTTCACCTTCGTTGGATGGATCTTGCCAATAGACAAGTCTTGGATTTCTTACGAAGGAACTTTGTCACCTACATCAATTGGCAATTGCTCTACTTGCGAGCCGTTCGATTCATCAAACTTCACATCTACCGTTTGTTCAACCTTTTGGGTGAAATTTTTGTAGACACGGTAAGTGTGAGAGTTTGAGCCATAACCGAGTAGAAAACCTTCATGGGATTTAGGGGCAAATTTTGAACGACGATGCTTGTCAAGAATATAGCACTTTGAGCCGAATACTCGAAAGTATCGAACTTGGGGTTTGTTACTGGTGAGAAGCTCGTATGCCATCTTACCGAGAAGTTTGTGAAGATATAGACGATTTGTAGCATGACAAGCTGTCTCAACCGCTTCCGCCCAAAAGTGTCTTGGCGCCTTGTACTCATCAAGCATCATTCTCGCCATTTCGATGAGTGTCCTGTTCTTCCTCTCAACAAATCCATTTTGTTAAGGTGTGTACGTAGCCGAGAACTCATGTGAAATCCCTTCTTCATCAAGAAATGTATCCACATTGGTGTTCTTGAACTCCGTTCCGTTGTCGCTGCGAACCTTCTTGATCTTCAATTCAAATTGATTTTGGGCCATACTAGCGAAGTTCTTGAATATCTTTTGGAACTGCGATTTATCATCAAGAAAGAACACCCACGTAAATCTTCAAATCTCATCAACAATGACCAATCCAAAAGAGGTACCACCGAGACTCTTGTAAGCATTGGGACCAAAAAGATCCATGTGAAGTAGCTCAAGTGGTCTTCTTGTAGTCATGATGTTCTTCATAGGATGACTTCCTCCAACTTGTTTTCCTGCTTGACAAGCACTACAAAGTCTATCCTTGTCAAATATAACATCTTTAACACCAAGGATATGATCACCTCTAATAAGCTTATCAAGATTTCTCATGCCGACATGACCTAACCTTCTATGCCACAATTAACCTTTAGAAGATTTAGCAATAAAACAAGTGCGAGGTTGGGCTTTCTTAGTGATGTCAACAATGTATAGGTCGCCTCTACGAATGCCAGTAAATACCATATTATGATTATCTCTACGAAAGACTTGGCAATCAACATGAGTGAATAGCACATTTAAACCAAAATCAGCTAATCTAGACACGGGAAGAAGTTTATATCCGAGAGATTCTACAAGCATGACATTCTTGATAGAGCTGTCGTTGGATATGGCCACCTTACCAAGGGCAACAACTTTACCCTTAGAGTTGTCGCCAAAGGTAACATACTTTCGTGGACCATCATTTCTAGCAAGCTGATCAAGCATGTCCTTATTTCCAGTCATATGATCCGTGCATCCACTTTTAAGCACCCATTCCTTTCCTCTGGGTGCGTAACCACGAAGATTAGCCATAAGACCAAAATGTCTCATTTGATCATCAAGGTCAAATTCACTATCATCATCCTCATCATAATAACCATATTCAATATTGTCTTGAGATAGATCAACACCTAGAGAGAGTGATTCATTAGTTATGTGATCATGACAATGTTCATCTTTATGAATTCTAATGACTTTAGAGATGATATTGCTAATGATTCCTACATCTCCTTTGGCACGCATAAGGTCACGAAGTTCAAATAACCATTCATCAAATTTGGGATCACTAGAGTTCATCTTATTTAAAGTAATGGACTTTTGAAGGATCACATCTAGATTTTTCAAAGAGTGGTCCGGAAATCGTTGCTCAAGGAATCTCCATATAGTGTAAGCACATTCAAAAGCTGGCAAACATACAAGCAAGTTTCTAGACAATCCTATAGTGATAAGATCAACAATTCTAAGATTTCGAATCATGTCAAGTTTCTCATTGGAAGTAGGATTCGAAGCATCAATGGGGGCACACAAGGACTAACAATATACTTATTCAAATGATATTCATTGAAGATCTCAAGCATGTAATTTTTCCGTTCATTATAAAATTCTCCATCAAGCATAGGTACACTACGTGTCCTACTCCTGATCATAGACTCATCCATCTTCCTCCAATGGTGATTAAACCATAGCAATGGATAACAAAGCTCTGATAGCAATTGATAGGATTGAAGAACAGGTGTCAAGAGGGGGGTGATTATACCCTCAACAAGAAAAATAGCAGTTTTTATGATCTTTGAGTTTTTTAGTATAGTTTCAAACATTCACAATGCATTTCAAGCAAGCATGCCAAGAGTATATGAGTAGCGGATAGTAAAGCATGCGATTTGCAAGAAAGTAAAGGGATAGTATTGTAGTGTAGAAACGCAATTGGAGACACGAATGTTTTTGGTGTGGTTCCGATAGGTGGTGCTATCGTACATCCATGTTGATGGAGACTTTAACCCATGAATGGTAACGGTTGCGCGAGTCCATGAAGGGCTCCACGCACGAAGGGTCCAGGAAGAAGCAGCCTTGTCTATCACACCATGGCCATCACCCATGAAGGACTTGCCTCACTAGGGTAGATCTTCACTAAGTAGGCGATCTCCTTCACCCTTAAAAACTCCTTGGTTCAACTCCACAATCTTGTCCGAGGCTCCCGAGTGACACCTAACCAATCTAGGAGACACCACTCTCCAAAATGTAGTAGATGGTCTGTTCATGATGGACTGCTTGCTCTTGTGCTTCAAATGATAATCTCCCCAACACTCAAACAGCTCCTCACAGATTTGGATATGGTGGAAGAAGAGATTGAGCGGAAAGCAACTTGGGGAAGGCTAGAGAACAAGATTTATGTGGTAGGAATGGACTGTCTTGATCTCAACACTTGAGTTGGTGGTTCTCTCTCAGAAAATAAGTAATGCAAGTGTAGGCTTGTTCTGATGGCTCTCTCCACGAATGAAGAGTGGGTGGAGGGGTATATATAGCCTCCACACAAAATCTAGCCGTTACACACAAATCACCAAACTCGGTGGGACCGAATCATGAAAATCGGTCGGACCAAATCATGAAACTCGGTCGCACCGAATCATGAAACTCGGTCGGACCGATTTAGTTCAAAATGTGAACGTTAGGCTTTTCGGTAGGAATGATATGATCAACTCGGTGGGACCAATTTCATTAGGGTTAGGGCATAACGTAATCTCGGTGAGACCGATCACATAAACTCGGTGGGACCGATTTCAGTAATAGGCACTGATACGTCCAAAACGTATCTATAATTTCTGCTTGCTCCATGCCTCTTTTGTGTGATATTGCTATGATATTTATGCACTTACATACACTTTTGATCATATTTGGACTAACCTATTAACTCAGTGCACCCCAGTGCCAGTTTCTATTTTCTGCTGTTTTTGTATTTCAGGTTTTCCCATTACGTAAATTGCCAGAAAAATTCCGGGAAAATATATAAAAAATCAGCGTTCCGGAAGCTTCCTTGCGGCCAAAGTAGCGCCAGAGGGGGGCCACCAGGGCTCCAGGCGACCAGAGGGGGCGGCCCCCCTCCTGGCCGTGCCGCCAGGGCGCCTGGGCCCCCCTGGCCTCTTCTGACGCCCCCCTTTGGCATATATTTACACCACGTCCCGAAACCCTCGAGGACGGAACCCTTTTTCGCGATCTCATCTCTGTTCCGCCGCCGCCGCGCTTCCAAGATCGGGAGCACCAGGAGAACTCTTCCCGGCACCCTGCCGGAGGGGAGGATCACCACCGGGAGCTTCTCCACCACCATGGACGCCTCCCAGATGAGTTGTGAGTAGTCTCCCTTGGACCATGGGTCCATGACTAGTAGCTATGTGATGTTCTCCTCCCCTCTTTGTTCTTCACCGATTAGACCTCGTGAGCTGCCCTACATGATCGAGGCACATATGTAATCCTTATGCTGTTGCTATGATGAGTTTGCTGGGATCCGATGGATTATGAGATTATGTTCAGATTGTGTGTGAGTAATATATTTGATTCACCTCTTTTATATTTATGTTCTTGAGTAATTCTTGCATGTTCTCCGTTGCTGTTTATTGCTTTGGCCAAGTAGTAGGTAGTAACACAAAGAGGGAACGTTATGCTTTATTGTGGGTTCATGCCCCTCGATGACTAGTTTGAGTGACAGAAACATGAGTCTAGGGGATGTGCTGTTGCCACAAGGGGGAAAACAACGGTGCTTGTACTTGCGGGTGCAAGGATTGTTTACTTTACGCAAAGTTCTTTTAATGCAGTTATCTGTTGCTTTGAGTTTACACTATGGGTGGGACTCGCAACTTAATACCAGCGAGATGTTCTAGATAGATATCTCAAGGTGGATGATTAGTAGTAGATGCTGATGGATTTCGGTCTACTTGCCTTGGCGTACCGCCCATGCTTTTGACCCTCTACCTTTCTTTGAAGCATAGTTAGCATTGGTTTGCGCACATAATCCTGTCAATTGCCCAGCTGTAATTCGTTTACCTAGCTTAGCTGTTTTATCGTCTTTTGGGAGAGAGACATCACTAGTGAACATCATGGGACCCCGGTCCATATGACCATCATTGATCACATCCGCTATTTACTTCCTGTTCTTACTTACTAGTTGCAGTCATACCTATCACTATTATCTCTTGCGTTTGATCCTTTGTAAACGACAAGGCCGGAGGGATTGACAACCTCTCTGTACTCGTTGGGAGCAAAGTTATTTGTATTTGTGTGCAGGTCCTGTCAATCGCTAAGTTGCGCCGCTAGCAGTTGACACCTTCTTGTTAACCCTCGGAGTCTCAGGGGATTCGATCCTTGGTATCTTTGCCAAGGGAAAACTACCGCTACACTGCATCTCAAACCTTCCACTTGGGGTAACCAACGAGGGGCGAGAAGCCATCAAGCAAAGTTTTCTGGCGCCGTTGCCGGGGACTCCAATCTTCAAGATAGGGGAGTTGCACGCTATCTTTTACCTTTGCTTTTTAGTCTTGTTAGTTTACCTTGTAGTTTTTGCTTTAGTGTCTTCTATCAAAAATCACAAAAATAGTTATCTTGCTTGCTTGCTGCTATGGGTTCCACCGAGAACACCGTGTGACTTCACTAGTCATAACAACGATGACTTTATCTGCACGCCCATTACTACACCTGCCACTTCAGCACCTTCTTATGAAATTAAACCTGCTTTACTGAACCTAGTTATGAAAGATCAATTCTCCGGTGCTGGAGATGATGCTGCTTTGCACTTAAACAATTTTGTTGAACTCTGTGATATGCAAAAGTACAGAGAAATAGATAGTGATATTGTTAAGCTTAAGCTTTTTCCTTTCTCCTTGATAGGAGGAGCTAAAATTTGGTTTCAATCTTTGCCTAGAAATAGCATAGATTCTTGGGACAAGTGCAAGGATGCCTTTATTGGGAAGTACTATCCACCTGCTAAAATTATCCAACTAAGGAGTAACATAATGAATTTTAAACAATTGGATAATGAACACGTTGCCCAAGCTTGGGAACGCATGAAATCTCTTGTCAAGAACTGCCCTACTCATGGTTTGACTACTTGGATGGTTATCCAAACTTTTTATGCAGGCTTGAACTTTACCTCACGGAACTTGTTAGATTCGGCCGCGGGAGGAACCTTTATGTCAACTACACTTGGTGCTGCCACGAAGCTTCTCGATGAGATGATGACCAATTATTCCCAATGGCACACCGAACGCGCTCCAACAGGTAGGAAGGTAAACTCTGTCGAGGAGATTTCCTCCCTAAATGAAAAAGTTGACTTGATCATGTCTCTACTTTCCAAGAAATCTTCCATTGATCCTCGTGATGTTCCTTTAAATTCTTTGATTGCTCAAGATCAAGTAGATGTGAACTTTATCTCTAGAAACAATTTCAATAACAATGCTTATAGGAGTAATTTTGGTAGCAATCCTAGACCGTTCCCCTCTAATTCCTATGGGAACAACCATGCTTATCCTAGCACCAAGAACTCCACTTCTGAACTAGAGATTATGCTTAAAGATTTCATCACTACCCAAAAAGCCTTCAATAATAGTGTAGAAGAAAAACTAGCCAAACTAGATGATCTCTCTTCGAAGGTAGACAATTTAGCCCATGAGGTAGAGTTGCTTAAAATTAGAACTTCCCCTCTTGAGGAGAGGAAGACCACTCCTATGAATGCTATTCAAGTGCAAATTAATGAAAACATTAGGATGTTGGCTAAACTTAAAGAGAAATGGGCTAGAGAAAAGGAGGAAGAAGATAGAATTAAGAACCTTCCTACCCACCACACTGTTGCTACTATCCAAGTTGTTGAGGATATCCAAACTCTTAGCACCCAATGCACTCCTGGTCCCATTGGACCTATTAATGGTGATGCTATGACCATAAAAACTACCAAACAAGTGAGCCTAAAGGACACCACTACCACTTTACTTGATAGTAGTGAACTTGATTTTGATAATTGCACCCTTACCGAAGTTATTGATTTCCTTCACAAGATGTCAGAGATCCCCGCACTAGCGCGCTTAATCTTGCCTTCACAGAGCATATCACTAATGCTCTCATCAAAGCTAGGGAGGAGAAACTTAGGGTAGAAGCCTCCATACCTAGAAAGCTAGAAGATGGTTGGGATCCTATGATTAAAATTAAGTTGAATAATTTCTCTTGCTATGCTTTATGTGATGTTGGAGCTAGTACCTCCGTCATGCCCAAAAGAATATATGATATGCTTAAATTGAAACCTTTTGATTCTTGTTCTTTTGGTGTTATTCTTGTTGATTCTTCCATAAAGGAACCCTTGGGGAGGATCAACGATGTTCTTATCATTGTCAATGAAAATTATGTTCCCGTTGATTTTACTATTATGGATATTGAATGTGAACCTTCTTGTCCAATTATTTTGGGACGTCCTTTTCTTCGCACCTTTGGTGCTATCATTGACATGAAAGAGGGGAATATAAAATTCCAATTTCCTCTCAAGAAAGGGATGGAACACTTCCCTAGAAAGAACATTAAGTTACCTTTTGAGTCCGTTATACGGGCTAGCTATTCTTTTACTCTTGATAAAACTTGATCTCTTTGCATTATGCCTAGCTTAAAGGCATAAAAGAAAGCTCTTTTTGGAGGCAGCCCACAATGAATAAAATTTTATTTTTCTTTTGTTGTGTCTTGATGTTTGTTACTACAGTAGCATCATCATTGTATCTTTACTTTTCAGCTTTGTGCCAAGTTTAGCCTCTGATTGCAAGAAAGTTCAAAACTTGTGACGTGTTGTCCAGGAAACAGATTCTGTCCTTGGACAGAAAAATTCGAATAAAATCACCAGATCATCTTTTTGGTCTGAATTTTTTCGAAAGCGTGCTCTATACAATTGGCTTTCGGGCGTCTGTTCTGAGTTTTTTGATTTGAGTTGTAGAAGTTCCCCGAAAAAATTATTTACTACCTGCTGGTCTGTTTTTCACAGATTCTGTCCTGTTTTGCCTTTCCTTCGTTTTGCAAACCTTGAGCTTGCTTTTTCTTTGCAAAAACCTTTTGGCAATCTTGAGAAACAGTAGACCTTCAAGATTATCCTTATTTCCAGCAAGGAAAAATTATTTTATTATGGGTACTAACCTCGCTAATCAGATTATGATGAGTTATGTATGAAGGGAGTTTTCAAGTGTGCGAGGGAAGATGATAAAAAGATTCAGGAGTGTCAAACGCTCATGCTTGGGGATGCCCCCGTGCACCCCCAAGAAATATTCAAGAAGACTCAAGCGTCTAAGCTTGGAGATGCCCCCGTGCATCCCCTTCTCCATCAACAATTATCAGTTCGTCTTTCGTTCCACTATATTTTAATCACTTCATGTGTTATGTGCTATGCTTGGAGCGTCTTGCTTTTAGTTTCCTTTTTAGTTTTCTTTAGCTTTGCTTGCTTTTCATAACAAGTTGGAACCCATCTTTCTTTGTGTGGGAAAGAAACACGCTCCACTTCAACCTAGAACACAACACAGGATTTTCATGTTTATCTTTGCTGTGTATGTTCTTTGTCTTTCAATAGCTACTGTCATGCTTAGCTCTTAGTTTTCATGCTTTTCTTTTTAAAGAGCTTTTGTTTAGTTGGTTACTGGAACTCTCTTTAGTTATCATGCTTATCTTGTTAAGAGAGTTGGCTTCTGTTGCACTGGTTGATACGTCTATGATAAAAATGCTATGTGCATAATGGTGTTTAGTAGTTCATGTTTTCTTATGGTTAGTCTCAAATAGCTGGAGGGTTCTTAATGTGTTATTGAAGTACCAACATGATTTGTTTGCCTATGATGTGGTATGGTTTAGTGATATCTTCCTCCAAGAATTTATTTTGATTGACTTGGCATATGCTCACGCATATTTAAGACTGTAAAGAAAGTCTATCAGCCTTGATGATCTTTAATTTCTCAGTAGCGATATAACTTCCATGCCCGATTCAATGTTGCTTTGTCGCTCTGCATGATTATGACCGTCATTGCTCTCTTAGTTGGTCACTCCCAGTCTTTTGCTAACCTTCGCCTGTACTAAGCGGACTGACTGCTTGTGCATCCAAAATCCTTTAAACCAGTTATGCCATATGAGTCCACCATACCTTCCTATACATGGTATTTGCCTGCCATTCCTAACGAAGACTTTCGTGTACCATCTCGAAATTAATCAAAAAAGCATTTCTCTTTTGTGCCTCTGTTTTAGCTCATGAGGAAGTAGTAGTTAATTCATGATATTTTTAGGTTGGACAAGCTTCACCCCGGGATTGCATGTCTAATGTGCAAACCCCTAATACGAGAAGGAACTGGCAAAGAGTGCGCCCGACTCATTAATAAAATATACAACAAACAAACCCTCCTTCACGCTTTGTTCATGAGAAATCAGAAAACTTTGGCAGTGATAAACAAAGGAGATTAAGAGGATGTGATCGCCCTCGTGCGGGAGCCGTTCCTCGAAACTTGTCTAGCTCGAGAAGTAATTGAGTTATCTACTAGCATTCGTTGACGAAATATGCATATCCCAAAAATAATTTTTACTTTTGTTTTTAAAAACCAAGAGCTCTGGTACATGTTTAGTTTTTGTTTCCGACCACGGGTTTTCAACCTTGCCATCAAAAGCCACGGTTCGAGAGTCTCCACTTTCTTTAAAGCACCAACTATTGAGAGCATGATTGTCATTCTGAGTGTAATGTGCATTGTCCCAAAGTACCATTGTCTTCTGCATGATTATGATATCGTTTATTCTGAAATCATTGTATCTAGTCGTCACTTAAACTTTGGAGGTGCCCCTGCATTTATGTATTGCTTCACTAAAGGGGGCAAGCGAGGTACCACTTTGTCATGTTTGCACACCATGCTCACTACAAATCTATTGAGTGTTTCAGTATCATATTGTAAAACTTTCAGTTCTTTGTGATATTCTCATGAGGCAACTTAATTACTAAAGATTCATTGTCTCAGTAAGCATTTGTCATGTGACTGTGAAAAGTTCTTATATGGTTAATAGCATGTCACCACAGAAATTATGCTTGTTATCATTTATCTACTCGAGGACGAGCAGGAATTAAGCTTGGGGATGTTGATACGTCCAAAACGTATCTATAATTTATGCTTGCTCCATGCCTCTTTTGTGTGATATTGCTATGATATTTATGCACTTCCATACACTTTTGATCATATTTGGACTAACCTATTAACTCAGTGCATCCCAGTGCCAGTTTCTGTTTTCTAGCTGTTTTTGTATTTCAGGTTTTCCCATTACGTAAATTGCCAGAAAAATTCCGGGAAAAATATATAAAAAATCAGCGTTCCGGAAGCTTCCTTGTTGCCAAAGTAGGGCCAGAGGGGGGCCACCAGGGCTCCAGGCGACCAGAGGGGGCGGCCCCTCCTCCTGGCCGCGCCGCCAGGGCGCCTGGGCCCCCCTGGCCTCTTCTGACGCCCCCCTTTGGCATATATTTACACCGCGTCCCGAAACCCTCGAGGACGGAACCCTTTTTCACGATCTCATCTCTGTTCCGCCGCCGCCGCGTTTCCAAGATCGGGAGCACCAGGAGAACTCTTCCCGGCACCCTGCCGGAGGGGAGGATCACCACTGGGAGCTTCTCCACCACCATGGACACCTCCCGGACGAGTTGTGAGTAGTCTCCCTTGAACCATGGGTCCATGACCAGTAGCTATGTGATGTTCTCCTCCCCTCTTTGTTCTTCACCGATTAGACCTCATGAGCTGCCCTACATGATCGAGGCACATATGTAATCCTTATGCTATTGCTATGATGAGTTTGCTGGGATCCGATGGATTATGAGATTATGTTCAGATTGTGTGTGAGTAATATATTTGATTCACCTCTTTTATATTTATGTTCTTGAGTAATTCTTGCATGTTCTCCGTTGCTGTTTATTGCTTTGGCCAAGTAGTAGGTAGTAACTCCAAGTGGGAACGTTATGCTTGATTGTGGGTTCATGCCCCTCGATGACTAGTTTGACTGACAGAAACATGAGTCTAGGGGATGTGTTGTTGCCACAAGGGGGAAAACAACGGTGCTTGTACTTGCAGGTGCAAGGATTGTTTACTTTACGCAAAGTTCTTTTAATGCAGTTGTCTGTTGCTTTGAGTTTACACTATGGGTGGGACTCGCAACTTAATACCAACGAGATGTTCTGGATAGATATCTCAAGGTGGATGATTAGTAGTAGATGCAGATGGATTTCGGTCTACTTGCCTTGTCGTACCGCCCATGCTTTTGATCCTCTACCTTTCTTTGCAGCATAGTTAGCATTGGTTTGCGCACATAATCCTGTCAATTGCCCAGCTGTAATTCGTTTACCTCGCTTAGCTGTTTTATCGTCTTTTGGGAGAGAGACATCACTAGTGAACATCATGGGACCCCGGTCCAAATTACCATCATTGATCACATCCGCTATTTACTTCCTGTTCTTACTTACTAGTTGCAGTCATACCTATCACTATTATCTCTTGCGTTTGATCCTTTGTAAACGACAAGGCCGGAGGGATTGACAACCTCTCTGTACTCGTTGGGAGCAAAGTTATTTGTATTTGTGTGCAGGTCCTGTCAATCGCTAAGTTGCGCCGCTAGCTGTTGACACCTTCTTGTTGACGCTCGGACTCTCAGGGGATTCGATCCTTGGTATCTTTGCCAAGGGAAAACTACCGCTACACTGCATCTCAAACCTTCCACTTGGGGTAACCAACGAGGGGCGAGAAGCCATCAGGCACACAGGGGGTTCGTCAGACAAACTCATTGGGACCGATTCGGTCATTTCGGTGAGACCAAAATGTTACAAAAAGGCAATAGAGGGTTTGCAATGCTAACTCTGTGAGAACGAAATGTTTCAAATATGAAACATAGAGTTTGCAATCCCATCTTGGTGAGACCAAGATCCCTATCGGTGAGAACGAACTGATTAGGGTTTTGGCTGTGGCTATGTCAGATGAACTTGGTGGTGCGAGATAGATCAAATCGATGGGGCCGAGTTTGAATTTAGGTTTAGGGCATATGTGGATATTAGAAAGTGGTTGAGGGGTTTGGAGAATATCACTAGGCACTTTGAGCAGGCATGCCATTAAGCAACACCGCATCCCCTTTTAATAGTATTGGCTTTCCTATATACTCAATGTGATCTTGGATCACTGAAATAGAAAATGTAGAGTCCCGAGATTTGAGATTTTGCCAATCTTCTGTCCTTAGCATCTTGAAGGGGTTCCACATCCTCTTGTCCATGCCACTCCACTATTGAGCTCATCTGAAATATAGTAGGTAAAAGTATTAGTCCAACAAGAGATATGTTCTCATTAATTACCAAAATCACCAAGGGAGCACTTGTAATTTCACAGCGCCGTCGTTGATGACAAAGCGAGCCTGTCGGGGGAAACTGTCCACCACGAGCACCTATGGGACCGGAGCCCCTTCTACGTTGCAGTAAGGGGGCGGAGGGAGCACGAAGAGCGGATCGTGGAGCACACGCAGGCAGTTTACCCAGGTTCGGGCCGCGCGGACGCGTAAAACCCTACTCCTGCTTAGATTGTATTGAGTTCTAGGGCTCGTGAGCTTGAAGAACTAGCTACACCGAGCAAGAGAGCTGTCTAGGTTCCGAACCCATTCTACGTTGTGCATGGGCCTCCTTTTATAGCTCAAGGGGTCACCGACAGGTGTCAACGTAAAAGAGGGTAAAAATGTAACTTTGGTGGTAGTTGTAACAGTGCGGGAATAGTGCGTGAACAGTGGATGAACAGTGGTCATCACCTAACCTTGACAGTGGGGGACAAGGGCATTAAATGCCCGTCACCGACGACCCCAAAAGCACCCGTCCATGCGTCTCCGTTCGCCACGGCAGTAGCCTCGTCACCGTGGCGTGCCACCGTGTCCCCCAGGCTGCACAACCATCCGCCACGCGTCCCTGGTAGGGCCCCAGGGTGACGCGTGGGCCGATGAGCTGGAGCGCGGGCACACAGCACAGACTTCCCCCGGCAAGCACCTTGCCGGGCCCGGAAGCTTGTCGCTCCCCGGGTCCTGCCGGGGCGCAGGGTGCGCCGAGGCATGTCTTCTGAAATGCAGTCTTCTGGTCTTCCTGGCAAGCTCCTCTTGCCAGGGTCTTGTGTTAATGTGATAATCTTGAGCCTGGGGCGGCCTTCCCGGCAAGCTCCACTTGCCGGGGCCTTGATCTTCTGTCTTGTATACTTTGTTTTTGAATGGCTTTATAGGGACTAGAAAGGTTTTCGGCAAGCGTGTGGTAAACCCTGCCGCGGGAAGCTGCTACTGCCCGTGCACAAGTTGGGGTACTAAGGTACCCCTATCTTAGTACACCGACAGGAGCCCCCGGGCCTGGGCCACACACGGTGCCGAGCGCTGTTGGGCCAGGCCCAAAACAGTGCACGGGCACGCGCGGCCCACGGCGAGCCGTAGATTCCCTTCCGCATCCGCCGCGTCCCTCCCTAACGGCACGCGTCGATTGCGGCGTCGTGGGAGAGATCGTGGCCTCGTTCTTTAATGGGAAATGCGGAGCGTCCCCTACTCCCCCCTTAAAAGCAGAGGAAGCAGGGGCAGTTTCCCTCCTTCGTCTTCATTGTGTCTTCAACCTCCAGAAAACCTCCGCTGCTCCTTGCCTCCACCCCTCCTCCGCCGTCTTCCGCATCCGCGGCGTCGTCGAGTTCCTCGCCTCTTCCCTCGCCGCCTCCGCCATGGCTCCGAAGACCGAGAAGGCGAAAGCGGACAAGGCCAAGAGGGAGAAATCCGAGCAGGCGGCGAAGCTTGCCGCCTTGCGGAAGAGGAACGTAGTCTTCGCGCCGAGGCTCACCGCGAGGGAGCTACGGAACAAGTACTACCTCTTCTGGTCCGGGGAGACCAAAGCTCATCCCCGTACCAGAGCCTTCCCCGCCATCGCCAAAGATCTGGTCCCCGGCGGGTATTTCTTCTTTGCTGTCTTCTTCCACTGCGGATTGTGCCCTCCGTACTCGGAGTTTTTCTGCGATATTATGAACACATACAACCTCCACCTCCTAGATTTCACTCCCAATGTCATCCTTACGATGGCGGTTTTCGCACATCTGTGCGAAAACTATATTGGGATCCATTCAAATGTAGCACTCTTTCGCCATTTCTTTATGCCTAGAGTAGAGGCTGGCGCTCCCCTCCTGGTGGAATCTCATGGATCTTCCGGTTAAACAAAAAGGACTCATATCTGAAAGGAGAACTCCGCAGCAAGTGGGAAGAATGGCGCGCAGATTGGTGTTGGGTAGTGGAGGATAGGCCGGAGCCCTTCACTGCGCCGCGCACAACTGCCATAGTGCGCGGGAGAGACTCGAGTGAACTGGCCCCGGAGGACAACAGACTCAGTATTGCCCTTGTTAGGATTATCCGTCTCCGGGTAGCCAATCTGACCATCGGAGAGGTTGGCGCAGATTTCCTCCGCCGCCGCATTGCCCCTTTACAAGAGAGGAAAAGGCCTGCGTGGGAATTTGGCAATGCGGCGGATATCATGAGGTTGCGCTGCGGATTGAACTTCAATTTCACCGCTCTGGAGCTGAAAGGAATGGTGCGAGAACTCTTCAAGCATGACCCGGCGCATCGAGAGTGGTTCAGACCCGCCAAGGGAGTGGTGCCGCTGTGCAACAGCACCGCCCGTGACTCTTTGCGCGCGATGATGCCGGAGTGCGATTCCCACGGCATCGTTCGGGGGAAACTGTCCACCACGAGCACCTATGGGACCGGAGCCCCTTCTACGTTGCGGTAAGGGGGCGGAGGGAGCACGAAGAGCGGATCGTGGAGCACACGCAGGCAGTTTACCCAGGTTCGGGCCGCGCGGACGCGTAAAACCCTACTCCTGCTTAGATTGTATTGAGTTCTTGGGCTCGGGAGCTTGAAGAACTAGCTACACCGAGCAAGAGAGCTGTCTAGGTTCCGAACCCTTTCTACGTTGTGCATGGGCCTCCTTTTATAGCTCAAGGGGTCACCGACAGGTGTCAACGTAAAAGAGGGTAAAAATGTAACTTTGGTGGTAGTTGTAACAGTGCGGGAATAGTGCGTGAACAGTGGATGAACAGTGGTCATCACCTAACCTTGACAGTTGGGGACAAGGGCATTAAATGCCCGTCACCGTCGACCCCAAAAGCACCCGTCCATGCGTCTCCGTTCGCCACGGCAGTAGCCTCGTCACCGTGGCGTGCCACCGTGTCCCTCAGGCTGCACAACCATCCGCCACGCGTCCCTGGAAGGACCCTAGGGCGACGTGTGGGCCGATGAGCTGGAGCGCGGGCACACAGCGCAGACTTCCCCCGGCAAGCACCTTGCCGGGGTCTTGACCTTGCCGGGCCCGGAAGCTTGTCGCTCCCCGGGTCCTGCCGGGGCGCAGGGTGCGCCGAGGCATGTCTTCTGAAATGCAGTCTTCTGGTCTTCCTGGCAAGCTCCTCTTGCCAGGGTCTTGTGTTAATGTGATAATCTTGAGCTTGGGACGGCCTTGCCGGCAAGCTCCACTTGCCGGGGCCTTGATCTTCTGTCTTGTATACTTTGTTTTTGAATGGCTTTATAGGGACTAGAAAGGTTTTCGGCAAGCGCGTGGTAAACCCTGCCGCGGGAAGCTGCTACTGCCCGTGCACAAGTTGGGGTACTAAGGTACCCCTATCTTAGTACACCGACAGGAGCCCCCGGGCCTGGGCCACACACGGTGCCGAGCGCTGTTGGGCCAGGCCCAAAACAGTGCACGGGCACGCGCGGCCCACGGCGAGCCGTAGATTCCCTTCCGCATCCGCCGCGTCCCTCCCTAACGGCACGCGTCGATTGCGGCGTCGTGGGAGAGATCGTGGCCTCGTTCTTTAATGGGAAATGCGGAGCGTCCCCTACTCCCCCCTTAAAAGCAGAGGAAGCAGGGGCAGTTTCCCTCCTTCGTCTTCATTGCGGAGGGGGATCCTCCCGGAGCGAAGCGGCTGCTCCGCCTGCTCCCCGGGCCTCAGCGCCAACGGAGGCTGGGTCTTCGCAGCCCCCAGCCCCGGAGACCGCCAAGCGCCTGAGGGAGCCTTCTCCTCCTGCTCCTCGCGCGGGAGCACCTCAGGTGGAGTTCGATTTCTCCGCCCTCAGCTCCGACGACGACGAGGAAGAGGAGTAAGCACTTGTAATTTGTAATTTCTTCGATTCTGACTTGATTCTTTCTTTGATGATTCTGATCTTGTTCTTGATTTGATTTCAGGTCCCTAGCCCAGCGGATGGCGAAGCGGGCCAAGATCCCCGTGGTTGAGGTCGAGGACGACTCGCCCGTCGCGGCGACAGGAGACGCGTCGGCGACGAACTTGCCGGATCAACCCGCTGCTCCGAGGAGCAGCCCCCAGCGCAGCCCCCAGCGTAAGTCTGGTCCTGATCTTTTTGCTCGTCGGGCACGCTTGAGGTTTTTGCTTGTACCAATATCTTGTTGTCTTGTTTGTCTTGTGCAGAAGTGGAGCCGCAGCCGCAGGAGCGCCCAGAGACTACCTCCGACGAGCCACAGATTCCACCCTCCCCGCCAAGGACGAACTCCCCGGCGAGGGAGAATGCTCCGACAAGGACAGGAATCCCGCCGAGGGCGGGCACCCCGCCAAGGGCGAGCAGCCCGACAAGGGTGGCCACCCCGCCAAGGGAGGGCATGGGCGGCCCTCCGCCAGCAGGGGCCACTGCTCCACTGCCAAGGGAGGACTCCCCGGCGAGGGAGCCTATCGTCGACGAAGTTCGCGAAGGTGAGTCTTGCAGCTCTATCTTCTTGAACTTGTCTTTTTGGATATTTGCTTGATCTTTTCTTTTCTTCTACTTCTGCTAGATCCTCCTGCGCCGGAGCAGATGGAGACTGAGGCCACCGGCGAGGAGGGCGCGCAAGGCGACGGCGGCAACGCTACTGCCGCTGAGGGCATGGCAGGAGCCGACGAGCCTGCCGCTGAGGAGACTGCCCCGACCGCAGACGCCGCGGCTGGGGAGGGGGAAGGCGAGCACACTACCGGCCCGGAGGCGGCAGGAGCGTCAAGCGCTGCATCGGCCGCCGACCCCTCCGCCGCCAAGGAGCAGCCGGGCATCTACCTTGAGGCCCCCAATGGCGTCTTTATACAAGTCCCGTGGGGGTCCTCGTCGCGAGCCCCCGTGGAGGGAGAGACCTTTGATGGAGAGGTCCTCGCCTCCGCGGGGTTGAAGATTGTTGAAGCGCCTGGCGGGAGCGACGATCCCGAAGAGGAGAAGCTTCTTCGCCAGCTCCTGGCCCTTTACCGGGCCAGGCAGGCGAAACTGGAGTCCCGGGAAGTCCTCACCGCCAAGGCTAGAGCAGACTTGGAGAAGCGCGCCACGGAGCTCCGCGCCGCCAACCAGGCGGCCCTCCGCGACTTGGCGGAGGAGCGTGAAAGGCTTGCCGGAGAGCAGCAAGAGTTCCTCCTGGAGAAAGCTGAGGCCGAGGAGCAGCAGCAACTGGTTGGTGAAGAGTTGTCCCGCGAGAAGGAGCGCTCAACCAGCGGAAGGTTGAGCTCGACGCCCATGATGACGAGCTCACCGCCCGGGAGCAGGCCATGAAGGAGGCGAAGGAAGCCGCAGCCGCCGCAGAAACCGCCAAGAGGGAACTGGAGCTCAAAGTTGATCAGTTGGAGCGGTACCTGAAGGCGAGTGAGCATAGGGTCACCGCGCTCAACGTAGAGCGCGAGAAGGACACCCACACCAACTCCGACCTTCAGGTACGCCTCTGCAAGAAGGGCGACGAGCTTACTGCCGCCAAAGATTCGATCGCTGACTTGGAGTTGAAGGTCTCCACCTTGACGGATTCACTTGACGCTGCCCGGGATCGTGAAACGAAGCTGAAGGACGAGCTCCGCAAGGAACGAGGCCTGGTGGAGAGCGCCGCCATTTCAGCGAACAACTTCAGCCAGGCTGTGGAGCAGTGGACCGACGACCTGGTCGCCTCTGCTGCCAACATCGACAAGGAGCTGATGGCGTTGAGGGTGGAGCACCTTGTGTACTCTCCGGACCCGAATCTCCCCCACAGCGCCAAGCTAAGTCTCTTCTTCAGGGGAATCGCGCCGGCGCTTGCACGGCTGCAGGAGAAGCTCCCCGCGCAGCTGGCCGAGGAGTCACGTCAGCTCTGCGCGGGTACCTTGGAGCGCGTCTTGACAAAGATAGTCTACCGCAACCCTGGTATCAATCTTGTCAACGTCCTCCGCAGCTTGCCGGCCGATGCAGATCTGGAGGCGCTGAAGGCGCAGGTCGCCCACATCATCGCCAAGGTGAACAAGATCTCCAGGCGTGAGGGCGACCGCGTAGATTAGGCCTCTTTCTTTCTATTTCCTTTGCTGCTGCAAAGTGTGCCATGAACATGAATCTATTAGTCATTGCGACAAGTTATCTTTGTAATATATTATCTTGTTTTGATCGATCAATGCAGTGTTATCTCCCTTGCTTTGGTCCTTTCCTTTGTATGCTTTTTTTACCCTACGCTTTCAGGGAGCTTGCCGGCAAGGGACCTTTGCCACGAGCGCTGAGTGCTGGACTCTGAGCAGCCTGCTGGCAAAGGCCTTACCGGCAAGCAACCTTGCCGCAGCTAGTCGCAACGCACTTAGCTTGCTGAGCGAACTCGAAAACGAAGCAAGGGCGCGACACTTGTCGCAGCTCACTTAAGTCGTTGAGCGTACTTGAAAACAAAGTAAGGGTGCGGCTAGCCACGGGTAGGTTCCTCCGCGCACAGGTTTACCATACAAAGTGTGGTTGTTCAAGGAAGATAACTAAAATTTAAAAATTTGAACTGCTCAAATTCTGGTAACTTAGCTTTCATAATCTGTTCGTTCTCCGGCAAGCTTCTCTTTCTTGAACAGCACTTGGTTCATTCTCCATCTCCTTCCCCCCCGGCAAACTTGTGCGCAAGGAACATTCCTTCTGCTTAAGAGGGAAAGAAAAAGAAGAGGGAAAACAAGTATAGGGCCTTTCGGCGTGCTAATGCTTACCGGGTATGTGTATTGCACAAGATGCCCAACAATGCATGCAAATAACCAAGAAAAGCATGGAAAAGGCAAATAGTGCAAAACACAAAAGCTTTACTGATGCACGGGATCTGCGCCCGGCTTTGTACAAAGGTTTACATGCAACAGCGGCAAGACTTGTACCAAAGGTGGTTGCCGGAGCGGATCACGGCAACCGCGCCTTATGGGTGAAACTTGCGAAGATGCTCTATGTTCCAGGAGTTGCTCACCGGTAAGCCTTCTTCGGTCTCAAGGCGGACAGCGCCGGGCCTTGTGACTTGTCTCACCCGATTAGGGCCTTCCCACTCCGGCGTCAACTTGTTGGAATTCTTGGCGGACTGAACACGCCGAAGAACAAGGTCGCCTTCCTCGAGACTCCTGGCTTTAACCTTGCGGCTATGATAGCGGCGCAAGGCTTGCTGGTATCGAGCAGCTCGTACAGCAGCCTGGAGAGGTTCCTCCTCAAGGAGCAATGCATCATCTTGTCGCAGTTGCTCTTGCTCGAGCTCATCATAAGCGAGCACTCGAGGAGATCCGTATACGAGTTCCGTGGGGAGAACTGCCTCTCCTCCATAGACTAGAGCAAAGGGTGTCTGTCCGGTGGCTCGACTTGGTGTCGTCCTGATTGACCAAAGAGCCGCCGGCAACTCCTCTATCCAGTTTCTTCCGCACCTGTGCAGCCTGTCGAAGGTTCTTGTCTTGAGTCCGCGCAGCACTTCAGCATTTGCCCTCTCCGCTTGACCATTGCTCCTCGGGTGAGCAACAGAAGCGAAGCAGACCTTGGCGCCAAGGTCTTGGACGTACTGCATGAAGGTGCGACTTGTAAATTGTGTACCGTTGTCGGTGATGATCCTGTTAGGGATTCCGAAACGGCAAACAATCGACCTGAAGAACCTGACTGCTGACTGTGCGGTCACCTTTCTCACTGGTTCCACTTCTGGCCACTTTGTGAACTTGTCGATCGCAACGTACAAGTACTCAAAGTCCCCGACAGCACGGGGGAAAGGGCCGAGGATATAGAGCCCCCAGACCGAGAAGGGCCAGGACAAAGGGATCGTCTGGAGAGCTTGAGCTGGCTGATGAATTTGCTTGGCATGGAACTGGCACGCTTCACACTTGGTTACTTGTGCAGTTGCATCCTGGAGGGCTTCTGGCCAGAAGAACCCTTGCCGGAACGCCTTCCCGGCAAGTGCCCTTGCGCCAATGTGGTGACCACATATGCCTCCATGTATCTCTGCCAACAGCTTCTGTCCATCTTCCCTGGAAATGCACTTCAACCTGATACCATTGAGCCTTCTTCTGTACAGTTCATTGTCAACGAACTGGTACATACTTGACTGCCTGGTTATCTTCTCTATTTCTTCTGGGTCGTCGGGAAGTTCTCCAGTTTGCAGAAAACGGACGATCTGCTGTGCCCATGCCGGAGCCCGGGGCTCAACGGCAAGGACTAAAGGCATGAGGGCCGCTGCGGGAACCCCAGCTTCTACGGCAAGAACCTCTGGTTCTGCCGGAGCTGATGGTCCCCCGGCAAGCCTGCCGGGGCAAGGCTCGTCGGGAACGTTTGCTTCAAGTGCACAGACCCTTGGGCCTGCAGGAGCAAACTGTTCCTCAGCGTTCTGGTTGTTCATCTTGGGGACATTGGCGGCGGCTTCAGGGAGACCCGCCGGCAAGTAGTCGTCGGAGACCAACTTTCTTTTCTTGTTCTGCCCAATTGATGGTGTAACGGATGGCTGAGTTAGCTTGAGCAGGAAGGTGCCTGGTTCCACAGGTAACTTCATTGCAGCACACTTTGAAAGGCCATCTGCAATATCATTCTGAGCTCTTGGGACATGCTCCATCTGCAGACCTTCAAAGTGTTCTTCAAGCTTCCTCACTTCATCAACATAAGCTTCCATCAAAGGGCTCTGGTAACTCTTATTAACTTGTCGGACCACCAACTGAGAATCTCCCCGTACAATCAATTTCTTGATCCCAAGTTCAGCTGCAATTCTGAGGCCGGCAAGCAAACCTTCATGCTCAGCAGTGTTATTTGTCGCTTGTTCCTTGGGAAAGTGCATCTGGACAACATACTTGAGGTGTTCTCCGGTGGGCGCTATGAGTACGACGCCGACACCGGCGCCTTGCAGCGAGAAGGCACCGTCAAAGTACATTACCCACTCACTACTTGCTTCTTGGACGGGGACGCTTGTCTCTGGAACTTCTTCATCGGGCGTTGGGGTCCATTCAGCTATGAATTCTGCCAAAGCTTGGCTCTGTATAGTTGAAGTACTCTCAAACTTGAGACCAAAGCTCGACAGCTCCAGTGCCCACTCGACGATCCTGCCTGTTGCCTCTGGATTCTGCAATATCCTCTTCAACGGAAAGCGAGTGACCACTGTTATCTCATGTGCTTGGAAGTAATGGCGCAGCTTTCTCGAGGCCATGAGAAGACCGAAAAGCAACTTCTGCACCCCGGAGTATCTTGATCTAGCCCCCTGCAAGAGGGAACTCACAAAATACACCGGGCGCTGCACCATCTTATTTCGCACTTCTCCTTGCTCCTGCACAGAGTTGTCCTTGTCGGGGCCAGAGCTTGCCGGTGGAGCCCCCTGCTTGTCGCTGGATTCGCTTGCCGGTGGTGTAGACTCTTCCTCTGCCTCCCTCTCCGCTACCAACGCAGCACTAACCACTTGATTGGTTGCCGCTAAGTACAGCAGCAACTTCTCTTGCGGTTTAGGTGCGACAAGTATTGGAGTGGAGGATAGGTACCCTTTCAAGTCTTGCAGCGCTGCCTCCGCTTCCGGAGTCCATTTCATAGGACCTGCCTTCTTCAAGATTTTGAAGAAGGGCAGGGCGCGTTCTGCAGACTTTGAAATGAACCTACTGAGGGCAGCCACACAACCTGCAAGTCTCCTTACGTCCCTGACGCGCTTCGGGGCTTCGATCTGCTCGATGGCTTTTATCTTGTCGGGATTGGCTTCAATCCCCCTCTGGGATACGAAGAACCCGAGAAGCTTGCCGGAGGGGACTCCAAAGACGCACTTCTCGGGGTTCAACTTAAGCTGGATCTTGCGCAGATTTGCAAATGTTTCTTCCAAATCTTGGATCAGGGTATCTTTGCTCTTGCTCTTGACCACTATATCATCCATGTAGGCTTCCACATTTCTGTGTATCTGTGGCTCAAAAGGAGTGTGCACCACCCTTGCAAATGTTGAGCCTGCATTCTTCAATCCAAAGGGCATGCGTATGAAGCAATATGTGCTGCATGGAGTGATAAACGCAGTCTTCTCCTCATCTTCCTTGGCCATGAATATCTGGTGGTAACCTGAGTATGCATCAAGGAAGGAAAGCAGCTCACATCCAGCGGTGCAGTCAACAATCTGGTCAATACGCGGCAAGGGAAATGGATCCTTAGGACATGCTTTATTCACATCGGTGAAGTCTATACACAGTCTCCATTTCCCATTGGCCTTGCGTACGACAACTGGATTGGCCAACCACGTGGGATGGATCACGCCTCTGACCAGGCCTGCTGCTTCTAGCTTCTTGATCTCTTCGGCAATGAATTCTTGGCGCTCCACGGCTTGCTTCCTGACCTTCTGCTTGACGGGCCGCGCATGAGGACAAACAGCAAGCTTGTGCTCAATTACCTTCCTGGGAACATCGAGGATGTCAGATGGTTGCCATGCAAACACATCGACATTCGCCCGTAGGAAGGCAACGAGCGCGCTTTCCTATTTGTTGTCAAGTGTAGCACTGATGGTGAAGGTACCACCAGTGCCATCCTCCTTGGCGGACACCTTCTTGGTTGCCGGTGGAGCGGCCATCCCCTTCTTGCACTTGCCGGTGGAGCTCGATGGAACGTCCTCGACGGCAGCGGAGCACTCCGAGGAGGTGCGTTTGCCGGAGTGGGCCCCAGAGCACTTGCCGGACTTGGTCTTGGTCTTCTTCCCCCCGGGAGCTTCAGCGGCAAGTGTGTTGCTCTCCGCTGCGGCTGCTGCATCCCGGTATATCTTGTCGGCGCAGATAAGCGCGTCCTTCTTGTCGCCAGGGACAGAGATGACGCTTATCGGCCCCGACATCTTGAGTACATTGTAGGCGTAGTGGGAAGCTTCCATGAACTTGGCGAGGGCAGGACGTCCAAGTATCCCATTGTATGGCAATGGGATATCGGCCACGTCAAAGGTTATCCTCTCTGTCCTGAAGTTAAGTTCCCCGCCAAAGGTCACTGGCAGAGTGATCTTCCCCTTGGGCTTGCTCCTTCCCGGGTTTATTCCTTGGAACGTACCGGTCTCTTCGAGCTCGCCGTCTGAGATCTGGAGTTTCTTGATCACAGCTGAGGAGATCAAGTTCAGGCCGGCCCTGCCGTCAACCAACATTTTGGTGACCTTGAGGTTGCGGATAGTTGGTGAAACTAACATCGGCAAGCACCCGACCGCCGTTGTGCGGTCAGGGTGATCCTCAAGGTCAAAAATGATGGGCGTGCTGGACCACTTCAGCAGCCTGCGTGACTCGATGGGCGGCTCTGCTGCGTTTACTTCCCGCACCCACTGCTTGAGTTGGCGGTGGGAAGCATCCAGAGAGGCGCCTCCATCGACACACAGAACTTCTGTGGCCTTTTGGAACTCCTGCTCGCTGTTATCACCTTCCTCCATGTCGTCGTCGTCCTCTTCTTCCTCATCCTTGTCACGGCCCCGGGGAGGTCGATCACCTTGCCGCGGCGTCCTCCCCGGCCATTGAATGGCCGCTTCTTGCTTGGCTCTCCTCCGCCACCTTGGGCCTTCTCCTTGTCGCGACGCTCGTACTCAGCCTTCTGCTGTTCTACGAGGTACTCGACTCGCTTGCAGTTCGAAAGGTCGTGACCCTTGGTGCGGTGTATCTTGCAGTATTGCTTGTCGGAGCCGTCCTGCTTGTCGGCTGCCGCTACAGGGGCAGGCTCCTTGCCGGAGCCGCCGGCCTGTGCCTTCTTGGTGGGAGCCTCCTTGCCGGACTGCTCGACGACCAGCACTTCCTTGCTCTTCTTTCTTCTGTTGTTTCGCCGCCGACTCTTCTTTGCCGGGGCGGCATCCTCACTGTCGCTTCCCCCTGCGCCAGCATCTTCTCCGGGGAGTCTCCTCCTGAAAGTGCAACTAATCCCCGGGTGGTTTTGGCAATTAATAACAACATATATATCATTGAACTAATAGTTACTTGAGAATCATTTCAGAGAAGTTCAGTGATATGGGTATGGCAATGACTGAAGAAGTGGACCCCTCAAAATGCTAAGGCAAGCATTGGCAAAAGCTCAAGACTCCATTTTTGGTTTAGTGATCCAAGATCACATTGAGTCCATAGGAAAAGCCAAAACTATTAAAAGGGGATGAGGTTGTGTTGATGATCTGGTTGCTCAAGTGCTTAGTGATATATCTCCTTCAACTATCAGCAACTTTCACTACAATACACACTCATAAGTAATCTCGGACCAACCGATTTTCCACACTCAGTCACACCGAGATGAACCACCTCAGCCATAAGCCAAACCCTAGAAAAATCGGACATTCCGAGTTTGAGATCGGTCTCACCGAAACACGGGCTGCCAAGCTTCTGTAACCATTTGTCATCAAATCGGAATAACCGAGATGATATTTTCGGTCCCACCGAAACTGGCAAGCTCTTGTCTTTGCTCAAATCGGAATAACCGAGATGGTATTTTCGGTCCCACCGAAAACCCCAACGTTCACATTATTTGAACTTTCGGTCTGACCGAGTTGTCCACTTCGGTCTCACCGAGATTGCTCAATTATGTGTGTAACGGTTGGATTTTTGTTTGGAGGCTATATATACCCCTCCACCCCCTCTTCATTCGTGGAGAGAGCCAGCAGAAAGAACTACCACTCCTACCTTACACTTTCTGAGAAGAGAACTACCTACCCTTGTGTTGAGATCAAGTTGCTCCACTCCCACCATATGAAACTTGATCTCTAACCTTCCCAAGTTGCTTTCCACTCAATCCTTTCTTCCACCACAGCCAAATCAGTGAGGAGAGTTTAGTGTTGGGGAGATTATCATTTGAAGCACAAGAGCAAGGAGTTCATCATCATCTACAACATCTATTACCTTTTGGAGGGTGGTGCCTCCTAGATTGGTTAGGTGTCGCTTGGGAGCCTCTGTCATCGAGACGTGGAGTTGAACCAAGAAGTTTGTAAGGGCAAGGAGATCGCCTACTTCGTGAAGATCTACCCCGAGTAAGGCTAGCCCTCCGTGGGCGTAGGCCATGATGGAATAGACAAGGTTGCTTCTTCGTGGACCCTTCGTGGGTGGAGCCCTCCGTGGACTCGCGCAGCCGTTACCCTCCGTGGGTTGAAGTCTCCATCAACGTGGATGTACGATAGCACCACCTATCGGAACCACGGGAAAAATCACCGCGTCTCCAAAATTCCGTTTGCTCTTCTCCACCTCTCTTTACTACATGTGCAATTTACTTTCCGCTGCCTATACTCTAGAATTGCATGTGTAGGGTGATGCTTGACTTGATCATAATTGTGAATCTGCCAAAAACTGTTCTCGATCAAAAGGCAGAATTTTTATATTTACAAGTAGTCTAATCACCCCCCCTCTAGACATACTTTCGATCCTACAAGTGGTATCAGAGCTTTGGTCTCCATTGTATTGGTTTCCATTGCATTGGACTCCATAAGCTTGGTTTCACAACCTAGGAGAGTATGGCGTCTAGTGAGGGTAATTATCGTAGAGGTCCTTACTTTGATGGTACAAATTTTGCTAGTTGGAAGCATAAAATGAAAATGCATATTCTTGGTCATAACCCAGCCGCATGGGGCATTATTTGTGTTGGTATGCAAGGTGAATTCTTCGAGGAAGGAAAAGTTCCGGATCGCGAAGCCACACCTGAAGAGTTGCGGATGTTGCAAAACAATGCTCAAGCTTGTGACATTCTCTTCAATGCTTTGTGTCCCGAGGAGTTCAACAAAATCAGCCGTCTTGAGAATGCTAAAGAGATTTGGGATACTTTGGTTGAAATGCACGAAGGTACCGAGTCTGTGAAGGAATCAAAGCTAGATATTCTTCAAGGTCAACTTGACAAGTTCAAGATGAAGGATGGTGAAGGAGTCGCTGAAATGTACTCTAGGCTTGCTCTCATCACAAATGAGATTGCAGGCTTAGGAAGCGAAGAAATGACCGACCGATTCATCATCAAGAAGATTCTAAGAGCTTTGGATGGAAAGTATGACACCGTGTGCACTTTGATCCAAATGATGCCAAACTACAAGACTCTCAAGCCAACTGAAGTCATTGGAAAAATTGTTGCTCATGAGATGACACTTAAGGATAAGGAAGGGCTTCACAACAAGTCAAGTGGTGCTTACAAAGCTACAAGTGATGCTCCCACAACCTCAAGTGAAAAGTTAATTTCCAATGAAGAGATAAGCCTAATGGTCAAAAACTTCAACAAATTCTACAAGAATAGAGGCAAAGAGAGAAGCTCAAAGTCTAGATCATATGATGAAAAGAGATCTTCTAGTCGTGATCGAAACTGCTACAATTGTGGAAGACCCGGACACTACTCAAATGAGTGTACGGCTCCCCACAAGAGAAGAGAATAATCTCCAAGAAGAAAATCAAGAGATGAGTCACCTCGGAAAGAGAGAAGGAGTAGAGATGATCGTTATGAACGAAGATCCTCTCGGAGAAGCAAGGATTCGGAGAGGAAAGACAAGTCATCACGGAGCTACACAAGAAGAAGACATCAAGCTCATGTAGGTGAATGGGTCTCCGGCTCCGACTCCGACAATCAATCCGATGGAAGCTATCACTCCGACTCCGACTACAGTCAAGATGAAGGTGTTGCCGGTCTTGCTCTCGTATCCTCCAACTCCAACTCCTACAACTTATTTGATTCACCAAATGAGGGAATTGGAAGATGCTTCATGGCTAAAGGCCCCAAGGTATCACACCCTGAATTCATAGACTTCAATAGTGACGAGGATGACTTGCTTGGTGAAGATGAGCTCTTGCATGATAAATCTTGTGAGCTTAGTAACAATGAAAATGCTAGTAGTCTTTATAGTCGAGAAGAGTCGAATGACAATGCTATGAAGGAGATTGAGCGTCTAACTAAAGAACTAAACACTCTTAAGTTAGCTCATGAAACAACTCAAGAAGATCATAGAGAGCTCCTAAGATCTCATGAGAAGCTACGCTTCGAGAAGCTCACTCTAGAGCAAGAACATGAGTTTCTAAAAGCGATCAATGACGATCTTCGAAAGAAGAGTTCTTCATATCTTGCCAAACGACTTCTCTTGTCTAATTTCTTGCCACCTATTAAGACTAAGCATGACAAGCATAAGAAAAATTCTTCCTCTAGTAGTAACAACAACCATGTTAAATCTAATGTTGTTGCTTCTAGTAGTTCTCTTGATTCCACTAACAATGTTTCAAGCCAAGTTACACTTGAGCAAGAGAATAGCTTATTGAAGGAAATCATAGAGAAAGGTGTCTACAAGAGTCTTGCCGGAAGCAAGAACTTTGAGGAAATTGTTCGCAAGCAAGGAAGGCACCGGAAGAATCAAGGGATTGGTTTTGAGCGAAAGTTCAACGCCGAAGGTGTTGAGTGGGAAGAAGGTCAATATCCTACTCCACAGTTTGTTTCTCAAAAGGAGAAGTATGATCCTACTTCTGCCAATGTGGAACAAGCTCAAGATGACCTTCCACCACAAGACCACAAGCTAAAAGCCAAGGACAGGCTTCAAGAGGAGATTGATGCATTCATTGAAGCACCTCAAGCCATGATCAAGTGGGTTCCCAAGGACACGTCAAGTTCTACTTCGTCAAGCTCAACTACAACCCCAAGGATTCCCATCAAGATGATGTGGATCCCGAAGAAGAAGAACTAGAAGGTTCTTGAGGGTGACTCCGCCAACATACTTCACTCACATTCATTTTGGCAACTTGTGCAATCAACTTCCACATCATGCACTAGTTCATGGAGTCACAAACCCTCTTGTTGGTAAGTCAACGGACAAGGTAATTATTGCTTTCATGGACATCATCTATTGTGAACTTCAATCTATGTCTTTGGATATCCTTGTTTGTTCCTTGTGGGACTAACCCATGTAGGTATTGAAAGGGCCCTAATCCAAAGGTTAGCTCCCAACTCTAGATGATCTACATCAACATTGAGCATCCACATCTTCAACATCTACATGAAGTCTTCTACGACAACCCAAGGTTAGTTTGACCCTTTAAAAGGGGTTCTCACATCTAGGGGGAGCTTTACTCTAAACATTGAGCTAAAGCATCTTCAAATGATGTGAACACGTCAATGCTTTATGTAAAAGTGGTAACCCCACTTGTGCTTAAACGATGAGTATGACCTATGATCAAATGTTCTCATTTGGCTCCTAAGTCGAAATACTCATATAAAGATGACCTAGTCATTGACAAATTGTGTGCTAGTAGCTAGAGTGTTGGTTGTGCATGTTTGACACATATTTCATTTGCTATCTTATTGTGTGAGCATGTTGAATGCATGATTTTACCCATTCGAGGAAATCCATTTGTTGTTTTGGTTGTTTTGATTTTTCTGGCCAAATGGATGGACAAGAATGCCTAAGTACCTCCCCTAGCTATCTATGCTTTCTTGTCTCAAATTCTATTCATGCTTATATCACAAACTTTGAACAAGTCATTTTCGGACCCTCCGAGTGAGGAGCACTCGGAGCCACCGATCCGTCAAGGGCTAACTTCCAAAACCTTCTAAGTGATTTTCGGTCAGACCAACTTTCTCCCACTCGGTCAAACCGAAAGCATTTGGACTGATCTAGGTTTCATCTCGGTGAAACCGAGTTGTAAGTTTCGGCGTGACCGAAATGCATAACTGCCTGGCAGTTATCCATCTCGGTGACACCGAGTTTTTCAACTCGGTCCCACCGACAGCAAAGGGATATATATACTGAGGGCAGCGCGCATTGATTATTCCTTCAAACGTTTTCACTCCCACGTCCCTCGCTGTCGTCGCCCTGATCTCCGGATCGTCGCCGTCGTCGCCTGTGCGCCCTCGCCGCAGGTCTCCGTCGCCGTCAACGGCCTTCTCCTCCGCGCCGTTGCCGCCGTAGAGGGACTCTACCAAGTTAGGGTGAGTCTCGATCCCACTCGTGCTCCCATCTCCGATTCAATGCACGTTTGGTTTGCCCTACATCTGGCCACGATTGAAAACTTCTTTTTCACCAGATCGGTTCTAGTTTCGAGTAAAATTCTTAGGGTTAGGTTTCCACGGAACACATCTCGATGAAACCGATTTTAAAATCTCGGAATGACCGATTCGGCCTCTGGCCATTGCACTGCACCTTTCGGTCCAACCGAGTTGTGCAAATCGGTGTGACCGAAATAGAGTTTTAGTGAAACCCTAGTGCTTCGGCAGGACCGAAACCCACTTCGGTCAAACCGAAAGTGGTGTGTAAAGTTTCTGTTATACACTTTGGATTCACCGAAACTGAAAATCGGTCTGACCGAAATGCCTTCTGTGAAAACTTAAAACTAAGATTTGAACTCATTTTTTTTCAAAAAACCTCTGCAGTTTGTGATAACTCTTCTTCTCTGCCTATACCTTATCTATTCACAGGTTGTCAGCCATGTCAGATGCCAGTGACAGCCAGAACAGGTCAGAGTCACCTTTTGCGGACATTCCGGAAGCAGACACTAGTTCTGAGGCTAGTAGTCCAGTTGATGATGGTGAGAGGAGTACACCTAGTGGCTTGCCTCCTGCAGCCACCAGAGCCAGAAAGGAGAGGAATTCTGATGATGAGGATTCTAATTTCATTGTTGAGGAAGAGGTGTCCTCCAAGCCTAAGAGAAAGGTTGTTGCCAAAGAGCAACAAGGTCAGCAGTCAAAGAAGGGCACCAGCAAAGTCAAGCAATCAGCTGTTGCCAAGAAGCTGAACTTGGGAGAGCCAGCCCCAAGCAAAGTGAAGAAAACCTCCAAGAGAAAGAGGGTTATGTATAGTGATCCTCATGAAGATGCAGCAGTTGAGGATGAAGAAGAAGAAGAAGCACCCCAGCCTGCTCCTCAGAAGTAGAAGCTCATGGGTGATGCCATTAGGGCTGGAGCCACTTCTAAGCCCAAGAAGTCTGCTCAAGCTAAGGCAGCTCCAGCAAAGCCTACTGCCAAGCCCAAGAGGACAACCAGGAACATTCTAGCATCTGAGAAGAACAAGGGTGATGTGCCACCAGCTGATTCTGATGAGGAAGAACAAGTGTTGCTGAAACTCCGTCCAAAACTGCCACTTCACAATGATGCTCATCCTCAAGCCGAGGATATGAAGGCAAGGAAAGATAGATGTCTCAGGCTATGGAGACAAGCTGACCCATATGCCGTGAGGAGAAGGACTGCTGTAGACCCCAGATTCCACACCAGAGAGCAGCAGGACTTCTATGAGACTGTGCTGATGGACAAGAAGCCAATAGTTGCAGATACCAGATACGTTGACTGGAAATACATTGACAACGAAGAGCACAGAGACTTCTTTCCCCATGTGCATGAAAGCTTCACTGCATGTGGAGTTGCTGAGTTTGTGGGTCAGAAACTGACAGATTGGAACGATGAGATGATTATGCAGTTCTATGCCACAGCTCACTTCTATCCTGATGGGAAGATCACCTGGATGATTGAAGGTCAAAGGTTTTCTTCTTCTGTTGAAGAATGGGCAGAACTTCTGAATGCTCCAGTGCAACGAGAGGATGACATTGATGTCTATGGGATTCCAAAAAAGAATCATGATTCCATGAAGAACATGTACAAGGAGATCCCCGCAGCATATTTGGAAGTGTGGAAGCTCGGCTCAGTCTACTATCTCCAAGCAGGTCTACCTACCACTAACACTATTTTGAGGCATACCTTGATGCCCAAGTCTGGAGATCATCGCATGATCAGAGGGTATTCTATCAACATGATGCATATACTTGATGAGAAGGCACCTTTCAAGGTGATGGACTTAATGGTAGAGACCATTAAGAGGACTGCAGCTGACCAGAAGAGGTCATGTGGATTTGCCCCGCAGATTCAGATGCTTATCAATGCCAAGTTTGGCACGGGCAAATTCCTGTTGGATAGGAAACACTTACCCCTGCAGCCAGAGCATGAAGACAATGTTGTTGTGATGGACGAGGAGGATCCAACATCGGTTGAAGGTCAAGCCAAGATTGAAGCTGCTAGGAAAGCCAAAGCTGATAAAGAGGCGGCAGCAGCAGCAGCTAAACCAAAGAGCTTCGGAGAGCAGATTCTTGAAGCTACTCAAAGGATTGAACAACGCCTGGCCAGCATTGAACAATCTCAGGAGAGCTTAGAGAGGATTGTTGACGAGAAGATCCACGCTCTGGACGTGAAGCTGACTGAACTTCAAGTGACCGTCAACAAGCTTGAGTCAGACATGGAGGAAGCTAAGCAGGACAGGGCAGAGCTTGTGCAGGATGACTTAGTCCAGGACTCTCATCGCCAGACTGCTCTGGTTCCCAGAGGATCCCGATCAGCTGCTATTCCAGTGACTGACACCAGGACTACCACTTCAGCACCTCCTACAGCTCCAGCAGTTACTCCAGCTACAGCTCCAGTATCCACCCCTCCAGCGCAGACATCAGCTGAAGTCTTCGCCGATGCCGTCATATCTACTCCGACATCTACCCAGACGGGAGCCGCCAGCAGAGCCCACAGTGACGTTTAGCTCTATGCTTTTTCAAACTTTTTGGTAACTTGTTGCCAAAGGGGGAGAAATTGTATAGATCATAGGGCTTCGAGAGAGAGAGTGCTCTTTCGTTCTTTTGCGGTTTCTTTGAGATACTTTTGGTTTTCGAAACTTTCAGTGTGCTTGATACTACGTTTGATGCTACCTTAATGAGTGCTTGGTCATACTATGCTTTAATGTGTGCTTAATGCTTATCATATGCTATTCCTATCTTGTATGGCTATTTACTCATGTCTTGGTGATTGGGTGCATGTTATTCATTCTTATCATTTTGTGCGCTCCACCAAGATGTATGTGACATGGAAGAGTGACCCATGATCCTAATCGATTGTGCATTTGCATTCAAACGCAAATCTTAAATAATGCACAAATTTAGGGGGAGCTCTTGCTTATCACATACTTCTCAAAGCGACGATATTATTCATTGATTATATCCTTTGTCGAAGCTTTGGTCTATATGTTGTCATCAATTACCAAAAAGGGGGAGATTGAAAGTGCAACTAATCCCCGGGTGGTTTTGGCAATTAATAACAACATATATATCATTGAACTAATAGTTACTTGAGAATCATTTCAGAGAAGTTCAGTGATATGGGTATGGCAATGACTGAAGAAGTGGACCCCTCAAAATGCTAAGGCAAGCATTGGCAAAATCTCAAGACTCCATTTTCGGTTTAGTGATCCAAGATCACATTGAGTCCATTGGAAAAGCCAATACTATTAAAAGGGGATGAGGTTGTGTTGATGATCTGGTTGCTCAAGTGCTTAGTGATATATCTCCTTCAACTATCAGCAACTTTCACTACAATACACACTCATAAGTAATCTCGGACCAACCGATTTTCCACACTCAGTCACACCGAGATGAACCACCTCAGCCATAAGCCAAACCCTAGAAAAATCGGACATTCCGAGTTTGAGATCGGTCTCACTGAAACACGGGCTGCCAAGCTTCTGTAACCGTTTGTCATCAAATCGGAATAACCGAGATGATATTTTCGGTCCCACCAAAACTGGCAAGCTCTTGTCTTTGCTCAAATCGGAATAACCGAGATGGTATTTTCGGTCCCACCGAAAACCCCAACGTTCACATTATTTGAACTTTCGGTCTGACCGAGTTGTCCACTTCGGTCTCACCGAGATTGCTCAATTATGTGTGTAACGGTAGGATTTTTGTGTGGAGGCTATATATACCCCTCCACCCCCTCTTCATTCGTGGAGAGAGCCATCAGAAAGAACTACCACTCCTACCTTACACTTTCTGAGAAGAGAACTACCTACCCTTGTGTTGAGATCAAGTTGCTCCACTCCCACCATATGAAACTTGATCTCTAACCTTCCCAAGTTGCTTTCCACTTAATCCTTTCTTCCACCACAGCCAAATCAGTGAGGAGAGTTGAGTGTTGGGGAGATTATCATTTGAAGCACAAGAGCAAGAAGTTCATCATCATCTACAACATCTATTACCTTTTGGAGGGTGGTGCCTCCTAGATTGGTTAGGTGTCGCTTGGGAGCCTCCGTCATCGAGATGTGGAGTTGAACCAAGAAGTTTGTAAGGGCAAGGAGATCGCCTACTTCGTGAAGATCTACCCCGAGTAAGGCTAGCCCTCCGTGGGCGTAGGCCATGATGGAATAGACAAGGTTGCTTCTTCGTGGACCCTTCGTGGGTGGAGCCCTCCGTGGACTCGCGCAGCCGTTACCCTCCGTGGGTTGAAGTCTCCATCAACGTGGATGTACGATAGCACCACCTATCGGAACCACGGGAAAAATCACCGCGTCTCCAAAATTGCGTTTGCTCTTCTCCACCTCTCTTTACTACATGTGCAATTTACTTTCCGCTGCCTATACTCTAGAATTGCATGTGTAGGGTGATGCTTGACTTGATCATAATTGTGAATCTGCCAAAAACTGTTCTCGATCAAAAGGCAGAATTTTTATATTTACAAGTAGTCTAATCACCCCCCCCCCTATCAGGGATATGACTAGCAGGTATAAACCGGCTATTGTAAACCGGCTTAGTTATATTATACTTGGTTGTAATATTTTAGTAGAAACTACGGCCCATGAGATTTCAAGGCCCATGTATAGAAGTGTGGTTTGTAAACCGCCAAGAGATGTAACTTGAAAGATAAGAAAGAAAAGACAGAGACCGAGGCGGACACAAGTATGAGCCGGCCTCGGGACTCTGTAAACCGGACCAGGCGTTACCTCTATATAAAGGGACGACCTAGACGGTTCAGGGACAAGCAACAATCAACCCGTCGAGACGCAGGCAAGCGATTCCGCTCCCTGTAATCCGACGCGCAAGCAATACCAAACCAACTATACGTAGGCTTTTACCTTCATCGAAGGGGCCGAACTAGTATAAACCCTCTGTGTCCTTTGTGTGCTATGAACCCTTTCAAGCTAACCCGTGCGATGGTTCCATCATCAAGTCCGTTAAACCGGACATCTGCCGTGTTATTTCCACGACAGTTGGCGCCCACCGTGGGGCCTCCGCACGATGGTTTCGAGTTCTTGAAAGGCGGCTTCGAAGGGCTCAAGGGTTACGCAGTCGGCCGGATGACCAAGAGTCGCCGCGGCCGGATCTACATCGACGACGCAGGTTGGGGACCGGAGGCCGATTCGATCGAATACGGGTACCGGGTCCCCTTCGGCAGCATCCAAGTCTTCATCGGCAAAATCGGTGAACCGGGACCTGAGCCGGTCATCTTCCCCAACATCGTCGAGCCGGCTCAGCGTGCGAGATCGGCCCGGATTCAGCCCGCCGTGAAGCGCGTGTTCGTTGGAGCAATACACGGAGGTCGAGCCGAGAACGGATCGGAATCTGACGGTGCAACGGTCGTCTACTCAGATGACGAGTCTTCATCCGGGGAAACTGAATCTCTGTATCAGTTGCGGGACGGACGGTCCGAGGGCGAGTCCGATGGAAACAGTATTCCGGGCCCCTTTGTCCCGCCAAACCGGGTGGCGGTCTTCATGGCCGGTTCACAGCCCCCGATGAACGGAACGACAGCGGAAGCTGGTGCAGGGGGAAGCGATTCAAATCCCTCCCTTACTGAAGTTCTATCCACCTTGATCGAGGAGTTCACAGCTAAAGCAGTGGAAGTAGTAGCTCCAGCAGACAAGGCGCATCATGATGTAGAGCTCCTTCAGTTGAAAGGCCGGATCGATCAGTTAAAGGAGGACCTAAAGGCAGAAAGAGAGATGATAGTGACGTGGCAAGCGGAATTAGATGATCAAGCTTTTTATCTGAGGATGGAGCAAGCTTCTATGGAAGGAGTAAGGGGACGGAAGTACCGGTCCCGTATACCCCCGGGTTATGAGTCAACGAATCTGTTCAGGACACCTGGGGCTGGGGCTAGTAATCATCCGGCGTTAAACCGGAGGACGCCTCCGGCCAGGGAGGAGCCAGTTCAGCAACCCACCGCAGAGCAAGAGCGCCGGATTACGTCAGCACCTTATATCCCCGTCCCTCCAGGTCATTATTCAAACCCTTTGGATAACATCGCTGCAGCAGCAGCGCGTTTGGCCGCTTTACCTGCGGAAGAAACATCTCCGGTGGCGATAGAGGCGCGCAGGGTCCAGAAACTACTTAATACGACGTTAATGCAGCAGCAAGCGTATTCTCATAGCAGGGAAAGGTTACATTCAACACCGCGTCCCAACCGAAGTTATTCTAGGCATTGGGAGGAGCCAGAAGTATCGAGCAGTGAGCGCAGGAGACATCAGCGCAGGCAGGATAATCCGGCAGGGGCGGAGATGCCAGCCCCAGACCCAAACCGGGCCAGATCAGAGGCCAGGGAGGAAATTCGTCAATCGGCGCCGGTTCATACAGCCACTGCGGGAACAGGAGCTGCGGCGAGTTCTTTCGGAGTACAGTGTCTTGTCCCCGCTCTACGGAGTGTTAAGCTGCCCAAGGATTTCAAAGGGCCCCGCAAGGTACCTAACTACACAGCCGATTTACCACCAGAAGCTTGGGTGGAAAGTTATGAGATGGCCATGGAGATGCTGGACGTGGATGAATCGGCTTGTGCCAAATATTTTACTATGATGCTCGAGGGCACGGCCCGGACCTGGCTGAAAGCTCTACCCCCGAACTCTATTGGATCATGGGGAGAACTGCGCAGCCAGTTTATCAAAAACTTCAAAGACACATGCAAACAGCCGATGTCAGTGATAGACCTTGCGGCCTGTGTGCAAGGAGAGCAGGAGTCTACAGCAGCTTGGGTACGGAGAGTAGCAGAGATTTTACACTCTTCGAATGGTATTAATCCTAGTAGGGCGATAGTAACATTGGAGAACAATTGCCGGTTTGAATCTTTGAAATTGAAACTCGGACGGCTTAAAAGGGACTGCAATGACATGGGAACTTTAATGAGTGCCCTGGTGAAATACGGAGACTCTGATAACACAAAGTATCCGGAAGCAGAAGGAGATAAAGCGGGGAAGGCCAGCAAGTCTGGTAAACCGGCGCCGATCAATCCGGTTACTTCAAGTTTTTTGGGCAAACGAAAGGCAGAGGGTGGTTCAGACTTCGTGGCTAACGCTCAAGTTCAAGGTTGTTTTCAGGGTAATCCGGAGGATTCTGATTTCCAAACCGGCGGAGGAGCTCCGGGCTGGGAGCAGGAGTTGGATCGACCTTGTCCAAAGCATAGCGGAAAGGGGAAGATAGCGAAGCATACCATGAGAGAGTGCATACCCCTTATGAAGGCAGTAGCAGGCCGTTTCAATCCCCCTAATCGACCCCCACATGGCGGTTCAGGGCCTGGATTTTATGGTTCGGGTCAGCAGGGGAACAGTTCCGGATCAGGATATAGGGGCAATAACGGTGGTTACCAACCCCGGGCAGGCGGCGAAAATAATCATGGAAATTATAATGGTCAAGGAAATCAATCGCATCATCAAGGTGGTTACAATGGTCAGAATAACCAGCAGCAGGGCCAAGGAAGCTATAATAATCAGGGAAACCAGCAGCAACAGCGTTCGCAACAGCAGCCGCAATCCGGATATCAGAGTAATCCGAAGGAGTTAAGCAGCGGGCAATATCATGTTTTCACCACAAGTCTGTGTAAGAGAGACCAGAAGGTTTTGAAGCGGGCTGTAAATCCAGTAGAACCGGCGACTCCACAGTTTCTTCGATGGTCGGAGCAGCCCATTGTATGGAGCAGAGAAGACCACCCCATACGGGTGGATAATCCGGGACATTTAGCCTTGGTAGTAGCACCACAGGTGGGAGGATATAAGTTTACTAAAGTCCTCATGGATGGTGGTAGCAGTATCAATATCTTATATTACGAGACTTTCCGTCGAATGGGTCTGACAGATAAAAAGTTAAGATCGTCGAACACAGTGTTTCATGGAGTGGTCCCAGGTAAGTCAGCTTATCCGGTTGGTAAGATTGACTTAGAAGTTACCTTTGGAGATGAGTATGACTCCAGGTCAGAGATGATCACTTTCGAAGTCGTGAAAATTAAAAGTCCATATCATGCTCTGTTTGGAAGGACGGTTTATGCTAAGTTTATGGCTAGGCCATGTTATGTTTATTTGCAGCTTAAGATGCCGGGTCATAAAGGCACGATCACGGTTCATGGCAGTCGCAAGATAGCACTGGAATGTGAGGAAGGTGATGCAGCTTATGCAGAAGCAGTATGTGCCACCGAGGAGCTAATTTTTTATAAAGATAATGTTGATCCGGCAGATATGACTCCACTGAAAAAACCGACCACCGAGCATGATCCGGCGTTGAAGTTTAAATCAGCTGAAGAGACCAAGCAGGTTGATTTTGTGCCAGGAGACTCATCTAAACAATTCACTATCAGCGCCAACCTTGATCCCAAATAGGAAAGCGCGCTCATCGAGTTCATCCGTGAGAACCGGGATATCTTTGCGTGGAAACCTTCTGACATGCCAGGTATACCGAGGGAACTCGCTGAGCGCAAGTTAAATATTGATCCGAAGTTTAAACCGGTTAAGCAGTATCTGCGCCGCTTCAACGAAGAGAGGCGCAAAGTTATAGGAGAAGAGGTGGCCAGACTTTTGGCTACAGGGTTTATCGTGGAAGTTTTTCATCCGGAATGGTTGGCTAATCCGGTGCTGGTCTTGAAGAAGAATGGGAAGTGGAGGATGTGTGTGGACTATACAGACCTCAATAAAGCTTGCCCAACTGATCCTTTTGCTTTACCTCGTATTGATCAGATTATCGACGCCACGGCAGGGTGTCAGCGGCTAAGTTTTCTGGATGCATATTCAGGGTATCACCAGATCAAGATGGCAGTAGAAGACCAAGAGAAGACAGCTTTCATAACTCCTTTTGGTGCTTTTTGCTATGTATCTATGCCCTTTGGGCTCAAGTGTGCACAGGCAACTTATCAACGTTGCGTTCAGAATTGTTTGAAAGGGCAAATAGGGAGGAACGTGCATGCTTATGTGGATGACATTGTGGTCAAATCAAAGGAAGAAAGAACAATGATAGAGGACCTCAAAGAAACCTTTGATAATCTTCGAGCTTGCAGGATGATGCTTAATCCGGAAAAGTGTGCTTTTGGTGTTCCGGCTGGTAAGCTTCTGGGATTCTTGGTCTCGAACAGAGGAATAGAAGCCAACCCAGAGAAGATCAAGGCCATCACATCTTTGACAAAACCGGTTTGAATCAATGATGTTTAGCGCATAGCTGGCCGGATCACGGCGCTAAGCCGGTTCATCAGTCGCTTGGGAGAGAAGGCAATCCCGCTTTATCAGATGTTGAGGAAAACAGACCGGTTTATCTGGAGTGATGAGGCAAATACAGCGTTTGAGGATCTGAAACGACAACTAGCAAAACCACCGGTTTTAGCTGCTCCCATTGATAAGGAGCCCTTGCTGTTATATGTTGCTGCTAACACACGGGCAGTCAGCGTCGCGATTGTGGTTGAGCGCAAGGAAGCAGGGAAGGAACATCCAGTTCAGCGCCCGGTTTATTATGTGAGTGAAGTACTCATTGAGTCTAAACAGAGGTACCCTCATTGCCAGAAGTTGGTCTATGGGGTGTTCATGGCAAACCGGAAACTGAAGCACTATTTCCAAGGGCATCCAATAACTGTGGTTAGTTCAGCTCCGTTGGGAGACATAATCCAGAACAAGGAAGCTACAGGCGGGGTAGCCAAGTGGGCCATTGAGCTCAGCCCGCATGAGTTGAAGTATGTACCACGTACTGCTATAAAATCTCAGGCATTGGTAGACTTCATCAATGACTAGACAGAGTTGCAGACTCCTGAGGAGAAGCCGGATCTTACTTATTGGACGATTCACTTTGATGGTTCAAAACAGTTGGAGGGCTCGGGGGCTGGAGTTGTCTTAACTTCCCCCAGAGGTGATAAATTTTGCTATGTCCTCCGCTTATTATTTCCTTGTACTAATAATGCAGCAGAATATGAAGCATTACTTCATGGTTTGCGACTGGCAAAGGAGATGAATTTGAGCCGGGTTAAGTGCCTGGGCGATTCAGATCTAGTGGCACAGCAAGTTTCTAGCAAATGGGATTCAAGAGATCCCCTCATGGCGGCTTATCGGCGAGAGGTTGAAGCGGTCGCAGGGTACTTCAAGGGATATCAGGTGGATCATATAGACCGGCGGAGGAACGAAGCGGCTGACGCTCTAAGCCGGCTAGGATCGCAGCGTAAACCAGTGCCACCAAACACCTTTTTGGATGAATTACACAGTCCTTCGGTTCAAATACCTTCGGAAGAAGACCTAGCTGTTCCGGACCCAGAGGCATAGTTAGTTGCAGCACTCCATATTATTCCAGATTGGACATTACCCTATTTGGCATACCTAAGCCGAGGAGAGTTACCGGAGGACGAAGAGGAAGCACGGCAGATAATCCGGCGTTCTAAGTCCATGACAATTGCAAACGGAGAACTGCACCATCGTAGTACTTCTGGAGTATTTCAACAATGTGTTTCAGCTGAGGAAGGTTGTGAGATTCTAAGGGAGATTCATGAAGGGGATTGTGGCCATCACGCCGGTTCAAAATCATTGGTGGCTAAAGCATTCCGACATGGTTTCTATTGGTTAACCGCGCATGCAGATGCGGCAGATCTGGTCCGAAAGGGTGATGCTTGTCAGAAGTTCTCAAGACGTGCTCTTGTTCCGGCACAGGAACTCCGGATGATACCAATAACTTGGCCTTTCGCAACTTGGGGGCTTGACATGGTTGGGCCTTTCAAGCGATCCCAAGATCAGAAAACTCACCTCCTAGTGGCAGTAGACAAGTTCACAAAATGGGTTGAAGCGGAGCCTATAAGCAAGTGTGATGCAGCAACAGCGGTTAAATTCATCAAAAAAGTGATACTCCGGTTTGGCTTTCCGCACAACATCATCACGGACAATGGTACTAACTTATCTAAGGGTGAAATGAAGGAATTCTGTCAAAGGGAACATATTCGGTTAGATGTATCTTCTGTGGCTCATCCTCAGACCAATGGCCAGGCCGAAAGGGCAAATCAGGAGATTTTACGAGGCATCAAACCCCGGCTTATGACACCTTTGCAGAGGACCCCGGGTTGTTGGGTTGAAGAATTACCATCTGTTCTCTGGAGTATTAATACTACACCAAACCGGTCTACAGGCTATACGCCTTTTTTCATGGTTTACGGTGCTGAAGCAGTTCTTCCAAGTGACATACGCCATGACTCACCAAGGGTAACGGCCTATGTGGAAGCAGTCAACGAGGAGTCAAGACAGGATGGTTTAGACCGGTTGGATGAAGAGCGTGATATAGCTGCGGCGCGGTCTGCGATTTATCAGCAAGATCTGCGTAGATATCATAGCCGCCGGATTAGAACAAGGACATTCCAGGAAGGTGACTTGGTACTCCGGCTCATCCAAGATCAAACAGATATGCACAAGTTATCCCCACCTTGGGAAGGGCCCTTTTTGGTCAGCAAGAATCTACACAACGGTTCATATTACTTGGTGGACATTCGAGAACACAAGGAGTCACGGACATCAGAAGAGGAGACGAAGAGGCCATGGAACATCGCCCATTTACGGCCATACTACACTTGAGCTATGTGCTCCAATGTATCCTATGTATATATTATGAATAATGAATAAACCGGCACCCTCGGTAAACCGGGGGCTCAGCCCTTTCTTCCATATACAAAAATCCTGTGAAAAACAACCATATAAGTTTACTATGAACTACTATATTTCAATGTTGGCCGGTTTAGAAACTAATTTCTTGCAGAATATGGGAAGGAGCAATAGAACTCTCAGGAACAAGAGATCATATCCGGTTCAAGAAGAGAAGACTCCATAAAAAACAAACCCACAGGTTCAGACGGAACACTGGAGGCCCTCTGGGAGTTGGTATCATCTACTCCCAGTGATGGGATTAATTTGATAAGTTCTATAAACCCTCTGAAAAGTTGGACAAAGTCCACGTTCAGTGATTGGTTTACATTGACCCACCGGTTCAGGAGGAACCCTGGAGGCCCTCTGGGAGTTGGTATCATCCACTCCCAGTGATCGGATTAGTTTCATAGTTCTTTCGACCCTCTGAAAAGTTGGACAAAGTCCACGTTCAGTGATTGGTCTAGATTGACCCACCGGTTCAGGAGGAACCCTGGAGGCCCTCTGGGAGTGTCGGCCAATCCGCGTCCCAGTGATCGGAATAATTTTTCTTTCGATTCTCTGAAAAGTTGGATAGTACCACGTTCAGTGATTGGTTTAGATTGACCCACCGGTTCAGGAGGAACCCTGGAGGCCCTCTGGGAGT
>LR738714.1:492853845-493067268 GCA_902687465.1 Secale cereale | reverse complement strand
CCAGTGATCGGAATAATAGATACGGTTCTTTCGGCCCTCTGAAAAGTTGGATAATTCCACGTTCAGTGATTGGCTAGGCCCTCTGGGAGTGTCGGCCAATCCGCGTCCCAGTGATCGGAATAATTTTTATATACGGTTCTTTCGGCCCTCTGAAAAGTTGGATAATTCCACGTTCAGTGATTGGCTAGGCCGTCTGGGAGTGTCGGCCAATCCGCGTCCCAGTGATTGGCTGAACCTTGCTTTGAGCCTGGCAGCTCTTTGAAAAAGCCTCGACTACATGGTCTTATTTGCAAAAATTTCATATTTTTTGGTGTTTTTGTGTTCTATAACCTTTTAAACCGGAGTGGAACAGCTACACAAAGTTGACCACATATCTATCAAATTGAAAGTCTGGATCATGTATATCAGACCAAGTAAACCGGTGTTCATTAAAACCCGGATCGCGTATCAGGAAAAAGTTACAACTTTCTGAAACAAGATGAACCGGATTTATCGTCAAAATGGACCAGTGAATTTCAAGTTTCTATTTGGGTTCATGGAGATCTTCATAAAGTGACTTTAAAGTCCGGCCGGTTTTAAAGTATATTGGCCACATAAATCTCAGGTATACAAAGTTATCTTTAAAGTATAAGGATATGCTTATTTGATGTTTTAAAAGAGCAAATTAATCCGTCCAGTGGTAAGCCACTAGGACATATTTTTCGATATTTTTCTCTATATGAACAGAGGAAGGCAACCACATCAGACAACAGGTCAACTGACGAGTATTTCATAAAGACAAAATGTCGGATTGAAGCACATTAAGGTTCGGCTAAACCTATTACAAGGCATGACAAGCCCAATAGTTTGGAAACATTATTTGACGGAATATCGATCATGGTTACAGCAATAGAATTCAAGATTGTGCTTCTCCTTGCTGAGATGGCTGGCCACCGCCTTGATCCGGAACATCTTCATCCTCGCGAAGCGGTTGGAAGTCCGGCGCACACCAAGCAATCTTCGCCAAGGCACGGAAATATACTTCATCGTTGATAAGATCAGCAGGATCAATATCAGGAGCAAAGGTGTGAGGACGAACCGGTGGAATTAAGTTTACGGTATTGTAAACCGGTCACTCCACCCGCTCGTTCTGTAGATTGTATCCTGGATGATATCGGGACAAGTCAGATTCTGCCGCGAGCTTGCTGGCGAGGGGACGCATCTCCTTTGTCAGAGCATAAAGATCTTTTTCATTAAAGGCTGAACCATCATCCTTGGTATCAGGAAATCCGGTTAACGCCTCCTCCGGATCAAGGTCCGGGACCCAAGCCTTAGCCCTCGTAAGGGCCAGAAGAGCACCCCCTCGAGCTGCCGATTTATTCACTTCTTCAAGACGAGCCGGTAGAACGGACAACTTATTCAAAGTATCTTGGATAGTTGATGGAGCCGGTTTACCAAATGAAGAGGCACTGATAATCCTTTGCGTTCCGGAGTACAGCTGTTCGACCAAGGTGTAGCAAGCTTTGAGTTTTTTCCGAATGTCATCCCCAAGATGGGAGATACGGTGCCCTACACATAACAATCTTAGTTAAACCGGTACAAAACACAGGTTACAAAGGTAAAGCAGGTGTTCAGATCATACTTACCAAAGACAGCAGAAGTTGTCAGGTCAATTTGCCGCTTTAACCCGGTCAATTCCTCAGTAACCGGGTTAAGTGCTCTATCAGCATCCTGAACCCGTTTTTCAAGATCTTTTTTCTGGACCTCAAAAGTAGCCCGCTCCTCTTCAAAGTATTTCTTCAAGTCTTCAGCGGTCTTTAAACTCACTTGAAGTTCTTTTTTAGCTTTTGAAGCGGCAGACTCTGTGTCAGTAAGCCGGCTTCGAAGCTCGTTAATCTCAAGAGCATTCCGGTTCAACTCAGCCTGCAGACAAAGTTCAACAACAAGAGATGAAGTTTAGTCAAGTCTCAAGCACACAACCAAGTTGTCTACTTGACACTTGGGGGCTAATGGCAGTTGAAGCAGTACAGCAAAGACAATTTAAAGTTGCAAGTCTCAAACACACAAGCCAGTTGTCTGCTTGACACTTGGGGGCTAATGTATAATTGAAGTATTGATAGCAATTTTTACAAGTATCAACTACATAAGCAAGTTATCTACTTGATACTTGGGGGCTAATGTATAGACCAACGGTTCAATCTACAAAGTTCCGGATCACCTTCAGTAAGCAGCTAAACCGGAACTTGGGGGCTGTTATGAGATAGAGATGCGTCAAAAGAACAAAGTCAGAAGAGGAAGTTTACCTCGTATTTTTCCCTCATTAAGTTCACCAAGCTGGCTTCATAATCCCGACTGCTGTGGAGCCGGTTCAGATACCCGGAATAAATGTCTTGGGCGCTCATGCCAGAAAGGCTGGATATGTCAGTACTCCATTTCCCCTTTTCTTTAGATAACTTTTCCGCTTTAGCTGTATGTTTTGCTAAAACGGTGGGCTCAGCTGGAGCAATGTAAGCAGCCCCAGTAACCACAACATCAGGAGAAGTTGGTGCATTGGGGGGAGTAACAGTGTGAGCCGGATCAGGAGACGCCGGATTAACCTGAGGAGAATTAACCCGGGCCGGACTTGGTGGATCTTGGACGTTTTCTGTAATAGGATTTTCAGGAGCAGGGTCTTCAACAGGAGCTACGGGTTCACCTTCTGGAGGAACAACTGTTGACGGATTAACAACCGGATCATCCGCAGTAGGGTCAGCAATAGGCTTATTCGCCTGGGCTTTTTGCTGGGTTTCGGTTTGCTGGAAAAATATGCAAAATGAGTTAGCATTATAAAACAAAAAGGAGATTATAAACCGGAAAAGGTGAGGAAAGTTACCCTGGGACGGTTTTCAAGGGAGGAAGCTGCGTGGCGGTTGATTCACCAGAGGAAGACAACGGAGTTTCCTGATAGTCAGGGTCAGACGGTTTTAGGGGTTTTCGGATAAGACCGGCCTTGGGATGAAGGAGGGTCGGAGAGAGTATCACCTCAGCACGGCGTTTTCGAACCGGAGTTAAGGAAATTCCGGATGACTCCACCGCCAGGCCGGTATGGCGAGTGGTCCGGCGAAAAGCTTCGTGCTGTTGCTTCTTCAAAGTAAAGTTAGAGTCTAACTGAGCATAAGGATGAGAAAATTGATATTTCCTGACGGTCCGACGACTTTTTTGAGGAAGAGGTTCTGAGTCAGAAGAAAGAAGGGTTACCTCAATTTCAGCCGGGTTATCACCTTCAGGCAATTCCTGTGAAAAGGTATCATTAGATACGATTACAAATACATGAAAGCAAGAATTTAAACCGGATTAAAGCATACCTCGGAGTCCGGATCATCGTCCTCAGTGGGAGAACCGGCGTCGACGGCTGCTTTCCTCTTTTTATTTGCAGGGGGTTTTTCGGCGAGCCTGTTTGACGGTTTTTTCCTGAGGCTTTCTCCTCCAGAAAGGGTCATCAGCCTAATTGAAAAAAGCAAGAGCAATTGAAAGACGGTTCAAAGGAGACGGTTTACAAATACAGGGCAAAGAGAAACTTACTTCGGGCAGCTTATTCTTCTTGAAGTATGGAGCTAAACCAACCTTAGCACAATCTGCTAAAGAGACATTGAGAATCTTTTTGGCTGACTCCACTACCTCTGATTCAGAAAGCTTATCCTTGGAAAACCTTTGAGGATCATCAGGTTTACCAGAATACTTGCACATTAACGGAGAACGCCGGCTCAGGGGAAGGATACTCCAAGATAGCCAGCAGCGAAGGAAATCAGTACCGATCAGACCATTTGCTATAAAAGCTCTTAGCTTGCTGAGCTGTGATGAGAACCGGGTCCGTTCAGCAGCACTAAGCCGTGGTGGTAAGGGGTGATTCTCCGGAATACTGGTTTCGCGATAACCCGGCAAAGGGTTCTCCCCCTCAGGAGAAGTGTCAACACAGTAAAACCAGGACTTGTTCCAATCTTTTGGATGAGAATGTAAAGCGGCGTGAGGAAAAACTGCGTCTCTCCTCTTCTGAATACTAACCCCACCAAGCTCTTGATGTGGTCCGCTGGTAAACTCAGTGCGCCGGTTTAAATGAAAGAAATCCCAGAATAGATCAACAGAAGGTTCTTCTTGCAGATACACCTCAGAAAACACTTGGAAATCACAAATGTTTGAAACGGAATTGGGTCCGATATCCTGTGGGTGTAGCTAGAAAGCGGCAAGAACATCCCGGAAAAACTTTGAACCGGGGGGAGAGAAACCTCGAGATATATGATCCAAAAACACAATAACCTCCCCGGACCTAGGGTTAGGGGGACATTCATTACCCGGAGCCCGCCACTTTAATTCAGATTGAGGTCCTAAAGTGCCAATTTCAGACAGTTTGATTAAATCGTCCTCAGTGATGACCGAAGGAACCCAATCGCAGGAGACATACTGCTTAGCCATTGCGACGAAAGAGCAAGATACTGGAAAAGTGAAATACAGAAAATGGATTATGAAGTTACAGCGGTATAAACCGGAAGCTATCTATGAAAGTTACGCAACGGTTTAAGCTGTGGACTAATGGTATGGTTAAACCGGCAATCGTAAACAAACTGCAACATTCCCGGTTAAATGGCAGTTGAAGGGGAACGACTAAACCGTCGCGTTTAAGTTACAGAGTTTCGCAAGAGCAGGGCATATCAACTTAAACCGGAACATAATTAGCAGATCTACCAAGGAGAAAAACAGGTTTTCAAAAGACTGCTAAGGGGGAATAAATCTGAGCATGCTGAGGAAAAAGAAACTAATCTAAGAGTATGCGGGAAAAGCTACAAAGACCTTATACTAAACAGATGGATCTACAGGCCAGACAGGAATAACGAAGATTTGAAGTATTTACAGCGGGGTAAAAATGGAATTTAAAGGAGAAGATCGGAAAGACAAAATCATTAGAAATCATGGGCTCAAGATCGAACAAGATGAAGCTTTGTTAAAGCTCTAATGGCGGAGGTACAAGAAGAAACCCTAGAGGTTGTCGACCAATAGTAAAGAAGAAGAACATACCTGAGACAGCAAGAATCGACGGCGGAGGTTTTTTCTGGTCGAGCTCAGGGTGATGCAGCGGCCTGGCGAGGACTTGTGATCCAGCGGTCGACGGCGGCGGTTCCAGCTCGGGAGGCGACGGAGGAAGAAGACGAAGGAAGAAGACGGAGCGAGAAGAAGGTAATGAATGAGGGGTGGCAGTATTTATAACAAGGAGTCAGATCTGAAGCGACAGGTGCGAGAATCGAGGAGACAGAAAATCGGATAAAGATCCGGTGACGCCTCGATCTTCGGGATAACCCTTAAAATAAGCTACAGTACAGCTCACGGCGTTAAATGCAGAGATGATGTCATTGTCAGAATTTAATGATCTCGGAGGATGACGTCAGAGCCGGTTTACAAAAAGATGAAGACAAAGAAGAAAATTATACAAGACAAGGAAGACTGATAGGAACAAGTTCAAATCATTCTGTGGCCTAATGTCAGGGATATGACTAGTAGGTATAAACCGGCTATTGTAAACCGGCTTAGTTATATTATACTTGGTTGTAATATTTTAGTAGAAACTACGGCCCATGAGATTTCAAGGCCCATGTATAGAAGTGTGGTTTGTAAACCGCCAAGAGATGTAACTTGAAAGATAAGAAAGAAAAGACAGAGATCGAGGCGGACACAAGTATGAGCTGGCCTCGGGACTCTGTAAACCGGACCAGGCGTTACCTCTATATAAAGGGACGACCTAGACGGTTCAGCGACAAGCAACAATCAACCCGTCGAGACGCAGGCAAGCGATTCCGCTCCCTGTAATCCGACGCCCAAGCAATACCAAACCAACTAGACGTAGGCTTTTACCTTCATCGAAGGGTCCGAACTAGTATAAACCCTCTGTGTCCTTTGTGTGCTATGAACCCTTTCAAGCTAACCCGTGCGATGGTTCCATCATCAAGTCCGTTAAACCGGACATCTGCCGTGTTATTTCCACGACACCCCCTCTAGACATACTTTCGATCCTACACCTCCCCTCTTCGGCGCGCGCGCACTTGTCAGCCAGAGCATAGAGCTCGCTGACATCCCAAATCTTGGTCATGGCCATCTCTTCCCGCATGCGACGGTTACGCACGTTCTGGTGGAACGCGCTGATAACCGCGGCGGGGTGGACGTCGGGGATATTGTGCTGCACACGGCTGAATCGTTGAATGTACTTGCGCAGGGGTTCTCCTTCCTCCTGGGCCAAGATGTGGAGATCACTCTCCTGGCCGTGGGGTTTGTGGCCGCCCGTGAAGGCGCCAACAAACTGATGGCACAAATCTGCCCACGAAGAAATGGAGCCTTCCGGCAAGTGCATAAGCCAAGAACGGACGTTTGGCTTAAGCACCAGCGGGAAGTAGTTCGCCAGTATCTTCTCGTCGCGTCCCCCGGCAGCCTGCACCGCGATGGTGTAGATGCTGAGGAACTCCGAGGGGTGCGTCTTGCCGTCGTACTTCTCCGGTACGTCGGGCTTGAAATTTTTCATGCTGGGCCACTGGACGCGCCGCAGCTCACGGGTGAACGCAGGACAACCTGCCGCGTACGACAAGTCGCCTGGTTCACCGGGCGCGTGCATGTCGACAGCGGTCCCAGCACGCTGATCCGACTGTCGCCGGGCTTCTCGTCGGCGCTCGATTGTCGTCCGAGCGCCTTCTTGTCGCCGATCGTCAAGGACTTGGCGCTGGTCCCAACGAGCCCGCGGATCCGACGACGCCGTAGAGTCGTCGTCGACGTTAATCCGGCGGGGAGGCGTCTTCTGCTTCGCGGCGGGGAGTGCACGGTGGTTGCACCCCCGGCGGTCTTGTCGCCGTCGGCCTTCGTCTGTTCGACTTGCCGTGTCCGCGATGTCGCCGGCTGCTGCGGCGTGTCGTTGTTGGCGAAGGCGATGAGGCTTTGGATCGTCGCCCTCCAGTCGTCGGCCTTGTCTGCCGCTGGAGGGAAATCGAGGAGCAGTTGCGCTCTTGCGAGAGCTTCTGCTGGAGAGGAGGGGAGCGGCAGCGAGCGGTGCGAGGAGCAAGATATGCTCGGACTTCTAACAGGGTTAGAAGGAGCAGTTTCTCGCCCCGGCGACCGTGCCTTGCTCGTGCCAGGACGATGGCCTTGAGCATCCCACGATCCTCCGGTTTGTCCTTGGCCCAGCAAGCGGATGGTACCTCCTGTACCACGGCGCTGCTGGCCTGTTGTCTGCTGAGATGGACGTGGCGCGTCTATGGACACCGAGGCCTTGGAATTGGTCCGGTCGTCCGCCTTGTCCTTGGATTTTGTGGCGCCGTGAGTTTCCTCGCCAGCAACCACCCTTCCGCCGGCATCTCCTCCACCCACTGTTGGTTCTGGTGGTGGTGGGATCGACGCAGACGGGCCTGCGACCTCCGAAGCCTTCTTCTTGGGGGCCATGTTGTTGTTGATGAAGTTGGTGAAGCTGGAGAGGTTGATGAAGAACGCGCCCGCGTGAGCGCCGGATCAGGTTCGCACAACCTCGACGCCCCCTACCTGGCGCGCCAAAGATGTCGGGGGAAACTGTCCACCACGACCACCTATGGGACCGGAGCCCCTTCTACGTTGCGGTAAGGGGGCGGAGGGAGCACGAAGAGCGGATCGTGGAGCACACGCAGGCAGTTTACCCAGGTTCGGGCCGCGCGGACGCGTAAAACCCTACTCCTGCTTAGATTGTATTGAGTTCTTGGGCTCGGGAGCTTGAAGAACTAGCTACACCGAGCAAGAGAGCTGTCTAGGTTCCGAACCCTTTCTACGTTGTGCATGGGCCTCCTTTTATAGCTCAAGGGGTCACCGACAGGTGTCAACGTAAAAGAGGGTAAAAATGTAACTTTGGTGGTAGTTGTAACAGTGCGGGAATAGTGCGTGAACAGTGGATGAACAGTGGTCATCACCTAACCTTGAAAGTGGGGGACAAGGGCATTAAATGCCCGTCACCGTCGACCCCAAAAGCACCCGTCCATGCGTCTCCGTTCGCCACGGCAGTAGCCTCGTCACCGTGGCGTGCCACCGTGTCCCCCAGGCTGCACAACCATCAGCCACGCGTCCCTGGAAGGGCCCCAGGGCGACGCGTGGGCCGATGAGCTGGAGCGCGGGCACACAGCGCAGACTTCCCCCGGCAAGCACCTTGCTGGGGTCTTGACCTTGCCGGGCCCGGAAGCTTGTCGCTCCCCGGGTCCTGCCGGGGCGCAGGGTGCGCCGAGGCATGTCTTCTGAAATGCAGTCTTCTGGTCTTCCTGGCAAGCTCCTCTTGCCAGGGTCTTGTGTTAATGTGATAATCTTGAGCCTGGGACGGCCTTCCCGGCAAGCTCCACTTGCCGGGGCCTTGATCTTCTGTCTTGTAAACTTTGTTTTTGAATGGCTTTATAGGGACTAGAAAGGTTTTCGGCAAGCGCGTGGTAAACCCTGCCGCGGGAAGCTGCTACTGCCCGTGCACAAGTTGGGGTACTAAGGTACCCCTATCTTAGTACACCGACAGGAGCCCCTGGGCCTGGGCCACACACGGTGCCGAGCGCTGTTGGGCCAGGCCCAAAACAGTGCACGGGCACGCGCGGCCCACGGCGAGCCGTAGATTCCCTTCCGCATCCGCCACGTCCCTCCCTAACGGCACGCGTCGATTGCGGCGTCGTGGGAGAGATCGTGGCCTCGTTCTTTAATGGGAAATGCGGAGCGTCCCCTACTCCCCCCTTAAAAGCAGAGAAAGCAGGGGCAGTTTCCCTCCTTCGTCTTCATTGCGTCTTCAACCTCCAGAAAACCTCCGCTGCTCCTTGCCTCCACCCCTCCTCCGCCGTCTTCCGCATCTACGGCGTCGTCGAGTTCCTCGCCTCTTCCCTCGCCGCCTCCGCCATGGCTCCGAAGACCGAGAAGGCGAAAGCGGACAAGGCCAAGAGGGAGAAATCCGAGCAGGCGGCGAAGCTTGCCGCCCTGCGGAAGAGGAACGTAGTCTTCGCGCCGAGGCTCAGCGCGAGGGAGCTGCAGAACAAGTACTACCTCTTCTGGTCCGGGGAGACCAAAGCTCATCCCCGTACCAGAGCCTTCCCCGCCATCGCCAAAGATCTGGTCCCCGGCGGGTATTTCTTCTTTGCTGTCTTCTTCCACTGCGGATTGTGCCCTCCGTACTCGGAGTTTTTCTGCGATATTATGAACACATACAACCTCCACCTCCTAGATTTCACTCCCAATGCCATCCTTACGATGGCGGTTTTCGCACATCTGTGCGAAAACTATATTGGGATCCGTCCAAATGTAGCACTCTTTCGCCATTTCTTTATGCCTAGAGTAGAGGCTGGCGCTCCCCTCTCCGGCGGAATCTCCTGGATCTTCCGGTTGAACAAAAAGGACTCATATCTGAAAGGAGAACTCCGCGGCAAGTGGGAAGAATGGCGCGCAGATTGGTGTTGGGTAGTGGAGGATAGGCCGGAGCCCTTCACTGCGCCGCGCACAACTGCCATAGTGCGCGGGAGAGACTGGAGTGAACTGGCCCCGGAGGACAACAGACTCAGTATTGCCCTTGTTAGGATTATCCGTCTCCGGGTAGCCAATCTAACCATCGGAGAGGTTTGCGCAGATTTCCTCCGCCGCCGCATTGCCCCTTTACAAGAGAGGAAAAGGCCCGCGTGGGAATTTGGCAATGCGGCGGATATCATGAGGTTGCGCTGCGGATTGAACTTCAATTTCACCGCTCTGGAGCTGAAAGGAATGGTGCGAGAACTCTTCAAGAATGACCCGGCGCATCAAGAGTGGTTCAGACCCGCCAAGGGAGTGGTGTCGCTGTGCAACAGCACCGCCCGTGACTCTTTGCGCGCGATGATGCCGGAGTGCGATTCCCACGGCATCGTCCCCACTTGGATCCAGCCTCCGGGAGATGCCATTCTGAGCTTCTTCGATAATTTGGTTGAGACGCCCAAGAACTCCGAGGAGAACAAGGGCCTTACTCGAGCCACTACAGCCTGGGATATAGCTTATATTGCTTCCCGGATGATAGAGGCCGCCGCAGCTGCAGCGGCAGGAGATTTCGGATTCACCGTCGACGAGGCGCAGGCCGCGGACGAGGCGTGCCAAGCAGAGGAGGCAGAGATCCGCAGACTGCTCAAGCTTCCGCCCGAGGAGTTCAGCGGGGTGCCTTCCCTGAGGCTTTCCGGAATACCTGGTGTTGTGAGCGAGGTCGCCGCAGGGGGCGAGGTTGCCGGAGGGAGCAGGACCGCCGGAGGAAGCGGGACCGCCGAAGGGAGCGGGGCTGCTGGGCATGGCGCTGGGCCCAGCGAGCCTGCCAGGGAGGAGGAAGAGGACGTCGGGGCCGATGAAGATACCGGTGGATCTCTGGGGCTTGACGACGACGCCTCCTCGTCCTCAGAGAACTCCCCGCCTCCGGCAAGTCCCACGCACGCACCGAGGAAACGCCTCCGCAAGGCGGCCACAGCGACGAGGACGCAGGCGCCCCGACAGCAGCCTGCTCGCCGGGCGACGCGAGCCACCAGGGCGAGCCAAGCCGCGACGGAGGCGCCCCGCGCACCAGCCGCGACGGAGGTGCCTCGCGCACCAGCGCCAAGCGGAGGGGGATCCTCCCGGAGCGAAGCGGCCGCTCCGCCTGCTCCCCGGGCCTCGGCGCCAACGGAGGCTGGGTCTTCGCAGCCCCCAGCCCCGGAGACCGCCAAGCGCCCGAGGGAGCCTTCTCCTCCTGCTCCTCGCGCGGGAGCACCTCAGGTGGACTTCGATTTCTCCGCCCTCAGCTCCGACGACGACGAGGAAGAGGAGTAAGCACTTGTAATTTGTAATTTCTTCGATTCTTCCTTGATTCTTTCTTTGATGATTCTGATCTTGTTCTTGATTTGATTTCAGGTCCCTAGCCCAGCGGATGGCGAAGCTGGCCAAGATCCCCGTGGTTGAGGTCGAGGACGACTCGCCCGTCGCGGCGACAGGAGACGCGCCGGCGACGAACTTGCCGGATCAACCCGCTGCTCCGAGGAGCAGCCCCCAGCGCAGCCCCCAGCGTAAGTCTGGTCCTGATCTTTTTGCTCGTCGGGCGCGCTTGAGGTTTTTGCTTGTACCAATATCTTGTTGTCTTGTTTGTCTTGTGCAGAAGTGGAGCCACAGCCGCAGGAGCGCCCGGAGACTACCTCCGACGAGCCACAGATTCCACCCTCCCCGCCAAGGACGAACTCCCCGGCGAGGGAGAATGCTCCGACAAGGACATGCACCCCGCCGAGGGCGTGCACCCCGCCAAGGGTGAGCAGCCCGACAAGGGTGGCCACCCCGCCAAGGGAGGGCACGGGCGGCCCTCCGCCAGCAGGGGCCACTGCTCCACCGCCAAGGGAGGACTCCCCGGCGAGGGAGCCTGTCATCGACGAAGTTCGCGAAGGTGAGTCTTGCAGCTTTATCTTCTTGAACTTGTCTTTTTGGATATTTGCTTGATCTTTTCTTTTCTTCTTCTGCTAGATCCTCCTGCGCCGGAGCAGATGGAGACTAAGGCCACCGGCGAGGAGGGCGCACAAGGCGACGACGGCAACGCTACTGCCGCTGAGGGCATGGCAGGAGCCGACGAGCCTGCCGCTGAGGAGACTGCCCCGACCGCAGACGCCGCGGCTGGGGAGGGGGAAGGCGACCACACTGCCGGCCCGGAGGCGGCAGGAGCGTCAAGCACTGCACCGGCCGCCGACCCCTCCGCCGCCAAGGAGCAGTCGGGCATCTACCTTGAGGCCCCCAATGGCGTCTTCATACAAGTCCCGTGGGGGTCCTCGTCGCGAGCCCCCGTGGAGGGAGAGACCTTTGATGGAGAGGTCCTCGCCTCCGCGGGGTTGAAGATTGTTGAAGCGCCTGGCGGGAGCGACGAGCCCGAAGAGGAGAAGCTTCTTCGCCAGCTCCTGGCCCTTTACCGGGCCAGGCACGCGAAACTGGAGTCCCGGGAAGTCCTCACCGCCAAGGCTAGAGCAGACTTGGAGAAGCGCGCCGCGGAGCTCCGCGCCGCCAACCAGGCGGCCCTCCGCGACTTGGTGGAGGAGCGTGAAAGGCTTGCCGGAGAGCAGCAAGAGTTCCTCCTGGAGAAAGCTGAGGCCGAGGAGCAGCAGCGACTGGTTGGTGAAGAGTTGTCCCGGCGAGAAGGAGCGCTCAACCAGCGGAAGGTTGAGCTCGACGCCCATGACGACGAGCTCACCGCCCGGGAGCAGGCCATGAAGGAGGCGAAGGAAGCCACAGCCGCCGCAGAAACCGCCAAGAGGGAACTGGAGCTCAAAGTTGATCAGTTGGAGCGGTACCTGAAGGCGAGTGAGGATAGGGTCACCGCGCTCAACGTAGAGCGCGAGAAGGACGCCCAAACCAACTCCGACCTTCAGGTACGCCTCTCCAAGAAGGGCGACGAGCTTACTGCCGCCAAAGATTCGATCGCTGACTTGGAGTTGAAGGTCTCCACCTTGACGGATTCACTTGACGCTGCCCGGGATCGTGAAACGAAGCTGAAGGACGAGCTCCGCAAGGAACGAGGCCTGGTGGAGAGCGCCGCCACTTCAGCGAACAACTTCAGCCGGGCTGTGGAGCAGTGGACCGACGACCTGGTCGCCTCTGCTGCCAACATCGACAAAGAGCTGATGGCGCTGAGGGTGGAGCACCTTGTGTACTCTCCGGACCCGAATCTCCCCCACAGCGCCAAGCTAAGTCTCTTCTTTAGGGGAATCGCGCCGGCGCTTGCACGGCTGCAGGAGAAGCTCCCCGCGCAGCTGGCCGAGGAGTCGCGTCAGCTCTGCGCGGGTACCTTGGAGCGCGTCTTGACAAAGATAGTCTACCGCAACCCTGGTATCAATCTTGTCAACGTCCTCCGCAGCTTGCCGGCCGATGCAGATCTGGAGGCGCTGAAGGCGTAGGTCGCCCACATCATCGCCAAGGTGAACAAGATCTCCAGGCGTGAGGGCGACCGCGTAGATTAGGCCTCTTTCTTTCTATTTCCTTTGCTGCTGCAAAGTGTGCCATGAACATGAATCTATTAGTCATTGCGACAAGTTATCTTTGTAATATATTATCTTGTTTTGATCGATCAATGCAGTGTTATCTCCCTTGCTTTGGTCCTTTACTTTGTATGTTTTTTTTACCGTACGCTATCAAGGAGCTTGCCGGCAAGGGACCTTTGCCGCGAGCGCTGAGTGCTGGACTCTAAGCAGCCTGCTGGCAAAGGCCTTACCGGCAAGCAACCTTGCCGCAGCTAGTCGCAACGCACTTAGCTTGCTGAGCGAACTCGAAAACGAAGCAAGGGCGCGACACTTGTCGCAGCTCACTTAAGTCGTTGAGCGTACTCGAAAACAAAGTAAGGGTGCGGCTAGCCACGGGTAGGTTCCTCCGCGCACAGGTTTACCATACAAAGTGTGGTTGTTCAAGGAAGATATCTAAAATTTAAAAATTTGAACTGCTCAAATTCTGGTAACTTAGCTTTCATAATCTGTTCGTTCTCCGGCAAGCTTCTCATTCTTGAACAGCACTTGGTTCATTCTCCATCTCCTTCCCCCCTGGCAAACTTGTGCGCGAGGAACATTCCTTCTGCTTAAGAGGGAAAGAAAAAGAAGAGGGAAAACAAGTATAGGGCCTTTCGGCGTGCTAATGCTTACCGGGTATGTGTATTGCACAAGATGCCCAACAATGCATGCAAATAACCAAGAAAAGCATGGAAAAGGCAAATAGTGCAAAACACAAAAGCTTTACTGATGCACGGGATCTACGCCCGGCTTTGTACAAAGGTTTACATGCAACAGCGGCAAGACTTGTACAAAAGGTGGTTGCCGGAGCGGATCACGGCAACCGCGCCTTATGGGTGAAACTTGCGAAGATGCTCTATGTTCCAGGAGTTGCTCACCGGTAAGCCTTCTTCGGTCTCAAGGCGGACAGCGCCGGGCCTTGTGACTTGTCTCACCCGATAAGGGCCTTCCCACTTCGGCGTCAACTTGTTGGAATTCTTGGCGGACTGAACACGCCGAAGAACAAGGTCGCCTTCCTCGAGACTCCTGGCTTTAACCTTGCGGCTATGATAGCGGCGCAAGGCTTGCTGGTATTGAGCAGCTCGTACAGCAGCCTGGAGACGTTCCTCCTCAAGGAGCAATGCATCATCTTGTCGCAGTTGCTCTTGCTCGAGCTCATCATAAGCGAGCACTCGAGGAGATCCGTATACGAGTTCCGTGGGGAGAACTGCCTCTGCTCCATAGACTAGAGCAAAGGGTGTCTGTCCGGTGGCTCGACTTGGTGTCGTCCTGATTGACCAAAGAGCCGCCGGCAACTCCTCTATCCAGTTTCTTCCGCACCTGTGCAGCCTGTCGAAGGTTCTTGTCTTGAGTCCGCGCAGCACTTCAGCATTTGCCCTCGCCGCTTGACCATTGCTCCTCGGATGAGCAACAGAAGCGAAGCAGACCTTGGCACCAAGGTCTTGGACGTACTGCATGAAGGTGCGACTTGTAAATTGTGTACCGTTGTCGGTGATGATCCTGTTAGGGATTCCGAAACGGCAAACAATCGACTTGAAGAACCTGACTGCTGACTGTGCGGTCACCTTTCTCACTGGTTCCACTTCTGGCCACTTTGTGAACTTGTCGATCGCAACGTACAAGTACTCAAAGCCCCCGACAGCACGGGGGAAAGGGCCGAGGATATCGAGCCCCCAGACCGAGAAGGGCCAGGACAAAGGGATCGTCTGGAGAGCTTGAGCTGGCTGATGAATTTGCTTGGCATGGAACTGGCACGCTTCACACTTGGTTACTTGTGCAGTTGCATCCTGGAGGGCTTCTGGCCAGAAGAACCCTTGCCGGAACGCCTTCCCGGCAAGTGCCCTTGCGCCAATGTGGTGACCACATATGCCTCCATGTATCTCTGCCAACAGCTTCTGTCCATCTTCCCTGGAAATGCACTTCAACCTGATACCATTGAGCCTTCTTCTGTACAGTTCATTGTCAACGAACTGGTACATACTTGACGGCCTGGTTATCTTCTCTATTTCTTCTGGGTCGTCGGGAAGTTCTCCAGTTTGCAGAAAACAGACGATCTGCTGTGCCCATGCCGGAGCCCGGGGCTCAACGGCAAGGACTAAAGGCATGAGGGCCGCTGCGGGAACCCCAGCTTCTACGGCAAGAACCTCTGGTTCTGCCGGAGCTGATGGTCCCCAGGCAAGCCTGCCGGGGCAAGGCTCGTCGGGAACGTTTGCTTCAACTGCACAGACCCTTGGGCCTGCAGGAGCAAACTGTTCCTCAGCGTTCTGGTTGTTCATCTTGGGGACCTTGGCGGCGGCTTCAGGGAGACCCGCCGGCAAGTAGTCGCCGGAGACCAACTTTATTTTCTTGTTCTGCCCAATTGATGGTGTAACGGATGGCTGAGTTAGCTTGAGCAGAAAGGTGCCTGGTTCCACAGGTAACTTCATTGCAGCACACTTTGAAAGGCCATCTGCAATATCATTCTGAGCTCTTGGGACATGCTCCATCTACAGACCTTCAAAGTGTTCTTCAAGCTTCCTCACTTCATCAACATAAGCTTCCATCAAAGGGCTCTGGTAACTCTTATTAACTTGTCGGACCACCAACTGAGAATCTCCCCATACAATCAATTTCTTGATCCCAAGTTCAGCTGCAATTCTGAGGCCGGCAAGCAAACCTTCATACTCAGCAGTGTTATTTGTCGCTTGTTCCTTGGGAAAGTGCATCTGGACAACATACTTGAGGTGTTCTCCGGTGGGCGCTATGAGTACGACGCCGGCACCGGCGCCTTGCAGCGAGAAGGCACCGTCAAAGTACATTACCCACTCACTACTTGCTTCTTGGACGGGGACGCTTGTCTCTGGAACTTCTTCATCGGGCGTTTGGGTCCATTCAGCTATGAATTCTGCCAAAGCTTGGCTCTGTATAATTGAAGTACACTCAAACTTGAGACCAAAGCTCGACAGCTCCAGTGCCCACTCGACGATCCTGCCTGTTGCCTCTGGATTCTGCAATATCCTCTTCAACGGAAAGCGAGTGACCACTGTTATCTCATGTGCTTGGAAGTAATGGCGCAGCTTTCTCGAGGCCATGAGGAGACCGAAAAGCAACTTCTGCACCCCGGAGTATCTTGATCTAGCCCCCTGCAAGAGGGAACTCACAAAATACACCGGGCGCTGCACCATCTTATTTCGCACTTGTCCTTGCTCCTGCACAGAGTTGTCCTTGTCGGGGCCAGAGCTTGCCGGTGGAGCCCCCTGCTGGTCGCTGGATTCGCTTGCCGGTGGTGTAGACTCTTCCTCTGCCTCCCTCTCCGCTACCAACGCAGCACTAACCACTTGATTGGTTGCCGCTAAGTACAGCAGCAACTTCTCTTGCGGTTTAGGTGCGACAAGTATTGGAGTGGAGGATAGGTACCCTTTCAAGTCTTGCAGCGCTGCCTCCGCTTCCGGAGTCCATTTCATAGGACCTGCCTTCTTCAAGATTTTGAAGAAGGGCAGGGCGCGTTCTGCAGACTTTGAAATGAACCTACTGAGGGCAGCCACACAACCTGCAAGTCTCCTTACGTCCCTGACGCGCTTCGGGGCTTCGATCTGCTCGATGGCTTTTATCTTGTCGGGATTGGCTTCAATCCCCCTCTGGGATACGAAGAACCCGAGAAGCTTGCCGGAGGGGACTCCAAAGACGCACTTCTCGGGGTTCAACTTAAGCTGGATCTTGCGCAGATTTGCAAATGTTTCTTCCAAATCTTGGATCAGGGTATCTTTGCTCTTGCTCTTGACCACTATATCATCCATGTAGGCTTCCACATTTCTGTGTATCTGTGGCTCAAAAGGAGTGTGCACCACCCTTGCAAATGTTGAGCCTGCATTCTTCAATCCAAAGGGCATGCGTATGAAGCAATATGTGCCGCATGGAGTGATAAACGCAGTCTTCTCCTCATCTTCCTTGGCCATGAATATCTGGTGGTAACCTGAGTATGCATCAAGGAAAGCAGCTCACATCCAGCGGTGGAGTCAACAATCTGGTCAATACGCGGCAAGGGAAATGGATCCTTAGGACATGCTTTATTCACATCGGTGAAGTCTATACACGGTCTCCATTTCCCATTGGCCTTGCGTACGACAACTGGATTGGCCAACCACGTGGGATGGATCACGCCTCTGACCAGGCCTGCTGCTTCTAGCTTCTTGATCTCTTCGGCAATGAATTCTTGGCGCTCCATGACTTGCTTCCTGACCTTCTGCTTGACGGGCCGCGCATGAGGACAAACAGCAAGCTTGTGCTCAATTACCTTCCTGGGAACACCGGGGATGTCAGATGGTTGCCATGCAAACACATCGACATTCGCCCGCAGGAAGGCAACGAGCGCGCTTTCCTATTTGTTGTCAAGTGTAGCACTGATGGTGAAGGTACCACCAGTGCCATCCTCCTTGGCGGACACCTTCTTGGTTGCCGGTGGAGCGGCCATCCCCTTCTTGCACTTGCCGGTGGAGCTCGATGGAACGTCCTCGACGGCAGCGCAGCACTCCAAGGAGGTGCGTTTGCCGGAGTGGGCCCCAGAGCACTTGCCGGACTTGGTCTTGGTCTTCTTCCCCCCGGGAGCTTCAGCGGCAAGTGTGTTGCTCTCCGCTGCGGCTGCTGCATCCCGATATATCTTGTCGGCGCAGATAAGCGCGTCCTTCTTGTCGCCAGGGACAGAGATGACGCTTATCGGCCCCGGCATCTTGAGTACATTGTAGGCGTAGTGGGAAGCTGCCATGAACTTGGCGAGGGCAGGACGTCCAAGTATCCCATTGTATGGCAATGGGATATCGGCCACGTCAAAGGTTATCCTCTCCGTCCTGAAGTTAAGTTCCCCGACAAAGGTCACTGGCAGAGTGATCTTCCCCTTGGGCTTGCTCCTTCCCGGGTTTATTCCTTGGAACGTACCGGTCTCTTCGAGCTCGCCGTCTGAGATCTGGAGTTTCTTGATCACAGCTGAGGAGATCAAGTTCAGGCTGGCCCCGCCGTCAACCAACATTTTGGTGACCTTGAGGTTGCGGATAGTTGGTGAAACCAACATCGGCAAGCACCCGACCGCCGTTGTGCGGTCAGGGTGATCCTCAAGGTCAAAAATGATGGGCGTGCTGGACCACTTCAGCAGCCTGCGTGACTCGACGGGCGGCTCTGCTGCGTTTACTTCCCGCACCCACTGCTTGAGTTGGCGGTGGGAAGCATGCAGAGAGGCGCCTCCATCGACACACAGAACTTTTGTGGCCTTCTGGAACTCCTGCTCGCTGTTATCACCTTCCTCCATGTCGTCGTCGTCCTCTTCTTCCTCATCCTTGTCGCGGCCCCGGGGAGGTCGATCACCTTGCCGCTGCTTGGCCTTGCCGCGGCGTCCTCCCCGGCCATTGAATGGCCGCTTCTTGCTTGGCTCTCCTCCGCCACCTTGGGCCTTCTCCTTGTCGCGACGCTCGTACTCAGCCTTCTGCTGTTCTACGAGGTACTCGACTCGCTTGCAGTTCGAAAGGTCGTGACCCTTGGTGCGGTGTATCTTGCAGTATTGCTTGTCGGAGCCGTCCTGCTTGTCGGCTGCCGCTACAGGGGCAGGCTCCTTGCCGGAGCCGCCGGCCTGTGCCTTCTTGGCGGGAGCCTCCTTGCCGGACTGCTCGACGACCAGCACTTCCTTGCTCTTCTTTCTTCTGTTGTTTCGCCGCCGGCTCTTCTTTGCCGGGGCGGCATCCTCACTGTCGCTTCCCCCTGCGCCAGCATCTTCTCCGGGGAGTCTCCTCCTGAAAGTGCAACTAATCCCCGGGTGGTTTTGGCAATTAATAACAACATATATATCATTGAACTAATAGTTACTTGAGAATCATTTCAGAGAAGTTCAGTGATATGGGTATGGCGATGACTGAAGAAGTGGACCCCTCAAAATGCTAAGGCAAGCATTGGCAAAAGCTCAAGACTCCATTTTTGTTTTAGTGATCCAAGATCACATTGAGTCCATAGGAAAAGCCAATACTATTAAAAGGGGATGAGGTTGTGTTGATGATCTGGTTGCTCAAGTGCTTAGTGATATATCTCCTTCAACTATCAGCAACTTTCACTACAATACACACTCATAAGTAATCTCGGACCAACCGATTTTCCACACTCAGTCACACCGAGATGAACCACCTCAGCCATAAGCCAAACCCTAGAAAAATCGGACATTCCGAGTTTGAGATCGGTCTCACCGAAACACGGGCTGCCAAGCTTCTGTAACCGTTTGTCATCAAATCGGAATAACCGAGATGATATTTTCGGTCCCACCGAAACTGGCAAGCTCTTGTCTTTGCTCAAATCGGAATAACCGAGATGGTATTTTCGGTCCCACCGAAAACCCCAACGTTCACATTATTTGAACTTTCGGTCTGACCGAGTTGTCCACTTCGGTCTCACCGAGATTGCTCAATTATGTGTGTAACGGTTGGATTTTTGTGTGGAGGCTATATATACCCCTCCACCCCCTCTTCATTCGTGGAGAGAGCCATCAGAAAGAACTACCACTCCTACCTTACACTTTCTGAGAAGAGAACTACCTACCCTTGTGTTGAGATCAAGTTGCTCCACTCCCACCATATGAAACTTGATCTCTAACCTTCCCAAGTTGCTTTCCACTTAATCCTTTCTTCCACCACAGCCAAATCAGTGAGGAGAGTTGAGTGTTGGGGAGATTATCATTTGAAGCACAAGAGCAAGAAGTTCATCATCATCTACAACATCTATTACCTTTTGGAGGGTGGTGCCTCCTAGATTGGTTAGGTGTCGCTTGGGAGCCTCCGTCATCGAGATGTGGAGTTGAACCAAGAAGTTTGTAAGGGCAAGGAGATCGCCTACTTCGTGAAGATCTACCCCGAGTAAGGCTAGCCCTCCGTGGGCGTAGGCCATGATGGAATAGACAAGGTTGCTTCTTCGTGGACCCTTCGTGGGTGGAGCCCTCCGTGGACTCGCGCAGCCGTTACCCTCCGTGGGTTGAAGTCTCCATCAACGTGGATGTACGATAGCACCACCTATCGGAACCACGGGAAAAATCACCGCGTCTCCAAAATTGCGTTTGCTCTTCTCCACCTCTCTTTACTACATGTGCAATTTACTTTCCGATGCCTATACTCTAGAATTGCATGTGTAGGGTGATGCTTGACTTGATCATAATTGTGAATCTGCCAAAAACTGTTCTCGATCAAAAGGCAGAATTTTTATATTTACAAGTAGTCTAATCACCCCCCCTCTAGACATATTTTCGATCCTACAAGTGGTATCAGAGCTTTGGTCTCCATTGTATTGGTTTCCATTGCATTGGACTCCATAAGCTTGGTTTCACAACCTAGGAGAGTATGGCGTCTAGTGAGGGTAATTATCGTAGAGGTCCTTACTTTGATGGTACAAATTTTGCTAGTTGGAAGCATAAAATGAAAATGCATATTCTTGGTCATAACCCAGCCGCATGGGGCATTATTTGTGTTGGTATGCAAGGTGAATTCTTCGAGGAAGGAAAAGTTCCGGATCGCGAAGCCACACCTGAAGAGTTGCGGATGTTGCAAAACAATGCTCAAGCTTGTGACATTCTCTTCAATGCTTTGTGTCCCGAGGAGTTCAACAAAATCAGCCGTCTTGAGAATGCTAAAGAGATTTGGGATACTTTGGTTGAAATGCACGAAGGTACCGAGTCTGTGAAGGAATCAAAGCTAGATATTCTTCAAGGTCAACTTGACAAGTTCAAGATGAAGGATGGTGAAGGAGTCGCTGAAATGTACTCTAGGCTTGCTCTCATCACAAATGAGATTGCAGGCTTAGGAAGCGAAGAAATGACCGACCGATTCATCATCAAGAAGATTCTAAGAGCTTTGGATGGAAAGTATGACATCGTGTGCACTTTCATCCAAATGATGCCAAACTACAAGACTCTCAAGCCAACTGAAGTCATTGGAAGAATTGTTGCTCATGAGATGACACTTAAGGATAAGGAAGAGCTTCACAACAAGTCAAGTGGTGCTTACAAAGCTACAAGTGATGCTCCCACAACCTCAAGTGACAAGTTAATTTCCAATGAAGAGATAAGCCTAATGGTCAAAAACTTCAACAAATTATACAAGAATAGAGGCAAAGAGAGAAGCTCAAAGTCTAGATCATATGATGAAAAGAGATCTTCTAGTTGTGATCGAAACTGCTACAATTGTGGAAGACCCGGACACTACTCAAATGAGTGTACGGCTCCCCACAAGAGAAGAGAAGAATCTCCAAGAAGAAGATCAAGAGATGAGTCACCTCGGAAAGAGAGAAGGAGTAGAGATGATCGTTATGAACGAAGATCCTCTCGGAGAAGCAATGATTCGGAGAGGAAAGACAAGTCATCAAGGAGCTACACAAGAAGAAGACATCAAGCTCATGTAGGTGAATGGGTCTCCGGCTCCGACTCCGACAATCAATCCGATGGAAGCCATCACTCCGACTCCGACTACAGTCAAGATGAAGGTGTTGCCGGTCTTGCTCTCGTATCCTCCAACTCCAACTCCTACGACTTATTTGATTCACCAAATGAGGGAATTGGAAGATGCTTCATGGCTAAAGGCCCCAAGGTATCACACCCTGAATTCATAGACTTCAATAGTGACGAGGATGACTTGCTTGGTGAAGATGAGCTCTTGCATGATAAATCTAGTGAGCTTAGTAACAATGAAAATGCTAGTAGTCTTTATAGTCGAGAAGAGTCGAATGACAATGCTATGAAGGAGATTGAGCGTCTAACTAAAGAACTAAACACTCTTAAGTTAGCTCATGAAACAACTCAAGAAGATCATAGAGAGCTCCTAAGATCTCATGAGAAGCTACGCTTCGAGAAGCTCACTCTAGAGCAAGAACATGAGTTTCTAAAAGCGATCAATGACGATCTTCGAAAGAAGAGTTCTTCATATCTTGCCAAACGACTTCTCTTGTCTAATTTCTTGCCACCTATTAAGACTAAGCATGACAAGCATAAGAAAAATTCTTCCTCTAGTAGTAACAACAACCATGTTAAATCTAATGTTGTTGCTTCTAGTAGTTCTCTTGATTCCACTAACAATGTTTCAAGCCAAGTTACACTTGAGCAAGAGAATAGCTTATTGAAGGAAATCATAGAGAAAGGTGTCTACAAGAGTCTTGCCGGAAGCAAGAACTTTTAGGAAATTGTTCGCAAGCAAGGAAGGCACCGGAAGAATCAAGGGATTGGTTTTGAGCGAAAGTTCAACGCCGAAGGTGTTGAGTGGGAAGAAGGTCAATATCCTACTACACAGTTTGTTTCTCAAAAGGAGAAGTATGATCCTACTTCTTCCAATGTGGAACAAGCTCAAGATGACCTTCCACCACAAGACCACAAGCTAAAAGCCAAGGACAAGCTTCAAGAGGAGATTTATGCATTCATTGAAGCACCTCAAGCCATGGTCAAGTGGGTTCCCAAGGACACGTCAAGTTCTACTTCGTCAAGCTCAACTACAACCCCAAGGATTCCCATCAAGATGATGTGGATCCCGAAGAAGATGAACTAGAAGGTTCTTGAGGATGACTCCGCCAACATACTTCACTCACATTCATTTTGGCAACTTGTGCAATCAACTTCCACATCATGCACTAGTTCATGGAGTCACAAACCCTCTTGTTGGTAAGTCAAGGGACAAGGTAATTATTGCTTTCATGGACATCATCTATTGTGAACTTCAATCTATGTCTTTGGATATCCTTGTTTGTTCCTTGTGGGACTAACCCATGTAGGTATTGAAAGTGCCCTAATCCAAAGGATAGCTCCCAACTCTTGATGATCTACATCAACATTGAGCATCCACATCTTCAACATCTACATGAAGTCTTCTACGACAACCCAAGGTTAGTTTGACCCTTTAAAAGGGGTTCTCACATCTAGGGGGAGCTTTACTCTAAACATTGAGCTAAAGCATCTTCAAATGATGTGAACACATCAATGCTTTATGTAAAAGTGGTAACCCCACTTGTGCTTAAATGATGAGTATGACCTATGATCAAATGTTCTCATTTGGCTCCTAAGTCAAAATACTCATATAAAGATGACCTAGTCATCGACAAATTGTGTGCTAGTAGCTAGAGTGTTGGTTGTGCATGTTTGACACATATTTCATTTGCTATCTTATTGTGTGAGCATGTTGAATGCATGATTTTACCCATTCGAGGACATCCATTTGTTGTTTTGGTTGTTTTGATTTTTCTGGCCAAATGGATGGACAAGAATGCCTAAGTACCTCCCCTAGCTATCTATGCTTTCTTGTCTCAAATTCTATTCATGCTTATATCACAAACTTTGAACAAGTCATTTTCGGACCCTCCGAGTGAGGAGCACTCGGAGCCACCGATCCGTCAAGGGCTAACTTCCAAAACCTTCTAAGTGATTTTCGGTCAGACCAACTTTCTCCCACTCGGTCAAACCGAAAGCATTTAGACTGATCTAGGTTTCATCTCGGTGAAACCGAGTTGTAAGTTTCGGCGTGACCGAAATGCATAACTGCCTGGCAGTTATCCATCTCGGTGACACCGAGTTTTTCAACTCGGTCCCACCGACAGCAAAGGGATATATATACTGAGGGCAGCGCGCGTTGATTATTCCTTCAAACGTTTTCGCTCCCACGTCCCTCGCTGCCGTCGCCCTGATCTCCGGATCGTCGTCGTCGTCGCCTGTGCGCCCTCGCCGCAGGTCTCCGTCACCGTCAACGGCCTTCTCCTCCGCGCCGTTGCCGCCGTAGAGGGACTCTACCAAGTTAGGGTGAGTCTCGATCCCACTCGTGCTCCCATCTCCGATTCAATGCACGTTTGGTTTGCCCTACATCTGGCCACGATTGAAAACTTCTTTTTCACCAGATCGGTTCTAGTTTCGAGTAAAATTCTTAGGGTTAGGTTTCCACGGAACACATCTCGGTGAAACCGATTTTAAAATCTCGGAATGACCGATTCGGCCTCTGGCCATTGCACTGCACCTTTCGGTCCAACCGAGTTGTGCAAATCGGTGTGACCGAAATAGAGTTTTAGTGAAACCCTAGTGCTTCGGCAGGACCGAAACCCACTTCGGTCAAACCGAAAGTGGTGTGTAAAGTTTCTGTTATACACTTCGGATTCACCGAAACTGAAAATCGGTCTGACCGAAATGCCTTCTGTGAAAACTTAAAACTAAGATTTGAACTCATTTTTTTTTCAAAAGACCTCTGCAGTTTGTGATAACTCTTCTTCTCTGCCTATACCTTATCTATTCACAGGTTGTCAGCCATGTCAGATGCCAGTGACAGCCAGAACAGGTCAGAGTCACCTTTTGCGGACATTCCGGAAGCAGACACTAGTCCTGAGGCTAGTAGTCCAGTTGATGATGGTGAGAGGAGTACACCTAGTGGCTTGCCTCCTGCAGCCACCAGAGCCAGAAAGGAGAGGAATTCTGATGATGAGGATTCTGATTTCATTGCTGAGGAAGAGGTGTCCTCCAAGCCTAAGAGAAAGGTTGTTGCCAAAGAGCAACAAGGTCAGCAGTCAAAGAAGGGCACCAGCAAAGTCAAGCAATCAGCTGTTGCCAAGAAGCTGAACTTGGGAGAGCCAGCCCCAAGCAAAGTGAAGAAAACCTCCAAGAGAAAGAGGGTTATGTATCGTGATCCTCATGAAGATGCAGCAGTTGAGGATGAAGAAGAAGAAGAAGCACCCCAGCCTGCTCCTCAGAAGCAGAAGCTCATGGGTGATGCCATTAGGGCTGGAGCCACTTCTAAGCCCAAGAAGTCTGCACAAGCTAAGGCAGCTCCAGCAAAGCCTACTGCCAAGCCCAAGAGGACAACCAGGAACATTCCAGCATCTGAGAAGAACAAGGGTGATGTGCCACCAGCTGATTCTGATGAGGAAGAACAAGTGTTGCTGAAACTCCGTCCAAAACTGCCACTTCACAATGATGCTCATCCTCAAGCCGAGGATATGAAGGCAAGGAAAGATAGAGGTCTCAGGCTATGGAGACAAGCTGACCCATATGCCGTGAGGAGAAGGACTGCTGTAGACCCCATATTCCACACCAGAGAGCAGCAGGACTTCTATGAGACTGTGCTGATGGACAAGAAGCCAATAGTTGCAGATACCAGATACGTTGACTGGAAATACATTGACAGCGAAGAGCACAGAGACTTCTTTCCCCATGTGCATGAAAGTTTCACTGCATGTGGAGTTGCTGAGTTTGTGGGTCAGAAACTGACAGATTGGAACGATGAGATGATTATGCAGTTCTATGCCACAGCTCACTTCTATCCTGATGGGAAGATCACCTGGATGACTGAAGGTCAAAGGTTTTCTTCTTCTGTTGAAGAATGGGCAGAACTTCTGAATGCTCCAGTGCAACGAGAGGATGACATTGATGTCTATGGGATTCCAAAGAAGAATCATGATTCCATGAAGAACATGTACAAGGAGATCCCCGCAGCAGATTTGGAAGTGTAGAAGCTCGGCTCAGTCTACTATCTCCAGGCAGGTCTACCTACCACTAACACTATTTTGAGGCATACCTTGATGCCCAAGTGTGGAGATCATTGCATGATCAGAGGGTATTCTATCAACATGCTGCATATACTTGATGAGAAGGCACCTTTCAAGGTGATGGACTTAATGGTAGAGACCATTAAGAGGACTGCAACTGACCAGAAGAGGTCATGTGGATTTGCCCCGCAGATTCAGATGCTTATCAATGCCAAGTTTGGCACGGGCAAATTCCTGTTGGATAGGAAACACTTACCCCTGCAGCCAGAGCATGAAGACAATGTTGTTGTGATGGACGAGGAGGATCCAACATCGGTTGAAGGTCAAGCCAAGATTGAAGCTGCTAGGAAAGCCAAAGCTGATAAAGAGGCAGCAGCAGCAGCAGCTAAACCAAAGAGCTTCGGAGAGCAGATTCTTGAAGCTACTCAAAGGATTGAACAACGCCTGGCCAGCATTGAACAATCTCAGGAGAGCTTAGAGAGGATTGTTGACGAGAAGATCCACGCTCTGGACGTGAAGCTGACTGAACTTCAAGTGACCGTCAACAAGCTTGAGGCAGACATGGAGGAAGCTAAGCAGGATAGGGCAGAGCTTGTGCAGGATGACTTAGTCCAGGACTCTCATCGCCAGACTGCTCTGGTTCCCAGAGGATCCCGATCAGCTAATATTCCAGTGACTGACACCAGGACTACCACTTCAGCACCTCCTACAGCTCCAGCAGTTACTCCAGCTACCGATGCCGTCATATCTACTCCGACATCTACCCAGACGGGAGCCGCCAGCAGAGCCCACAGTGACGTTTAGCTCTATGCTTTTTCAAACTTTTTGGTAACTTGTTGCCAAAGGGGGAGAAATTGTATAGATCATAGGGCTTCGAGAGAGAGAGTGCTCTTTCGTTCTTTTGCGGTTTCTTTAAGATACTTTTGGTTTTCGAAACTTTCAGTGTGCTTGATACTACGTTTGATGCTACCTTAATGAGTGCTTGGTCATACTATGCTTTAATGTGTGCTTAATGCTTATCATATGCTATTCCTATCTTGTATGGCTATTTACTCATGTCTTGGTGATTGGGTGCATGTTATTCATTCTTATCATTTTGTGCGCTCCACCAAGATGTATGTGACATGGAAGAGTGACCCATGATCCTAATCGATTGTGCATTTGCATTCAAACGCAAATCTTAAATAATGCACAAATTTAGGGGGAGCTCTTGCTTATCACATACTTCTCAAAGCGACGATATTATTCATTGATTATATCCTTTGTCGAAGCTTTGGTCTATATGTTGTCATCAATTACCAAAAAGGGGGAGATTGAAAGTGCAACTAATCCCCGGGTGGTTTTGGCAATTAATAACAACATATATATCATTGAACTAATAGTTACTTGAGAATCATTTCAGAGAAGTTCAGTGATATGGGTATGGCAATGACTGAAGAAGTGGACCCCTCAAAATGCTAAGGCAAGCATTGGCAAAAGCTCAAGACTCCATTTTTGGTTTAGTGATCCAAGATCACATTGAGTCCATAGGAAAAGCCAATACTATTAAAAGGGGATGAGGTTGTGTTGATGATCTGGTTGCTCAAGTGCTTAGTGATATATCTCCTTCAACTATCAGCAACTTTCACTACAATACACACTCATAAGTAATCTCGGACCAACCGATTTTCCACACTCAGTCACACCGAGATGAACCACCTCAGCCATAAGCCAAACCCTAGAAAAATCGAACATTCCGAGTTTGAGATCGGTCTCACCGAAACACGGGCTGCCAAGCTTCTGTAACCGTTTGTCATCAAATCGGAATAACCGAGATGATATTTTCGGTCCCACCGAAACTGGCAAGCTCTTGTCTTTGCTCAAATCGGAATAACCGAGATGGTATTTTCAGTCCCACCGAAAACCCCAACGTTCACATTATTTGAACTTTCGGTCTGATCGAGTTGTCCACTTCGGTCTCACCGAGATTGCTCAATTATGTGTGTAACGGTTGGATTTTTCTGTGGAGGCTATATATACCCCTCCACCCCCTCTTCATTCGTGGAGAGAGCCATCAGAAATAACTACCACTCCTACCTTACACTTTCTGAGAAGAGAACTACCTACCCTTGTGTTGAGATCAAGTTGCTCCACTCCCAGCATATGAAACTTGATCTCTAACCTTCCCAAGTTGCTTTCCACTCAATCCTTTCTTCCACCACAGCCAAATCAGTGAGGAGAGTTGAGTGTTGGGGAGATTATCATTTGAAGCACAAGAGCAAGGAGTTCATCATCATCTACAACATCTATTACCTTTTGGAGGGTGGTGCCTCCTAGATTGGTTAGGTGTCGCTTGGGAGCCTCCGTCATCGAGATGTGGAGTTGAACCAAGAAGTTTGTAAGGGCAAGGAGATCGCCTACTTCGTGAAGATCTACCCCGAGTAAGGCTAGCCCTCCGTGGGCGTAGGCCATGATGGAATAGACAAGGTTGCTTCTTCGTGGACCCTTCATGGGTGGAGCCCTCCGTGGACTCGCGCAGCCGTTACCCTCCGTGGGTTGAAGTCTCCATCAACGTGGATGTACGATAGCACAACCTATCGGAACCATGGGAAAAATCACCGCGTCTCCAAAATTGCGTTTGCTCTTCTCCACCTCTCTTTACTACATGTGCAATTTACTTTCCGCTGCCTATACTCTAGAATTGCATGTGTAGGGTGATGCTTGACTTGATCATAATTGTGAATCTGCCAAAAACTGTTCTCGATCAAAAGGCAGAATTTTTATATTTACAAGTAGTCTAATCACCCCCCCTGTCAGGGATATGACTAGCAGGTATAAACCGGCTATTGTAAACCGGCTTAGTTATATTATACTTGGTTGTAATATTTTAGTAGAAACTACGGCCCATGAGATTTCAAGGCCCATGTATAGAAGTGTGGTTTGTAAACCGCCAAGAGATGTAACTTGAAAGATAAGAAAGAAAAGACAGAGACCGAGGCGGACACAAGTATGAGCCGGCCTTGGGACTCTGTAAACCGGACCAGGCGTTACCTCTATATAAAGGGACGACCTGGACAGTTCAGGGACAAGCATCAATCAACCCGTCGAGACGCAGGCAAGCGATTCCGCTCCCTGTAATCCGACGCCCAAGCAATACCAAACCAACTAGACGTAGGCTTTTACCTTCATCGAAGGGGCCGAACTAGTATAAACCCTATGTGTCCTTTGTGTGCTATGAACCCTTTCAAGCTAACCCGTGCGATGGTTCCATCATCAAGTCCATTAAACCGGACATCTGTCGTGTTATTTCCACGACAGTTGGCGCCCACCGTGGGGCCTCCGCACGATGGTTTCGAGTTCTTGAAAGGCGGCTTCGAAGGGCTCAAGGGTTACGCAGTCGGCCGGATGACCAAGAGTCACCGCGGCCGGATCTACATCGACGACGCAGGTTGGGGACCGGAGGCCGATTCGATTGAATACGGGTACCGGGTCCCCTTCGGCAGCATCCAAGTCTTCATCGGCAAAATCGGTGAACCGGGACCTGAGCCGGTCATCTTCCCCAACATCGTCGAGCCGGCTCAGCGTGCGAGATCGGCCCGGATTCAGCCCGCCGTGAAGCGCGTGTTCGTTGGAGCAATACACGGAGGTCGAGCCGAGAACGGATCGGAATCTGACGGTGCAACGATCGTCTACTCAGCTGACGAGTCTTCATCCGGGGAAACTGAATCTCTGTATCAGTTGCGGGACGGACGGTCCGAGGGCGAGTCCGATGGAAACAGTATTCCGGGCCCCTTTGACCCGCCAAACCGGGTGGCGGTCTTCATGGCCGGTTCACAGCCCCCGATGAACGGAACGACAGCGGAAGCTGGTGCAGGGGGAAGCGGTTCAAATCCCTCCCTTACTGAAGTTCTATCCACCTTGATCGAGGAGTTCACAGCTAAAGCAGTGGAAGTAGTAGCTCTAGCAGACAAGGCGCATCATGATGCAGAGCTCCTTCAGTTGAAAGGCCGGATCGATCAGTTAAAGGAGGACCTAAAGGCAGAAAGAGAGATGATAGTGACGAGGCAAGCGGAATTAGATGATCAAGCTTTTTATCTGAGGATGGAGCAAGCTTCTATGGAAGGAGTAAGGGGACGGAAGTACCGGTCCCGTATACCCCCGGGTTATGAGTCAACGAATCTGTTCAGGACACCTGGGGCTGGGGCTAGTAATCATCCGGCGTTAAACCGGAGGACGCCTCCGGCCAGGGAGGAGCCGGTTCAGCAACCCACCGCAGAGCAAGAGCGCCGGATTACGTCAGCACCTTATATCCCCGTCCCTCCAGGTCATTATTCAAACCCTTTGGATAACATCGCTGCAGCAGCAGCGCGTTTGGCCGCTTTACCTGCGGAAGAAACATCTCCGGTGGCGATAGAGGCGCGCAGGGTCCAGAAACTACTTAATACGGCGTTAATGCAGCAGCAAGCGTATTCTCATAGCAGGGAAAGGTTACATTCAACACCGCGTCCCAACCGAAGTTATTCTAGGCATTGGGAGGAGCCAGAAGTATCGAGCAGTGAGCGCAGGAGACATCAGCGCAGGCAGGATAATCCGGCAGGGGCGGAGATGCCAGCCCCAGACCCAAACCGGGCCAGATCAGAGGCCAGGGAGGAAATTCGTCAATCGACGCCGGTTCATACAGCCACTGCGGGAACAGGAGCTGCGGCGAGTTCTTTCGGAGTACAGTGTCTTGTCCCCGCTCTACGGAGTGTTAAGCTGCCCAAGGATTTCAAAGGGCCCCGCAAGGTACCTAACTACACAGCCGATTTACCACCAGAAGCTTGGGTGGAAAGTTATGAGATGGCCATGGAGATGCTGGACGTGGATGAATCGGCTTGTGACAAATATTTTACTATGATGCTCGAGGGCACGGCCCGGACCTGGCTGAAAGCTCTACCCCCGAACTCTATTGGATCATGGGGAGAACTGCGCAGCCAGTTAATCAAAAACTTCAAAGACACATGCAAACAGCCGATGTCAGTGATAGACCTTGCGACCTGTGTGCAAGGAGAGCAGGAGTCTACAGCAGCTTGGGTACGGAGAGTAGCAGAGATTTTACACTCTTCGAATGGTATTAATCCTAGTACGGCGATAGTAACATTGGAGAACAATTGCCGGTTTGAATCTTTGAAAATGAAACTCGGACGGCTTAAAAGGGACTGCAATGACATGGGAACTTTAATGAGTGCCCTGGTGAAATACGGAGACTCTGATAACACAAAGTATCCGGAAGCAGAAGGAGATAAAGCGGGGAAGGCCAGCAAGTCTGGTAAACCGGCACCGATCAATCCGGTTACTTCAAGTTTTTTGGGCAAACGAAAGGCAGAGGGTGGTTTAGACTTCGTGGCTAACGCTCAAGTTCAAGGTGGTTTTCAGGGTAATCCGGAGGATTCTGCTTTCCAAACCGGCGAAGGAGCTCCGGGCTGGGAGCAGGAGTTGGATCGACCTTGTCCAAAGCATAGCGGAAAGGGGAAGATAGCGAAGCATACCATGAGAGAGTGCATACCCCTTATGAAGGCAGTAGCAGGCCGTTTCAATCCCCCTAATCGACCCCCACATGGCGGTTCAGGGCCTGGATTTTATGGTTCGGATCAGCAGGGGAACAGTTCCGGATCAGGATATAGGGGCAATAACGGTGGTTACCAACCCCGGACAGGCGGCCAAAATAATCAAGGAAATTATAATGGTCAAGGAAATCAATCGCATCATCAAGGTGGTTACAATGGTAAGAATAACCAGCAGCAGGGCCAAGGAAGCTATAATAATCAGGGAAACCAGCAGCAACAGCGTCCGCAACAGCAGCCGCAATCCGGATATTAGAGTAATCCAAAGGAGTTAAGCAGCGGGCAATATCATGTTTTCACCACAAGTCTGTGTAAGAGAGACCAGAAGGTTTTGAAGCGGGCTGTTAATGCAGTAGAACCGGCGACTCCACAGTTTCTTCGATGGTCGGAGCAGCCCATTGTATGGAGCAGAGAAGACCACCCCATACGGGTGGATAATCCGGGACATTTAGCCTTGGTAGTAGCACCACAGGTGGGGGGATATAAGTTTACTAAAGTCCTCATGGATGGTGGTAGAAGTATCAATATCTTATATTACGAGACTTTCCGTCGTATGGGTCTGACAGATAAAAAGTTAAGATCTTCGAACGCAGTGTTTCATGGAGTGGTCCCAGGTAAGTCAGCTTATCCGGTTGGTAAGATTGACTTAGAAGTTACCTTTGGAGATGAGTATGACTCCAGGTCAGAGATGATCACTTTTGAAGTCGTCAAAAATAAAAGTCCATATCATGCTCTGTTTGGAAGGACGGTTTATGCTAAGTTTATGGCTAGGCCATGTTATGTTTATTTGCAGCTTAAGATGCCGGGTCATAAAGGCACGATCACGGTTCATGGCAGTCGCAAGATAGCACTGGAATGTGAGGAAGGTGATGCAGCTTATGCAGAAGCAGTATGTGCCACCGAGGAGCTAAAATTTTATAAAGATAATGTTGATCCGGCAGATATGACTCCAATGAAAAAACCGACCACCGAGCATGATCCGGCGTTGAAGTTTAAATCAGCTGAAGAGACCAAGCAGGTTGATTTTGTGCCAGGGGACTCATCTAAACAATTCACTATCAGCGCCAACCTTGATCCCAAATAGGAAAGCGCGCTCATCGAGTTCATCCGTGAGAACCGAGATATCTTTGCGTGGAAACCTTCTGACATGCCAGGTATACCGAGGGAACTCGCTGAGCACAAGTTAAATATTGATCCGAAGTTTAAACCGGTTAAGCAGTATCTGCGCCGCTTCAACGAAGAGAGGCGCAAAGCTATAGGAGAAGAGGTGGCCAGACTTTTGGCTGCAGGGTTTATCGTGGAAGTTTTTCATCCGGAATGGTTGGCTAATCCGGTGCTGGTCTTGAAGAAGAATGGGAAGTGGAGGATGTGTGTGGACTATACAGACCTCAATAAAGCTTGCCCAACTGATCCTTTTGGTTTACCTCGTATTGATCAGATTATCGACGCCACGGCAGGGTGTCAGCGGCTAAGTTTTCTGGATGCATATTCAGGGTATCACCAGATCAAGATGGCAGTAGAAGACCAAGAGAAGACAGCTTTCATAACTCCTTTTGGTGCTTTTTGCTATGTATCTATGCCCTTTGGGCTCAAGTGTGCACAGGCAACTTATCAACGTTGCGTTCAGAATTGTTTGAAAGGGCAAATAGGGAGGAACGTGCATGCTTATGTGGATGACATTGTGGTCAAATCAAAGGAAGAAAGAACAATGATAGAGGACCTCAAAGAAACCTTTGATAATCTTCGAGCTTACAGGATGATGCTTAATCCGGAAAAGTGTGCTTTTGGTGTTCCGGCTGGTAAGCTTCTGGGATTCTTGGTCTCGAACAGAGGAATAGAAGCCAACCCAGAGAATATCAAGGCCATCACATCTTTGACAAAACCGGTTTGCATCAATGATATTCAGCGCATAGCTGGCCGGATCACGGCGCTAAGCCGGTTCATCAGTCGCTTGGGAGAGAAGGCAATCCCGCTTTATCAGATGTTGAGGAAAACAGACCGGTTTATCTGGAGTGATGAGGCAAATACAGCGTTTGAGGATCTGAAACGGCAACTAGCAAAACCACCGGTTTTAGCTGCTCCCATTGATAAGGAGCCCTTGCTGTTATATGTTGCTGCTAACACACGGGCAGTCAGCGTCGCGATTGTGGTTGAGCGCAAGGAAGCAGGGAAGGAACATCCGGTTCAGCGCCCGGTTTATTATGTGAGTGAAGTACTCATTGAGTCTAAACAGAGGTACCCTCATTGGCAGAAGTTGGTCTATGGGGTGTTCATGGCAAACCGGAAACTGAAGCACTATTTCCAAGGGCATCCAATAACTGTGGTTAGTTCAGCTCCGTTGGGAGACATAATCCAGAACAAGGAAGCTACAGGCAGGGTAGCCAAGTGGGCCATTGAGCTCAGCCCGCATGAGTTGAAGTATGTACCACGTACTGCTATAAAATCTCAGGCATTGGTAGACTTCATCAATGACTGGACAGAGTTGCAGACTCCTGAGGAGAAGCCGGATCTTACTTATTGGATGATTCACTTTGACGGTTCAAAACAGTTGGAGGGCTCGGGGGCTGGAGTTGTCTTAACTTCCCCCAGAGGTGATAAATTTTGCTATGTCCTCCGCTTATTATTTCCTTGTACTAATAATGCAGCAGAATATGAAGCATTACTTCATGGTTTGCGACTGGCAAAGGAGATGAATTTGAGCCGGGTTAAGTGCCTGGGCGATTCAGATCTAGTGGCACAGCAAGTTTCTGGCAAATGGGATTCAAGAGATCCCCTCATGGCGGCTTATCGGCGAGAGGTTGAAGCGGTCGCAGGGTACTTCAAGGGATATCAGGTGGATCATATAGACCGGCGGAGGAACGAAGCGGCTGACGCTCTAAGCCGGCTAGGATCGCAGCGTAAACCAGTGCCACCAAACACCTTTTTGGATGAATTACACAGTCCTTCGGTTCAAATACCTTCGGAAGAAGACCTAGCTGTTCCGGACCCAGAGGCACAGTTAGTTGCAGCACTCCATATTATTCCGGATTGGACATTACCCTATTTGGCATACCTAAGCCGAGGAGAGTTACCGGAGGACGAAGAGGAAGCACGGCAGATAATCCGGCGTTCTAAGTCCATGACAATTGTAAACGGAGAACTGCACCATCGTAGTACTTCTGGAGTATTTCAACGATGTGTTTCAGCTGAGGAAGGTTGTGAGATTCTAAGGGAGATTCATGAAAGGGATTATGGTCATCACGCCGGTTCAAAATCATTGGTGGCTAAAGCATTCTGACATGGTTTCTATTGGTTAACCGCGCATGCAGATGCGGCAGATCTGGTCCGAAAGTGTGATGCTTGTCAGAAGTTCTCAAGACGTGCTCTTGTTCCGGCACAGGAACTCCGGATGATACCAATAACTTGGCCTTTCGCAACTTGGGGGCTTGACATGGTTGGGCCTTTCAAGCGATCCCAAGATCAGAAAACTCACCTCCTAGTGGCAGTAGACAAGTTCACAAAATGGGTTGAAGCGGAGCCTATAAGCAAGTGTGATGCAGCAACAGCGGTTAAATTCATCAAAAAAGTGATATTCCGGTTTGGCATTCCACACAACATCATCACGGACAATGGTACTAACTTATCTAAGGGTGAAATGAAGGAATTCTGTCAAAGGGAACATATTCGGTTAGATGTATCTTCTGTGGCTCATCCTCCGACCAACGGCCAGGCCAAAAGGGCAAATCCGGAGATTTTACGAGGCATCAAACCCCGGCTTATGACACCTTTGCAGAGGACCCCGGGTTGTTGGGTTGAAGAATTACCATCTGTTCTCTGGAGTATTAATACTACACCAAACGGTCTACAGGCTATACGCCTTTTTTCATGGTTTACGGTGCTGAAGCAGTTCTTCCAAGTGACATACGCCATGACTCACCAAGGGTAACGGCCTATGTGGAAGCAGTCAACGAGGAGTCAAGACAGGACGGTTTAGACCGGTTGGATGAAGAGCGTGATATAGCTGCGGCGCGGTCTGCGATTTATCAGCAAGATCTGCGTAGATATCATAGCCGCCGGATTAGAACAAGGACATTCCAGGAAGGTGACTTGGTACTCCGGCTCATCCAAGATCAAACAGATATGCACAAGTTATCCCCACCTTGGGAAGGGCCCTTTTTGGTCAGCAAGAATCTACACAACGGTTCATATTACTTGGTGGACATTCGAGAACACAAGGAGTCACGGACATCAGAAGAGGAGACGAAGAGGCCATGGAACATCGCCCATTTACGGCCATACTACACTTGTGCTATGTGCTCCAATGTATCCTATGTATATATTATGAATAATGAATAAACCGGCACTCTCGGTAAACCGGGGGCTCAGCCCTTTCTTCCATATACAAAAATCCTGTGAAAAACAACCATATAAGTTTACTATGAACTACTATATTTCAATGTTGGCCGGTTTAGAAACTAATTTTTTGCAGAATATGGGAAGGAGCAATAGAACTCTCAAGAACAAGAGATCATATCCGGTTCAAGAAGAGAAGACTCCATAAAAAACAAACCCACAGGTTCAGACGGAACACTGGAGGCCCTCTGGGAGTTGGTATCATCTACTCCCAGTGATCGGATTAATTTGATAAGTTCTATAAACCCTCTGAAAAGTTGGACAAAGTCCATGTTCAGTGATTGGTTTACATTGACCCACCGGTTCAGGAGGAACCCTGGAGGCCCTCTGGGAGTTGGTATCATCCACTCCCAGTGATCGGATTAGTTTCATATTTCTTTCGACCCTCTGAAAAGTTGGACAAAGTCCACGTTCAGTGATTGGTCTAGATTGACCCACCGGTTCAGGAGGAACCCTGGAGGCCCTCTGGGAGTGTCGGCCAATCCGCGTCCCAGTGATCGGAATAATTTTTCTTTCGACCCTCTGAAAAGTTGGATAGTACCACGTTCAGTGATTGGTTTAGATTGACCCACCGGTTCAGGAGGAACCCTGGAGGCCCTCTGGGAGTGTCGGCCAATCCGCGTCCCAGTGATCGGAATAATAGATACGGTTCTTTCGGCCCTCTGAAAAGTTGGATAATTCCACGTTCAGTGATTGGCTAGGCCCTCTGGGAGTGTCGGCCAATCCGCGTCCCAGTGATCGGAATAATGTTTATATACGGTTCTTTCGGCCCTCTGAAAAGTTGGATAATTCCACGTTCAGTGATTGGCTAGGCCCTCTGGGAGTGTCAGCCAATCCGCGTCCCAGTGATTGGCTGAACCTTGCTTTGAGCCTGGCAGCTCTTTGAAAAAGCCTCGACTACATGGTCTTATTTGCAAAAATTGCATATTTTTTGGTGTTTTTGTGTTCTATAACCTTTTAAACCAGAGTGGAACAGCTACACAAAGTTGACCACATATCTATCAAATTGAAAGTCTGGATCATGTATATCAGACCAGGTAAACCGGTGTTCATTAAAACCCGGATCGCGTATCAGGCAAAAGTTACAACTTTCTGAAACAAGATGAACCGGATTTATCGTCAAAATGGACCAGTGAATTTCAAGTTTCTATTTGGGTTCATGGAGATCTTCATAAAGTGACTTTAAAGTCCGGCCGGTTTTAAAGTATATTGGCCACATAAATCTCAGGTATACAAAGTTATCTTTAAAGTATAAGGATATGCTTATTTGATGTTTTAAAAGAGCAAATTAATCCATCCAGTGGTAGGCCACTAGGACATATTTTTCGATATTTTTCTCTATATGAACAGAGGAAGGCAACCACATCAGACAACAGGTCAACTGACGCGTATTTCATAAAGACAAAATGTCGGATTGAAGCACATTAAGTTTCGGCTAAACCTATTACAAGGCATGACAAGCCCAATAGTTTGGAAACATTATTTGACGGAATATCGATCATGGTTACAACAATAGAATTCAAGATTGTGCTTCTCCTTGCTGAGATGGCTGGCCACCGCCTTGATCCGGAACATCTTCATCCTCGCGAAGCGGTTGGAAGTCCGGCGCACGCCAATCAATCTTCGCCAAGGCACGGAAATATACTTCATCGTTGATAAGCTCAGCAGGATCAATATCAGGAGCAAAGGTGTGAGGACGAACCGGCGGAATTAAGTTTACGGTATCGTAAACCGGTCGCTCCACCCGCTCGTTCTGTAGATTGTATCCTGGATGATATCGGGACAAGTCAGATTCTGCCGCGAGCTTGCTGGCGAGGGGACGCATCTCCTTTGTCAGAGCATAAAGATCTTTTTCATTAAAGGCTGAACCATCATCCTTGGTATCAGGAAATCTGGTTAACGCCTCCTCCGGATCAAGGTCCGGGACCCAAGCCTTAGCCCTCGTAAGGGCCAGAAGAGCACCCCCTCGAGCTGCCGATTTCTTCACTTCTTCAAGACGAGCCGGTAGAACGGACAACTTATTCAAAGTATTTTGGATAGTTGACGGAGCCGGTTTACCAAATGAAGTGGCACTGATAATCCTTTGCGTTCCGGAGTACAGCTGTTCGACCAAGGTGTAGCAAGCTTTGAGTTTTTTCCGAATGTCATCCCCAAGATGGGAGATACGGCGCCCTACACACAACAATCTTAGTTAAACCGGTACAAAACACAGGTTACAAAGGTAAAGTAGGTGTTCAGATCATACTTACCAAAGACAGCAGAAGTCATCAGGTCAATTTGCCGCTTTAACCCGGTCAATTCCTCAGTAACCGGGTTAAGTGCTCCTTCAGCATCCTGAACCCGTTTTTCAAGATCTTTTTTCCGGACCTCAAAAGTAGCCCGCTCCTCTTCAAAGTATTTCTTCAAGTCTTCAGCGGTCTTTAAACTCACTTGAAGTTCTTTTTTAGCTTTTGAAGCGGCAGACTCTGTGTCAGTAAGCCGGCTTCGAAGCTCGTTAATCTCAAGAGCATTCCGGTTCAACTTAGCCTGCAGACAAAGTTCAACAACAAGAGATGAAGTTTAGTCAAGTCTCAAGCACACAACCAAGTTGTCTACTTGACACTTGGGGGCTAATGGCAGTTGAAGCAGTACAGCAAAGACAATTTAAAGTTGCAAGTCTCAAACACACAAGCCAGTTGTCTGCTTGACACTTGGGGGCTAATGTATAATTGAAGTATTGATAGCAATTTTTACAAGTATCAACTACATAAGCAAGTTATCTACTTGATACTTGGGGGCTAATGTATAGACCAACGGTTCAATCTACAAAGTTCCGGATCACCTTCAGTAAGCAGCTAAACCAGAACTTGGGGGCTGTTATGAGATAGAGATGCGTCAAAAGAACAAAGTCAGAAGAGGAAGTTTACCTCGTATTTTTCCCTCATTAAGTTCACCAAGCTGGCTTCATAATCCCGACTGTTGTGGAGCCGGTTCAGATACCCGGAATAAATGTCTTGGGCGCTCATGCCAGAAAGGCTGGATATGTCAGTACTCCATTTCCCCTTTTCTTGAGATAACTTTTCCGCTTTAGCTGTATGTTTTGCTAAAACGGTGGGCTCAGCTGGAGCAACGTAAGCAGCCCCAGTAACCACAACATCAGGAGAAGTTGGTGCATTGGGGGGAGTAACAGTGTGAGCCGGATCAGGAGACGCCGGATTAACCTGAGGAGAATTAACCCGGGCCGGACTTGGTGGATCTTGGACGTTTTCTGTAATAGGATTTTCAGGAGGAGGGTCTTCAACAGGAGCTACGGGTTCACCTTCTGGAGGAACAACTGTTGACGGATTAACAACCGGATCATCCGCAGTAGGGTCAGCAATAGGCTTATTCTCCTTGGGCTTTTTGCTGGGTTTCGGTTTGCTGGAAAAATATGCAAAATGAGTTAGCATTATAAAACAAAAAGGAGATTATAAACCGGAAAAGGTGAGGAAAGTTACCCTGGGACGGTTTTCCAGGGAGGAAGCTGCGTGGCGGTTGATTCACCAGAGGAAGACAACGGAGTTTCCTGATAGTCAGGGTCAGACGGTTTTAGGGGTTTTCGGATAAGACCGGCCTTGGGATGAAGGAGGGTCGGAGAGAGTATCACCTCAGCACGGCGTTTTCGAACCGGAGTTAAGGAAATTCCGGATGACTCCACCGCTAGGCCGCTGTGGCGAGTGGTCCGGCGAAAAGCTTCGTGCTGTTGCTTCTTCAAAGTAAAGTTAGGGTCTAACTGAGCATAAGGATGAGAAAATTGATATTTCCTGACGGTCCAACGACTTTTTTGAGGAAGAGGTTCTGAGTCAGAAGAAAGAAGGGTCACCTCAATTTCAGCCGGGTTATCACCTTCAGGCAATTCCTGTGAAAAGGTATCATTAGATACGATTACAAATACATGAAAGCAAGAATTTAAACCGGATTAAAGCATACCTCGGAGTCCGGATCATCGTCCTCAGTGGGAGAACCGGCGTCGACGGCTGCTTTCCTCTTTTTATTTGCAGGGGTTTTTCGGCGAGCCTGTTTGACGGTTTTTTCCTGAGGCTTTCTCCTCCAGAAAGGGTCATCAGCCTAATTGAAAAAAGCAAGAGCAATTGAAAGACGGTTCAAAGGAGACGGTTTACAAATACAGGGCAAAGAGAAACTTACTTCGGGCAGCTTATTCTTCTTGAAGTATGGAGCTAAACCAACCTTAGCACAATCTGCTAAAGAGACATTGAGAATCTTTTTGGCTGACTCCACTACCTCTGATTCAGAAAGCTTATCCTTGGAAAACCTTTGAGGATCATCCGGTTTACCAGAATACTTGCACATTAACTGAGAACGCCGGCTCAGTGGAAGGATACTCCAAGATAGCCAGCAGCGAAGGAAATCAGTACCGATCAGACCATTTGCTATAAAAGCTCTTAGCTTGGAGAGCCGTGATGAGAACCGGGTCCGTTCAGCAGCACTAAGCCGTGGTGGTAAGGGGTGATTCTCCGGAATACGGGTTTCGCGATAACCCGGCAAAGGGTTCTCCCCCTCAGGAGAAGTGTCAACACAGTAAAACCAGGACTTGTTCCAATCTTTTGGATGAGAATGTAAAGCGGCGTGAGGAAAAACTGCGTCTCTCCTCTTCTGAATACTAACCCCACCAAGCTCTTGATGTGGTCCGCTGGTAAACTCAGTGCGCCGGTTTAAATGAAAGAAATCCCGGAATAGATCAACAGAAGGTTCTTCTTGCAGATACACCTCAGAAAACACTTGGAAATCACAAATGTTTGAAATGGAATTGGGTCCGATATCCTGTGGGTGTAGCTGGAAAGCGGCAAGAACATCCCGGAAAAACTTTGAACCGGGGGGAGAGAAACCTCGAGATATATGATCCAAAAACACAATAACCTCCCCGGACCTAGGGGTAGGGGGACATTCATTACCCGGAGCCCGCCACTTTAATTCAGATTGAGGTCCTAAAGTGCCAATTTCAGACAGTTTGATTAAATCGTCCTCAGTGATGACCGAAGGAACCCAATCGCAGGAGACATACTGCTTAGCCATTGCGACGAAAGAGCAAGATACTGGAAAAGTAAAATACAGAAAATGGATTATGAAGTTACAGCGGTATAAACCGGAAGCTATCTATGAAAGTTACGCAACGGTTTAAGCTATGGACTAATGGTATGGTTAAACCGGCAATCGTAAACAAACTGCAACATTCCCGGTTAAATGGCAGTTGAAGGGGAACGACTAAACCGTCGCGTTTAAGTTACAGAGTTTCGCAAGAGCAGGGCATATCAACTTAAACCGGAACATAATTAGCAGATCTACCGAGGAGAAAAACAGGTTTTCAAAAGACTGCTAAGGGGGAATAGATCTGAGCATGCTGAGGAAAAAGAAACTAATCTAAGAGTATGCGGGAAAAGCTACAAAGACCTTATACTAAACAGATGGATCTACAGGCCAGACAGGAATAACGAAGATTTGAAGTATTTACAGCGGGGTAAAAATGGAATTTAAAGGAGAAGATCGGAAAGACAAAATCATTAGAAATCATGGGCTCAAGATCGAACAAGATGAAGCTTTGTTAAAGCTCTAATGGCGGAGGTACAAGAAGAAACCCTAGAGGTTGTAGACCAATAGTAAAGAAGAAGAACATACCTGAGACAGCAAGAATCGACGGCGGAGGTTTTTTCTGGTCGAGCTCAGGGTGATGCAGCGGCCGGGCGAGGACTTGTGATCCAGCGGTCGACAGCGGCGGTTCGAGCTCGGGCGGCGACGGAGGAAGAAGACGGAGGAAGAAGACGGAGCGAGAAGAAGGTAATGAATGAGGGGTGGCAGTATTTATAACAAGGAGTCAGATCTGAAGCGACAGGTGCGAGAATCAAGGAGACAGAAAATCGGATAAAGATCCGGTGACGCCTCGATCTTCGGGATAACCCTTAAAATAAGCTACAGTACAGCTCACGGCGTTAAATGCGGAGATGATGTCATTGTCAGAATTTAATGATCTCGGAGGATGACGTCAGAGCCGGTTTACAAAAAGATGAAGACAAAGAAGAAAATTATACAAGACAAGGAAGATTGATATGAACAAGTTCAAATCATTCTGGGGCCTAATGTCAGGGATATGACTAGCAGGTATAAACGGGCTATTGTAAACCGGCTTAGTTATATTATACTTGGTTGTAATATTTTAGTAGAAACTACGGCCCATGAGATTTCAAGGCCCATGTATAGAAGTGTGGTTTGTAAACCGCCAAGAGATGTAACTTGAAAGATAAGAAAGAAAAGACAGAGACCGAGGCGGACACAAGTATGAGCCGGCCTCGGGACTCTGTAAACCGGACCAGGCGTTACCTCTATATAAAGGGACGACCTGGACGGTTCAGGGATAAGCAACAATCAACCCGTTGAGACGCAGGCAAGCGATTCCGCTCCCTGTAATCCGACGCCCAAGCAATACCAAACCAACTAGACGTAGGCTTTTACCTTCATCGAAGGGGCCGAACTAGTATAAACCCTCTGTGTCCTTTGTGTGCTATGAACCCTTTCAAGCTAACCCGTGCGATGGTTCCATCATCAAGTCTGTTAAACCGGACATCTGCCGTGTTATTTCCACGACACCCCCTCTAGACATACTTTCGATCCTACACCTCCCCTCTTCGGCGCGCGCGCACTTGTCAGCCAGAGCATAGAGCTCGCTGACATCCCAAATCTTGGTCATGGCCATCTCTTCCCGCATGCGACGGTTACGCACGTTCTGGTGGAACGCGCTGATAACCGCGGCGGGGTGGACGTCGGGGATATTGTGCTGCACACGGCTGAATCGTTGAATGTACTTGCGCAGGGGTTCTCCTTCCTTCTGGGCCAAGATGTGGAGATCACTCTCCTAGCCGTGGGGTTTGTGGCCGCCCGTGAAGGCGCCAACAAACTGATGGCACAAATCTGCCCACGAAGAAATGGAGCCTTCCGGCAAGTGCATAAGCCAAGAACGCACGTTTGGCTTAAGCACCAGCGGGAAGTAGTTCGCCAGTATCTTCTCGTCGCGTCCCCCGGCAGCCTGCACCGCGATGGTGTAGATGCTGAGGAACTCTGAGGGGTGCGTCTTGCCGTCGTACTTCTCCGGTACGTCGGGCTTGAAATTTTTCATGCTGGGCCACTGGACGCGCCGCAGCTCACGGGTGAACGCAGGACAACCTGCCGCGTACGGAAAGTCGCCTGGTTCACCGGGCGCGTGCGTGTCGACAGCGGTCCCAGCACGCTGATCCGACTGTCGCCGGGCTTCTCGTCGGCGCTCGATTGTCGTCCGAGCGTCTTCTTGTCGCCGATCGTCAAGGACTTGGCGCTGGTCCCAACGAGCCCGCGGATCCGACGACGCCGTAGAGTCGTCGTCGACGTTAATCCGGCGGGGAGGCGTCTTCTGCTTCCACGGCGGGGAGTGCACGGTTGTTGCACCCCCGGCGGTCTTGTCACCGTCGGCCTTCGTCTGTTCGACTTGCCGTGGCCGCGATGTCGCCTGCTGCTGCGGCGTGTCGTTGTTGGCGAAGGTGATGAGGCTTTGGATCGTCGCCCTCCAGTCGTCGGCCTTGTCTGCCGCTGGAGGGAAATCGAGGAGCAGTTGTGCTCTTGCGAGAGCTTCTGCTGGAGAGGAGGGGAGCGGCAGCGAGCGGTGCGAGGAGCGAGATATGCTCGGACTTCTAACAGGGTTAGAAGGAGCAGTTTCTCGCCCCGGCGACCGTGCCTTGCTCGTGCCAGGACGATGGCCTTGAGCATCCCGCGATCCTCCGGTTTGTCCTTGGCCTAGCAAGCGGATGGTACCTCCTGTACCACGGCGCTGCTGGCCTGTCGTCTGCTGAGAAGGACGTGGCGCGTCTACGGACACCGAGGCCTTGGAATTTGTCCGGTCGTCCGCCTTGTCCTTGGATTTGGTGGCGCCGTGAGTTTCCTCGCCAGCAACCACCCTTCCGCCGGCGTCTCCTCCACCCACCGTAGGTTCTGGTGGTGGTGGGATCGACGCAGACGGGCCTGCGACCTCCGAAGCCTTCTTCTTCGGGGCCATGTTGTTGTTGATGAAGTTGGTGAAGCTGGAGAGGTTGATGAAGAACGCGCCCGCGTGAGCGCCGGATCAGGTTCGCACAACCTCGACGCCCCCTACCTGGCGCGCCAAAGATGTCGGGGGAAACTGTCCACCACGACCACCTATGGGACCGGAGCCCCTTCTACGTTGCGGTAAGGGGGCGGAGGGAGCACGAAGAGCGGGTCGTGGAGCACACGCAGGCAGTTTACCCAGGTTCGGGCCGCGCGGACGCGTAAAACCCTACTCCTGCTTAGATTGTATTGAGTTCTTGGGCTCGGGAGCTTGAAGAACTAGCTACACCGAGCAAGAGAGTTGTCTAGGTTCCGAACCCTTTCTACGTTGTGCATGGGCCTCCTTTTATAGCTCAAGGGGTCACCGACAGGTGTCAACGTAAAAGAGGGTAAAAATGTAACTTTGGTGGTAGTTGTAACAGTGCGGGAATAGTGCGTGAACAGTGGATGAACAGTGGTCATCACCTAACCTTGACAGTGGGGGAGAAGGACATTAAATGCCCGTCACCGTCGACCCCAAAAGCACCCGTCCATACGTCTCCGTTCGCCACGGCAGTAGCCTCGTCACCGTGGCGTGCCACCGTGTCCCCCAGGCTGCACAGCCATCCGCCACGCGTCCCTGGAAGGGCCCCAGGGCGACACGTGGGCCGATGAGCTGGAGCGTGGGCACACAGCGCAGACTTCCCCCGGCAAGCACCTTGCCGGGGTCTTGACCTTGCCGGGCCCGGAAGCTTGTCGCTCCCCGGGTCCTGCCGGGGCGCAGGGTGCGCCGAGGCATGTCTTCCGAAATGCAGTCTTCTGGTCTTCCTGGCAAGCTCCTCTTGCCAGGGTCTTGTGTTAATGTGATTATCTTGAGCCTGGGACGGCCTTCCCGGCAAGCTCCACTTGCCGGGGCCTTGATCTTCTGTCTTGTATACTTTGTTTTTGAATGGCTTTATAGGGACTAGAAAGGTTTTAGGCAAGCGTGTGGTAAACCCTGCCGCGGGAAGCTGCTACTGCCCGTGCACAAGTTGGGGTACTAAGGTACCCCTATCTTAGTACACCGACAGAGCCATCGGTCCTTCTGTAAACAAGACAGCGGAACTCTCAATGAAAGCACCAATGCTGGTGTCAAAACCTCCAGATCTCGGGTAGGGGGTCCCAAGCTGTGTACCTGAGGAACAATGGTAACAAGGGACAACAAGGACATGATGTTTACCCAGGTTCGGGCCGTCTTAAGGGAGGTAAAACCCTACTTCCTGCTTGATTGAATTTGTTGTATATATGGGTTACAAGAGTTGATCTACCTCGAGATCGTATTGGCTAAACCCTAGCTATCTAGCCTAAGATTATTCTGATAGCCTCTACGGACTAAACCCTCCGGTTTATATATACATCGGAGGGACGTAGGGTTGTATAAAGTCATCTTACAGATGAAGAAAACATTACACCCGGACACAAAACTTGCCATTCTACACACATAGGAGTCCTACCCGGACACGGGGGATAATCTTATGATTTATCTTCACGGCCCATCAGTCTGGCCCATATCGAGTAGTCCGGACACCCAAGGACCCCCTAGTCTAGGAATCCCTCACTCGCCTCCTAAGGTCCTCTCACGGGCAGATACACCGAGGTCGCCAAGCTAGCCTCGCGTTGCACGTGGGTGATGTGAGCCATGATGAGCATCGCAGGACCCATGCCTACGGGTGAGGGCAGGGCAGATTTCCTCTTTTGTGCTAAAAGGACAAGGCCAGTACGGGGGTTCCCGAGGTAGCCCCCAAAGGTTACCTCTTCAGTGCAAGGATACTAGGACGGTGGGATCGTTAAGATGGATTTCATCACCGAGCTCGCCTGCGCGTCATCACCAAAAGTTTTGCAGGCGAACACCACCTTTCGTTAGGATAAGATATACCTCTTTTTCCCCTTCAAATTCGGCCCTTCTGGCAACCCTTCCTGCCTGGTGATTCCAGGGAAGAGGACCGAAACCAGCATAAATATAGCTAGGCCACCACCTTAGAGAGGGATTGAGTTCATCCACCCCTCAAGTCTGGAGCCGCAACTCAAGCCTCCTGAGGCACCTTGTACTCGATGTTCCATCCTCCCTCGTGAGGCAATCCGACCACAAAGTAGGAGTAGGGTATTACACCGCTAGGTGGCCCGAACCTTGGAAAACCGCCGTGTTTGTGTTCTTCCTCTTGGCCAGCGTGAGCACATCGGGTCTTTACCGTGAGGTTGCTCGAAGCTAGGCAGGGCTAGGCGGGAGTTTGCGCACACACCCTAATGTTCAAACCTCTGTTGGGGCTCCAGATCCCTGATTTCTACAGTACATGGGGGCACAGTGAGATGATGAAGAGTGACCTTTGGATCTCCGGCGATATGGAGATGGAGTGGTCCTAGGGAGAGGGAGACGAGGCGAGGCATGCTATACATCGGCAGTGACAGTAACTGCAGAATGCACAAGGTGAGGCTGACTTTGATAACCCGAACACGCCGCCTAGACTAGTGTCACCTCGGGCACAAGGTCTTGTCACTTCATTGTGAGGACCGGATGAATAATATTTTGACCAACAAGTGTACTATAGTTGTACTACTACTACTGCTAGTAACATATGGAGTAGTGCCATATAGCGGAAAGAGGTCGTGCTAACATGCTTCTGGGTTCACTTCATCCACCAGGTAGCATACATATTGCAGCAGAACCAAATTCTCATGCATGCGGAAGCGCGAAGAAGGGATTTTTTTAGGATAACCGCATATTCCTTAACCAGAAAATGTCATGTCTCGCACGCACGTGACAATATCCATCTGAACCAGCTACAGCATATTTTTTGTGTGCAAAGAGATGGATATGTTTGTATATATGTTCGTCCACCCCAAGTGTGTTTTGCCTAGGTCCCACCAGTTAGGAGGGGTGCGGAAATAAAAAGGAAACATAAAATGTTTTGCCACGGTGATTCAAAATACTGATCTCAACTAACCAGTGGCACATGTAGCGATAGAAGAATGGGCATGTACACGGACACGTACCACTCCTTAGTACGCTAGCCGCATAGCCTTTTAGTTTTGCAGGTTGGTCTATGTGACACCCCGAGACCGATGCGCCAGGTGTCAGTCAGTTATTCATCGTTGTTGCCATGTCATTTGCTTGCGTGATGCATCTTGCCATGTCATCGTGTGTTTTGCATCCTCATGTTTCCAAAACTTGTATCCGCCCGAGTCCCCTCGTCCTTTCCATTGTCCGTTCTGAGCCCAGACACACTCACACGCGCCTGCGGCGCCTCCGAATATTTATTTTATGAGTGGCCGAAAAATGTTCTCAGAATGGGTTGAAACTTGGCGTGTGGTCTTATTATAGCATAGGTAGACCGCCTGTCAAGTTTCGTCGCGTTCAGAGTTCGTTTGATAGCCCAACGGTTAACCGCGTTAATCGCCGGAAGCCTTCTCTCTTTTGGCCCAGCACCCCTTTCACACAGCCCCCAAGCCCATTCTAACCACCTCCATGCTCTTGGCCATTCAATCACGATCGCGTGGCTGCGAACCGCTCCTCATTTGGACTCTCCTAGCTCCTTCTACCTATATAATAGTCTCCCATCATCCAAAATCGCAGGCAAACCCTAAAAATCCTCCTCCCCGCGCCGCCGGACATGTCCACGGAGCAGCCGGACATGTCCACCGCATCCTCCACCTCACTCCGACCAATCCAGAGCCGACATGTCAGTGTCGCCGCTGCCCACGACCAACCAGGCGCCGCCACCTGTCTTCCTATCCACCTCCCAGCCCCGTAGGCCCACGAAGCCCATCGGCGGCCCGCCAGACCCGGGATCCCGCCGCCGCCCGCGCCTCCCGCTCAAGCCGCCGGTGCCGTGCCCCGCGTCCTCGTTCGACCCCGCCGCCGGCAACGGCTACCCCGCCGCCGCAAGCCTGCGGCTCCTCCGCCACACCGTCCTTCGGCGAGCGCCGCCGGATTCACCGCACCTTCCGCCCCGTCGCCCCTGCCCTATTCACCGCCGGCCTCCTCCGGCCAGATCCGGGCCGGAGATGCCTCGATCCAATGCCCTGTGTCCGTTCCGGTCCTCCCCACGTCGCCCTCGACCCTCCGGCCTCCACGCCGCGAAGTCAACGCTGGCAGCAGCCGCCCCCGTCCTCCTGCTCGAGCTCGGGACGACGAGCCACGGGCATGGGCCCCACAACCCAGCGCTCTGGCCCACCAGCTATGGGCCCAGCCGTGCCCCGCTACAGCGCTGGCCTCACATGGGCCTCCGAGTGCCCCGGCCTCATGGGCCGGCCTGCTCTGCCTCCCCCTCTTCTGGCCTGGGCCTCAGCCCAGTGGTGAGAACCGTAAAAATCCCGCCCCGGTCGCATCTTAATATTTTGCGCTCAATTGTTTTTTTCCAGAAAATGACTAAGTCCCAGAAATTGCTTAATAATGTTGCATCTTTGCATGGCTGTGACTTGTTGTGTGTATATCCAAATGATGCAAATGATATGTCAAAATAATCGTGAAGATATGCTCTTCATTTTGTTCCATTGTGCCATGCTTGTTTGAGTTCATCTTGATGCTCTAATCTCTGTTGCAAGAGTGCTACTTGTTTGAAACTGCTCTTAACTATAATTTGTTGCATGCTTGTGAGGCATGTAACTTTGTGCATGTTTATCCAAATGATACATATGATATGTAAAAATGTTCATTGTGAAGTGCTCTACATGATGGTTGCTGTAGCATGCTTGTTTGAGTTCATATTGCCATGTTAATCTTTGTTGCAAAAGTGCATTTGGCTGTTAAGTGCTGAAACTTGTTATGAGATGCTGATTTCACTTGCTCATTGCTATTGATGTGTTTGTCTTCATGCCACATGTCTTTATGTTTTAGAAGCACAATCATATGGTCTTTGCTGTGGTGCAATCCATTTTCCATGATATGCCTTGAGGCGACTGAAACAAGCTTGTAAACATGCCATGTTGTTGTTGTTGTTTTATACTTAGTGAAAAACTGCTAAGTCTGGAATATGTTATAACCTGATGCTATGTTTGCTTGATGCCTCACTCAAATCCATGCTTGTCTTGGAGTGGCCAATGATCATGTCTTGTTGTCCATGTTATTGACTATCCATTCATGCCTTATTTTGCATATTTGGTCTCTTGTAGCTTATTTATTTCTTGCTCTCAAGTTGCTATAAAATTTACCTGTCAGGATTTTATCAGCATGTTCAATTTGGTGGAGCTTGTTGTTATTGATCCATGCCTCCTATGGAGTTGCTCCAATGGAGTTGTTTGATGTATGCTATGTCTATTTCATGTCCATGATCTTTATATACTTAGTGGAGTTGATATGCTTGTTGGTTTGTGCCTCCGAAGGCAGCATCATGTTGATGTTTTTTCCTTCCCAGATTTTGGCTAAGTCTTGGTAATTTTATTGCAACTTGCCATGCTTGGTTAATGGTGTTCCAGCAAGCTATTGGGTGTGTTCTAAGTTCATGCTTGTTAAGTATCATGTCTATTTCACATCCATGCTTCTTGTTAACATGTTTGAGTGTTGTAGCATATATTTACCTTGCTCCAAAGTTGTTATGTGGCTGTTAACTTCAGCTTTGCATTATAACTTGTCTTGCTCGTATCTTTTAGCCCGTTGCTCCGTTTTGAGTGTGCCCTATATGAAACTTGTGTGATTTTGCATGTAGAAGCATAATATAATGTTGTTTACATGTTTGGAGTGTGTTTGCTTGATGTTTGGGTGCATCTTGCACCGATGACATGCTTGCCTTGTTTTGCTCATATCTTCTAGGCCGTAGCTCCGAATTAAACAAACTTTATATGAAACTTGAATATAATTTCGTGTAGATCATCATGGTGCATGTTAACTTGCTGTTTAACCACTTTAACTTAAGGTTTGTTCAGATATGGACCAAATTCAAAATGTGCATATGAGGATTTACCAGAGTTGTTATATGTTGAGTCCGGCCTCATTTAAACTTGTTGGTTTGTGTTGTTCTTGTGTGCTTCATCCCTTGCCATGTATTGCATCATATAGACTTGTCTTGCATCATACTTGGTTGAGCATATTGTCATGTTCTTGTGTTGAGTGTTTACCTTGTTGTGCGCTTCTTATCCTTAGTGCTTGTTCCGTTGCGATCGTGAGGATTCGTTCGTCTACATGTGGTTCGTCTTCGAGGCTTCTTCTTCGTCTTCTTCACGGATCCGTTCTTCTTCCTTGCGGGATCTCAGGTAAGATGACTATCACCTTGGATACCTTTACTATCATTGCCATGCTTAGTTGTCTCGATGCTATCGTTATATGTCGCGCTACACATCTTATTGTCAGCCCCTCTCCTTGTTGCCATGAAACCTCTAACCTTTGATCCTTTGTAAACGACAAGGCCGGAGGGATTGACAACCTCTCTGTACTCGTTGGGAGCAAAGTTATTTGTATTTGTGTGCAGGTCCTGTCAATCGCTAAGTTGCGACGCTAGCAGTTGACACCTTCTTGTTGACCCTCGGAGTCTTAGGGGATTCGATCCTTGGTATCTTTGCCAAGGGAAAACTACCGCTACACTGCATCTCAAACCTTCCACTTGGGGTAACCAACGAGGGGCGAGAAGCCATCAAGCAAAGTTTTATGGCGCCGTTGCCGGGGACTCCACTCTTCAAGATAGGGGAGTTGCACGCTATCTTTTACCTTTGCTTTTTAGTCTTGTTAGTTTACCTTGTAGTTTTTGCTTTAGTGTCTTCTATCAAAAATCACAAAAATAGTTATCTTGCTTGCTTGCTGCTATGGGTTCCACCGAGAACACCAAGTTGTGTGACTTCACTAGTCATAACAACGATGACTTTATCTGCACGCCCATTACTACACCTGCCACTTCAGCACCTTCTTATGAAATTAAACCTGCTTTACTGAACCTAGTTATGAAAGATCAATTCTCCGGTGCTGGAGATGATGCTGCTTTGCACTTAAACAATTTTGTTGAACTCTGTGATATGCAAAAGTACCGAGAAATAGATAGTGATATTGTTAAGCTTAAGCTTTTTCCTTTCTCCTTGAGAGGAGGAGCTAAAATTTGGTTTCAATCTTTGCCTAGAAATGGCATAGATTCTTGGGACAAGTGCAAGGATGCCTTTATTGGGAAGTACTATCCACCTGCTAAAATTATCCAACTAAGGAGTAACATAATGAATTTTAAACAATTGGATAATGAACACGTTGCCCAAGCTTGGGAACGCATGAAATCTCTTGTCAAGAACTGCCCTACTCATGGTTTGACTACTTAGATGGTTATCCAAACTTTTTATGCAGGCTTGAACTTTACCTCGCGGAACTTGTTAGATTCGGCCGCGGGAGGAACCTTTATGTCAACTACACTTGGTGCTGCTACGAAGCTTCTCGATGAGATGATGACCAATTATTCCCAATGGCACACCGAACGCGCTCCAACAGGTAGGAAGGTAAACTCTGTCGAGGAGATTTCCACCCTAAATGAAAAAGTTGACTTGATCATGTCTCTACTTTCCAAGCAATCTTCTATTGATCCTCGTGATGTTCCTTTAAATTCTTTGATTGCTCAAGATCAAGTAGATGTGAACTTTATCTCTAGAAACAATTTCAATAACAATGCTTATAGGAGTAATTTTGGTAGCAATCCTAGACCGTTCCCCTCTAATTCCTATGGGAACAACCATGCTTATCCTAGCACCAAGAACTCCACTTCTGAACTAGAGATTATGCTTAAAGATTTCATCACTACCCAAAAAGCCTTCAATAATAGTGTAGAAGAAAAACTAGCCAAACTAGATGATCTCTCTTCGAAGGTAGACAATTTAGCCCATGAGGTAGAGTTGCTTAAAATTAGAACTTCCCCTCTTGAGGAGAGGAAGACCACTCCTACGAATGCTATTCAAGTGCAAATTAATGAAAACATTAGGATGTTGGCTAAACTTAAAGAGAGATGGGCTAGAGAAAAGGAGGAAGAAGATAGAATTAAGAACCTTCCTACCCACCACACTGTTGCTACTATCCAAGTTGTTGAGGATATCCAAACTCTTAGCACCCAATGCACTCCTGGTCCCATTGGACCTATTAATGGTGATGCTATGACCATAAAAACTACCAAACAAGTGAGCCTAAAGGACACCACTACCACTTTACTTGATAGTAGTGACCTTGATTTTGATAATTGCACCCTTACCGAAGTTATTGATTTCCTTCACAAGATGTCTAGAGATCCCCGCACTAGCACGCTTAATCTTGCCTTCACAGAGCATATCACTAATGCTCTCATCAAAGCTAGGGAGGAGAAACTTAGGGTAGAAGACTCCATACCTAGAAAGCTAGAAGATGGTTGGGATCCTATGATTAAAATTAAGTTGAATAATTTCTCTTGCTATGCTTTATGTGATGTTGGAGCTAGTACCTCCGTCATGCCCAAAAGAATATAGGATATGCTTAAATTGAAACCTTTTGATTCTTGTTCTTTTGGTGTTCTTCTTGTTGAATCTTCCATAAAGAAACCCTTGGGGAGGATCGACGATGTTCTTATCATTGTCAATGACAATTATGTTCCCGTTGATTTTACTATTATGGATATTGAATGTGAACCTTCTTGTCCAATTATTTTGGGACGTCCTTTTCTTCGCACCGTTGGTGCTATCATTGACATGAAAGAGGGGAATATAAAATTCCAATTTCCTCTCAAGAAAGGGATGGAACACTTCCCTAGAAAGAAGATTAAGTTACCTTTTGAGTCCGTTATACGGGCTAGCTATTCTTTTACTCTTGATAAAACTTGATCTCTTTGCATTATGCCTAGCTTAAAGGCATAAAAGAAAGCTCTTTTGGGAGGCAGCCCACAATGAATAAAATTTTATTTTTCTTTTGTTGTGTCTTGATGTTTGTTACTACAGTAGCATCATCATTGTATCTTTACTTTTCAGCTTTGTGCCAAGTTTAGCCTCTGATTGCAAGAAAGTTCAAAAGTTGTGACGTGTTGTCCAGGAAACAGATTCTGTCCTTGGACTGAAAAATTCGTATAAAATCACCAGATCAACTTTTTGGTCTGAATTTTTTCGAAAGCGTGCTCTATACAATTGGCTTTCGGGCGTCTGTTCTGAGTTTTTTGATTTGAGTTGTAGAAGTTCCCCGAAAAAATTATTTACTACCTGCTGGTCTGTTTTTCACAGATTTTGTCCTGTTTTGCCTTTCCTTCGTTTTGCAAACCTTGAGCTTGCTTTTTCTTTGCAAAAACCTTTTGGCAATCTTGAGAAACAGTAGACCTTCAAGATTATCCTTATTTCCAGCAAGGAAAAATTATTTTATTATGGGTACTAACCTCGCTAATCAGATTATGATGAGTTATGTATGAAGGGAGTTTTCAAGTGTGCGAGGGAAGATGATAAAAAGATTCAGGAGTGTCAAACGCTCAAGCTTGGGGATGCCCCCATGCACCCCCAAGAAATATTCAAGAAGACTCAAGCGTCTAAGCTTGGGGATGCCCCCGTGCATCCCCTTCTCCATCAACAATTATCAGTTCGTCTTTCGTTCCACTATATTTTAATCACTTCATGTGTTATGTGCTATGCTTGGAGCGTCTTGCTTTTAGTTTCCTTTTTAGTTTTCTTTAGCTTTGCTTGCTTTTCATAACAAGTTGGAATCCATCTTTCTTTGTGTGGGAAAGAAACACGCTCCACTTCAACCTAGAACACAACACAGGATTTTCATGTTTATCTTTGCTGTGTATGTTCTTTGTCTTTCAATAGCTACTGTCATGCTTAGCTCTTAGTTTTCATGCTTTTCTTTTTAAAGAGCTTTTGTTTAGTTGGTTACTGGAACTCTCTTTAGTTATCATGCTTATCTTGTTAAGAGAGTTGGCTTCTGTTGCACTGGTTGATACGTCTATGACAAAAATGCTATGTGCATAATGGTGCTTAGTAGTTCATGTTTTCTTATGGTTAGTCTCAAATAGCTGGGGGGTTCTTAATGTGTTATTGAAGTACCAACATGATTTGTTTGCCTATGATGTGGTATGGTTTAGTGATATCTTCCTCCAAGAATTTATTTTGATTGACTTGGCATATGCTCACGCATATTTAAGACTGTAAAGAAAGTATATCAGCCTTGATGATCTTTAATTTCTGAGTAGCGATATAACTTCCATGCCCGATTCAATGTTGCTTTGTCACTCTGCATGATTATGACCGTCATTGCTCTCTTAGTTGGTCGCTCCCAGTCTTTTGCTAACCTTCGCCTGTACTAAGCGGACTGACTGCTTGTGCATCCAAAATCCTTTAAACCAGTTATGCCATATGAGTCCACCATACCTTCCTATACATGGTATTTGCCTGCCATTCCTAACGAAGACTTTCGTGTACCATCTCGAAATTAATCAAAAAAGCATTTCTCTTTTGTGCCTCTGTTTTAGCTCATGAGGAAGTAGTAGTTAATTCATGATCTTTTTAGGTTGGACAAGCTTCACCCCGGGATTGCATGTCTAATGTGCAAACCCCTAATACGAGAAGGAACTGGCAAAGAGTGCGCTCGGCTCATTAAAAAAATATACAACAAACAAACCCTCCTTCACGCTTTGTTCATGAGAAATCAGAAAACTTTGGCAGTGATAAACAAAGGAGATTAAGAGGATGTGATCGTCCTCGTGCGGGAGCCGTTCCTCGAAACTTGTCCAGCTCGAGAAGTAATTGAGTTATCTACTAGCATTCGTTGACGAAATATGCATATCCCAAAAATAATTTTTACCTTTGTTTTTAAAAACCAAGAGCTCTGGTACATGTTTAGTTTTTGTTTCCGACCACGGGTTTTCAACCTTGCCATCAAAAGCCACGGTTCGAGAGTCTCCACTTTCTTTAAAGCACCAACTATTGAGAGCATGATTGTCATTCTGAGTGTAATGTGCATTGTCCCAAAGTACCATTGTCTTCTGCATGATTATGATATCGTTTATTCTGAAATCATTGTATCTAGACGTCACTTAAACTTTGGAGGTGCCCCTGCATTTATGTTTTGCTTCACTAAAGGGGGCAAGCGAGGTACCACTTTGTCATGTTTGCACACCATGCTCACTACAAATCTATTGAGTGTTTCAGTATCATATTGTAAAACTTTCAGTGCTTTGTGATATTCTCATGAGGCAACTTAATTACTAAAGATTCATTGTCTCAGTAAGCATTTGTCATGTGACTGTGAAAAGTTCTTATATGGTTAATAGCATGTCACCACAGAAATTATGCTTGTTATCATTTACCTACTCGAGGACGAGCAGGAATTAAGCTTGGGGATGTTGATACGTCCAAAACGTATCTATAATTTCTGCTTGCTCCATGCCTCTTTTGTGTGATATTGCCATGATATTAATGCACTTCCATACACTTTTGATCATATTTGGACTAACCTATTAACTCAGTGCATCCCAGTGCCAGTTTCTGTTTTCTGCTGTTTTTGTATTTCAGGATTTCCCATTACGTAAATTGCCAGAAAAATTCCAGGAAAAATATATAAAAAATCAGCGTTCCGGAAGCTTCCTTGTGGCCAAAGTAGGGCCAGAGGGGGGCCACCAGGGCTCCAGGCGACCAGAGGGGGCGGCCCCCCCTCCTTGCCGCGCCGCCAGGGCACCTGGGCCCCCTGGCCTCTTCTGACGCCCCCCTTTGGCATATATTTACACCGCGTCCCGAAACCCTCGAGGACGGAACCCTTTTTCACGATCTCATCTCTGTCCCGCCGCCGCCGCGTTTCCAAGATCGGGAGAACCAGGAGAACTCTTCCCGGCACCCTGCCGGAGGGGAGGATCACCACCGGGAGCTTCTCCACCACCATGGACACCTCCCGGATGAGTTGTGAGTAGTCTCCCTTGGACCATGGGTCCATGACCAGTAGCTATGTGATGTTCTCCTCCCCTCTTTGTTCTTCACCGATTAGACCTCGTGAGCTGCCCTACATGATCGAGGCACATATGTAATCCTTATGCTGTTGCTATGATGAGTTTGCTGGGATCCGATGGATTATGAGATTATGTTCAGATTGTGTGTGAGTAATATATTTGATTCACCTCTTTTATATTTATGTTCTTGAGTAATTCTTGCATGTTCTCCGTTGCTGTTTATTGCTTTGGCCAAGTAGTAGGTAGTAACTCCAAGTGGGAACGTTATGCTTGATTGTGGGTTCATGCCCCTCGATGACTAGTTTGAGTGACAGAAACATGAGTCTAGGGGATGTGCTGTTGCCACAAGGGGGAAAACAACGGTGCTTGTACTTGCAGGTGCAAGGATTGTTTACTTTACGCAAAGTTCTTTTAATGCAGTTGTCTATTGCTTTGAGTTTACACTATGGGTGGGACCCGCAACTTAATACCAGCGAGATGTTCTGGATAGATATCTCAAGGTGGATGATTAGTAGTAGATGCAGATGGATTTCGGTCTACTTGCCTTGTCGTACCGCCCATGCTTTTGATCCCCTACCTTTCTTTGCAGCATAGTTAGCATTGGTTTGCGCACATAATCCTGTCAATTGCCCAGCTGTAATTCGTTTACCTCGCTTAGCTGTTTTATCGTCTTTTGGGAGAGAGACATCACTAGTGAACATCATGGGACCCCGGTCCAAATTACCATCATTGATCACATCCGCTATTTACTTCCTGTTCTTACTTACTAGTTGCAGTCATACCTATCACTATTATCTCTTGTGTTTGATCCTTTGTAAACGACAAGGCCGGAGGGATTGACAACCTCTCTGTACTCGTTGGGAGCAAAGTTATTTGTATTTGTGTGCAGGTCCTGTCAATCGCTAAGTTGCGCCGCTAGCTGTTGACACCTTCTTGTTGACACTCGGACTCTCAGGGGATTCGATCCTTGGTATCTTTGCCAAGGGAAAACTACCGCTACACTGCATCTCAAACCTTCCACTTGGGGTAACCAACGAGGGGCGAGAAGCCATCAGGCACACAGGGGGTTCGTCAGGCAAACTCATTGGGACCGATTCGGTCATTTCGGTGAGACCGAAATGTTACAAAAAGGCAATAGAGGGTTTGCAATGCTAACTCTGTGAGACCGAAATGTTTCAAATATGAAACATAGAGTTTGCAATCCCATCTTGGTGAGACCGAGATCCCTATCGGTGAGAACGAACTGATTAGGGTTTTGGCTGTGGCTATGTCAGATGAACTCGGTGGTGCCGGATAGATCAAATCGATGGGGCCGAGTTTGAATTTAGGTTTAGGACATATGTGGATATTAGAAAGTGGTTGAGGGGTTTGGAGAATATCACTAGGCACTTTGAGCAGGCAAGCCATTAAGCAACACCGCATCCCCTTTTAATAGTATTGGCTTTCCTATATACTCAATGTGATCTTGGATCACTGAAATAGAAAATGTAGAGTCCCGAGCTTTGAGATTTTGCCAATCTTCTGTCCTTAGCATCTTGAAGGGGTTCCACATCCTCTTGTCCATGCCACTCCACTATTGAGCTCATCTGAAATATACTATGTAAAAGTATTAGTCCAACAAGAGATATGTTCTCATTAATTACCAAAATCACCAAGGGAGCACTTGTAATTTCACAGCGCCGTCGTTGATGACAAAGCGAGCCATCGGTCCTTCTGTAAACAAGACAGCGGAACTCTCAATGAAAGCACCAATGCTGGTGTCAAAACCTCCAGATCTCGGGTAGGGGGTCCCAAGCTGTGTACCTGAGGAACAATGGTAACAAGGGACAACAAGGACATGATGTTTACCCAGGTTCGGGCCGTCTTAAGGGAGGTAAAACCCTACTTCCTGCTTGATTGAATTTGTTGTATATATGGGTTACAAGAGTTGATCTACCTCGAGATCGTATTGGCTAAACCCTAGCTATCTAGCCTAAGATTATTCTGATAGCCTCTACGGACTAAACCCTCCGGTTTATATACACGTCGGAGGGACGTAGGGTTGTATAAAGTCATCTTACAGATGAAGAAAACATTACACCCGGACACAAAACTTGCCATTCTACACATATAGGAGTCCTACCCGGACACGGGGGATAATCTTATGATTTATCTTCACGGCCCATCAGTCTGGCCCATATCGAGTAGTCTGGACACCCAAGGACCCCCTAGTCTAGGAATCCCTCACTCGCCTCCTAAGGTCCTCTCATGGGCGGATACACCGAGGTCGCCAAGCTAGCCTTGCGTTACACGTGCGTGATGTGAGCCATGATGAGCATCGCAGGACCCATGCCTACGGGTGAGGGCAGGGCGGATTTCCTCTTTTGTTCTAAAAGGACAAGGCCACTACGGGGGTTCCCGAGGTAGCCCCCAAAGGTTACCTCTTCAGTGAAAGGATACTAGGACGGTGGGATCGTTAAGATGGATTTCATCACCGAGCTCGCCTGCGTGTCATCACCAAAAGTTTTGCAGGCGAACACCACCTTTCGTTAGGATAAGATATACCTCTTTTTCCCCTTCAAATTCGGCCGTTCTGGCAACCCTTCCTGCCTGGTGATTCCAGGGAAGAGGACCGAAACCAGCATAAATATAGCTAGGCCACCACCTTAGAGAGGGATTGAGTTCATCCACCCCGCAAGTCCGGAGCCGCAACTCAAGCCTCCTGAGGCACCTTGTACTCGATGTTCCATCCTCCCTCGTGAGGCAATCCGACCACAAAGTAGGAGTAGGGTATTACACCGCTAGGTGGCCCGAACCTAGGTAAACCGCCATGTTTGTGTTCTTCCTCTTGGCCAGCGTGAGCACATCGGGGCTTTACCGTGAGGTTGCTCGAAGCTAGGCAGGGCTAGGCGGGAGTTTGCGCACACACCCTAGTGTTCAAACCTCTGTTGGGGCTCCAGATCACTGATTTCTACAGTACATGGGGGCACAGTGAGATGATGAAGAGTGACCTTTGGATCTCCGGCGATATGGAGATGGAGTGGTCCTAGGGAGAGGGAGACGAGGCGAGGCATGCTATACATCGGTAGTGATAGTAACTGCACAATGCACAAGGTGAGGCTGACTTTGATAACCCGAACACGCCGCCTAGACTAGTGTCACCTCGGGCACAAGGTCTTTTCACTTCATTGTGAGGACCGGATGAATAATATTGTGACCAACAAGTGTACTACAGTTGTACTACTACTACTGCTAGTAACATATGGAGTAGTACCATATAGCGGAAAGAGGTCGTGCTAACATGCTTCTGGGTTCACTTCATCCACCAGGTAGCATACATATTGCAGCAGAACCAAATTCTCATGCATGCGGAAGCGCGAAGAAGGGATTTTTTTAGGATAACCGCATATTCCTTAACCAGAAAATGTCGTGTCTCGCACACACGTGACAATATCCATCCGAACCAGCTACAGCATATTTTTTGTGTGCAAAGAGATGGATATGTTTGTATATATGTTCGTCCACCCCAAGTGTGTTTTGCCTAGGTCCCACCAGTTAGGAGGGGTGCGGAAATTAAAAGGAATCATAAAATGTTTTGCCACGGTGATTCAAAAGACTGATCTCAACTAACCAGTGGCACATGTAGCGATAGAAGAATGGGCATGTACACGGACACGTACCACTCCTTAGTACGCTAGCTGCATAGCCTTTTAGTTTTGCAGGTTGGTCTATGTGACACCCCGAGACCGATGCGCCAGGTCTCAGTCAGTTATTCGTCGTTGTTGCCATGTCATTTGCTTGCGTGATGCATCTTGCCATGTCATCGTGTGTTTTGCATCCTCATGTTTCCAAAACTTGCATCCGCTCGAGTCCCCTCGTCCTTTCCATTGTCCGTTCTGAGCCCAGACACACTCACACGCGCCTGCGGCGCCTCCGAATATTTATTTTATGAGTGGCCGAAAAATGTTCTCAGAATGGGTTGAAACTTGGCGTGTGGTCTTATTATAGCATAGGTAGACCGCCTGTCAAGTTTCGTCGCGTTCCGAGTTCGTTTGATAGCCCAACGGTTAACCGCGTTAATCACCGGAAGCCTTCTCTCTTTTGGCCCAGCACCCCTTTCACACAGCCCCCAAGCCCATTCTAACCACCTCCATGCTCTTGGTCGTTCAATCACGATCGCGTGGCTGCGAACCGCTCCTCATTTGGACTCTCCTAGCTCCTTCTACCTATATAATAGTCTCCCATCGTCCAAAATCGCAGGCAAACCCTAAAAATCCTCCTCCCCGCGCCGCCGGACATGTCCACAGAGTAGCCGGACATGTCCACCGCATCCTCCACCTCACTCCGACCAATCCAGAGCTGACATGTCAGTGTCGCCGCCGCCCGTGACCAACCAGGCGCCGCCACTTGTCTTCCTATCCACCTCCCAGCACCGCAGGCCCGCGAAGCCCATCGGCGGCCCACCAGACCCGGGATCCCGCCGCCGCCCGTGCCTCCCGCTCAAGCCGCCGGTGCCGTGCCCCGCGTCCTCGTTCGACCCCGCCGCGGGCATCGGCTACCCCGCCGCCGCAAGCCTGCGGCTCCTCCGCCTCACCGTCCTTCGGCGAGCGCCGCCGGAGTCACCGCACCTTCCGCCCCGTCGCCCCTGCCCTATTCATCGCCGGCCTCCTCCGGCCAGATCCGGGCTAGAGATGCCTCGATCCAATGCCCTGTGTCCGTTCCGGTCCTCCCCACGTCGCCCTCGGCCCTCCGGCTTCCACGCCGCCGAGTCAACGCTGGCAGCAGCCGCCCCGTCCTCCTGCTCGAGCTCGGGACGACGAGCCACGGGCATGGGCCCCACAACCCAGCGCTTCGGCCCACCAGCTCCGGGCCCAGCCGTGCCCCGCTGCAGCGCTGGCCTCACATGGGCCTCCGAGTGCCCCGGCCTCATGGGCCGGCCTGCTCTGCCTCCCCCTCTTCTGGCCTGGGCCTCAGCCCAGTGGTGAGAACCGTAAAAATCCCGCCCCGGTCGCATCTTAATATTTTGCGCTCAGTTGTTTTTTTCCAGATAATGACTAAGTCCCAGAAATTGCTAAATAATGTTGCATCTTTGCATGGCTGTGACTTGTTGTGTGTATATCCAAATGATGCAAATGATATGTCAAAATAATCGTGAAGATCTGCTCTTCATTTTGTTCCATTGTGCCATGCTTGTTTGAGTTCATATTGATGCTCTAATCTCTGTTGCAAGAGTGCTACTTGTTTGAAACTGCTCTTAACTATAATTTGTTGCATGCTTGTGAGGCATGTAACTTTGTGCATGTTTATCCAAATGATACATATGATATGTAAAAATGTTCATTGTGAAGTGCTCTACATGATGGTTGCTGTAGCATGCTTGTTTGAGTTCATATTGCCATGTTAATCTCTGTTGCAAAAGTGCATTTGGCTGTTAAGTGCTGAAACTTGTTATGAGATGCTGATTTCACTTGCTCATTGCTATTGATGTGTTTGTCTTCATGCCACATGTCCTTATGTTTTAGAAGCACAATCATATGGTCTTTGCTGTGGTGCAATCCATTTTCCATGATATGCCTTGAGGCGACTTAAACAAGCTTGTAAACATGCCATGTTGTTGTTGTTGTTTTATACTTAGTGAAAAACTGCTAAGTCTGGAATATGTTATAACCTGATGCTATGTTTGCTTGATGCCTCACTCAAATCCATGCTTGTCTTGGAGTGGCCAATGATCATGTCTTGTTGTCCATGTTATTGACTATCCATTCATGCCTTATTTTGCATATTTGGTCTCTTGTAGCTTATTTATTTCTTGCTCTCAAGTTGCTATAAAATTTACCTGTCAGGATTTTATCAGCATGTTCAATTTGGTGGAGCTTGTTGTTATTGATCCATGCCTCCTATGGAGTTGCTCCAATGGACTTGTTTGATGTATGCTATGTCTATTTCATGTCCATGATCTTTATATACTTAGTGGAGTTGATATGCTTGTTGGTTTGTGCCTCCGAAGGCAGCATCATGATGATGTTTTTTCCTTCCCAGATTTTGGCTAAGTCTTGGTAATTTTATTGCAACTTGCCATGCTTGGTTAATGATGTTCCAGCAAGCTATTGGGTGTGTTCTAAGTTCATGCTTGTTAAGTATCATGTCTATTTCACATCCATGCTTCTTGTTAACATGTTTAAGTGTTGTAGCATATATTTACCTTGCTCCAAAGTTGCTATGTGGCTGTTAACTTCAGCTTTGCATTATAACTTGTCTTGCTCGTATCTTTTAGCCCGTTGCTCCATTTTGAGTGTGCCCTATATGAAACTGTGTGATTTTGCATGTAGAAGCATAATATAATGTTGTTTACATGTTTGGAGTGTGTTTGCTTGATGTTTGGGTGCATCTTGCACCGATGACATGCTTGCCTTGTTTTGCTCATATCTTCTAGGCCGTAGCTCCGAATTAAACAAACTTTATATGAAACTTGAATACAATTTCGTGTAGATCATCATGGTGCATGTTAACTTGCTGTTTAACCACTTTAACTTAAGGTTTGTTCAGATATGGACCAAATTCAAAATGTGCATATGAGGATTTACCAGAGTTGTTATATGTTGAGTCCGGCCTCATTTAAACTTGTTGGTTTGTGTTGTTCTTGTGTGCTTCATCCCTTGCCATGTATTGCATCATATAGACTTGTCTTGCATCATACTAGGTTGAGTATATTGTCATGTTCTTGTGTTGAGTGTTTACCTTGATGTGCGCTTCTTCTCGTTAGTGCTTTTTCCATTGCGATCGTGAGGATTCGTTCGTCTACATGTGGTTCGTCTTCGAGGCTTCTTCTTCGTCTTCTTCACGGATCCGTTCTTCTTCCTTGCGGGATCTCAGGTAAGATGACTATCACCTTGGATACATTTACTATCATTGCCATGCTTAGTTGTCTCGATGCTATCGTTATATGTCGCGCTACACATCTTATTGTCAGCCCCTCTCCTTATTGCCATGAAACCTCTAACCTTTGACACCTTCCCAGCAAAACCGTTGTTTGGCTATGTTACCCGCTTGCTCAGCCCCTCTTATAGCATTGTAAGCTACAGGTGAAGATGATGATTGATCCATGTCGGATCTTGTTGTTAGAATATCACAATATCTACTATTATTATTGACACACCTATATACTTGGCAATGGGTGGAAGGCTTGGCCTTTTGCTCGGTGTTTTGTTCCACTCATGCCACCTTAGGAGCCGATAAACCGGCATTATGTTACTTGATTTTGCGTTCCTTACACGGTTGGGTATATGGGTACCCCTTGACAGTTCGTCTTTGAATAAAACTCCTCCAGCAAGGCCCAACATTGGTTTTAATTTGCCCCATAATAAAAACTTAATTAAATAATTAAATTTGCATAGGGGGTCGCGCCTTCGAGATTCTTTTCTACATAGCAGGGGGCCAATGCAGATGGCGTTGGTCCCAAACGGGGGTGCTGCGGGGCCACCTAGGGGAATCCCGAGGGTTGGTTTTACTCGTAGCTTCTCCCATTTGGTTGTGGGCTGAGACGAGATACGCGCGGCTACTATCAGGGTGTCGGCACGCCGGGAGGTCTTGCTGGACTTGTTTTACCATTGTCGAAGTGTCTTGTGCACCGGGAATTCCGAGTTTGATCGGGCCTTCCCTAAGATAAGGGGTAATATTATTATTACTTCTGCTGATCGTGAGAGCTTGTGATGGGCTAAGTTGGGACACCCCTGCAGGGTTATGATCTTTAGAAAGCCGTGCCCGCGGTTATGTGGTAGATTGGAATTTGTTAATGTCCGGTTGTAGAAAACTTGACAAAGGATCTGAAGTAAAACACAGAACTGTGTGAGTAACCGTGACTGTCTCTTTTCACTTTGAGAAGAGAACACGGTGGGGTTATGTTTGACTCGTAGGTAGTTCAGGATCTTTAGTGATCACTACTAGTTTGCGACCGTTTGCGTAGATGCTCATCTTTTTCTTGTACTCGTAAGTTAGCCACCATACTTTTGCTTAGCCGCTGCTGCAACATCACCACTTTACCTCTTCCTACCCATTAAGCTTTGCTAGTCTTGTTACCCATGGTTATGGGATTGCTGAGTCCTCGTGGCTCACAGATACAACAACAACAGTTGCAGGTGCAAGTTTCCATTGACTTGACGTGAGAGCGATGTTCTTTTGTTGGAGTTCTTTCTTCTTCTTCTTTTTCAGTCTTGGGTTAGGTTCCTGGTCGGCAGCCTGGGATAGCAGATGGATGTCATTGTGCTTTTCTCGTTTGCATCCGTAGTCGGATGCTTTGTATTGATGTTGTTGTATTCATGTGACTTGTATGTATTGTTGTATCCCCCATGTATGTATGTAATGGTACGATGTAATGATATCCATCTTGCTAAGCGCCCGAAATGTGGTTGTGCCCCAATCACGTAAGTGTCACATGATCGGGATAGAATCGCATCTTGGGCCTGACAACTTGGTATCGGAGCCTCGACCGACCATAGGAGCCCCCTTGATTGATCGTAGCTTGGCCGTTGTTGAGTCTAGCAGAAAACTTTTTCGGAGTCTAGTTATACCGGAGAGTAGGAATTCTTTTTACTCCCCTGCCCCTTCGTCGCTCTGGTGAGGAATCTTGATGTAGGTGTTTGGAATTACCCCTCTTCCCCTTCAAATGTTTTTAGGATCGCGTGGTTAGTTTTCGTTTGTTGAGTTGTCAGTTCTTTCATCTGGTGCATCTCTCGTCAAGTGGATTCAACCCTCTTCTTCTTTGCCAGTGCAACATCAGTTCTTTTCAACCGACTGTGTTTTCCCCATCCGAAGTGGTTTTTCTTTTTCCCACCCGCCCACCCTTTTGCGTCTCGGAGGCGGAGTCCTTAATCGAGTATCCATCCTACTCGTGTGAATCCTTTGCATTTCTTCCTCAGTATTCCAACTGGTGAATTCTCCTCTCGTTCGATATTCTTCATCTCTTCCTCTTTTCCGGTGGATTAAACTCAAGTATTCGGGGTTGTTCCTATTCTTTCCCTCGGCTCGGATATTCCCCGTGCTCGTTTGCCTCTCGCCATTTAATTATTCCGGAGTTCCTAAGCAACTCAGAGATTCGTGTGCCTTTCAATTAATTCAAGGTTGTCACCTCATTCAAGTTATTCAATCGTTCCGGTGCATCATTTCTCACTCGAATAATCCTTTCCAATGGTGTTTTCTCTTCGGTGGGCCCTAACCCACAGGTCTTTTCCAGGATCTTACCTGACTCTTTTATTTTCCCGGAGTGTTCCGAAATTCTTATCAAGTGTCACGTAAGTATGGATTCCATCAGTCTTATGCCTTCTCCAAGATCGCTTTCAATTCTTTTCATCGTTGGTTCATCCTTTTCTCTCTTTTCATACTTTCGAAGTATCTCAATAATTCTTGGTGGTATTTCTCGTCATCATTTCAAGACCGACGAAGAGTTAATCTATATCTTGTCCGTTCTCTCGACTGTTCGTCGTTCTAGCTTCATGCTATCCTCTTACTTGTTTCGATTCGTGTCAAATTCTTTCTTCAACCATCCGGAGTAGTTCATTAATTCTTTTCTTTGTGTTCCTCCGAAGGCCATCATTTCAGAAGATTTCTTCGCTCTCAGTTTTCAACTTCGTCCTTCAAATATTCTTCATTGATGCCTCTTCGTTCGTCTCACATTCACCCGGTGCTTATTTCAAGTATTCTTTAATCAGTTCACGATCTCTTCGTTCTCGTCATGTTAAATTTCCTCAAGTGCTTTATTCTTTCCGGCGATTCATTCTCTTGTATTCACTCAATTTCAATTTCTTACGGTGGTTGTTCTGTTTCATCACTCGATTTTAATTCTTCCCGGTGGTTCATTATTTTTTTTCTTTTTACTCGGTTTCAATTCTTATAGTGGTTCCCTCAAGAGTTCTTTTCTGGTGCTATCATACCAATCCATTCGTTTTTATTCCAATCATACCGGTGTTTCATCAAGATTTTCGCTAGTCCGTGAGATATCCCTCTTTAATCTTATTTCAACGGGAATAAGTAGTATGCGAATCCATTGCTTCGCCTCAATTTAAATTATGGAGGATGAGCATAACATAATTCTTATTCGTCTTTGTGGAGTTGATCAATTCCTTCCTTCGGAGTTTATTCTTGATGAATAAATTCTAGTCCCAAGTGTTTTCATCTTTTCTTCCCCGGAGTTCAAAGTTCTCGGCTATCTCGTCGGTACCCCTTCGAAATCATCGCAAGGTTTTATTCTTATTCTTGAATCCTTCACTTCTAAATCATCATCCTTTTCGCTATCGGAGTTCTTCACGGTGGTTCCTCATGTTTTAAATTATTCTTTGAGTGCTCGTCAAATTATTTTGGATCAAGCACAAGCATTCTTATTCTTGCCTCTCGAGTGCAAATAATTCTCTATATTCTTTTGAAGTGGAGTTTTGCATTTCTTTCTTCATTCTGATCTATTCAATCTTTTGGTTGTGGCATAATTCACCTCAAGTTTTGAGATGATTTCCATAAGTCCACGACAAGCTTATTGTTTTGTTGTTGATCTTCTCAACAACTCCGTTCGTTCTGTCTTCGCAAGGATGTTTTCAAATTCTTTTGTGCTAGAAGATGTTGTTTTCTCGTCGTTTATCGCCATATTCTTAAGTTCAAGTTAAATTCCTTCAATGCTCAACCAGAGTGCTGCCCGAATTACTTCGTTCGAATTACTTTTCTATCTCTTATTAACCCGAGTGGTTTCAAATTCATTCTTGTTCCTTTAGCTCTTGTTTCGCGCCTTTCAACCTCCTTGATTCTTGTCGTATTTCCTTGTTCTCTTGTTTATCGAAGTCTTTGCAACTTCGTTAATCTTCGTTGTATCCTTTCTTTCAAGTTAGTCAACCTCTCAAGGTTCTTTCGTTTCACTCTTTTGTCCATGAAGAACCTTGTTCTTCCTTTTCCCTTCCGTCTCGTTCCTAAGATCTCGGGACGAGATCTCTTGTTAGTAGGGGAGTGTTGTGACACCCCGAGACCGATTCGCCAGGTGTCAGTCAGTTATTCGTCGTCGTTGCCATGTCATCTGCTTGCGTGTTGCATCTTGCCATGTCATCGTGTGTTTTGCATCCTCATGTTTTCAAAACTTGCATCCGCCCGAGTCCCCTCGTCCTTTCCGTTGTCCGTTCTGAGCCCAGACACACTCACACGCACCCGCGGCGCCTCCGAATATTTATTTTATGAGTAGCCAAAAAATGTTCTCGGAAAGGGTTGAAACTTGGCGTGTGGTCTTACTATAGCATAGGTAGACAGCCTGTCAATTTTCGTTGCGTTCAGAGTTCGTTTGATATCCCAAAGGTAAACCGCGTTAATCGTTGGAAGCCTTCTCTCTTTTGGCCCAGCACCCCTTTCACACAGCCCCCAAGCCCATTCTAACCACCTCCATGCTCCTCGCCGTTCGATCACGATCGCGTGGCCGCGAACCGCTCCTCATTTGAACTCTCCTAGCTCCCTCTACCTATATAATAGTCTCCCCCCATCCAAAATCGCAGGCAAACCCTAAAAATCCTCCTTCCCGCGCCGCCGGACATGTCCGCGGAGTAGCCGGACATGTCCAGCGCAGCCTCCACCTCACTCCGACCAATCGAGAGCTGACACGTCAGCGTTGCCGCCGCCCACGACCAACCAGGCGCCGCCACCTGTCTTCCTCTCCACACCCAGCCCCGCGGGCCCGCGAAGCCCATCGGCGGCCCGCCGGACCCGGGATCCCGTCGCCGCCCGCGCCTCCCGCTCGAGCCGCCCGCGCCTCCCGCTCGAGCCGCCCGCGCCTCCCGCTCGAGCCGCCCACGCCCTGCCCCGCGTCCTCGTTCGACCCCGCCACCGGCAGCGGCTACCCCGCCGCCGTAAGCCCGCGGCTCCTCCGCCTCACCGTCCTCCGGTGAGCACCGCCGGAGTCACCGCACCTTCCGCCCCGTCGCCCCTGCCCTGTTCACCGCTGGCCTCCTTCGGCCAGATCCGGGCCGGAGATGCCCGGATCCGATGCCCCGCGTCTGTTCCGGCCCTCCCCACGTCGCCCTCGGCCCTCCGCACTCCCCACCGTCGAGTCAACGCTGGCAGCAGCCGCCCCCGTCCTCCTGCTCGAGCTCGGGACGACGAGCCACGGGCATGGGCCCCACAGCCCAGTGCTCCGGCCCACCAGCTCCGGGCCCAGCCGTGCCCCGCTGCAGTGCCGGCCTCACGTGGGCCTCCAAGTGCCCCGGCCTCATGGGCCGGCCTGCTCTGCATCCCCCTCTTCTGGCCTGGGCCTCAGCCCAGTGGTGAGAACCGTAAAAATCCAGCCCCGGTCGCATCTTAATATTTTGCGCTCAGTTGTTTTTTTTCTTCAGAAAATGACTAAGTCCCAGAAATTGCTTAATAATGTTGCATCTTTGCATGGTTGTAACTTGTTGTGTGTACATCCAAATGATGCAAATGATATGACAAAATAATCGTGGTGATATGCTCTTCATTTTGTTCCATTGTGCCATGCTTGTTTGAGTTCATCTTGATGCTCTAATCTCTATTGCAAGAGTGCTACTTGTTTAAAACTGTTGTTAACTATAATTTGTTGCATGCTTGTGATGCTTGTAACTTTGTGCATGTTTATCCAAATGATGCATATGATATGTCAAAATGTTCATTGTGAAGTGCTCTACATGATGGTTGCTTTAGCATGCTTGTTTGAGTTCATATTTCCATGTTATTCTCTGTTGAAAAAGTGCATTTGGCTGTTAAATGCTGAAACTTGTTATGAGATGCTGATTTCACTTGCACATTCCAATTGATGTGTTTGTCTTCATGCCACATGTCCTTATGTTTTAGAAGCACAATCATATGGTCTTTGCTGTGGTGCAATCCATTTTCCATGATATGCCTTTAGGTGACTTAAACAAGCTAGTATACATGCCATGTTGTTGTTGCTGTTTTATACTTAGTGAAAAAACTGCTAAGTTTGGAATCTGTTATAACCTGATGCTATGTTTGCTTGATGCCTCACTCAAATCCATTCTTGTCTTGGAGTGGCCAATGATCATGTCTTGTTTTCCATGTTATTGACTATCCATTCATGCCTCATTTTGCATATTTGGCATGCTGTAGCTTATTTATTTCTTGCTCTCAAGTTGCTATAAAATTTACCTGTCAGGATTTTATCAACATGTTCAATTTGGTGGAGCTTGTTGTTATTGATCCATGCCTCCTATGGAGTTGCTCCAATGGAGTTGTTTGATGTATGCTATGTATACTTCATGTCCATGATCTTTATATACTTAGTGGAGTTGATATGGTTGTTGGTTTGTGCCTCCGAAGGCAGCATCGTGATGATGTTTTTGCCTTCCCAGATTTTGGCTAAGTGTGGATAATTTTATAGCAACTTGCCATGCTTGGTTAATGATGTTCCAGCAAGCTATTGAGTGTGTTATAAGTTCATGCTTGTTAAGAATCATGTCTATTTCACATCCATGCTTCTTGTTAACATGTTTGAGTGCTATAGCATATATTTACCTTGCTCCAAAGTTGCTATGTGGCTGTTAACTTTAGCTTTGCATTGTAACTTGTCTTGCTCGTATCTTTTAGCCCGTTGCTCCGTTTTGAGTGCGCCCTATATGAAACTTGTGTGATTTTGCATGCAGAAGCATAATGTCATGTTGTTTACATGTTTGGAGTGTGTTTGCTTGATGTTTGGGTGCATCTTGCACCGATGACATGCTTGCCTTGTTTTGCTCATATCTTCTAGGCCGTAGCTCCGAATTAAACAAACTTTATATGAAACTTGACTAGAATTTTGTGTAGATCATCATGGTGCATGTTAATTTGCTGTTTAACCTCTTTAACTTTAGGTATGTTCAGATCTGGACCAAATTCAAAATGTCCATATGAGGACTTACCGGAGTTGTTATATGTTGAGTCCGGCCTCATTAAAACTTGTTGGTTTGTGTTGTTCTTGTGTGCTTAATCCCTTGCCATGTATTGCATCATATAGACTTGTCTTGCATCATACTTGGTTGAGCATATTGTCATTTTCTTGTGTTGAGTGTTTACCTTGTTGTGCGCTTCTTCTTGTTAGTGCTTGTTCCGTTGCGATCGTGAGGATTCGTTCGTCTACATGTGGTTCGTCTTCGAGGCTTCTTCTTCGTCTTCTTCATGGATCTGTTCTTCTTCCTTGCGGGATCTCAGGCAAGATGACCATCACCCTGGATACCTTTACTATCATTGCCACGATTAGTTGTCTCGATGCTATCGTTATATGTCGCGCTACCCTTCTTATTGTCGGCCCCTCTCCATGTTGCCATGAAACCTCTAACCTTTGACACCTTCCCAGCAAAACCGTTGTTTGGCTATGTTACCTGCTTGCTCAGCCCCTCTTATAGCATTGTTAGTTGCAGGTGAAAATGAAGATTGATCCACGTCGGATCTTGTTATTGGAATATCACAATATCTACAACTATTATTAACACACCTATATACTTGGCAATAGGTGGAAGGCTTGGCCTTTTGCTCGGTGTTTTGTTCCACTCATGCCACCTTAGGAGCCGATAAATCGGCGTTATGTTCCTTGATTTTGCGTTCCTTATGCAGTTGGGTATATGGGTACCCCTTGACAGGTCGTCTTTGAATAAAACTCCTCCAGCAAGGCCCAACATTGGTTTTAATTTGTCTCATAATAACAACTTAATTAAATAATTAAATTTGCATAGGGGGTCGCGCCCTCGAGATTCTTTTCTACATAGCAGGGGGCCAGTGCTGATGGTGTTGGTCCCAAATGGGGGTGTTGCGGGGCCACCTGGGGGAAACCCAACGGTTGGTTTTACTCGTAGCTTCTCCCATTCGGTTGTGGCCTGAGACGAGATACGCGCGGCTACTATCAGGGTGTCGGCACACCGGGAGGTCTTGCTGGACTTCTTTTACCATTGTCGAAGTGTCTTGTGCACTGGGAATTCCGAGTCTGATCGGGCCTTCCCTAAGATAAGGGGTAATATTATTATTACTTCTGCTAATCGTGAGAGCTTGTGATGGGCTAAGTTGGGACACCCCTGCAGGGTTATGATCTTTCGAAAGCCATGCCCGCGGTTACGTGGCAGATTGGAATTTGTTAATGTCCGGTTGTAGAAAACTTGACAGAGGATCCGAAGTAAAACACACAACTGTGTGAGTAACCGTGACTATCTCTTTTCACTTTGAGAAGAGAACACGGTGGGGTTATGTTTGACTCGTAGGTAGTTCAGGATCTTTAGCGATCACTACTAGTTTGCGGCCGTTTGCGTAGATGCTCATCTTATTCTTATACTTGTAAGTTAGCCACCATACTTTTGCTTAGCCGCTGCTGCAACCTCGCCACTTTACCTCTTCCTACCCATTAAGCTTTGCTAGTCTTGTTACCCATGGTTATGGGATTGCTGAGTCCTCGTGGCTCACAGATACTACAACAACAGTTGCAGGTGCAGGTTTTCGATGACTTGACGTGAGAGCGATGTTCTTTTGTTGGAGTTCTTTCTTCTTCTTCTTCTTCAGTCTTGGGTTAGGTTCCTGGTCGGCAGCCTGGGATAGCAGATGGATGTCATTGTGCTTTTCTTGTTTGCATCCGTAGTCGGATGCTTTGTATTGATGTTGTTGTATTCATATGACTTGTATGTATTGTTGTATCCCCCATGTATGTATGTAATGGTACGATGTAATGATATCCATCTTGCTAAGTACCCGAAATGCAGTTGTGCCCCAATCACGTAAGTGTCACGTGATCGGGATAGAATCGCATCTTGGGCCTAACAAGTTGGTATATCGGAGAGTAGGAGAAAACTTTTTCGGAGTCTAGTTATATCGGAGAGTAGGAATTCTTTTTACTCCCCTGCCCCTTCGTCGCTCTAGTGAGGAATCTTGACGTAGGTGTTTGGAATTACCCCTCTTCCCCTTCAATTTTTTTAGGATCGCGTGGTTAGTTTTCGTTTATTGCGTTGTCAGTTCTTTCATCTGGTGCATCTCTCGTCAAGTGGATTCAACCCTCTTCTTCTTTGCAAGTGCAACATCAGTTCTTTTCTACCGACGGTGTTTTCCCCATCCGAAGTGGTCTTTCTTTTTCCTACACGCCCCCCCTTTTGCGTCTCGGAGCCGGAGTCCTTAATCAAGTATCCATCCTACTCGTGTGAATCCTTTGCATTTTTTCCTCAGTATTCCAACTGGTGAATTCTCCTCTCGTTCGATATTCTTCACCTCTTCCTCTTTTCCGGTGGATTCAATTCAAGTATTCGGTGTTGTTCATATTCTTTCCCTCGGCTCGGATATTCCCCTTGCTTGTTTACCTCTCGCCATTTAATTATTCCGGAGTTCCGAAGCATCCCAGAGATTCGTCTGCCTTTCAATAAATTCGAGGTTGTCACCTCATTCAAGTTTTTCATTCGTTCCGGTGCATCGTTTCTCACTCGAATAATCCTTTCCAATGGTGTTTTCTCTTCGGTGGGCCCTAACCCACAGGTCTTTTCCCAGGATCTTACCTGACTCTTTTATTTTTCCGGTGTGTTCTGAAATTCTTTTCAAGTGTGACGTAAGTATGGATTCCATCAGTCTTATGCCTTCTCCAAGATCGTTTTCAATTCTTTTCATCGTTGGTTCAGCCTTTTCTCTCTTTTCATACTTTCGGAGTATCTCAATAATTCTTAGTGGTATTTCTCGTCATCATTTCAAGACCGACGAAGAGTTAATCTAAATCTTGTCCGTTCTCTCGACTGTTCGTCGTTCTAGCTTCATGCTATCCTCTTTCTTATTCCGATTCATGTCAAATTCTTCCTTCAACCATCCGGAGTAGTTCATGAATTATTTTCTTTGTGTTCCTCCGAAGGCCATCATTTCAGAAGATTTCTTCGCTCTCAGTTTTCAACATCGTCCTTCAAATATTCTTCATTGATGCCTCTTCGTTCGTCTCACATTCTCCCGGTGCTTCGTTCAAGTATTCTTTAATCAGTTCATGATATCTTCCTTCTCGTCATGTTAAATTTCCTCAAGTGCGTTATTCTTTCCGGCGATTCATTCTCTAGTATTCACTCAATTTCAATTTCTTACGGTGGTTGTTCTCTTTCATCACTCGATTTTAATTCTTCCTGGTGGTTCATTCTTTTTTTTCTTTTCACCCGGTTTCAATTCTTACGGTGGCTCGCTCAAGAGTTCTTTTTCGGTGCTATCATACCAATCCATTCGTATTTATTCCAATCCTACCGGTCTTTCATCAAGATTTTCGCTAGTCCATGAGATATCCCTCTTTAATCTTATTTCAATGGGAATAAGTAGTATGCGAATCCATTGCTTCGCATCAATTTAATTGATGGAGGATGAGCATAACATAATTCTTATTCGTCTTTGTGGAGTTGATTAATTCCTTCCTTCGAAGTTTATTCTTGATGAATAAATTCTAGTCCCAAGTGTTTTCATCTTTCTTCCCCGGAGTTCACAGTTCTCGGCTATCTCGTCGGTACCCCTTCGAAATCATCGCAAGGTTTTATTCTTATTCTTGAATCCTTCACTTCTATATCATCATCCTTTTCGCTACCGGAGTTCTTCATGGTGGTTCCTCATGTTTTAAATCATTCTTCGAGTGCTCGTCAAATTCTTTTGGATCAAGCACAAGCATTGTTATTCTTGCCTCTTGAGTGCAAATAATTCTCTATATTCTTTTGAAGTGGAGTTTTGCATTTCTTTCTTCATTCTGATCTATTCAATCTTTTGGTTGTGGCATAATTCACCTCAAGTTTTGAGATGATTTCCATAAGTCCACGACAAGCTTATTCTCTTGTTGTTGATCTTCTCAACAACTCCGTTCGTTCTGTCTTCGCAAGGATGTTTTCAAATTCTTTTGTGCTAGAAGATGTTGTTTTCTCGTCGTTTATCGCCATATTCTTAAGTTCAAGTCAAATTCCTTCAATGCTCAACCAGAGTGCTGCCCGAATTACTTCGTTCGAATTACTTTTCTATCTCTTATTAACCGGAGTGGTTTCAAATTCATTCTTGTTCCTTTAGCTCTTGTTTCGCGCCTTTCAACCTCCTTGATTCTCGTCGTATTTCCTTGTTCTCTTGTTTATCAAAGTCTTTGCAACTTCGTTAATCTTCGTTGTATCCTTTCTTTAAAGTTCGTCAACCTCTCAAAGTTCTTTCGTTTCACTCTTTTGTCCATGAAGAACCTTGTTCTTCCTTTTCCCTTCCGTCTCGTTCCTAAGATCTCAGGACGAGATCTCTTGTTAGTAGGGGAGTGTTGTGGCACCCCGAGACCGATGCGCCAGGTGTCAGTCAGTTATTCGTCATCGTTGCCATGTCATCTTCTTGCGTGTTGCATCTTGCCATGTCATCGTGTGTTTTGCATCCTCATGTTTCAAAACTTGCATCCGCCTGAGTCCCCTCGTCCTTTCCGTTGTCCGTTCTGAGCCCAGACACACTCACACGCGCCCGCGACGCCTCAAAATATTTATTTTATGAGTGGCCGAAAAATGTTCTCGGAAAGGGTTGAAACTTAGCACAGGTAGACCGCCTGTCAAGTTTCGTCGCGTTCAGAGTTCGTTTGATAGCCCAACGGTTAACCGCGTTAATCGCCGGAAGCCTTCTCTCTTTTGGCCCAACACCCCTTTCACACAGCCCCCAAGCCCATTCTAACCACCTCCATGCTCTTGGCCATTCGATCACGATCGCGTGGCCGCGAACCGCTCCTCATTTCGACTATCCTAGCACCCTCTACTTATATAATAGTCTCCCCCGTCCAAAATCGCAGGCAAACCCTAAAAATCCTCCTCCCCGCACCACCGGACATGTCCGCAGAGCAGCCGGACATGTCCACCGCAGCCTCCACCTCACTCCGACCAATCCAGAGAGCCGACACGTCAGTTTCACTGCCGCCCGCGACCAACCAGGCGCCGCCACCTGTCTTCCTCTCCACCTCCCAGCCCCGCGGGCCCGCGAAGCCCATCGGCGGCCCGCTGGACCCGGGATCCCGCCGCCTCTCGAGCGAGCCGCCGCCGCCCTGCCCCGCGTCCTCGTTCGACCTCACCGCCGGCAGCGGCTACCCCGCCGCCGTGAGCCCGCGGCTCCTCCGCCTCACCGTCCTCCGGCGAGCGCCGTCGGAGTCACCGCACCTTCCGTCTCGTCGCCCCTGCCCTGTTCACCGCTGGCCTAATCCGGCCAGATCCGGGCCGGAATGCCCGGATCCGATGCCCCGCGTCCGTTCCGGCCCTCCCCACGTCGCCCTCGGCCCTCCGGCCTCCTCGCCGCCGAGTCAACGCTGGCTATTGGGTGTGTTCTAAGTTCATGCTTGTTAAGTATCATGTCTATTTCACATCCATGCTTCTTGTTAACATGTTTGAGTGGTGTAGCGTATATTTACCTTGCTCCAAAGTGGCTATGTGGCTGTTAACTTCAGCTTTGCATTGTAACTTGTATTGCTCGTATCTTTTAGCCCGTTGCTCTGTTTTGAGTGTGCCCTATATGAAACTTGTGTGATTTTGCATGTAGAAGCATAATATTATGTTGTTTACATGTTTGGAGTGTGTTTGCTTAATGTTTGGGTGCATCTTGCACCGATGACATGCTTGCCTTGTTTTGCTCATATCTTCTAGCCGTAGCTCCGAATTATACAAACTTTATATGAAACTTGACTAGAATTTCGTGTAGATCATCATGGTGCATGTTAACTTGCTGTTTAACTACTTTAACTTAAGGTTTGTTCAGATCTGGACCAAATTCAAAATGGGCATATGAGGACTTACCGGAGTTGTTATATGTTGAGTCCGGCCTCATTTATACTTGTTGGTTTGTGTTGTTCTTTTGTGCTTCATACCTTGCCATGTATTGCATCATATAGACTTGTCTTGCATCATACTTGGTTGAGCATATTGTCATGTTCTTGTGTTGAGTGTTTACCTTGTTGTGCGCTTCTTCTCGTTAGTGCTTGTTCCGTTGCGATCATGAGGATTCGTTCGTCTACATGTGGTTCGTCTTCGAGGCTTCTTCTTCGTCTTCTTCACGGATCCGTTCTTCTTCCTTGCGGGACTTCAGGCAAGATGACCATCACCTTGGATACCTTTACTATCATTGCCATGCTTATTTGTCTCGATGCTATCGTTATATGTCGCGCTACCCACCTTATTGTCAGCCCATCTCCTTGTTGCCATGAAACCTCTAACCTTTGACACCTTCCCAGCAAAACCGTTGTTTGGCTATGTTACCCGCTTGCTCAGCCCCTCTTATATCATTGTTAGTTGCAGGTGAAGATGAAGATTGATCCATGTCGGATCTTGTTGTTGGAATATCACAATATCTACTATTATTATTAACACACCTATATACTTGGCAATGGGAGGAAGGCTTGGCCTTTTGCTCGGTGTTTTGTTCCACTCATGCCACCTTAGGAGCCGATAAACCGGTTGGTTATATGGGGACCCCTTGACAGTTCGTCTTTGAATAAAACTCCTCCAGCAAGGCCCAACATTGGTTTTAATTTGCCTCGTAATAACAACTTAATTAAATAATTAAATTTGCATAGGGGGTCGCGCACTCGAGATTCTTTTCTACATAGCGGGGGGGGGGGCCAGTGTTGATTGTGTTGGTCCCAAACGGGGGTGCTGCGAGGCCACCTGGGGGAAACCCGAGGGTTGGTTTTACTCGTAGCTTCTCCCATTCGGTTGTGGCCTAAGACGAGATATGCGCGGCTACTATCAGGGTGTCGGCACGCCGGGAGGTCTTGCTGGACTTGTTTTACCATTGTCGAAGTGTATTATGCACCGGGAATTCCGAGTCTGGTCGGGCCTTCCCTAAGATAAGGGGTAATATTATTATCACTTCTGATGATCGTGAGAGCTTGTGATGGGCTAAGTTGGGACACCCCTGCAGGGTTATGATCTTTCGAAAGCCATGCCCGCGGTTATGTGGCAGATTGAAATTTGTTTATGTCCGGTTGTAGAAAACTTGACAGAGGATCCGAAGTAAAACACACAACTGTGTGAGTAATCGTGACTGTCTCTTTTCACTTTGAGAAGAGAACACGGTGGGGTTATGTTTGACTCGTAGGTAGTTCAGGATCTTTAGCGATCGCTACTAGTTTGCGACCGTTTGCGTAGAAGCTCATCTTATTCTTGTACTCGTAAGTTAGCCACCATACTTTTTCTTAGCCGCTGCTACAACCTCACCACTTTACCTCTTCCTACCCATTAAGCTTTGCTAGTCTTATTACCCATGGTTATGGGATTGCTGAGTCCTTGTGGCTCACAGATACTACAACAACAGTTGCAGGTGCAGGTTTCCGATAACTTGACGTGAGAGCGATGTTCTTTTGTTGGAGTTCATTCTTCTTCTTCTTCTTCAGTCTTGGGTTAGGTTCCTGGTCGGCAGCCTAGGATAGCAGATGGATGTCATTGTGCTTTTCTTGTTTGCATCCATAGTCGGATGCTTTGTATTGATGTTGTTGTATTCATGTGACTTTTATGTATTGTTGTATCCCCCATGTATGTATGTAATGGTACGATGTAATGATATCCATCTTGCTAAGCGCCCGAAATGCGGTTGTGCCCCAATCACGTAAGTGTCACGTGATCGGGATATAATCGCATCTTGGGCCTGACTATCTACCTAGCCGTCTAATCAACTGCCTGCATGCCACTTCTGCCATTTACTTATACATCAGAAGCAGCTATTCCTCGGCTTCTTCATGACTCCTTCATTTGCATTCAAATCTCATTGGATTCACATTGTTTTAACCTCTTCAGATACTCCTGGAGTAATTCTGAAGCCCCTTTAATTAATCATATTCTTCAGTCAGACAAGCCATCTAATCCTAATCCTCCAAACCATATTCCTGTGGTCCAACGGTTCCAAATGGCGAAAGAGATCCCTATGCAGGTGTCTAGCATCAAACATGTCCTCGTTGAAGGCTCGTTGAGCATAGTTGCCACCGTTACCGACCACCCCAGGGTTGTTCGAGAGTGGATCAAATGTATCCAACTCCCTCGAAAAGATGCAGATGAAGGTCTTCGGTGTCGAAGCAGAGTACACGTAGCGTACCACCGGGAAGATCCAAGGCGCCGCCGTCCTTCAGCTGTGCCTCGAAGATGAAGTTTTGGTGTATCACATCATACATGAGCCCTCCATACTAGGTGAGCTCTATGATTTCATGTCTTGAAAGGACATATACTTCTGTGCGATAACCATCGAATGGGACAAACATAAGCTGGCATCATACAACCTTGATTTGAAAAACATCGCTGACCTACAAACAAGAATTCTTGTAGACAATTGTGATAAAGAAACAATATCCCTATTTGACGTAGCAAATTATGTGCTCGGAACAAATTTTGAGAAGGGTGATGAGATGCTGGGTTAAGGTCCTCTAGATGGGAGAATTATCCCTTAACCTACGAGCGGATAAAATATGTTGCCCTTGATGCCCGTGTGAGTCTCAAGATAGCTGCTAGATCGAAAGAGCTTGCTGCGAAGCCGTCTCCCATAGAAAATGAGAAGAAGAAGAACAAGATGACGAAGAAGAAAGAGGAAGAAGCTGCACCAGGAGCAGGGCATTCTACATGGATGAACTATTTCCTCTCTTGTAAAAAAATGTTTCCTCTCTGTTTATATTGAGATAGATGAACTATTTTGCTCGTGTGCATGCCTTTGGAACAAGTGTAGTAGCCTAGATCCACTTAACTATAATGAACTATTTATCCACTTGGTTTTCTCTGCTACTCCTTGTAGTGATCGATATGCAATGCAAGTGTCAGTAGACATGACAACTTGTCCATGGAAATTGAATTACATCGACCATCACGTTCTACCACTACTACCACTACTGCAGGATGCTGCTAACGTGACACTACAATTAGAGACCCTTCTACGAAACTGTGTGCGATGCATTAAGCGCAAACGATGAGATAAACACCCGTTAAAAAGATGAAAAACATTTGCAATGGCAGATACATCAAACGCGGTTCATACTACAGTTGCGTGTGCGATGCGTGACATACGGTTCACTCCAATCAACTGCTTGTGATGAGGCATAACAACATAAATGGGCAGCCAAATGAAGGTGTGTGCGACATATGGCATACAGTTCACTCGAATGAATTGTTTGTGATAGGCAACACAACATAAATGGTTAGCCATTGCTAACCCACAAGTATAGGGGATCGCAATAGTTTTCGAGGGTAGAGTTTTCAACCCAAATTTATTGATTCGACACAAGCGGAGCCAAAGAATATTCTCAAGTATTATTAGTTGAGTTGTGAATTCAACCACACCTGGAAGACTTAATATCTGCAACAAAGTATTTAGTAGCAAAGTAGTATGGAAGTAATGGTAACGGTGGCAAAAGTAACAATAGCAGTTTTGTAGTGATGGTGACAGCAGCAGTAATGAAAGTAATGAAGCAAATATTAATATGAAACAAACTCGTAGGCAATGGGTCGGTAATGATAGGTGCTGGATATTATTCATCATGTAGCAGTTATAACCTAAGGTGACTCAGTACTAGCTCCAATTCATCAATGTAATGTAGGCATGTATTCCATATATAGTCATACATGCCTATGGAAAAGAACTTGCATGGCATCTTTTGTCCTACCCTCCTGTGGCAGCGGGGTCCTAATGGAAACTAAGGGATATTAAGGCCTACTTTTAATAGAGTACCGGACAAAAGCATTAGAACTTAGTGAATACATGAACTCCTCAAACTACGGCAAACACCGGAAATAATCCCAATTATTGTCACCTTGGGTATGCAGATCATAACACATAGTAGATGTGTACAACATGCAAGATAGGGTCAAGAACACATGTATATTCAGGAAAACATAATAGGTTCAGAACTGAAATCATGGCACTCGGGCCCTATTGACAAGCATTAAGCATAGCAAAGTCATAGCAACATCAATCTCAGCACATAGTGGATACTAGGGATCAAACCCTAACAAAACTAACTCGATTACATGGTAAATCTCATCCAACCCATTACCATCCAGCAATCCTACGATGGAATTGCTCACACACTGCAGCGAGCATCATGAAATTGGTGATGGAGGAAGGTTGATGATGACGACGGCGACGATCTCCACTCTCCGGGGCCCCGAACGGACTCCAGATCAGGGCTCCCAAGAAAGAATAGGAGGTGGCGGCAAATCTGTATTGTAAAACATGATGAATCCTTTTCCCTTATTATTTTTCTCCCTGAACAAGATTATATGGAGTTGGAGTTGAGGTCGGTGGAGTTCTAGGGGGCCCACAAGGACAGGGGGCGTTCCCTAGGGGGGCGCCCCATCCCTTGTGGCCAGGGTGTAGGCCCCCTCCGGCGGATCTTTTCACCAGTATTTTTTTTATTTTCTGAAACTAATCTCCGTGAAATTGCAAGTCATTCCGAGAAATTTTATTTCTCCACAAAAATAACACCAAGGCAATTCTGCTGATAACAGCGTCAGTCCGGGTTAGTTCCATTCAAATCATGCAAATTAGAGTCCAAAACAAGGGCAAAAGAGTTTGGAAAAGTAGATACGACGGAGACATATCAACTCCCCCAAGCATAACCCATTGCTTGTCCTCAAGCAATTCAGTTGATAAACTCGAAGCGAAAAAGAAAAACTTTTACAAACTCTGTTTGATCTTGTTGTTGCAAATATGTAAAGCCAACATTCAAGTTTTCAGCAAAGATTATGAACTAACCATATTCACAACAACATTTAGGTCTCATATTTACTCATATCAGTAACATAATCAGCTAGTGAGCAATATGACAAAGTGGTTTCTCGCTAGCCCTTTCTCTGATTACAAAATATAAATGCTGAGCACCTGAGAAGATCAAGGACTGACTAGACATTGTAATTCACAGTCAAAGAGATCCAGTCACACACATACTCAATATCAATTAATAACTAAGCATATAAATGGCACAGGTGCTCTCTAACTGGTGCATTTTATAAGAGGACGATGACTCAGCAATAAAATAAAATAGATAGGCCCTTCGCAGAGGGAAGTAGGGATTTGCAAAGGTGCCAGAGCTCGAGTTTTTAAGACAAAGATGAACATAATTTTGAGTGGTATGCCTTCGTTGTCAACGCTATGACCAAGAGTTCTCAATATCTTACATGCTACATACATTATAGGAGGTTCCCAAACAGAATGGTAAAGTTTTACCCCCCCCCTCCACCATCAATCACACTACATGGCATATCTGAAACAACAGGTACCGTCCATACCAACAACAGTCCTGAGGGAGCTTTGTTTAATTATAGTTTGATTTGATTTTGAGCAAGGGACTGGGCATCCCGGTTACCAGCCATTTTCTCGTGAATGACAATCGGAGTCCACTCATCATGAGAATAACCCACCTAGCATGGAAGATAAAGAAAACCCCCAGTCACCACATGAGCGATTTCGGCATACAAAACAAAATTGTATTTGAAGGTTTAGAGTTTGGCACATGCAAATGTAAATACCTCATATAGGTAGGTATGGTGGACTCATATGGAACAACTTTGGGTTTATGGAAGTGGATGCACTAGCAGTATTCTCGCTTAGTACAGGTGACGGCTAGAAAGAGACTGGGAAGCGACCAGCTAGAGAGCGACAACGGTCATAAACATGCCTTGATATTCACCAACATTGAGTGCAAGCATGAGTAGGATAAAAATTACCATGAACATAAATATCGTCAAGGCTATGTTGATTTTGTTTCAACTACATGTGTGAACATGTGCCAAGTCAAGCCACTTAAATCATTCAAAGGAGGATACCATCCTATCATACTACATCACAACCATTTTAAAAGCATGTTGGAACGCAAGGTAAACCATCATAAACTCCTAGCTAATTAAGTATGGCATGAGTAACTATAATCTCTAATTGTCATTGCCAACATGTTTCATTCATAATAAGTTGAATCAGGAATGACAAGCTAATCATATTTACAAAAACAAAATAGGTCGAGTTCATACCAGCTTTTCTCCATCTCAATCATTTCATCATATATTGTTATTATTGCCTTTCACCTGCACGACCGGATGGTGTGAATAGTAATAAGAGTGCACGTGCATTGGGTAAGCTGGAATATGCAAACAATTATTCAAAGGAGAAGACAATGTAATATGGGCTCTTGTTAGATAAGCAATAATTCATATGAGAGACACTCATCATTTTCATCGTGGTCTTCTCCTCTCGACCCCCATAGGAAGAGAAAAATTTCCAAGAAACCCACTGGAATATTTTTGGAGTTTTTGTTTTCTGAAGAAATTAAGACAAGAACGAGAAAAACTATTTACACAGGATATCTCCCAACAAACAAAAGAAGAACAAGAAATCTTTTTGGTTTTTCTTTTAGTATTACAAACTACTAAAAATAACAAGTAAGAAAGAAAAGACAAAAAGAAGCGAGAAATATTTTTGGGTTTTTTCAAAGTTTTTCAAACACACAAGAAGAAAGCGAGAAAAAATAAACTAGCATGTATAATACAATAAAAAAGTACGAACACTGACAACTGGAATGAATGTTTGTACATGAATGTAATGTCGGTGAGAAATCCGTACTCCCCCAAGCTTAGGCTTTTGCCTAAGTTGCTCTAGGGCCACTACTGGCCCGGATGATATCCGAAATCATAGCTGGGGTTGTAATGTGCTGCAATAGCTACTGCTTGGCGAGGTTATTCTTGGAGGCGAGCGGCCTCCGCCTCTCTCTCATATTCGTTCGCCTCCTCTCTAGTTATAAAATATCTCCCTTTTTCCTAAAAATTAAAGAAGGCAGGAGCAGGAAGAGTAACATGGACGGCACGCCATCTGTCAAAGATTAGTCGGTACTGGGGGTGTTGTTTGTTCCTCTCAAGAAACTAATAACGTATCATAGCATCATAATCTTGAAAAGCAGGTGCCAACTCAATATCATATCCTATTATGGGTACACCCAAATAATTAGCTAAGCGAGTTGCATAAATTCCTTGAAATAAATCTCCATCTTTAGCATTACGATGTAACCTCCTTGCAATAATAGCCCCCAAGTTATAGTGCTTATCACTTAACACGGCACACTTAAGGACACTAAGATCTGGAACACAAAGGTGGCTATGCTCATGTTTACCATTAATGCATCTTCCTATAAAGAGAGCAAAATAATGTATAGCAGGAAAATGAATGCTCCCTATGGTGGCATGTGTAATGTTTCTAGTTTCCCCCATGGTGATGCTATCAAGGAAATCATGGTAATCATATTTGTGAGGATCACTAAGACTGCCCCACGGTGGATTTTTGCATGAATCACAAAAAAATCTTCCAGGTCCATGGTATAAGATTCGTCATAAAGATCAAACAGGATAATATGAGTATTGCACTTATATCAAAACTCAAACCTCCGCACAAAGGAATCGGTGAGGTAATAGTGTTGTCGGCACTTATCTGACACGAAGTCCTCAAAGCCGGCACTTTCTACGTACGCCTCAAACTCATCCTTGAAACCTGCGTGAATCATAAATTCATCCAAAGGCCATTCGTAAGGCCACACTTGAGCTTCCATTGGTGGTTCAAGGACCGGTTCGCATATCGCGAGCCTCGGTGCTAGCTTTCTTAAAGGACCACCTTGGTACATTCTCCTACACATTTTCTTTCTCTGGAAAAATTCTGAAATTTTTAGTGACACAAAATAAAGGTGAACCAAACTCAACAAATTGATAGCAACTACTCCTACAAGTGCCTAGGGACTATATCATGCATCAAAACTACTTTAGACCATATAAATTTGACATGCAAGGTCTAAAACAAGGTCACTACAGCAGCAAAAATTTGCAATAAGTAAATCGCTAGAGAAAAACCTAATTAGACCATCGGAGGAGTCACATACCGAAGATCAATCCCCCAAAACAGTTTTGTGAATGATGATTTGAACAAGGAGATCAAAAATGGTAGCAAAACGAGCTAGAACTTGAGTTTGAGCTATGGGAGGATTTTTCTAGAGGAAGAAGAAGAGGATGGGTGCTAAAATAAGTGGAGGGGCCACGTGGGGCCCACAAGGACGGGGGGCGCACTCTCCATCCTTGTGGCCCACTGGTGCATTCTCAGTGCCATAAATTCTTAAAAATTTCATAAAAATCATATTTAATTTTCAAGGCATTTGGAGAACCTTTATTTTTGGGACATTTTTTGCATAGATAGTTCATAAAACAGACGGATAATACTATTTTTGCTTTATTTAATGTAAATAACAGAAAGTAAAAGGTGAGTACAGAAGGTGATGCTCTCTAAATTCACCCATCTCATGCTCATCAAAAGGAATCCGTCAACGAGGTTGATCAAGTCTCATTAACAAGCTTCTTTCGAATATCATAAAATAGGAGAATTTTCCAATAACACTAGGTTACCTCAATGGGGATATCCATGTCCCCAACAATAAGAATGCATATTTCTTTTTGACAGTTGGAATAGGGAATTGAAAACCTCCAATAGCTGTAGTTAATTTTTTTTCAATAGAATTGATGCTATTAACTTGAGGTTGTTTCTTTGGAAAGTGTATCGTATGCTCATTACCATTAACATGAAAGGTGAAATTTCCCTTGTTGCAATCAATAACAGCCCTTGCAGTATTCAAAAAGGGTCTGCCAAGGATAATCGACATACTGTCGTCCTCGCGTATATCAAGAATAACAAAGTCCGTTAAGATAGTAACGTTTGCAACCACAATTGGCACATCCTCACAAATACCGATGGGTATAGCAGTTGATTTATCGGCCATTTACAAATAGATTGATGTAGGTGTCAACTTATTCAAATCAAGTCTACTATATAAAGAGAAAGGTATAACACTAACACCGGCTCCAAGATCACATAAAGCAGTTTTAACGTAGTTTGCTTTAATACAACATGGTACAATGGGTATTCCTGGATCTCCTAGTTTCTTTGGTATTCTGCCCTTAAAAGTATAATTTGCAAGCATGGTGGAAATTTCAGCTTTTGGTATCTTTCTTTTATTAGTAATAATTTCTTTCATATACTTAGGATAGGGTGACATTTTTAGCATATTAGTCAAACGCATACGCAAAAAGATAGGTCTAATCATCTCACAAAAGCGTTCGAATTTCTCATCATCCTTTTTCTTGGATGGTTTAGGAGGAAAAGGCATGGGTTTCTTAACCCATGGTTCCCTTTCTTTATCATGTTTCCTATTAACAAGGTCTCTCTTATCATAATGTTGATTCTTTGGTTGTGGGTTATCAAGATCAACAGTAGGTTCAATTTCTACATCATTATCATTACTAGGTTGAGCATCAGTATGAACATCATTATTAACATTATCACTAGGTTCATGTTCATCACTAGATTGTGTCTTAGCATCAGAAATAGAAATATAATTGGGACTGTCGGGTGTATCTGGAATAGGTTCACTAGCAGCATGCAAAGTCCTATCAGTTTTCTTTTTCTTTTTCTTACTAGGACCAGTTTTATCAGTATTAGTTCTTTGAGAATCCTGCTCAATGCTCTTAGGATGGCCCTGGGGATACAAGGGTTCCTGAGTCATTTTACCACCTCTAGTCATAACTCTAATGGCATTATCTTTGTTTGTACTATTCAACTCATTAAGCAAACAATCTTGTGCTTTCAGTACTTGTTCTACTTGAGTTGTAACCATGGAAGCATGTTTACTAATAAGCTTAAGATCATTAACAGTTCTAGTCATATAATCACCCAAGTATTCAAGCGTATGAGCATTACGTTTCAATTGTTTACTAACATAAGCATTGAAGTTTTCTATTTAACAGTAAAATTATCAAACTCATCCAAGCATTGACTAGCAGACTTATTATGAGGAATATCGCCTTCATCAAATCTATAAAATGATTTTACCTCAACTACCTATGTCAGGTTATCAAGACCATGTGTTTCCTCGATAGGCGGTAAATTCTTAACATCTTCAGCTTTAATACCTTTTTCCTTCATTGATTTCTTTGCCTCTTGCATATCTTCAGGACTGAGAAATATAATACCTCATTTCTTCGGAGTTGGCATCAAAGTTGGTTCAGGAACAGTCCAATCATTATCATTACTCAATATATTATTCAATATTTTGTGCTTGATCTATAGTTCGTTCCCTGAAAACACAACCAGCACAACTATCTAGGTGGTCCCTAGAAGCATCGGGTAGTCCATTATAAAAGATATCAAGTATTTCATTTTTCTTGAGAGGACGATCATGCAAAGCATTAAGTAATTGGAGAATCCTCCCCCAAGGTTGTGGGAGACTCTCTTGTTCAATTTGCACAAAATTATATATTTCCTGTAAGGCAGCTTGTTTCTTATGAGCAAGAAAATATTTTGCAGAAAAGTAGTAAATCATATCCTGGGAACTACACACACAATAAAGAGCAAGAGAATTGAACCATAACTTACCATCACCCTTTAACAATAAAGGAAACAACTTAAGAATATAGTAATAGTGATTTTTTTCCTCAGGAGCAAATAGGGTAGCTATATCATTCAGTTTGGTAAGATGTGCCACTACAGTTTCATATTCATAACCATGAAAAGGATCAGATTCAGCCAAAGTAATTCACTCAGGATCGACAGAGAATTCATAATGCTTATCGGTAAGATGGATAGGTGAAGTAGCAAATTCAGGATCATATTGCATTCTAGCATTCAAATATTTTTCTTTCCACTTGCGTAGTAATTTCTTAAGATCATTCCTATCCTTACAAGCAAGAAAGTCTCTAGCTACCTCTCCTTCCAAAACATATCCCTCGGGCATAATAGGCAATTCATATTTAGGGGAGCTAGATTTAACAGTACTTTCAAAGTCCTCAGTTTCAATAATTTCGTCAGTTTCATAAATATCATTATCTTGAGCATAATCAATAGTTGTAGCTCCAGAAAGATGTACATCAAGTAATTTGCCCAATGGCACTATTTTATCAAATATAGTAGTAGCATCAGAAGCATAATTCATAGCAGAGGGAATGATCTTGGTTCTATCATCCTTTAGTGGCCTCATAGTGATCAACAAATATAAATCCCAAGTAACTCAAAGAGTAGAGCTATGCTCCCCATCAACGGCGCCAGAAAAGTGTCTTGATAACCCACAAGTATAGGGGATCGTAACAGTTTTCAGGGTAGAGTATTCAACCCAAATTTATTGATTCGACACAAGGGGAGCCAAAGAATATTCTCAAGTATAAGCAGCTGAGTTGTCAATTCAACCATACCTAAGGCTTAATATCTGTAGCAAAGTAGTGCGGAAGTAACGGTAATGGTGGCAAAAGTAACAATAGCAGTATTGTAGTGATGCTGACAGCAGCAGTAATGAAAGTAAAAAAGCAAGTATTAATATGAAACGAACCTGTAGGCAATGGATCGGTAATGATAGGTATCAGATAATATTCATCATGTAGCATTTATAACCTAGAGTGACACAAAACTATCTCCAATTCATCAATGTAATGTAGGCATGTATTCCGTATATAGTCATACGTGCTTTATGGAAAAGAACTTGCATGACATCTTTTGTCCTACCCTCCCGTGGCAGCGGGGTCCTAATGGAAACTAAGGGATATTAAGGCCTCCTTTTAATAGAGTACCGAACCAAAGCATTAGCAATTAGTGAATACATGAAATCCTCAAACTACGGCAATCACCGGAAAGAATCCCAATTATTGTCACCTTGGGGTATGCATATCATAACACATAGTAGGTGTCTACAAATTGCAAGATAGGATCAAGAACACATGTATATTCATGAAAACATAATAGCTTTAGATCTGAAATCATAGCACTCGGGCCCTGGTGACAAGCATTAAGCATAGTAAAGTCATAGCAACATCTATCTCAGAACATAGTGGATACTAGGGATCAAACCCTAACAAAACTAACTCGATTACATGGTAAATCTCATCCAACCCATGAAAATAATCTCCGTGAAATTTCAAGTCATTCCGAGAACTTTTATTTCTACACAAAAATAACGCCAAGCGATTCTGCTGAAAACAGCGCCAGTCCGGGTTAGTTCCATTCAAATCATGCAAATTAGAGTCCAAAACAAGGGAAAACGAGTTTGGAAAAGTAAATACGGCAGAGACTTATGAGCCATATCAAGGTGTGTGTGCTATACGACATACAATTCACTTGGATGAACTGTTTGTGTTGGAGCAAAGAGAACATAAACAATTGAACTTAACAACATGTGTGTGGTACATGTGCGATGCGATTTCATACAAAACAGCAACATATATACTAATAAGGACTTGATTGCACAACCAAATTAAACATCCAATTAAATAGGTGCCTAGTACACACATGACATTTCCACACACCAAAGTAAACTAATACATGCATAATTCACTAGGATAAACCATCATCTGATCATCATCTACTTCTTGTGATACTTGCCGCCACTTCTCTACTAGGATAAACGAAACAATATTCTTTACAGTGAATACTGTGCTCTGTTGGGCACACAAGTATATGGATCATAGCCTTGGGAGAGCAATGTGCCTGCACGCGTTGTGCTAGCATGATGTTCCTTCTATGCCAAGTTTCCATTGATTGATGGCGTTTTATGAACACAATGTTTCCTGCCATTTCCTCACCGGTTTGCCGCCGCCAGCCAGCGATATTGCGCATAAACCTAGGTGGCGCGATGCACCGAGGCAACAAGCACAGCCTGTAGCACATCCACCTATTCGAAGCATGGCAACCCACCAAAGCGTCGCCTCTGCCATCAACCTCCTCGATGAGGAAAACGAGACGGTGCCACGACCCATCGAGGCCAAGTCACTCCCCAACAACGCGATGGACGACGCTGTGCTGCGCGTCATCACCAGGGTTGAGCAGACCATTGGCGCATGGCGCTTCAGCGCCGCGGATCAAGATAGGCATGTCAGCGCCGAGAGCTTGCAGCTTTGCACAACATGATCGATGATGCACCATACAACAAGCTAGGCGCGTCCGCGCCAATAGGCTGAGGCTCGCCGCACAGCGAGACCATTCGAGCGCCGTAGAGAGATAGGCGTGGTGCACCGCACAGCAAGAGCGGATCCATCGATGCTTGCCTGGTGTCGACAGGGCGTCGCAGCTAGGTACACGTCCCGCCAGTAATCCCATTCCTCGCCAAGAGTGGGCAGAGGCCGACTACGCCGTACTTGCACCAGAGACCAACCACGCTCGCCTTGTCTGTGGCCCGCTCAATGTCGATGCACTGGTCGCTAGGCTCGGCCACCTCCTCGGCCGTGGATTCCACCTGGGCACAGTAGAGGAACATGGTGTCATCGCATTCTCGAGCTGGTGATCTTCAATGAAATAGCCAACATGGAGCTCGAGATCGCGCTCGAGATGTACCGCGAGCGCATCCACTGCTTGGACGAACACCTGCACGAGTTCAGGTAGAGCCAAGAGCTACCATAGGCAAGGGTTGCTGGTCCTGGATGCATTTTATTTTGTCGAGTCATTTCGATGTGGATTGTTGTGTATTCAAAATAATCATAATATTGCTTTGTTTCAATGTGTGTACTCCGTTTTCCGTTCTTATACGTTCTGTTTCAATGTGTGTATATATGCTTTCCACTTTGTTTGTCTGGATGATAACAGCTAGATACAAATTAGTATACAAAAACAGATAGAAAAATGGATTTCATAATATATATTAATTGTTCACAAGTTCAACACAGAATATATATAATATCATCACTTATACGTGATGATACTTAACTACTATGTGCAATGCAAAAAATTGAAAATGAACAATACTAAAATTAATAATCCCTCATTGGGGCAGTATTCCGGCAGCCCCTCGCCAGCAGCTCCCTGGTGGGCGGCTGTAGGATCGGAAGTAGGTCTAGAGCGGGGGTGATTAGACTACTTGGCAAATAAAAATTTAGCCTTTTCCCAATTTTAAGTGTTGGCAGATTTTAGCAATTAGAAACAGTGAAGCAACCAACCTACACATGCAATTCTAAGAGTGTAGCAGCGGAAAGTAAAACATTGCATATGAAGGTAAAGGGAAGGGTTTGGAGGGTGCAAACGCAATGAAGACACATACATTTTTAGCGTGGTTCCGATAGGTTGTGCTATCGTACATCCATGTTTATGGAGACTTCAACCCACGAAGGGTAACAACTGAGCGAGTCCACGGAGGGCTCCACCCACGAAGGGTCCATGAAGAAGCAACCTTGTCTATCCCACTGTGGCCATCGCCCACGAAGGACTTGCCTCACTAGGGTAGATCTTCACGAAGTAGGCAATCTCCTGGCCCTTACAAACTTCTTGGTTCAACTGCACAATCCTTGTCGGAGGCTCCCAAGCGACACCTAACCAATCGAGGAGACACCACTCTCCAAAATGTAATAGATGGTGTGATGATGATGAACTCCTTTCTCTTGTGCTTCAAATGATAGTCTCCCCAACGCTCAACTCCCTCTCACAGATTTGGATATGGTGGAAAGATGATTTGCGTGGAAAGCAACTTGAGGAAGGCTAGAGATCAAGATTCTTGTGGTTGGATTGGAATGTCTTGATCTCAACACATGAGTAGGTGGTTCTCTCTCAAAAATGAGTAGTGGAAGTGTAGGCATGTAGCGACCACGATCCGAATGGACCGAAGTCTCTGTGTTTCAGTGTCATCCCTGGATTGGTAATGCTGACACACACAGTACTTGAAGGATTTATAACAGAGTGGCAATCACACACTTATTACATCGAACGTCTCCAAAGAGAACTTATTACAAAAGTCTCTGGCATAAGGCCATCTAACCAAAATAACAGCGGAAGGCTTGGAAGATTAGTGAGTCCATCAACTCCAACGGCATAGCTGAGTGCATGAAAAACGACCTATAACGTCTTACTCCTTGTCTGAAAAGTCTGCAACGTAACATGTTGCAGCCCGAAACGGGTCAGCACATGGAATATGCTGGCAAGATAACACAAAAGATGCAAATAACAGAAATAAAGGCTACACTATATGCATATTTGGCTGGTGGAGGCTCTACGGTTAAAGTTTTTGCGTAAAGCCAATTTTTCCCTACAACAAAGGAATAAAATTTATTTTTAACTATCATGGTAGTTGAAACATCATTGAGAAGGTACCTCCAACTCAATCCCAAATTAAAGTAATCATTAACCCAACAAATTAACTTTAGAGTGATGAGATCAACCAATAATTCATGTACCAGATACTGCTAATCATGATCAGTTTGTAGACTCCGCAGAGGTTTGTGCACTTTTCCCACAAGACTCGATCTCCTCCGTTGGATTTCTCGCACTGCACGGTGTTTGAGAAACGGATGACCGAGACACAGTTTTTCTTAAGCATTTACTATTTACCCCAGGTGGACCCATACACCTACTTTCCCCAACATCTGCTAGTCCACCACGAAAGAGCTCACACAACTTACGCATACTATGCCAGAGCCCATAATGGCATTGTGGCTGCACACGGAAGTTTCCAGCATGAATATTTTTATGATCCCTTTGAGCCTGGGTGGCATTCCATAGGACAATCACACGGAACCCCGGGATTTCCTAGGACAACACCGGATACCCCAGGTGCCTTGCAACCAATCCACCCAGATGTGTATTCAAGTAGTCACCTTAAGTTGAACCATTAATTAACAACTCACATCTGTCATGGATTTCACTCAAACCCAAACCATGTCTACGAGCATAGCATAGCAAGCATAGCATAGAAGTAACTCCCAAGGATTTGAAGATAATGCAGGTAATAGGTTCTACCTCAAACTACTTCTCAGACCCACATGTTAAGAGATCCTACTCATGCAACGTGTGAGGGTTTGATATAATGCATAAAAACTGGGTAATAAAAGGTATGATCAAAGTGTTACTTGCCTTGCTGATGATTCGCAAAACCTAGAGACTCGTAGTAGCACGCTTCATAGTCCGGTTATTCTATCGCAAGCAAACAATAGCGTACATAAGAAATCAAGCAACGATGCCCAAACAAAACTCCAAAATATAAGATCTAACCAGAAAGTTCAACTTAAGAACTCCGGTTTGCAAAAAGAATCAAATCCAAAGAAGCAACAAAACTCAAACTGCGAAAGAAACGAGATTCACTTACTAGTTTGATCTAGAGTCAAATTTTACAGTAGCCAAAACTTTGTTCAAGTTGGTTAAACGGAAAGAGGGCATCGGGACGAAGATCTGGGATTTTCAATCACCAGATTCCGACTCTCGAGCGAAAAGAAAAACAAAAAACAAGATCAGGGCAGAAACCGCGATCGAAATAATCGCGGATAATTACCCCGAAAAAGAAAACTGACGAACAGGCTAAGGAACGAACGTTCGCTGTCTGCGGCTAACGGGCGAACAACATTTGATAAGACGAACGTACGGACGAACGTTCGCTAAATAACTAAACCGAAAAAAAACCGATCTAATAAAAAAAGAACGGATCTAGGGTTTTTATTAAAAAGAACCGATCGGTTTTTTTTGATAAAACTGACTGCGGGGCGGCTACCTCGACGAACTCCGGCAGTGGCTGTAGGTCCGGCGGCGGCGACGGCGCGGTGCGGCGGCGTGGTGCGGTGTGGTGGCGACGGGAGGCGGCGGCGGCTAGGGTTTGGCGGGGCGGGCGAGGCGGGCTGGCTGGGGTGGCGGCTGGACCTTACAAAGGCCCCCGGCTAGGGATTCCTAGTCGGGTACGGCCCAAAGGCGGTTCCCCCTTTTTTCAAAAAAAAAAAACGAGTCCTGACGTACGAAAACTAACAAAAGAAATACTAAACGGACCCAAAATCCAGAAATAAATTTTCACCGTCCTCTAATAATATTTAGGACAAAGTGAACATTTTTCCCGGACCTGAATGCAATTTTGAAAAACGCATATTTTTCCTATGCAAATAAAATCGCAAATAAATCTGAATAAATACCAAAAGTGATTTTAATATTTTTTTTCCTCCAATATTTCTATTATTTCGGAGAAGTCATATTATCTCCGCTCATATATTTTATTTAGAAATATTTTTAGGAGAGAAAAATAATTAAAACCAACGCTATCCTCGTACCGTTATTCGAGTAAACTCAAATACAAAACGGAAGAATTCCCAACTCTCTCCGTAGGTCCTTGAGTTGCTTAGAATTTTCGAGGATCGCCACGCACAAAATGCAAAGAAATATGCAATGCAGTATGATCTATGTACAACATTCCATATTGAAAATTTGGGATATTACAAACCTACCCCCCTTAAAATGAATCTCGCCCTCGAGATTCGACATGGTTAGAGAACAGGTGTGGGTGGTCCTTGTGTAGATCATCTTCTCGTTCCCAGGTGGCTTCTTCCTCGGTGTGGTGACTCCACTGAACTTTGCAAAACTTGATAACCTTACTGCGGGTGATCTGCTCGAAAATTCGAGAATCTTAACAGGCTTCTCCTCATAAGTCAGATCGCTATCCAACTGAATTGCTTCCAGGGGTACTGTGTCTCTAAGCGGGATATCGGCCATCTCCGCATGGCACTTCTTAAGCTGCGAAATGTGAAACACATTGTGCACTCCTGACAATCATTCGGGCAACTCCAACTTATAGGCAACCTCTCCCATGTGTTCCAAATCACGGTAAGGTCCCACAAATCTCGGGGCTAGGTTTCCCTTAACTCCGAAACGTTTAACTCCTCGTCGAGGTGATATTCTCAGGTACGCTCTGTCTCTGATTTCATAGGCTATCTCCTTGCGCTTCGAGTCTGCATAACTCTTCTGCCTGGACTGAGCTACCTTCAATCTATCTCGAATTAGCTTAACCTTCTCTTGAGACTCTTTGATCAAGTCCGGTCCAAACAACTGTCGGTCTCCAACTTCGTCCCACATTAACGGCGTTCGACATCTCCTTTCGTACAATGCTTCGAACGGTGCCATCTTCAAACTGGCCCGGTAACTGTTGTTGTATGAGAACTCAGCGTAGGGCAAATTGTCATCCCAACTAGATCCATAATCTAGCGCACAATCTCTCAACATGTCATCCAGAATCTGGTTGACTCTCTCGGTCTGTCCATCTGTCTGTGGGTGAAACAATGTACTAAATTCCAGCCTTGTTCCCAAAGTTTGGTGTAGTTGATGCCAAAACTTCGAGGTGAACTCTGTTCCTCTGTTTGATACAATGGTCCTCGGAACTCCGTGCAGACATACGATCCTGGTCATGTATATCTTGGCCAACTTCGCACTGGTGGATGTGGTTTTCACGGGGATAAAGTGGGCTACTTTGGTTGAACGGTCCACTACTACCCAGATTGAGTCATATCCTACTTTGGTCCCGGGCAATCCGGTGATAAAATCCGTGCCAAGCTTCTCCCACTTCCATTCGGGTATCGGCATAGGCTGTAGCAATCCTGCTGGCTTCTGATGATCTGCCTTTAATCTCTGGCATACATCACATACGGCTACATACTCGGCAATATCCTTCTTCATTCCCATCCACTAGAAATGTTCCTTCAAATCCAAATACATCTTGTTGTTTCCCGGGTGTATCGAGTCTGGCGAATCATGTGCTTCCTGCAGTATCAACTTCGTGATCTCCGGGTTGTTGGGCACATAGATTCGATCCTCAAACCACAAGGTGTCGTGCTCATCCTCACAAAATCCTTTGGCTTTTCCTTCACTCATCCTCTTCTTTATCTCGGCAATCTCTTTGTCATCCTTCTGGGCTTCGCGTGTCTTTCCCAGCAATGTTTACTGAACCTCCAACGTTGCAATGAAACCTCTAGGGACTATCTCCAAACGAAGCTCCCTGAGATATTCTGCTAACTCCTGTGGTAATTCCCCCTTTACTAGGGTATTTGCATAACTCTTCCGGCTCAAAGCGTCTGCAACGACATTGGCCTTTCCTGGGTGATAGTGCAGCTTCATATCATAATCATTTATAAGCTCCAACCATCTCCTTTGTCTAAGGCTCAGCTCCTTTTGAGTGAAAATGTACTTCAAACTCTTATGATCCTTGTACACATCACAACGATTTCCAATAAGGAAATGTCTCCAAGTTTTAAGTGTGTGCACTACAGCTGCTAACTCCAGATCGTGCGTCGCATAATTCAACTCGTCCGGCCGCAGTTGACAAGATGCATAAGAAACAACTCTTCCATCATGCATGAGTACTCCTCCAAGTCCTAAGCGTGAAGCATCGCAGTACACTTGGAAATCCTTGCGTATATCTGGCAATATCAGCACTGGGGCTGTGTCAACCGTTTCTTCAACTCCTGGAAACTTTCTTCGCACTCCTCAGTCCAATTAAACTTTGTCTCCTTCTTCAACAATGTCGTCATTGGCTTAGCAATCTTGGAGAAATTTTCTATGAATCTCCGGTAATATCCCGCGAGTCCAAGAAAACTGCGGATTTCTTGAACTAAAGTGGGTTCCAACCACTCAGTGACTGCTTGCACTTTGACGGGGTCCACTGCTATACCTTCTCCCGATATAACATGCCCTAGGAATCCAACTTCCTTCAACCAAAACTTGCATTTGTTAAACTTGGCATACAGCTGATGTTCTCTAAGCTTTTCCAATACTAAACGCAAATGCTCCGCGTGTTCCTCCCCATTCTTCGAGTACACCAAAATGTCATCAATGAATACCACGACAAACTTATCCAAGAGCTCCATGAACACCTTGTTCATCATACTCATGAAATAGGCAGGGGCGTTAGTCAATCCAAATGACATAACCGTATACTCATATAGCCTGTACCTTGTGGTGAAGGCTGTCTTTGGTATATCCTTCTCTTGGATCTTCAACTGGTGGTATCCAGATCGTAGATCGATCTTGGAGAATACTTTCGCTCCCTGGAGTTGGTCGAACAAATCATTGATCATCGGCAGCGGGTACTTATTCTTAATAGTCACTTCATTCAGTGCACGATAATCAACGACCATTCTTAAGATCCATCCTTCTTCTCGACCAAGAGCAGTGGGACTCCCCAAGGTGATGAACTCCGACGAATAAAACCTTTCTCCAATAAATCCTTAATCTGCTTCTTGATCTCCTCCAGATCATTCACTGGCATCCGATATGGTCTCTTCGATATTGGTCCGGTGCCAGGCAACAACTCAATCAAAAACTCAATATCCCTATCCGGTGGCATTCCTGGTAACTCCTCTGGAAACACATCTAGATAATCCTTTACTACCAGCACTTCCTCCTGAACAACTCCCGTGAGAGAATGTACTTGTGTCCTTGTAGGCGAATGCCTAGATACATACTTAATCCTTTTTCCCACCGGGGTGGTAAGCAGAATAGACTTGCTGGCACAATCGATGTTACCTCCATACATCGATGGCCAATCCATACCTAATGTCACATCCAGTCCTTGTGACTCCAGAACTATTAGGTCTGAGGGGAAACCATGTCGTCCAATGGTCAATGGCATCTGAAAACATCCTTGATTTGCCATATATTCCGCTCCGGGTGTACTTACTAACATGGGGGCCATACGGACTCTGGTGGACAACTTATGTCTATTTGTGAATCCCCTTGAAATGTATGAATGCGATGAACCAGTATCGAAAAGAACTACTGCGGTAAATGACTTAACCAAAAACTTACCGATCACCGCATCTGATTGTTCTTCAACTTCCTCCACGGTCATGTGGTTCACTTGTGCTTTGTTGAACGGGTTGGGCTTCTTTCCGGCGCTTCCATTGCCGTTCCCATTCTTAGCTTCATGGCACTTATTGGCATAATGTCCATTCTTCCCGCACTTGTAACAAGAGATGTGGCTGAAATCCTTCTTGGCGGATGTGGACGGGGTAGAGCGATTCTGATTATTGTTTGCTCCATTCCCATTCCCATTCTTGGAGCTATTGTGGTTGTGGGAACTTCCTCCAGTGTGGGTGTGGCTTCCATGGTTATGGGTATATCCTCCCGAATTCGGAGTGAATCAGGGCTTCTGATGGGCTCCAGAATTATTCCTTCCTTGTCCATACTTCCTCTTGCGGCTCTCAATCTGCTGCAACTTCCCTTCAATCATAAGAGCTTTATCTACCAACTCCTAGTAGTTGTTGAAGGTTGCCACCATCAACTGAACACTCATCTCATCATTTAGCCCTTCCATAAATCTCTCCTGCTTGGTGGCATCTGTGGCCACATCATCTGGGGCATAACGAGATAGGGTACTAAACTCATCTACGTACTGAGCCACAGTATGATTTCCTTGGCGCAAGTTGTGAAACTCCCGCTTATGCTCATGGCTCCAGTTGAGACATGGGCAGTTTGGAAAGCTTGTTGGAACTGATTCCAAGTGACATTGGCTATAGGGAAAGTGGTTGTGTAATTCTCCCACCATGCTGTGGCTGGTCCAGACAACTGGTGTGTGGCAAATTGCACTTTCTCAGCATTCGAGCAATTTGCGGTGGTCAAATCCCTTCCAATCTTGCGCAACCAGTCATCAGCAACTATTGGTGCAATGCTGCTAGCAAACACCGGTGGTTGCAACCTTAAGAAACGTGTCAGGTTGTCCATGGGTGGTGGTGGTGGTGGGTTGTTGTTGTTCTGGTGTTCTGGACAAGAAGTTGCATCAAAGTGTTCTGTTGCTGGATCAACTAAGTGAGCTCAGGGGGAAACTCAAATCCGGGCTCACGTCTTGGAGGCATCTGATGAGTATAGAGGGAAGAGATTAGAATAGAATTGAGGTCTAAGGGAAAATCACTACCCATATGCACATGAGACAAACACAATCATATCACACCAATCAATTTCAAGCAAGGTCTTACTAAGATCCAATTAACATTACAAAGTGCTCTAAATACTACTTTGTGGGGGGGGGGGCTACTAGTCATAGGGTGGTCATCTAGAAGTTTTGATCGGCGGAAGATTCCATGATGTCTGCTCCAGCTTCGTCTTCATAATATTCGTCATTACTATCATCGGGATCCGAATTCATGTCGTCGATGATGATGTAATCTTCAGAACAAATCTCCTTGGGTTCCTCTTCCTCTTCTTCTCCTCCTGGTGCTGGATCTCGCATGAATACACCTAGCTTCCTTGTCAAATCATCATTCTTCTCCACTAGTATCAACATCTCCTCCTTGTATCCGTCACAAGTAGACTTGAGTTCTTCTTCTAGCTCCATATTCCTGTTTAGTGCCTTCTTCAAATCTATCATCCCTGCGCACATCTGATGCTCATGTCGTCGAATGTGCTGGTTTAACTCCCGGATGAACGCTGCAATGGACCTATCCTTCCGGGTGCTCATCATGTCCCAATGCTCATCTGGGCGTCCACAAATCTGGTAGATAGTGTCCTTCAGCTCCTGCTTGTAGACTTCTCCGATCCTTCCCATGGTGATGTGGGATGCCATACTTTTGCCTAGGCTCCAGGTTGGTGCATCAAAGGAAAACTCTATTGGCTCAGTGGATGGTGCGAAGGTTCTCCCGGGGATTTGAACTTGAATGCTCCATCGCTCCTCTTCTAGTAAAGTGGTGGTGTAGGTCCCGTTAAAGCTTGGTATTCCCATGTTCAGGTACCTAGTGACCTCCTTCAAGTGTCGTCCAAACGGTGTGTCTTCATCCAGTTGCGTGAACTTGTTCCTTGGGTCCACCATCCTAAAGAAGTAGAAAATGGAGAGAAGTCAGAAATGAGTAGAGAAGAGTGACCTAGGGTTTATCTTAGTGGTCGTGTCCTACAGTCAGCGTGTGCTCTGATACCATCTTTGTAGCGATCATGGTCCGAATGGACCGAAGTCTCTGTGTTTCGGTGTCATCACTGGATCGGTAATGCTGACACACACATTACTTGAAGGATTTATAATAGAGTGGCAATCACACACTTATTACATCGAACGTCTCCAAAGAGAACTTATTACAAAAGTCTATGGCATAAGGCCATCTAACAAAATAATAGCGGACGGCTTGGAAGATTAGAGAGTCCATCAACTCCAACGGCATAGCTGAGTGCATGACAAACGACTTATAACGTCTTACTCCTCGTCTGAAAAGTCTGCAACATAACATGTTGCAGCCCGAAATGGGTCAGCACATGGAATATGCTCGCAAGATAACACAGAAGATGCGAGTAACAGAAATAAAGCCTACACTATATGCATATTTGGCTGGTGGAGGCTCTAAGGTTAAAGTTTTTGCGTAAAGTCAATTTTTCCCTACAACAAAGGAATAAACTTTATTTTTAACTATCATGGTAGTTGAAACATCATTGAGAAGGTACCTCGAACTCAATCCCAAATTAAAGTAATCATTAACCCAACAAATTAACTTTAGAGTGATGAGATCAACCAATAATTCAAGTACCATATACTGATAATCATGATCAGTTTGTACACTCTACAGAGGTTTGTGCACTTTTCCCACAACACTCGATCTCGTCCGTTGGATTTCTCGCACTGCACGGTGTTTGAGAAACGGATGACCGAGACACGGTTTTTCTGAAGCATTTACTCTTTACCCCAGGTGGACCCGTACACCTACTTTCCCCTACATCTGCTAGTCCACCACGAAAGAGCTCACACAACTTACTCATACTATGGCAGAGCCCATAATGGCATTGTGGCTGCACACGGAAGTTTCCAGCATGAATAGTTTTATGATCCCTTTGAGCCTGGGTGGCATTCCATAGGATAATCACACGAAACCCCGGGATTTCCTAGGACAACACTGGATACCCCAGGTGCCCTGCAACCAATCCACCCAGATGTGTATTCAAGTAGCCACGTTAAGTTGAAGCATTAATTAACAACTCACATCTGTCATGGATTTCACTCAAACCCAAACCACGTCTACGAGCATAGCACAACAACCTAAGCATAGCGTAGAAGTAACTCCCAAGGGTTTGAAGATAATGCAGGTAATAGGTACTACCTCAAACTACTTCCTAGACCCACAAGTTAAGAGATCCTACTCATGCAATGTGTGAGGGTTTGATCTAATGCATAAAAACAGGGTAATAAAAGGTATGATCAAAGTGTTACTTGCCTTGCTGATGATTCGCAAAACCTAGAGACTCGTAGTAGCACGCTTCACAGTCCGGGTATTCTATCGCAAGCAAACAATAGGATACATAAGCAATCAAGCAACGATGCACAAACAAAACACCAAAAGATAAGATCTAACCAGAAAGTTCAACTTATGAACTCCGGTTTGCAAAAGGAATCAAATCCAAAGAAGCAACGAAACTCAAACTGCGAAAGAAACGAGATTCGTTTACTAGTTTGATCTAGAGTAAAATTTTATAGTAGCCAAAACTTTATTCAAGTTGGTTAAACGGAAAGAGGGCGTCGAGACGAAGATCTGGGATTTTCAATCACCTGATTCTGACTTTTGAGCGAAAAGAAAAACGAAAAACAAGATCAGGGCAGAAACCGTGATCGAAATAATCGCGGATAAATACCCCGAAATGGAAAACTGACGAACAGGCTAACGAATGAACGTTCGCTGTCTGCGGCTAACGGACGAAAAACGTTCGTTAAGATGAACGTACGGACGAACGTCCGCTAAATAACTAAACCGAAAAAACCAGATCTAATAAAAAAAAGAACGGATCTAGGGTTTTCATGAAAAAGAACTGATCGATTTTTTTCGACAAAACAGACGGCGGCGGCGGCTACCTCGACGAACTCCGGCGACGGCGGCGGGTCCGACAGCGGCGACGGGAGGCGGCGGCGCGGTGCGGCGGTGGTGCGGCGGCATTGGCGGCAGGCGGTGGTAGCGCGGCGGCGGCGGCTAGTGTTTGGCGGGGCGGCGGCTGGGCCTCGGCGGCTTATAAAGGCCCCCGGCTAGGGAGTCCTTGTAGGGTACGGCCCAAAGGCGGTTCCCCCTTTTTTTCTAAACGAGTTTTGACGTACGAAAACTAACAAAAAAAATACTAAACGGACTCCAAAAATCCCAAATAAATTTTCACCATCCTCTAATAATTTGTAGGACAAAATGAACATTTTTCCCGGACCTAAATGCAATTTTTAAAAATGCGTATTTTTCCTATGCAAATAAAATTGAAATAAATCCGAATAAATACCAAAAGTTATATTATTATTTTTCCTCCAATATTTCTTTTATTTTGGAGAAGTCATATTATCTCCGCTCATATATTTTATTTAGAAATATTTTTAGGAGATAAAAATAATTAAAACCAACGCTATCCTCGTACCGGTATTCGAGTAAACTCAAATACAAAACGGTAGAATTCCTAACTCCCTCCGTAGGTCCTTGAGTTGCTTAGAATTTTCGAGGATCGCCACGCACAAAATTCAAAGAAATATGCAATGCAGTATGATCTATGTAAAACATTCCAAATTGAAAATTTGGGATGTTACAAGGCACGTTCTGATGCTCTCTCTCTCAAATGAAGAAGGGGTGGAGGGGTATACATAGCCTCCACACAAAATCCAACTATTACACACATTTGACCCAACTTGGTTAGACAAAATAGTTGAACTAGGTGAGACCGAACGAGTTCAAAATGTGAATGTTAGGAATCTCGGTGGGACCGACATGATCAACTCGGTTGGACCGATGTGCTAGGGCTAGGGCAAACCTCATCTCGGTGAGACCGATTGAATGAAATCGGTGAGACCAATTTCAGCAATGAGCAAACAGAGAGTTGGTCAAGCAAAATTGGTGCGACCAATCACTCTTTTCGGTGAGACCAAAATGTTACGAAGGGAAACAGAGAGTTTACCATGCAAACTCAGTGGGACCAATCGCTCTTCTCGGTGCGACCGGAATGTTACGAAAGGTAACAGAGAGTTTCCAAAGCCATCTCGGTGAAACTGAGATCCATATCGGTGTAACCGAATTGTCTACGGTTTGTGGCAGTGGCTCTGTCAAATGAACTCCGTGGCGACGGATAGATCAAATCGGTGGGGCTGACTTTGGTATTTCGACATTTGTGGAATTTCAGAAAGTGGCTGAGGGTTTTGGAGAAATATCACTAAGCACTTGAACAAGTAGGCCACCTTATCCCCTTTTAATAGTATTGGCTTTCCTATGATCTTGGATCACTAAAATGAAAATGAAGAGTCTTGAGCTTTTGTCAATCTTTGTCCTTCGCATTTTCAGGGGTCCACATCTCTAGCCCATGCCATGCCAATCATTGAACTTTCTGAAATACTTAACTTGAATGGATATTAGCGCAATTAGCTATATGTTGTTATGAATTACCAAAACCACATGTGGATTAGTTGCACTTTCAATCTCTCACTTTTTGGTAATTGATGACAACATATAGATCAAAGCTTCGACAAATGATAATATGAATGAAATACATCATCGCTTTGAGAAGTATGTGATAAGAAAGAGCTCCCCCTAAATTTGTGCATTATTTAAAAAAAAATTTTGAATGCATCAAAGCTTCGACAAATCGATTAGGATCATGGGTCACTCTTCCATGTCACATACATCTTGGTGGGGCGCTAAAAAATGATAAAATTTTAAAAACATGCATTCATCACCAAAACAAACAAGTAGCAAGACGAAAAACCAACAAAAGATGCAAAACTCTCTCTCTCTCTCTCTCTCCCAGCCTAATTATCTATACACTTTCTACCCCATTGGCAACAAGTTACAAAAAAGCTTGAAAATGCATAGTGCCATGAATCACTCTAGGCACTATCTTCGGGTGCTCCTGAAGGGGGCTTCTAGCTTGTCTCTCCGGTATCCATAGACGGCGGGGAGATGAGAGCATCTACAAAAGCTTCAGAAGAAGGAGATGGAGGAGTTGACACTGGAGGCACAACTGTGGGAGTGGCTGCAGGTGCCGAAAGTGTAGTCCTCGACTCGACAACTGGCATAGCTGATGACCATGGTCCTCTTGGAACTCTCTGAAAAGCATCAGTGGTTGGTCTGTCATTCCTGTCCTCGGCTTCTTCCTAGAGCTTCTCCATAGTGGTCTGGATCTCTGTGACCTTCACATCTAGATCATGAAATTTTGTCTCGATGATCCTCTCAAGACTCTCTTTATTCTGAGTCAAGCTGGCTAGGGTCTTCTCAATCCTCATGGTAGCCTCAAGCAGATAACTGAGCTGATCTTGCTTGGTCTTGATATTTGCAGGTGTTGTTCTAGAAGCACTTGCTTCTTTTGATGCTTTGGCTACTCTTGCCTTCTCAATTTTCTCATGGCCCTCAGCAAAAGTAGGATGTGATGCATCCATGACAATCTCATTGTCCTCGAAATCTGGCCTAAGAGGTAAATGCTTCTTGTCAAGAAGATATTCCCCGTTCCTACCTTGGAATTGATCAAAATCTGAATGTGTGGGGCATATCCACAAGATCTCTTTTGGTCAACTACAGTTCTCTTCACTGTTTCAACAATCAAGCTCATGACTTTGAATTTATGTGGCACATCAAACAAATCAAGCAAATTGATTGAGTGACCACGAATCGTCCTGGGATCTCCAAACTTGGGCAACAGAGTGTGCCTCAAAATAGTGTTGATGGTGTTCAGTCCTACAAGCAGATAGTATATGGAGCCAAACTTGTGTGTCTCTATGGCTGCATCTGGAATGGTCTTGTACATCTTAGCCATGGAGTTATGATCCTGCATGGGCTTACTATACATATCTATATCACCATCACTCTCTTTGGGGGCATTGATCAACTTGGCCCATTCTGAAATAGTAGATTGATACCTTGTACCTTTAGTCATCCAAATAATCTTTCCATCAGGATAGAAGTGAGCAGTTGAATAGAATTGCATTATCATTTCATCATTCCATTTTGTCAACTTCTGACCAACAAACATGTCCACATCATTCATGCTGAAGCTCTCATGCACATGGGGAAACTGATATGCATTGTTACCAATGTACTTCCAGTCAACCCATTTCATGTCACACACTACTGTCTTCTTGTCCAAAAGGACAGTCTCATAGAAATCTTGTTGCTCTCTGGTGTGGAACCTATAGTCAACAACAGTCCTCCTCCTGGTGGCATATGGATCAGCCTTTCTCCATAGTCTAAGACTAGCATCCTTTCTCTACTTCATATTTTCTGCCACTAGATGATCATATTATGATTTGGGATCTTGGGCTTGAGTCTCCTGAGCAACAGAGACTCATCATCATCATCTTCCTCATCTTCTTCATGAACTTCTTCTTGAGCTTATTTTTGAACTACTGGCAGTGGGGCCTTGTTCTTCTCAGTTGCAGGTATGTTCCTTGTTGATCTCTTGGGTGCATATGGTTTAGGAGATTGAGCTGAAGACTTGGGGAAGACTTGGGCTTTAATGGAGCAACCCTAGTCCTGATGGCATCCTCCATCACCTTTTGGATCTTGGCAGGACGTCAAGCAGGCTCTTCCTCCTATTCATCATCGTCATATGCTCCCTCGTGGATGGTCTTCCAATGACTCTGGTTGTAGTCTTCTTGACTCTCTCCTTCCTTTTCTTTCCTCCAGCAGCCTCATCTTCTCTTGGTTCAAGAGTGAAGTCCATAGTTTCTTGAGTGGAGGCTCTCGCTTTTGAAATTGGACATCTTTTGGCAGGAGCTTTCTTGGATTGACCAGGCTTTGTTGCACCAGCAGCAGCATACTCCTTCTTGGGTACCTTCTTCTTGGATGTGACTTCCTCAACAACAAAATCTTCATCCTCAGAATCTGAAGTTCTCTTCTTCCTTTGCTTGGAAGCAGCCTTAGGCAAGTTGCTCAGAGTGCTTCTGCTTCCTTCATCATAACCGTTGTTGGAGGGACTAATGCCCTCACTAAGGTTCATCTGCTCCTCTGACATGTTCTGACTGTCACTGCTCTTTGACATAGCAGAAATTGACCATGTGAATAGTTGGGTATAGATAGAGTGGATGAGCATCACAAAGAACAGTCATTTTGCAAAAATATTGAGACAAAAACTTAACTTTAGTTTTCTGCAGAAAGCATTTCGGTGATACCGATTTGACGAACTCGGTGACACCGAAGCATAAACAGAGTCTAAACATGCAGTTTCGATCAGACCAAAATGTAGTTCGATGACTCCGAGATGTTAGGGTTTCACAGAGGAAGTGATTTTGGTCGCACTAATTCGTACACTTTGGTCAGACCGGGTTGTACTTGTGAAATGTCCTGAGCTGAATCGGTGTGACCGAGATCCTCAAAATGGTCAGTACGAGATGAGTTCGGCGGAAACCTAACCCTAAGTTTTTGCATCAAATCTAATCTAAGGAATTCTTTGGGTGGATAGAATGATCTCATACGTGGTAAGGATAATGGTAATGTTTTTTGTGCAAGAATCGGAACAATAGAGCACATAAAGGGTTGAGTTCATACCCTAACTTGGCGATGAACTCGCTACGGTGACAACCGCGGTGGAGATTCCGTTGATGGTGACGGAGACTAGTGGCAGGAGGCCCTGGTGACGACATCAACGATCCGGAGAACAGGGACCGACAGTGCTGGGGCGCGAACTCGTGCGGTTTGAGGAAAGTCTTAATCGTACGGTACGCAGAGTATAAATACACAGACGCTGTCGGTGTGACCGACTCGAACGACTCGGTGGCACCGAGATGCAAAACCGCTGGCAATTACTTCAACATAGTGTGACCAAATTTTTCTAATCGGTTGCACTGAGATGAAAACCTAGATAAACCTAATGAATTATGTGAGACCGAGAGGGGTGAGTTGGTCTGACTGAGATGCATTAAGAGGTTTTGGAGGTTTAAGCCCTTGACGGATTAGTGGCTCCAAGTGCTCCTCACCCGGAGGGTCCGAATTCGACTTGTTCAAACTTTGTGATGTAGCATGAATATAGTTTGAGACGAGAAAAGCATAGATAGCTGATACATACATTTTGCATCATGCTTTTATATTGATATTTATTTCATTGTGGGCTGTTATTACACATTATATCACAATATTTATGCATTTTCTCTCTTATTTTACAAGATTTACATGAAGATGGAGAATGCCGGCAGCTGGAATTGTGGACTGGAAAAATGAGAAAATATTAGAGACCTATTATGCACAGCTCCAAAAGTGCTGAAACTTCACGGGAGCCAGTTTTGGAATATATAAAAAATATTGGGCGAAGAAAGCACCGGATGGGGGGCCACCAGCAGCCACAAGGGTGGAGGACGCGCCCCCCGTCCTTGTGGGCCCCCTGGAAGGCTTTCGACGTCCATCTTCTGCTATATGGTGTGTTTTGACCTGGAAAAAATGATAAGGAAGCTTTTGGGACGAAGCGCTGCCCTCTCGAGGCGGAACCTGGGCGAATCCAATCTAGGGCTCCGGTAGGGAAATTCTGCCAGGGACACTTCCCACTGGGAGGGGCAAATCTAAGTCATCGTCATCACCAAGGACCCTCTCATCAAGAGGGGGTTAATCTCCATCAACATCTTCAGCAACACCATCTCCTCTCAAACCCTAGATCATCTCTTGTATCCAATCTTTGTCTCAAAACCTCAGATTGGTACCTGTGGGTTGCTAGTAGTGTTGATTACTCCTTGTAGTTGATGCTAGTTGGTTTATTCGGTGGAAGATCATATGTTCAGATCCTTAATGTTATTCAATACCCCTCTGATTATGAACATAAATATGCTTTGTGAGTAGTTATGTTTGTTCCCAAGGACATGGGAGAAGTCTTGTTGTAAGTAATCATGTGAATTTGGTATTCGTTTGATATTTTGATAAGATGTATGTTGTCTTTCCTCTAGTGGTGTTATGTGAACGTCGACTACATGACACTTCACCATTATTTGGGCCTGGCGGAAGGCATTGGGAAGTAATAAGTAGATGATGGGTTGCTAGAGTGATAGAAGCTTAAACCCTAGTTTATGCATTGCTTCGTAAGGGGCTGATTTGGATCCATACGTTTCATGCTATGGGTTATATTTAACTTAATTCTTCTTCCGTAGTTGCGGATGCTTGCGAGAGTGGTTAATCATAAGTGGGAGGCTTGTCCAAGGAAGTGCAGTACCCAAGCACTGGTCCACCCACATATCAAATTATCAAAGTAACGAACGCGAGTCATATGAGCGTGATGAAAACTAACTTGACAACAATTCCCATGTGTCCACGAGAGCACTTTGCTTTATATAAGAGTTCCTTCAGGCTTGTCCTTTGCTACAAAAAGGATTGGGCCACCTTGCTACACCGTTACGAATTATCTTATTACACAATTATTCATTACTGATAATTTCAGTGCTTGTAGAGAATGGCTTGCTGAAAACCGCTTGTCATTTCCTTCTGCTCCTCATTGGGTTTGACACTCTTACTTATTGAAAGGAATATGATAAATCCCCTATACTAGTGGATCATCAATAGCTAGAGGGATAACTTAGGCATTCTTGCCATCCATTTGGCAAAAGAAAAACCAAAAAATCAAAGCAACAAATGGATGTCCTTGGATGGACCAAAATATGCAACCAACATGCTCACACAATAAGATGGCAAATAAAACATGTGGCAAAGCATGCACAAACACTCTAGCATCTATCAAGCAATTGGCGATGACTAGGTCATCTATATATGAGTATATTGACTTAGGAGCCAAATGAGAACATTTGCTCATAGGTCATACTAACCGTTTAAGCACAAGTGGGGTTACCACTTTTAAATAAAGCATTGTTTTGTTCACACCATTAGAGCTGATTTAGCTCAAATCTTAGAGCAATTCTCCCCCTAGATGTGATATCCCACTTTGAGGGATGAACTAACCATGCATTTTATCGATGATGACTTCATGTAGATGTTGAAGATGTGGATGCTCAATGTTGATGTAGATCGTTTGGAGCAATCCATTGGAGTGAGTTGCACTTTCAATACCTACATGGGTTAGTCCCACAGGGAACACACAAGGATATCCATAGACATAAAGTGAAATACACATATGATGATGTACATGAAAGCATTAGATTACATTGTCCCTTGTCTTACGAACAAGAGTGTTTGTGACTCCTTGAACTAGTGCAAGATATGGAAGTTGATTGCACTTGTCCTTGCCAAAATGAATATCAGTGAAGTATGTTGGCAGAGTCACCCTCAAGAACTCTCTAGTTCTTCTTCTTTGGGACCCACATCAACTTGATGGGAATCCTTGCAGATGTAGATGTACTTGATGAAGTAGAACTTGAAGTAGTCTTGGGAACCCACTTGACCAATGCCTTAGGAGCTTCTTCAAATGAATCAATCTCTTCTTGAAGCTTGTCCTTGCCTTGTAGCTTCTGGTCATGTGGTGGAAGATCATCTTGAGTTTGTGTCCCCTTGAAAGAAGTGGGGCCATACTCCTCTTGTTAAGGAACAAACTTTGTCTTGGAGTATTGATCTTCTTCCCACTCAACTCCATTGGCATTGAACTTTCGTTCAAAACCAACACCTTGATTCTTCCGATGCCTTCCTTGCTTGCGTACAATTTCCTCAAATTGCTTACTCCCTGTAAGGCTTTTGTAAACACCTTACTCTATGATTACCTTTAATAAGCTATTTTCTTGCTCAAACTTGGCTAAGAGAATCATTAGTGGAATCAAGAGAACTACTAGAAGCAACAATACTGGATTTAACATGATTATTGCTACTACTAGAAGAAGAATCTTTCTTTTTTGCTGCTAGATTTTACTGGTGGCATGGAAGTAGACAAGAGTAAATGCTTGGCAATGTAAGAAGACCTTTATTTCAAGGATCATCATTGATTTATTTTAATAACCCATGCTCTTGCTCTAAATTTAGCTTTTCATGAGTCTATAAAAGCTCTTGATGATCCTCCAAAGTAGTTTCATGAGCTAACTTAAGAGTGTTTAGTTCTTTAGTTAGACGCTCAATCTCCTTCTTATCAGTGTCATTCGTTTCATCTTGATTAGCATGATTAATGGCAATTTCATCATAGATTTCATCACTATTATTGTCAACAAGTAATTCATCATCTCCTAGCAAATCATCTTCATCACTATTGAAATCAAGATACTTGTCGTGTGATACTTTGGGCCTTTATCCATGACGCATCTTCGAATTCCTTCATTTGGTGAGTCAAATATGTCGTAGGAGTTGGATGACACAAGAGCAATTCCGACAACACCTTCATCTTGAGTATCTTCAGAGTCAGAGTGATAGCTTCTCTCGGAGTAGTTGTTGGAGTCGGAACCAGATACCCATTCACCAACATGAGCTTGATGTCTTCGTCTTGTATAGCTCCTTGATGATTTGCACTTCCTTTCTGAATCCTTGCTTCTGTGAGAGGGTCTTCATTCATAACGATCATCTCTACTCCTTCTCTCTCTTGGTGGTAATTCATATCTTTTACTTTTGGGTGAATCTTCTGTTCTCTTGTATGGAGTCGTACACTCATTTGGGTAGTGTCCGGGTCTCCCACAACTATAGCAATTGCGATCACGACTAGAAGATCTTTTGTCATTGTAGGATCTTGACTTGGAACTTCTCTCTTTTGCTTCTATTCTGGTAGAACTTGTTGAAGTTCTTCACCATTAAGCTCAATTCTTCATTGAAGACTTGTTTCTCACTTGATGTTGTAGGAGCATCACATGAAGCTTTATAAGCACCACCAGACTTGTTGTGGAGCTCTTCCTTATCCTTGAGTGACATCATGAGAAACAACTCTACCAATGACTTCCGTTGGCTTGAGATATTTGTAATTGGGCATCATTTGGATTAAGGTGCACACGGTATCATACTTTCCATCAAAGGCTCTTAGGATCTTCTTGATGATTAATCTATGGTCATCTCTTCGCTTCCTAAGCCGGCAATCTCATTTGTGATGAGAGCAAGCCTAGAGTACATCTCAGCGACTCCGTCACCATCCTTCATCTTGAACTTGTCAAGTTAAATTTGAAGCACATCCAACTTGGATTCATTGACGGAATCGGTACCTTTGTGCATATCAACCAAAGTATCCCACATTTCCTTTGCATTCTCAGGGCAGCTGGTTTTATTGAATTCTTCGGGGCACAATCCTTTAAATAGGATATCGCAAGCTTGAGCATTGTATTGCATCATTTTTAATTCTTCTGCAGACGCTTCACGATCCGATTCTCTTCCATGCTCGAAGTATTCACCTTGAAAACCAATTCGCACAATAGCCCAAACTATAGGGTTATGTCCAAGAATAAGAATTTCATCTTATGCTTCCAACTAGCAAAATTTGTACCATCAAAGTAAGGACCTCTACGGTAGTAACTTCCCTCACTAGACGCCATACTCTCCTAGGTTGTGAAACCAAGGCTATGATCACCAAAGCTATGGAAATCAAGGAAAATGGATACCAAAGCTCTGATACCACTTGAAGGAACAAAAGTAGGTCTAGAGGGGGGTGATTAGACTACTTTACCAAATAAAAATTTAGCATTTTCCCAATTTTATGTGTTGGCAGATTTTAGCAATTAGAACAAGTCAAGCAACAAACCTACACAGGCAATTCCGAGAGTGTAGCAGCAGAAAGTAAAACATTGCATATGAAGGTAAATGGAAGGGTTTGGAGAGTGCAAACGCAATGACACAGAGATTTTTGGCGTGGTTCCGATAGGTGTTTCTATCGTACATCCACGTTGATGGAGACTTCAACCCACAAAGGGTAACGACTGAGCGAGTCGACGGAGCGCTCCACCCATGAAGGGTCCACGAAGAAGCAACCTTTTCTATCCATCGCCCACGAAGGAATTGCCTCACTTGGGTAGATCTTCATGAAGTAGGCGATCTCTTTGCCCTTATAAACTTCTTGGTTCAACTCCACAATCCATGTCGGAGGCTACCAAGCAACACCTAACCAATCTAGGAGACACCACTCTCCAAAAGGTAATAGATGGTGAACTCCTTGCTCTTGTGCTCCAAATGATAGTCTCCCCAACACTCAACTCTCTCTCACAGATTTGGATATGGTGGAAAGATGATTTGAGTGGAAAGCAACTTGGGGAAGGCTAGAGATCAAGATTCTTCTGGTTGGATTGGAATGTCTAGATCTCAACACATGAGTAGGTGGTTCTCTATCATAAAATGAGTAGTGGAAGTGTAGGCACGTTATGATGGCTCTCTCTCAAATGGAGAAGGGGGTGGAGGGGTATATATAGCTTCCACACAAAATCCAACCATTACACACATTTGACCCAACTCGGTTAGACTAAAAAGGTAAACATGGTGAGACCAAACCAGTTCGAAATCTGAATGTTAGGAATCTCGGTGGGACTGATATAATCAACTCGTTGGGATCGATGTGCTAGGGCTAGGGAAAACATCGTCATGGTGAGACCGATTGCATGAACTCGGTGAGACAGATTTCAACAATGAGCAAACAGAGAGTTGGTCAGGCAAACTCGGTGGGACCGACCGCTCTTCTCGGTGAGACCGAAATGTTACGAAGGGAAACAGAGAGTTTACCATGCAAACTCGGTGGGACCGATCGCTCTACTCGGTGAGACCAAAATTTTACGAAAGGAAATAGAGAGTTTGCAAAGCTATCTCGGTGAGACCGAGATCCGTATCGGTGTGTCCAAATTGTCTAGGGTTTGTGGAAGTGGCTATGTCAAATGAACTCGATGGTGCCGGATTGATCAAATCAGTGGGGCCAAGTTTGACTTAGGTATTTGGACATATGTGGAATTTGAGAAAGTGGTTGAGGGTTTTGGAGCAATATTAGTAAGCACTTGAGCAAGTACTCCATTAAGCAACACCACATCCCCTTCTAATATATAGTATTGGCTTTCCTATGGACTCAATGTGATCTTTGATCACTAAAATAAGAATGACGAGTCTTGAGATTTTGCCAATCTTTGTCCTTAGAATTTTGATGGGTCCACATCTCTAGTCCATGCCATGCCAATCATTGAACTTCCTAAAATATTTAACTTGAATGGATATTAGTTCATTGAGCTATATGTTGTTATGAAATAGCAAAACCACCTGGGGATTAGTTGCACTTTCAGCGGCGTCTTCCCAGCGCGGATGCATTACTCCGCCTCCTTCGCCTCGCAGCGCTTGACGTACCAATCTACCTCTTTCTGGTGGACAAGCGCGAACGATCTTGACATTTGGTTGGGTGCCCACTCGAGCTCCACGTCATTGGCACACTTGAGCTTATCGGCCCACCTCCACGTAGCGATGAGGCACCTAGTGCCTTGGACCTTCCTCGCGAAGTACCCGTCTTTGTACATCTCTCCGCAAGACAATGTGCCCACCCCCAAATCTCCAGCTCCTACTTTTTCCAGGCGACTTCACGGGTTTCATAGGCTGCCTGGTACCAAGCTTCCTCATCCGCCATCTCCATCTTGAACGCCACTTGCATGGATTTCTCAGCCAGCGACAATGATTTCCACCATTGTTCAAGATATCTTCCGATATGCCGATAAATCGGCCGATTTATCGCTTACCGTTGTCTGACCGATAAGATAAATCGGCCGATAAATCAGCTGATATGGCGATAAATTAGCCGATATGCCGATAAACTGGCCGATTTACCCCTTATCATGGGTCGACCAATAAGTTCCCAATAAGCGATATCCTCAACATTGATTTCCACAGAAAAAGATTGTACTGGCCCCAAAACCACTCTAAAGTGTGTGTGTGGGGGGATCCGACGCAACCTCGCCCTGCGGCCCGTAGGTCCTCCTCGTCGATGCTCTTCAACTGAATGTCCTGGAGGGACGGCACCTCCTCGTCGGCGTGTGGGCAGATCGGCAGCGCCATGGCAGAGATTTGTGAGATAGATAGATAGATAGATAGAGACAGGGCAAACGAGGGGAGGATGTAGATGAGAATGAAAACGGGATGATGTGAGCAAGGTTGTATTTATGGTAGCCGCAATGGGACTAGTACACACACCAGTCGCCGGAATTTTCAAGTATTGTACTTTGAATTGCAAATGATTCTCACAACAAAAGTCATGTGTGAACTTTGTCGGCATCCTCGGAACCAGGGTACCCAGACTTGCCTGTCTGCGGGCCGCGACGCGCTCCTACCATGGCTTGGTACGGCCCAGCTGATCGACCAGCTGCCCAAGACCCTCGTGAGGAGAACGACGTCAAGACCCCCTCAGGAGCGGCCTTGGCAAGGTTGCTCCGGAGGGGCGGAGAATCCAAGGCCAAGCCTGCCTCAGGAGGAGGTAGTGACGTAAGCAGTGACGCACCATGCCAGTGGGTGCCAGCGCCCGCCAGCGGCGCAGTTGCCGTTTCGGTGCAAAGGAGACAGCGCAGGCGCAGGTTCCCGAGGAGCGGGACAAAGGTTTCCCCTTCGGTGCAACAAGACCGAAGACCACAAGGACGACAGGGAGGATGTCACCACCGAGCCCACCACCGCGTCACCGCCTGATCCTTTTGCAGGCGAAGACCGCTTTTGTCAAGATAGGAATGTCCTTGTATTCCCGCTCAAAAATGGCCATTGTGGGATACCTTCCCACCTAAACATTTCGGGGGAAGAGGACCCTGGCCGCCTATATAAGTAGCTAGGATCCCCACTATGAAGGGACAATTCCGAGCAGATCCATAAACTCTGCCTTCACGGAAAGGAACAAGAACTCTTGCCTCCTGACCCCCCTGAGCTCTTCTCCTGAGCTCAGGAACCACTGTACTAGTCCATATTCAAGCCTTCCTGAGGCTAATCCACCAAAGCAGGAAGTAGGGTTTTACACCACAAGGTGGCCCGAAGCTAGGTAACTCTTGTGTGCTTTACTTGTTGTTCGCTTGAATCTCTTCACTGGACGAGGGCGAGACGCTAGGTAGACGTTAGTGGGAGAGATCTTTGTTCACGCCCCTGTGTTCGAACTTCTTGGGTTTACGGAGCCCGTAATCCGACATTTGGCACACCAGGTAGGGGCATGTCAAGATCTCGCCTCTCCGACGACCTCTTCCCGTTCTCGTCGTCGACTTCGCTCCACAGCCATGGTGGACACACGTGGAGCGCACGCCGCCCGCCACGCCGCGAACGTCGCTCAGACGGCGCCCGCGGGCAACGGTGCGCCGCCCTGCGCCAACTCGCCGGTCGCCAACGCCGCCACCGACCCGGCCGTTCATGAGCAGCAGGACTCGTCGGTGCCGCTGTCCGTGCGGCATGATGGCCGCACGGCAAGGCCTTCACCCTCGCCGGCCGTGGCATCGTCCTCGCTGGTCCGCCGAGGGCCGGTCTACCAGCAGCCTGCGATGTTGATGGCGCGGGAGCTCTTGCGCTACCGCCCGGCAGATGACCTCTACGACGAGTGGCTCCACCGCATCACTGAGCTCGTCAACGCCGCTGGAGAGGCACCTGCACCAACTCACTCCTCCCATGCCCCGTCGCCCCTTGCGTGGAACGAAGGCCACAGAGTCCCGGCTCCACCTCCACTCTACGACGCCGGCCAGGAGGTCCGGCGTGAGGCTCCGCGGCGTGAGCCGCCCCGCAGAGCCCATGTGCGTGGCGAGGAGAGCTGCCAGGTGATTCCGCATCCCCAAGCAGGGGCTCGCGGGCCCCCTGTCCGGAAGTGCCAAGACCGCGCACCACATGAGGTGGTGGCGCCAGCGCCCCAAGAACCAGCACCGCAGGCGCAGGGGGCGCCAGCAATCATGAGCGTGGCTGGATGTCGTGCCTTAGCTCTTGAGCTACGGCACCTCGTCTGGCCTAGCAAGTTCAAGCCGGACCTGCCTCCGCGCTACGACGGCACCACCGACCCCACGGAGTTCCTCCAACTCTACGAGCTGAGCATCGAGGTGTCCAACGACACTGAGCAAGTCATGGCGAACTGGCTCCCCATGGCTCTCAAGGATGGCCCACGCTCCTGGCTCCTGAACCTCCCCATGGGATCCTTCTCCTCCTGGTGGAGCTTCGTGAGCGTTTCACCGCCAACTTCCAAGGCACCCGCGACCGAGCCCCGGCGGCCGCGGATCTGCGCCGCGTGAGACAGCAGCCGGGAGAGACCGTGCAAAAGTACATCCAACGCTTCAACACCATGCGCCTCTGGATCCCTAGGGTCTCGGACGAGGCCATCATCTCAGTGTTCTTCGACGACGTTCGCAACGTCAGGATGAGAGAGGAGCTCGCCATCACCTGTGCACAGCCCTTGAGATGTTCAAGCTCGCGACAAAGTGCGCCAGGGCGGAGGAAGGACGCCTCTCCCTCCAGGAGCTGCCTGAGGCAGAGGTGGACGACAAGAAGACCAAGGCCAAAGAAGCAAAGTGCAAGGGGCCCGCCGTGCTGGCTGCGGAGACAGAAGTGGAGCGTGGCTACGGCTACAACGAACCCCCAGAGACAACTGTTTGTACCGCGTCTTCCACAATGTCCACAGCCACAACACTAACGACTGTCAGGAGCTCATGGCGATGCGCGGCAGGTGCGTCGGGCAGCGCCCTGAGCGCGACAACTTCGGCTACGGCTGCGGAGGAGGCCGAGGTGGAGGACGTTGGGACGGCTGGAACTCGCGCCAAGGGTGGCGTGAACAGTCTCTTGAAGACCACTGGCAGAAGCAGCCTCGTGACGCCCCTTTGCGCGACCAGCCTCGTGAGGGTCGCCCTCAGGGCAACGGAGGCCTGCCACCGCTGCCACCACCGCCAAGAAGGAATGACGACGACCGCCAGGGAGATGGAGCAGGGGGCTTCCAGGAGCCCGTGCGGTTGCATGCATCTTGGGAGGAGCCCATGCTCCGACTTCCCATCGCATCTTCAAGCAGTTCGTTCGCGAGGTGAACGTGGCGCTTCCCAGGCCTGACGCCGCGCGCAACCTCGGGTGGACCAAGCAGGTCATCCCCTTCGACCCCAAGCACCAGCTCAAGTGCACCGCAGCCCCACGCGCTCTCCCGATGCTCTGCACCCCGACCATCAGCAACGTCCTCATGACCAAGACCCTCATCGACGGTGGAGCAAGGCTCAACGTCCTATCCGTCCAGACTTTTGAGACACTCCAGGTCCCCTACGATCAGCTCCACCAGACCAAGCCATTCTACGGAGTCACGGATGGCTCCACACTCCCGATGGGGCAGGTCCGCGTCCCCGTCACCTTTGGTGACCGCGACAACTATCACATCGAGCTCATCGACTTCGACATCGCCAACATCCACCTCCCGTACAACGCCATCCTTGGGTATCCTGCCCTCGCCAAGTTCATGGCAGCGACCCATCACGGCTACAACGTCCTCAAGATGCCCGGGAGTGGCGGAGTCATCACGATCGCCTCCGACGAGAAGGAAGCGGTACGTTCCCTGGAGCGCACCTACCAGACCGCGGCGGTCGAAAGCTCCGATGAGGATAGAGTCGTCCTCGCCCTGGAGACCGCCCCCAAGAAGAAGAAGAACCTGGCCGCCAACGGACCTCGGGACGCAGGGGCTCCTGACGGTTCCGCCTCAGGACTCGCGCCTGTCGACGAGGCGCCCTCCACCCTCGCATAGGGAGGCGCGCCCGACGCCCCTCTCAGGACGGGCTCGGGGGCTCTCCTCTGCAGTGTCTCCGGCCTGACCAGCGTCTCGAGGGAGGTGTTCGGGAACCACTTGTAGGCGTGTCTCAACGCGCGTTTTTATGAGCCCAGCGTGAGCCGCACAGCGCTGGGGGCTCAGGACTTCATCAACCAGGTTATCGAGGAACTTCAGTACGCAAGGCTCATACGCGGTGGGCGTAACCGCACAATACCGAGATCACCTACCCACAACCCGAGAGACCACTTCTGCGTTTGCATCGACGTCGCGGGTCTCAACCGAGCCGCCTCTTTGGAGCCCTTCTGGCCGACGGCGGTCGGCCGGAGGAGGGCCCTCTCCTGCGGCTACGTCCGCACACTCTTCGGGTTCCGCAACGCAGCTGCCACGTTCTAGCACCTCGCGCGACAGGCTTTGGGGGCTCGGGAGGCTCAGTGGCAAGCAGTCCGAACGGAGCGAGAACCGGACCCCCGGACCGCTGAGGGCCTCCGGAGCCCCTGGGCCTCAAGAGCCCGACGATCTTCAGGAGCGACCCGCATGGCTTGTGTCTTCAGCTATCCCAACTCTCCTTCGACAAGTGTCAGGTGACGTTTCAGGTATTCAACCGAGGGCGCCCCCCGGGCTGCATCATCCTCGAGCTGCTGGGGGATATCCCCCCGCAGCTGTCTCTTTTTTGCGCATGAATCAACGCTAGTTCCTCCTTCCTATTCGCATTATCTATATGCTTGGTGTTCTCACCGCCACTAAGGTCATGAGCCCTTGCGACCCCACTCGCGACCACCCCATGATTAAGGACTGGCACGGCATCTGTGCACAGGTCCGTCCCTGAAGCGTCGCTAAACCCAAGGGCTGAGCTCTGTCTCACGATCCATTCCCGTGACGTCACCTCCCGTGGTCCTTGGTGCCTTGTTCTAGCATGGGCTAATCGTGGATGGGTAAGTAGGGGCCCGTGGCAGGTGCCTCACTCACGCGGGAACCACGCGTTGGTTGTTTTTCTTTTAGATTGTTGCATGAGAAGACTGGGCACGGCGTCTGTGCTCGGTCCGTCGCTGCAACATCGATAAATCCAGCGGCTGAGCTCTGTCTCACGAGCCATTCCCGTGACGTCACCTCATGGGGTCATTGGTGATGCGGCCTTCTCATGCGATGCCATCCGGAGATGCACTCAGCGCAGGTCGACACAACACCTCTCTTTTCACATTTTGCAGAAGAAGAGTCACGCGCAACCCGCCTTAGGGTAGGGTCTCGTGAGTGATGCGTAAGCTCATGAGAACTTCCTCAGAGTCGTTCAGCTCGTCCTGAGAAGGGCCCATATACACCTTGGCTGTCCTACCGTGCAAGCCATGTGTCAGGACGGGGAGCGGTTAGTGGAAGTGCCATGCTTCGTGCTGGCAGAACCAACCGAGGAGCGGTTATGCCCATGAACAAGTGGAAGCACCAAGCTCCGCGCTGGCCGCTACGACCGAGGCGCGGTTATGCCCACACTCCGCGCAAGTGTGGTACCTCTATGCGCCGCGCTAGTTATAAACAACTAAGGTCGGCCCCCAGCGGTCGCACCAACCTCAGGGAGCTTTTCATCTCACAACGCTCACAGCTTCTCCTTGGATGGGTGTTGCGAGGGGGGCTAGCCACGGGGGCTATGCTCAGGTCATGCCTGAAAGGCGCCACCCTACCAGGTGCCCAGACACTTGGCCTGCTCGCGCCCCCATTCCAGGCGATGGCTCGTGAGCAAGGTATGGTGCTCGTTCTCCTTCATGAGAGTCGTTCGGACGTCAAGGGGAACCCCTGGGCATCGGGATCCAGGAGCCTCACTATTCATGTAGCCCCTCACTCCTTGAGCCCGGCGTTAAACGACGGTGAAGGTATGCGCGGGGCTGGGCCCTGTCGACGCAGAATGCAAACGGGATCGCTCGAATGTCAAGGGGCACCCCTAGGCATCGCGACCCAGGGGCCTCAGTAGCCACGTAGCCCCTCATCCCTTGAGTCTAGTTATTACAATAACAACGGTCACCCGGAGGGCTCAATGGCGATCAAGGTATGCGCGGGGTTGGGCCCTGCCGACGCAGAGCACCTAAGCAAACATGAAAGGAAGCAAGCACGGAAATCATCAAGTTATTACAATAATACCAAGTTTTTCAAATTCAAACGGGTTCTTACTCCTCCCCGAGGCACTTGCACTTCTCTCATCTGGACAGGAACAGATCAGGCATCACCAAGCGCGTCATCACCGGTCTCCGCCTCTTCTGCCGCGGTGACATTAGCCTGTAGGAACGCCTCCACCAGTTCCGTGACCTTCGCCTCCAGGGCCTCGGCAGCCGCGCCCTTTATGTTCAGTGGCCTCGGAGCGACTGCTGCCACCTCCTCACGAAGATGGCTCGGGCACAGAGCCTCGAGTCCCAAGAAGCATAGAGCCTCGCCCCACGGGAAAGGTGACAGAAAATCAAGTGCCACCGCCACCTGAACGCAGGGGATCACTAAGATAAGATTTCAACGCCTGCATATACTCGCATACCTACACCTCCACCCACTGTAATCATGAATTCGCTGGAGCATGAAAGCCCCTCTTGACGCCCTTGGTGGACGATTGTCTGCACGCCAAGAGGGACCTCCCGAGCATCGCGCCTTGGGGGCTCCTACCGGACCCTGGGTCGCTCACCTCCTGGCCTTGACCACGGCGTCGCGACCTGGCATACCAGTGTAGGTTGAATCTTGTCTAGGGACCGAGTATCGCAGGCATAGGGCCCGAAACTACTGTGGGGATAGAAGGAAGGGAAAGTCATGTTCCAGCAAAGGGCCTCATGAGGAACATAAGTTTATAACACCAGATAATAGCAAAAGTATTACAAGGATTTACAAACCCTCATGGGGTCGTTCATGGGTGTCTCACAGGGACCAAGCTAAAGAGGGCTGCTCTCGCAGGAATGCGGCCTGGACTCCTTCAACGACGGTGGCGCCGGGAGGACGTTGTTCCCTTCCGGCGATAAGAGCGGTGACTTGGCGGCTCGTAGCTCTTGTCAGAGCTCAAGGCCGTCTCAGGGGTAGCATAGCTGCTACCGGAGGAATCGGAGGTGCAACCAATGGCGAGCGCCTCGCCCCCGGCCTCGTTGTCCTGGCAGCATGGGCAATGGTCGTCGGCGAGCCCGTCCCCCGCGCCGCACGCCAGTCGACAGCCATCCGCGCCGAAGACCTTGAAGGTCATCGTGCCCATCCCGTCCAGCGCGAAATAAATAATGTGCCTCCCAGCGGGGGCATAGGTGCGGCGCACCACGCACCAACCCCAGGTCATGAAGACCTGGCCGGAGGAGACCACCTCCACGTCAGCGTATGAAGGGGGAAGCTGGCACCCTTCATGCCGCAGCTCCATCGTCACCCGGCCGCGAGCCGGGAGCACTTCCTTCAGGAATGGAGGAAGGAGGATCCAAGAATGCGGAGGGGCTCCCGCCCACACGATAAACTCACGGGCGTCGTCTTCAGTATGGGACGGCAGCAGGGCGCGTGAAATCGCTCGTCTCTCTAGGCGGTTGAATGCACCGCCCCCGTCGTCGTACCCGCTTCGTCCGCCTGCTGCCAGAGCACCTAAGGGAAGCGGGAATCATGGCGGCGCCTGCGTGCAACATGTACGAGCGTCCGCCGGTCTCAAGGACGCGCTTGGAGAATCACGGCGCCCCTTCTTCGGGGGAGCCGCTCGGGCTCCACCATCGGGCTCTTCCCCTTCTCCGTGGCCGAGAACATACGTATCGGCGCCATGAAAAGCCCTTAGAGAAGTGGGAAGAGCAGGGATTGATCTGCAATAGTCAAGTGAAAGACGTGGCGCCTCACCCCATGTTTATAGGTCGAGAAGATCAATCGCCGGCCACTCACGCGCGGCCATAATGGCCCTGCCGCCCGCACCAAGGAGTTGTCAAGCTACACGGTTGCTGAGACTGCGCGGGGAGCAGAGTCGCCCTCGTCCCATCCAACCGTCACGCGCCAGCCTAGCCCGCAACCTTTTTGGGGCCCATAGTGCTCCGTCCTCGGCTAAGGCTTCGCCCCGAAGCCAACTCCGCGCGCGCCTTGGGCCCGGGGGCTACTGTCAGCATCCTGGGAACCAGGGTACCCAGACTTTCTTGTCTGCGGGGCATGACGCGCTCCTACCACGGCCTGGTATGGCCCAACTGATCGACCAGCTGCCCAAGACCCTCGCGAGGGGGCTAGACCTCGCGAGGAGAACGACGTCAAGACCCCCTCAGGAGCGGCCTCGGCACGGTTGCTCCGGAGGGGCAGAGAATCCAAGGCCAAGCCATGTGTCAGGACGGGGCTGTACACGCCCCGGAGTCTCTCCCGGTGGGAGGCTCCCTCCCACAGTCCAGTGGAAGTGCCATGCTTCGTGCTGGCAGAACCAACCAAGGAGCGGTTATGCCCACGAACCAGTGGAAGCACCAAGCTCCGCGCTGGCCGCTACGACCGAGGAGCGGTTATGCCCACACTCCGCGCAAGTGTGGTACCTCTATGCTCCACGCTAGTTATAAACAACTGAGGTCGGCCCCCAGCGGTCGCACCATTCTCAGGGAGCTTTTCATCTCACAACGCTCACAGCTTCTCCTTGGATGGGTGTTGCGAGGGGGGCTAGCCACGGGGGCTATGCTCAGGTCATGCCTGAAAGGCGCCACCCTACCAGGTGCCCAGACACTTGGCCTGCTCGCGCCCCCATTCCAGGCGAAGGCTCGTGAGCAAGGTATGGTGCTCGTTCTCCTTCATGAGAGTCGTTCGTACGTCAAGGGGGACCCCTGGGCATCGGGACCCAGGAGCCTCACTATTCACGTAGCCCCTCACTTTTTTGAGCCCGGCGTTAAACGACGGTGAAGGTATGCGCGGGGCTGGGCCCTGTCGACGCAGAATGCAAACGGGATCGCTCGAATGTCAAGGGGCACCCCTAGGCATCGCGACCCAGGGGCCTCAGTAGCCACGTAGCCCCTCATCCCTTGAGTCTAGTTATTACAATAACAACGGTCACCCGGAGGGCTCAATGGCGATCAAGGTATGCGCGGGGTTGGGCCCTGCCGACGCAGAGCACCTAAGCAAACATGAAAGGAAGCAAGCACGGAAATCATCAAGTTATTACAATAATACCAAGTTTTTCAAATTCAAACGGGTTCTTACTCCTCCCCGAGGCACTTGCACTTCTCTCATCTGGACAGGAACAGATCAGGCATCACCAAGCGCGTCATCACCGGTCTCCGCCTCTTCTGCCGCGGTGACATTAGCCTGTAGGAACGCCTCCACCAGTTCCGTGACCTTCGCCTCCAGGGCCTCGGCAGCCGCGCCCTTTATGTTCAGTGGCCTCGGAGCGACTGCTGCCACCTCCTCACGAAGATGGCTCGGGCACAGAGCCTCGAGTCCCAAGAAGCATAGAGCCTCGCCCCACGGGAAAGGTGACAGAAAATCAAGTGCCACCGCCACCTGAACGCAGGGGATCACTAAGATAAGATTTCAACGCCTGCATATACTCGCATACCTACACCTCCACCCACTGTAATCATGAATTCGCTGGAGCATGAAAGCCCCTCTTGACGGCCTTGGTGGACGATTGTCTGCACGCCAAGAGGGACCTCCCGAGCATCGCGCCTTGGGGGCTCCTACCGGACCCTGGGTCGCTCACCTCCTGGCCTTGACCACGGCGTCGCGACCTGGCATACCAGTGTAGGTTGAATCTTGTCTAGGGACCGAGTATCGCAGGCATAGGGCCCGAAACTACTGTGGGGATAGAAGGAAGGGAATGTCATGTTCCAGCAAAGGGCCTCATGAGGAACATAAGTTTATAACACCAGATAATAGCAAAAGTATTACAAGGATTTACAAACCCTCATGGGGTCGTTCATGGGTGTCTCACAGGGACCAAGCTAAAGAGGGCTGCTCTCGCAGGAATGCGGCCTGGACTCCTTCAACGACGGTGGCGCCGGGAGGACGTTGTTCCCTTCCGGCGATAAGAGCGGTGACTTGGCGGCTCATAGCTCTTGTCGGAGCTCAAGGCCGTCTCAGGGGTAGCATAGCTGCTACCGGAGGAATCGGAGGTGCAACCAATGGCGAGCGCCTCGCCCCCGGCCTCGTTGTCCTGGCAGCATGGGCAATGGTCGTCGGCGAGCCCGTCCCCCGCGCCGCACGCCAGTCGACAGCCATCCGCGCCGAAGACCTTGAAGGTCATCGTGCCCATCCCGTCCAGCGCGAAATAAATAATGTGCCTCCCAGCGGGGGCACAGGTGCGGCGCACCACGCACCAACCCCAGGTCATGAAGACCTGGCCGGAGGAGACCACCTCCACGTCAGCGTATGAAGGGGGAAGCTGGCACCCTTCATGCCGCAGCTCCATCGTCACCCGGCTGCGAGCCGGGAGCACTTCCTTCAGGAATGGAGGAAGGAGGATCCAAGAATGCGGAGGGGCTCCCGCCCACACGATAAACTCACGGGCGTCGTCTTCAGTATGGGACGGCAGCAGGGCGCGTGAAATCGCTCGTCTCTCTAGGCGGTTGAATGCACCGCCCCCGTCGTCGTACCCGCTTCGTCCGCCTGCTGCCAGAGCACCTAAGGGAAGCGGGAATCATGGCGGCGCCTGCGTGCAACATGTACGAGCGTCCGCCGGTCTCAAGGACGCGCTTGGAGAATCACGGCGCCCCTTCTTCGGGGGAGCCGCTCGGGCTCCACCATCGGGCTCTTCCCCTTCTCCGTGGCCGAGAACATACGTATCGGCGCCATGAAAAGCCCTTGGAGAAGTGGGAAGAGCAGGGATTGATCTGCAATAGTCAAGTGAAAGACGTGGCGCCTCACCCCATGTTTATAGGTCGAGAAGATCAATCGCCGGCCACTCACGCGCGGCCATAATGGCCCTGCCGCCCGCACCAAGGAGTTGTCAAGCTACACGGTTGCTGAGACTGCGCGGGGAGCAGAGTCGCCCTCGTCCCATCCAACCGTCACGCGCCAGCCTAGCCCGCAACCTTTTTGGGGCCCATAGTGCTCCGTCCTCGGCTAAGGCTTCGCCCCGAAGCCAACTCCGCGCGCGCCTTGGGCCCGGGGGCTACTGTCAGCATCCTGGGAACCAGGGTACCCAGACTTTCTTGTCTGCGGGGCATGACGCGCTCCTACCACGGCCTGGTATGGCCCAACTGATCGACCAGCTGCCCAAGACCCTCGCGAGGGGGCTAGACCTCGCGAGGAGAACGACGTCAAGACCCCCTCAGGAGCGGCCTCGGCACGGTTGCTCCGGAGGGGCAGAGAATCCAAGGCCAAGCCATGTGTCAGGACGGGGCTGTACACGCCCCGGAGTCTCTCCCGGTGGGAGGCTCCCTCCCACAGTCCAGTGGAAGTGCCATGCTTCGTGCTGGCAGAACCAACCAAGGAGCGGTTATGCCAACGAACCAGTGGAAGCACCAAGCTCCGCGCTGGCCGCTACGACCGAGGAGCGGTTATGCCCACACTCCGCGCAAGTGTGGTACCTCTATGCTCCACGCTAGTTATAAACAACTGAGGTCGGCCCCCAGCGGTAGCACCATTCTCAGGGAGCTTTTCATCTCACAACGCTCACAGCTTCTCCTTGGATGGGTGTTGCGAGGGGGGCTAGCCACGGGGGCTATGCTCAGGTCATGCCTGAAAGGCGCCACCCTACCAGGTGCCCAGACACTTGGCCTGCTCGCGCCCCCATTCCAGGCGAAGGCTCGTGAGCAAGGTATGGTGCTCGTTCTCCTTCATGAGAGTCGTTCGTACGTCAAGGGGGACCCCTGGGCATCGGGACCCAGGAGCCTCACTATTCACGTAGCCCCTCACTTTTTTGAGCCCGGCGTTAAACGACGGTGAAGGTATGCGCGGGGCTGGGCCCTGTCGACGCAGAATGCAAACGGGATCGCTCGAATGTCAAGGGGCACCCCTAGGCATCGCGACCCAGGGGCCTCACTAGCCACGTAGCCCCTCATCCCTTGAGTCTAGTTATTACAATAACAACGGTCACCCGGAGGGCTCAATGGCGATCAAGGTATGCTCGGGGTTGGGCCCTGCCGACGCGGAGCACCTAAGCAAACATGAAAGGAAGCAAGCACGAAAATCATCAAGTTATTACAATAATACCAAGTTTTTCAAATTCAAACGGGTTCTTACTCCTCCCCGAGGCACTTGCACTTCTCTCATCTGGACAGGAACAGATCAGGCATCACCAAGCGTGTCATCACCGGTCTCCGCCTCTTTTGTCGCGGTGACATTAGCCTGCAAGAACGCCTCCACCAGTTCCGTGACCTTCGCCTCCAGGGCCTCGGCAGCCGCGCCCTTTATGTTCAGTGGCCTCGGAGCGACTGCTGCCACCTCCTCACGAAGATGGCTCGGGCACAGAGCCTCGAGTCCCAAGAAGCATAGAGCCTCGCCCCACGGGAAAGGTGACAGAAAATCAAGTGCCACCGCCACCTGAACGCAGGGGATCACTAAGATAAGATTTCAACGCATGCATATACTCGCATACCTACACCTCCACCCACTGTAATCATGAATTCGCTGGAGCATGAAAGCCCCTCTTGACGGCCTTGGTGGACGATTGTCTGCACGCCAAGAGGGACCTCCCGAGCATCGCGCCTCGGGGGCTCCTACCGGACCCTGGGTCGCTCACCTCCTGGCCTTGACAACGGCGTCGCGACCTGGCATACCAGTGTAGGTTGAAGCTTGTCTAGGGACTGAGTCTCGCAGGCGTAGGGCCCGAAACTACTGCGGGGACAGAAGGAAGGGAATGTCATGGTCCAGCAAAGGGCCTCAAGAGGAACATAAGTTTATAACACCAGATAATAGCAAAAGTATTACAAGGATTTACAAACCCTCATGGGGTCGTTCATGGGTGTCTCACAGGGACCAAGCTAAAGAGGGCCGCTCTCGGAGGAATGCGGCCTGGACTCCTTCAACGACGGCGGCGCCGGGAGGACGTTGTTCCCTTCCGGCGATAAGAGCGGTGACTTGGCGGCTCGTAGCTCTTGTCGGAGCTCAAGGCCGTCTCAGGGGTAGCATAGCTGCTACCGGAGGAATCGGAGGCGCAACCAATGGCGAGCGCCTCGCCCCCGGCCTCGCTGTCCTGGCAGCATGGGTAATGGTCGTCGGCGAGCCCGTCCCCCGCGCCGCACACCAGTCGACAGCCGTCCGCCCCGAAGACCTTGAAGGTCATCGTGCCCATCCCGTCCAATGCGAAATAAATAATGTGGCTCCCAGCGGGGGCGCATGTGCGGCGCACCACGCACCAACCCCAGGTCATGAAGACCTGGCCGGAGGAGACCACCTCCACGTCAGTGTATGAAGGGGGAAGGTGGCACCCTTCATGCCGCAGCTGCATTGTCACCAGGCCACGAGCCGGGAGCACTTCCTTCAGGAATGGAGGAAGGAGGATCCAAGAATGCGGAGGGGCTCCCGCCCACACGATAAACTCACGGGCGTCGTCTTCAGTATGGGATGGCAGCAGGGCGCGTGAAATCGCCCGTCTCTCTAGGCGGTTGACTGCACCGCCCCCGTCGCCATACCCGCTTTGTCCGCCTGTCGCCAGAGCACCTAAGGGAAGCGGGAATCCTGGCGGCGCCTGCGTGCAACATGTACGGGCGTCCGCCGGTCTCAAGGACGCTCTTGGAGAATCACGACGCCCCTTCTTCGAGGGAGCCGCTCGGGCTCCACCATCGGGCTCTTCCCCTTCTCCGCGGCCGAGAACATACGTATCGGCGCCATGAAAAGCCCTCGGAGAAGTGGGAAGAGCAGGGATTGATCTGCAACAGTCAAGTGAAAGACGTGGCGCCTCACCCCATGTTTATAGGTCGAGAAGATCAATCGCCGGCCACTCACGCGCGGCCATAATGGCCCTGCCGCCCGCACCAAGGAGTTGTCAAGCTACACGGTTGCTGAGACTGCGCGGGGAGCAGAGCCGCCCTCGTCCCATCCAACCGTCACGCGCCAGCCTGGCCCGCAACCTTTTTGGGGCCCATAGTGCTCCGTCCTTGGCTAAGGCTTCGCCCCGAAGCCAACTCTGCACGCGCCTTGGGCCCGGGGGCTACTGTCAGCATCCTGGGAACCATACTTTCTTGTCTGCGGGGCACGACGCGCTCCTACCACGGCCTAGTATGGCCCGACTGATCGACCAGCTGCCCAAGACCCTCGCGAGGGAGCTAGACCTCGCGAGGAGAACGACGTCAAGACCCCGTCAGGAGCGGCCTCGGCACGGTAGCTCCGGAGGGGCGGAGAATCCAAGGCCAAGCCTACCTCAGGAGGAGGTAGTGACGTAAGCAGTGACGCACCATGCCAGCGGGTGCCAGTGCCCGCCAGCGGCGCAGTTGCCGTTTCGGTGCAAAGGAGACAACACAGGAGTAGGTTCCCGAGGAGCGGGACAAAGGTTTCCCCTTCGGTGCACCAAGACCGAAGACCGCAAGGACGATCGGGAGGATGTCACCACCGAGCCCACCACCGCGTCACCGCCTGATCCTTTTGCAGGCGAAGACCGCTTTTGTCAGGATAGGAACGTCCATGTGTTCCTGCTCAAAAATGGCCGTTGTGGGATTCCTTCCCTCCTAAACATTTCGGGGGAAGAGGACCCTGGCCGCCTATATAAGTAGCTAGGATCCCCAATATGAAGGGACAATTCGGAGCAGATCCATAAACTCTGCCTTCACGCAAAGGAGCGAGAACTCTTGCCTCCTGACCCCCTTGAGCTCTTCTCCTGAGCTCAGGAACCACTGTACTAGTCCATATTCAAGCCCTCATGAGGCCAATCCACCAAAGCAGGAAGTAGGGTTTTACACCACAAGGTGGCTCGAACCTGGGTAAACCCTTGTGTGCTTTACTTGTTGTTCGCTTGAATCTCTTCACTGGATGAGGGCGAGACGCTAGGTAGACGTGAGTGGGAGAGATCTTCGTTCACGCCCCTGTGTTCGAACTTCTTGGGTTTGCGGACCCCATAATCCGACAAACTTAATAGCTGGTGATTTCCAATACAACCACGTCTGATTAATAACCCACGCCACTCACCTTCGAAACCTCGAGGCGTGAAGTAGAGTGCCAATCATGTGTGGCCCGGTTGTCTTGCCAGATATTTACATTTTTCTTTCCTCATATAAGGCACGAATGCTTATTTCGTTTTACCATGGGACTCCATGCATATGTCCAACCCGTGATACCAATATGTTTGAAAATTTCTTCCCATATACTGCACATGGTTAGCTGGTGCATGTACATGTATTTCAAATTTGAATTATGGTCATTAAACGGCTAGAAAATCACTTAAATGTGTGAAAAAGGTCAAACGACCCCTGAAATTTTCCAAATTTTGACTTGACAATTGTATTAATGCACGTTAACTGTACAAAAAAATTGAAGGCCATAAGAGTAAGCTATCATCTGTTTGTCATCAAACATGCATTATTCCCTCTCGGAACCATGAGTCTTCTAGTGAGTTGCTTCGGTTTGTGAGGGGTGTGTGTCCAAACTTTCATCAAACAGGCCAATTTTGTTACCACAGCATCTTGGTGGCATGCCATTAAGTTAAGCAAGGTTTTATTTATTTCTGATCATTTTTATTTTTTTGGAACATAAATGCCATGGCACTCCATGCTTTGTGTCCAAGCCGTGACACCAATATGTTTGAAAATTACTTCGAATTTACACCACATGTAATTAACTCGCACACAAGTACACAAGTATGAATTTTCAAACTGTTATGGTTAGTTGTTCCATGTATATTTAGTTCAACTTTGAATTACGATCATTAAATGGCTAGAAATCACTTAAATGTCTTAAAAAGGTCAAATAGTCCCTGTAATTTTCCAAATTTTTGACATCACAGTTGTATTAGTGCACATTAACTGTAGAATAATTTTGAAGGGCATAAGAGAAAGCTATCGTCGCTTCGTCATCAAACATGCATTGTGCCCTCTCGGAACCACACACCTTCGAGTGAGTTGCTCCGGTTTGTGAGGGGTGTATGTCCAAACTTTCGTCAAACATGCCAATTTTTTTAACACAGCATCTTGGTGGCATGCCATCACATCAAGCAATGTTTCATGTATTTTTGATCATTTTTTATTTATTTATTTTGGAATTTAAATTCCATGGCACTCCATGCTTTGTGTCCAAGTCGTAACACCAATATGTTTGAAAATTCCTTCCAATTCAGTGTATATCGTTAGTTGATGCATGTACATGTAGTTCAAATTTGAATTACGGTCATTAAATGGATAGAAAATCATTTAAAAGTCTTAAAAAGGTCAAATGTCCCATAGAATTTTCGAAATTTTGACATGACAGTTGTATTAGTGCACATTAACTGTAGAATTTTTTTGAAGGCCATAAGAGGAAGCCATCGTCGGTTCATCATCAAACATGCATTGTGCTCTCTCGGAACCACGAGCCTTCTTGTGAGTTGCTCTAGTTTGTGAGGGGTGTGTGTCCAAACTTTCATCAAACATGCCAATTTTTTTAACACAACATCTTGGTGGCATGCCATTACATCAAGCAAGGGTTCATGTATTTCTCTTCATTTTTTATTTTTTTGGAATTTAAATACCATGGCACTCCATGCTTTGTGTCCAACCCATGACACCAATATGTTTGAAATTTCCTTCCAATTTACTTCAAATAGAATTAACTCGCACACAAGTGCACAAATATGAATTTTCAAACCGTTATGGTTAGTAGTTGCATGTACATGTAGTACAAATTTGAATTATGCGGTCATTAAATAGCTAGAAAATCACTTAAATGTCTTTAAAATGTCAAATGACTCCTGAAATTTTCCATATTTTGACATGACAGTTGTATTAGTGCACGTTAACTGTAGAAACTTTTTGAAGGCCATAAGAGGAAGCTATCGCAGGTTCGTCATCAAACATTCATTGTGCCCTCTCAGAACCACGAGCCTTCTAGTGAGTTGCTCCGGTTTGTGAGGGGTGTGTGTCCAAACTTTCGTCAAACATGCCAAATTTTTTACCACAACATCTTGGTGGCATGCCATTATGTCAAGCAAGGTTTCATGTATTTTTGATCATTTTTTAATTTTTCAGAATTTAGATGCCATGGCACTCCATGCTTTGTGTCCAAGCCGTGACACCAGTATGTTTGAAATTTCCTTCCAATTTACTCCAGATGGATGCAAGTTGCCGCCATGAATTTGAGAAATTTTGTTTTTGCTTCCTCTAGAATCATCCCAAGTCAGTCATGCACGTGCTAAGTATTCTATGGTTTGACAGATTAGCTACCTTCATTCCATATTTATTCCCTAGCACGCCAAACCACTGATTGATTTGTTCAAGGAAACAACGTTCCTTCTTAAGACCCAGGCTTATACAAGGACTTCGATATCCTCGATGATGGTTCCCAACCAGAACTCAGTAGTGTTTTATTGTAAGACTTCTATGTGATCACGTCTGTCTTGGACAATGTGTTCACGTGCATCTGGCGAACCAGCTCATGTTTCGGAGCTGGCTACAGTAGTTCATTTCCTAAGAATCTGGCAATGTCATGTCATCGATTTGTGTTGCAAACTTTCTCTTTTAGACATGCTGAGTGTGAAGTATTGTGTTACCAAACAGATCTGAATCTCAGGCATATATGATGGTTGGAACTTTTCCAATATCTTGGCATAGATGTTGGGAAAACCTTGATGAATATGGAAATACTCAAGTTCTTGAGAGCACACTAAGACACTAGGTTATATCATTGGCATCAGCTAGAATGTGCCTATCATTTGCCGAATGTTCAGTAACCATAGTTTCCATTTCATTCGGAGTATTCCATTCTTCGAACCCGTTCAAATGATCGTTTGCGAATTGCCTTGTGCTGATATAAAGAGTTCCAATGATCCATGTATCAAAAGTAATTCTTTTTGCCACTTAAGGGAATAATTCTACGAGTCACCTCCCCTAAGGTGTCCTGTTACGGAATCATGGCAATTCTCTCCTCACTACTTTGAAACCATATACCATCTTACTTAAGCGTGGGAGTGTTACCTACCAAATTGAACTTTTGTCATATGCTTCTCTCCATCCCTCTTGATGTGTGTTTGTGTCTCAGCTCAAGAGATGATTCAATGTCTCACTCCGTGAGTTGAACATGATTTGCTTGATCTTCGTGACGATCGAATCTTGTAGAGTTTCCCTCTCTTTTTGTTGATGTGTTGAGTGAAGAAATCGAACGCAAAGATGTCAAGATCAAGATGATGTAAGGAATCACTACGAGAAGGGTAATTGGATCAAGAAGATTGTGTTGCTTTGTGTCCCCTCTGTCTTCTTACCTCACGTGTTGAATCTCAGGACAAGATTCATTTTTAGTGGGGGTGAGTTGTCACTGCCCTAGATTTGCCTTGCTTGACTTTGCATCTCATCATGTCATCATCATTTTAATTTATGAAAGTTGAATTGAGGTCAGTTGAAAACCTAAGATATCATTCTCTGAAATGATCAAGTTAAAAAAATCTTCAAATAGGTCCAAGAAAATATTCATGTTAATCCCTGGAAATATTGGCAAGAGGTAAAATTCAAACCAATGTTTTCAGATCAATAATGTAATTATTTTGGGCATTTGATAAAAATCATAATGTATTTGAATTGGATTATTTCTGGTATAAAAGAAGTACATGTCTAATTATTCCGAAACATTTTGTGGGGCTGTGGAAATATCAATTTAGTTCCCATATTAAATTTAAGAATTTATAAAAATGGTTTGATTTGAAAATCAAACCCAAAATAGTTGTAGAAATAGAAAAAAAGAAAGAAAATGAGAAAGACAGGGAGAGAAGGGCCTCACCTGGCAACCCAACTGGCCAACCCAGCCCACCCCTACTACCAATCATCTCCCTCCTCTCTCCAAAAGGACGAGGGGCGCGCGCCCGACGCACGCGACCACGCGTCGGGGCACCTCCTGCTTTTCACCGTTATCCCGATGCCCTAGACGTTGCCACGCACCTCCCTCGCCCCCCTCTTACTCTCGGCCGTCATCATCCCCTTCTCTGGCTCTCTCTCCCCCATCCAAATGCGAGCGCCTGAGAACATCGATGAGCACCATCGCGGCCACCGACCTCCCCATGTCCAGCAACTAGTCCACGAGCTCCATCTCACTGCCACGCACCTCTAAGCCATATCCCACGAGCCGAGACGCCTTATGGAGCTGCCGTAGTCGTGGTCTTCACCTTTGGCCACTGACGGCCGCCGCCATCAATTCGCCGCCTTCCGATCGTCCCGAGCGCTCTCAGTTCCCCAAAAGATCCACTGCGAGCTCTTCTTTGTTCCCCCCTTTCTATTTCCGTTGTTCGCCTATCCTAGCTGCCATTATCTTCGTGGCCGAGCTCCAACCAACGCCGTGGCCAATGATCTCGTCGCTCACGAGCTGCCCCACTCAATCCAATCACACTAGAGTGCTCAAGGTACTCCCAAGGTTCCTCCTAGCCCCTCCTCCCCCCTAGCGCACTGCAGCCACCAGGCCATGCTTGCTCGAATGCCGGCCACCGCCATGAGCTCCATTCCGGAGAGCTCGCCACAACACAGCTCCTCTCATTTGAAGCACTCGGTGTGGACGGGGCTCCGCAGCCCGTAGATAGCCTCATCCGTCCATTTGGACGTCGGAGGCGCAATCCCGATGCCCTCTGCCGCTTCTGTTGCCGCCGGCGGCTAACCGCCAGTTGGTTTGACCCCTTCTGACTACTAACAGACACCCCCTGAGTAACTGACATGTGGGCCCTAGCCCTGACTAATTTTACTTAGTTTAGTTTTAGTACTAATTAACCATGTTAATTAGATGTAACACTGACATGCGGGTCCCACTAGTCAATTTGACCCTGGCTGACCCAGTTGACTGCTGACGTCATCTTGTGATCATGCTGACGCAATAAAACATTTTCTGGGATTTAGTATAATTGAAATAACAAGGAATATCTAGAAAATTCTATAAACTTAGAAAATCATAGAAAATAAACTATAACTCCAATGAAAATAATTTTATATGAAAAGAAAATCCAAAGAATCTGTTTATAGCATTTTCATGCATGTTTGAACAACTTATACCTGCTGATCAGGCCAAGTCAAGGGCATTTTAAACGCTTCATTTGGGGTTTGAATTTGAATTTTTGATTCAAATGAACTTCAACTAATATGATAGCATTTTGCATTAGCTCAAACAATCACATATTGCCATGTTATGATCATGCATCATATTGTTGCATTGGTTTGATTGTGTTCCCTCTTTGTTGTCGGTGTTTGTCCCCTCTCCGTAGATGTTGTTCCAACTATTTGATCGATAACACCGATGGAGGCACAATTCTTCTTAAAAAGTGCCAGGCAAGCAACCCCCCCCCCCCCACACACCTTGATCGTTCCGATACAATCCCACTCTCTCGCTCCTGCTCTCTTTTACTGCATTAGGACAACAATGATTCAATTGTGACATGTTGTGTTAGTTGAACCCATTCATCTGCATGACCTATCTTTGCCATAGTAAATAGTTGAAACCCACTAGCATGAGTAGGAGTTGTTTGAGCCATGATGTGCCTACTCATTCATGCTTGCTTGTTATTCCTTCTATGCTTAGAGTTGTGTCAGGTCTAATTCATCTGGGATGGATTGGAATGGTGGTGAGAATCTCACTAGTACAACGAGGTGCTATACAAATGGTTTTAACCCCTTTCCGTGACGGCGTTCTGAACCGTCGCCTAGTGAGTGACTGCGATAGGAGGGTCCTTCCCACACGACCCAGAAACTATCGAGGATAGGCTCTCCTAACACACACGGTCGGCAAAATGAGGTCGTGTGCGACGAGCGAGCGATCAACTACGATTATACAGGCCCAACCATTTCCGGTCGTAAGTACATCCCACACAGTGAGTCCCAAACTAACATTTCTGTTTTTATGTACATTCAACGCAGTCAATCCAAGGAATACATTTCTGTTCTTATGTACATCCCACATAGTCAATCCAGGGAAAACGTTTCCATTCGTATGTACATCCCACACAGTCAATCCAGGGAAAACGTTTCCGTTCGTATGTACATCCCACACAGTTTTATGTATAGGCTCGTGTGTGATAGGTGTAACTATCACACACGCTCTACCTCGGTTAACCATTTGCTTTTATTCAACTACATCACACACGATTTGATGAAGAAAACTATGTGGCATTGGGCTATCCATCACAAGCGCTTTTACTTCTAGAACTGTTTGCAAAGTTCCATTACCCATTTAGCAAGTTTATTAGTTCACAATTAAGAATTACAGTATTACACAAATTCACATTTCATATCGAATAGTTGTTTGCCAATTTCGTATCAGGCACATAAATATATTTTAACATCACAGTACGATAGCTACTTGAAAACAACACAATACATCATATAGCTAGTTCAACTTCATAAGAACAATATTAGAACAATATATTCATTTCCCTAATCGAGATCATCCAGGATCGTCTTATCCACCTCTGTTTTCAGTTCAGTAAGAACCTGTTTTGCACTGGCCAACAAGGAAAGTGCCTCCTCCTTCGCCAACACCATCTTAGCAAAGTCTGATTTAAAAAATCGGAGCTCATTCTCCACCTTCCTCTTTTTATCCCGCAGCTTCAAATATTCTTCAGCGTTGACAACACTTTCTCTAAGCCTACTGCTACTTCTCGAGCTTAAATTGTATTCCCTCAAAGAGGAAATGATGATGCAGCACAGTCGCGTAAGTATTTCCCTCAGTTTTTGAGAACCAAGGTATCAATCCAGTAGGAGACCACGCGCGAGTCCCTCTCACCTGCACAAATAAATAAGAACTTCGCAGCCAACGCGATAAGGGGTTGTCAATCCCTTTACGGTCACTTACGAAAATGAGATCTGATAGAGATGATAGTTTGATATTTTTGTTACTTTTGGATATAAGAACAGAAAGTAAAAGCGGAAAAGTAAAGTAGATTGTAGATTGATATGTTGAGAATAGACCCGGGGGCCATAATTTTCTCTAGTGGCTTCTCTCATGACAGCGATATTCTACGGCGGGTAAACAAATTACAGTCGAGCAATTGATAGAAAAGCGAATAATTATGAGACTATCTAGGCATGATCATTATATATAGGCATCACGTCTGAGACAAGTAGACCGAAACGATTCTGCATCTACTACTATTACTCCACACATCGACCGCTACCAACATGCATCTATAGTGTTAAGTTCATAAGAATAGAGTAACGCCTTAAGCAAGATGACATGATGTAGAGGGATAAACTCAAACATAGTGATATAAACCCCATCTTTTTATCCTCGATGGCAACAATACAATACGTGCCTTGCTGCCCCAACTGTCACTAGGAAAAGACACCGCAAGATTGAACCCAAAGCCAAGCACTTCTCCCATTGCAAGAACTATAGATCTAGTAGGCCAAACCAAACCAAAAATTTCAAGAGACTTGCAAGGATATTATAAGCATACATAAAGAGTTCAGAAAAGAACCAAATATTTCTCATAGATAATCTTGATCATAAACCCACAATATATCGGATCTCGACAAACACACCGCAAAAAGAGATTACATCGAATAGATCTCCTCGAGGACCGAGGAGAACTTGGTATTGAGATCCAAAGAGAGAGAAGAAGCCATCTAGATACTAGCTATGGACCCAAAGGTCTACGGTAAACTACTCACAACTCATGGTGAGGCGATGATGATGATGTAGAAGCACTCCATGGAAGATCCCCCCTTCGGCGGAGCTCCAGAACAGGCCCCAAGATGGGATCTCACGGGAACAGAAGGTTGCGGCGATGGAACTAGGGTTTTCTCTGTTCGTCTGATGTTTTTGGGGTACGTCGGTATATATAGGAAGAAGGAGGGCACCGGGGCCAGACGTGGGGCCCACGAGGCAGGGGGCGCGCCCTATAGGGGGGCGCGCCGCCCACCCTCGTGGACGCCACATGTGCCCTACTCCATGGTTCTCAAGTCTCTCGTGCGTATTTTGCTCCAAAAATATCTCTCCCGAAGTTTCATTCCGTTTTGACTTCGTTTGGTATTCCTTTTCTGTAAAACCCTGAAATAGGCAAAAAAAAAAATAGCAATCTCGACTGGACCTTTGGGTTAATAGGTTAGTCCCAAAAATAATATAAAAGTGTATAACAAAGCCCATTAAACATCCAAAACATCATAAATAATAGCATAGAACATTAAAAAATTATAGATACGTTGGAGACGTATCAAGCATCCCCAAGCTTAATTCCTGCTCGTCCTCGAGTAGGTGAATGATAAAAACAGAATCTTTGATGTGGAACGCTAACCAACATAGTTTTCAATGTAATTCTCTTAATTGTGGCATGAATGTTCAGATCTGAAAGATTCAAGACAAAAGTCTATATTGACATAAGAAATAATAATACTTCAAGCATACTAACAACGCAATCATGTCTTCTCAAAATACTATGGCTAAAGAAAGTTATCCCTACAAAATCTTATAGTCTTGCTTTGCTCCCTCTTCATCACACAAAATATTCATATCATGCACAACCCCGGTTTCAGCCAACCATTTGTTTTCATACTCTATTCTTTCAAACCTTTCAACTTTCACGCAATACATGAGCGTGAGCCATGGACATAGCACTATGTGGAATAGAGTGGTGGTTGTGGAGAAGACAAAAAGAAGGGAGATAGTCTCACATCGCCTAGGCGTATCAACGGGCTATGGAGATGCCCATCAATAGATATCAATGTGAGTGAGTAGGGATTGCCATGCAACGGATGCACTAGAGCTAAAAAAGGTATGAAAGCTCAACAAAAGAAACTAAGTGGGTGTGCATCCAACTTGCTTGCTCATGAGGACCTAGGGCATTTGAGGAAGCCCATCGTTGGAATATACAAGCCAAGTTCTATAATGAAAATTCCCACTAGTATATGAAAATGACTAAACATGAGACTCTCTATCATGAAGAACATGGTGCTACTTTGAAGCACAAGTGTGGAAAAAGATAGTAGCAATTGTCCCTTTTTCTTTTCTTTTCATTTTTTTCATTTTTTCCTTTTCTTATTTTTTATTTTGGGCCTTTCTTTTTTTTATTTGGCCTTTCCTTATTTCTTTTGGAGGGGCTTTCTTTATTTTGCCTTCCCTCACATGGGACAATGCTCTAATAATGATGATCATCACACTTTCATTGAATTACAACTCGATATTACAACTCGATACTAGAACAAAGTATGACCCTATATGAATGCCTCCGGCGGTGTACCGGGATGTGCAATGAACCAAGAGTGACATGTATGAAAAATTATGCATGGTGGCCTAGCCACAAATACGATGTCAACTACATTATCATGCATGGCAATATGACAATATAAAGCGTGTCATATGAACGGAACGGTGGAAAGTTGCATGGCAATATATCTTGGAATGGATATGGAAATGCCATGATAGGTAGGTATGGTGGCTGTTTTGAGGAAGATATATGGTGGCTGTTTTGAGGAAAGATATATAATGGGTGTATGGTACCGGCGAAAGTTGTGCGGTACAAGAAAGGCTAGCAATGGTGGAAGGGTGAGAGTGCGTATAATCCATGGACTCAACATTAGTCATAAGAACTCATATACTTATTCCAAAAAATTACGAGTCATCAAAACAAAGCAATCAACGCATGCTCCTAGGGGGGAGGTTGGTCGGAGTTAACCATCGCGCGCCCCCGACCCCCACACAAAGGATGACAGTCTACAAATACCTCATGCTCTAACTTCGTCACATAGCGGTTCACCATACGTGCCTGCTACGGGAATCACTAACTTTAAGACAAGCATTTCTCAATTTTATAATAACTCCACTAGCATGACTCTAATATCACTATCCTCATATCTCAAAACAATTATCAAGCATCCAACTTCTCATCATATTCAATGCACTTAGTGTGAAAGTTTTTACTACATTGATCTTGGATGCCTATCATGTGAAGGCTAGTTTTATAGCCAAAGCACATTACCATGCTGTTTTAATAGACTCTCAAAAGGTTAAAAGTTAAGCATGAGAGATCAAAAATTTCTACAAAATATATTTTCCACCGTTATCTAAAAGATATAGGTGAAGCACTAGAGCAAAAACTATTCAACTCAAAAGATATAAGCGAAGCTCATAGAGTGTTCTAACAATTCCTAGGCCAAATTTATCTCTCTCAAAAAGGTGTGTCCAGCAAGGATGATTGTGGCAAACTAACAAGCAAAGACTCAAATTATACATGAAGCTCCAAGTAAAACACATATCATGTGGTGAATAAAAATATAGCTTCGAGTATAGTTACCGATAGATGAATACAAAAGAGGGGATGCCTTCTCGGGGAATCCCCAAGCTTAGGCTTTTGGTTGTCCTTGAATTTCACCTTGGGGTGCCTTGGGCATCCCCAAGCTTAGGCTCTTGCCACTCTTTGTCCCATAGTCCATCAACGCAATACTCAAAACTTGAAAACTTCACAACACAAAACTTAGACAAAAATCTCGTGAGCTCCGTTAGTATAAGAAAACAAACCACTACAGAAAGGTAATGTAATGAATTCATTCTTTGTTTATATTGGTGTTGAACCTACTGTATTCCAACTTCTCTATGATTCATACTTCCCAATAATACTCATAAATGCATTGAAATAAGGAAACAACACACGAGAAACAGAATTTGACAAAAACAGAACAGTCTGTAGTAATCTGTAACTTTCGCATACTTCTGTTACTCCAAACAAAATGAAATAAATTGGTAAACGTGATGAATTTTTCTATTAATCATATTCAAAAAGAATCAACTAAATAGCATGCTCCAATAAAATCTAATGACCCTTCTAGCGAGCGCTAACGATTCTGTTTTTCACAGCAAGATCATATAAGCGTCACACAAGTCTTCCCAAAGGTTCTACTTGGCACAAACACTAATTAAAACACAAAACCAAATCTAAACATAAGCTAGATGCAATATTTATTCCTAAACACAAGCAAAAACAAAAAAATAAAATTGGGTTGCCTCCCAACAAGCGCTATCGTTTTACGCCCCTAGCTAGGCACGATACATGGATAGATCTAGATATTGCCATCTTTGGAAGGCAATCCATAAGTGGCTCTCATAATAGATTCATATGGTAATTTAATTTTCTTCCTAGGAAAGTGTTCCATGCCTTTCCTTAATGTAAATTGGAATATAATATTTCCGTCCTTCATATCAATAATTGCACCAATTGTTCTAAGGAAAGGTCTACCAAGAATAATAGGTCATGAAGGATTGCAATCTATATCAAGAACAATGAAATCTACGGGCACATAATTCCTATTGGCAACAATAAGAACATCATTAATCCTTCCCGTAGGTTTCTTAATAGTGGAATCTGCAAGATGCAAATTTAAAAACAATCATCGGGCTCATGGAAACCTAGCATATCACACAAAGTTTTTGGGATAGTGGAAACACTTGCACCCAAATCACACAAAGCAAAGCATTCATGATCTTTAATTTTAATTTTGATAGTAGGTTCCCACTCATCATAAAGCTTTCTAGGGATAGAAACTTCTAATTCAAGTTTTTATTGATAAGATTGGACCAAAGCATCAACTATGTGTTTGGTAAAAGCTTTATTTTGAGTATAAGCATGCGGAGAGTTTAGTACGGATTGTAACAAGGAAATACAATCAATCAAAGAGCAATTATCATAATTGAATCCCTTGAAATCCAAGGTAGTGGGTTCATCACTATGCAAAGTTTTAATCTCTTCAATCCCACTTTTAACAATTTTAGCATCAAGATCTAAAAACTCTGAATCATTGGAACACCTTAAAGTAGACTCATCTCCAATCCTAGCTTTATCAAGATTCATACTATAAAACAAGGATATAATAGGAGACACATCAATAACTTTTAGATCTTCATCTTTATTTTCATGATAACTAGAAGAACACGCTTTTATATAATTCTCTCTTTTAGCACGCATCCTAGCGGTCCTTTCTTTGCATTCATCAATGGAAATTCTCATAGCTTTGAGAGACTCATTGATATCATGCTTAGGTGGCATAGATCTAAGTTTCAAAGAATCAACATCAAGAGTAATTCTATCCACACTTCTAGCCAATTCATCAATCTTAAGCAATTTTCTTCAAGCATAGCATTGAAATTATTTTGCGAATTCATAAACTCCTTAACACTAGTTTCAAATTCAGAGGGCATCTTTCCATAAGACTTGTTGTAGGAATTACCATAATTATTAAAGGAATTACTAGGAAAAGGCCTAGGATTAAAGTTCCCTCTAAAAGCATTGTTGTCGGTGTACTAAGGTAGGGGTACCTCAGTACCCCAACTTGTGCACGGGCAGTTGCAGCTTCCCGCGGCAGGGTTTACCGCGTGCTCGCCGGAGATCTTCCTGCTCCCTATCAAACCATTCAAAAACAAAGTATACAAGACAGAAGATCGAGACCCCGGCAAGTGGAGCTTGCCGGGAAGGCCGTACCAGGCTCAGGACTACCCCACTAGCACAAGACCCTGGCAAGAGGAGCTTGCCAGGAAGACTAGAAGACACGCCTCCGCGCTATATGCGCCCCGGCAAGGGCCTGGGGAGCGGCAAGCTCCCGGGCCCGGCAAGGTCAAGGCCCCGGCAAGGTGCTTGCCGGGAAGGCTGGGCTGTGTGCCCGCGCTCCAGCTCATCGGCCCACGCGTCGCCCTGGGGCCTATCCAGGGACGCGTGGCGGATGGCTGTGCAGCCTGGGGGACACGGTGGCACTCCACAGTGGTGGATCCATCGCCGTGGCAGACGGAGACGCAAGGGCGGGAGCTTTTGGGGTCGACGGCGACGGGCATTAAATGCCCTTGTCCCCCACTGTCAAAGTAGGTATAGACCACTGTTCATGCACTGTAGCTCCACTGTTCCCGCACTGTTACAACTACCACCTCTTTTACGTTTTTACCCCTTTCTCCTACGTTGACACCTGTCGGTGACCCCTTGCACTATAAAAGGAGGCCCATGCACAACGTGGAGGGGGTTCGGAACCTAGATCACTCACACGCTCGGTGTAGCTGCTTCTTCAAGCTCCCGAGCACTCCAACTTAATACACAACCAAGCAGGAGTAGGGTTTTACGCGTCTACCGCGGCCCGAACCTGGGTAAAACTGCCCGCGTGCTCGCTACGATCTGCTCTTCGTGCTCCCTCCGCCCTCGTACCGCACAGACAAGGGGCTCCGGTCCCATAGGTGTTCGTGGCGGACAGTTTCCCCCGACATCTTTGGCGCGCCAGGTAGGGGGCGTCGAGGTTGTGCGAACCTGATCCGGCGTTCACGCGGGCGCATTCTTCATCAACCTCTCCGAATTCGTCAACTTCACCAGCAACAGCTCCATGGCCCCGAAGAAGAAGGCTTCGGAGGTCGGAGGCCCGTCTGCGTCTCACCCGCCGCCACCAGAGCCAACGGTAGGCGGGGGAGACGCCGTCGGAAGGGTGGTCGCCGGCGAGGACACTCACGGTGCCACCAGATCCAAGAACAGGACGGACGACCGAACCTCGGTCTCCGTGGACGCACCGCGTCCCTCTCAGCACACAACGACCCAGCAGCGCCATGTCACGGGAGGTGGCATCCGTTTGCTGGGCCAAGGCCAAACCGGAGGCTCGCGGGACGCACCGGACCCCCGTCCGGGCACAAGCAAAGCGAAAGCGCCGGCGCGGGACCCCGCTCCTTCTAACGCTGTTAGAAGTCCGAGCGTATCCCGCTCCTCGCACCGCTCGCCCGCGTTCCCCTCCACTCCGGCAGAAGCGCTCGCAAGAGCGCAACTGCTCCTCGACTTCCCTCCAGCGGCAGACAAGGCCGAAGACTGGAGGGCCACCATCCAGAGCCTGATAGCCTTCGCCAACAACGATTCTCCACAGCAGCCGTCGGCCTCGCGGCCGCGGCAAGCTGAGAAGACGAAGGCCGACGGCGACAAGACCGCCGGGGGTGCGACAAGCGCGCACTCCCCGCCGCAGAAGCAAAAGACGCCGCCCCGCCGGAACAACGCCGACGACGGCTCCACGGCCTCGTCGGACCCGCGGGCCCGTCGGGACCAGCGCCAGGTCCTCGACGACCGGCAACAGGAAGACGCTCGAACAAGAATCGAGCGCCGCCGAGAAGCCCGGCGACAATCAGACCAGAGAGCTGGGAACGCTGTCGACGCGCACGCGCCCGGTGAACCAGGCGACTTGCCGTACGCAGCAGGCTGCCCTGCGTTCACCCGCGAGCTGCGGCGCGTCCAGTGGCCCAGCATGAAGAATTTTAAGCCCGACGTACCGGAGAAGTACGACGGCAAGACGCACCCCTCGGAGTTTCTCAGCGTTTACACCATCGCAGTGCAAGCTGCCGGGGGACGCGACGAGAAGATCTTGGCGAATTACTTCCCGCTCGTGCTTAAGCCGAACGTCCATTCGTGGCTTATGCACTTGCCGGAAGGTTCTATCTCTTCTTGGGCCGACCTTTGCCACCAGTTTGTCAGCGCCTTCACCGGCGGCCACAAACCCCACGGCCAGGAGAGCGATCTCCACATTCTGGCCCAGAAGGAAGGCGAAACCCTGCGCAAGTACATCCAACGCTTCAGCCGTGTGCAGCACAACATCCCTGATGTCCACCCTGCCGCGGTTATCAGCGCGTTCCACCAGAACGTGCGTAACCGCCGCATGCGTGAAGAAATGGCGATGACGAAGATTCGGGATGTCAGCGAGCTCTATGCTCTGGCTGACAAGTGCGCACGCGCAGAAGAGGGGAGGAGACTCCCCGGGGAGGATGCTGGCACAGGAGGAAGCGACAGCGACGACGCCGCCCCGGCAAAGAAGAGCCGGCGGCGGAACAACAGAAGGAAGGGCAAGAAAGAGGTGCTTGCCGTCGAGAAGTCCGGCAAGGAGGCCCCCGCCAAGCAAACGCAGGCTGGCGGCTCCGGCAAGGAGCCTTCCCCTGTAGCGGCGGCCGACAAGCCGGGCAGCTCCGACAAGCAATACTGTAAGATCCACCGCACCAAGGGTCACGACCTCTCCAACTCCAAGCGCGTCGAGTACCTCGTCGAGCAGCAGAAAGCTGAGTACGAGAGGCGCGACAAGGAGAAGGCCCAAGGTGGCGGAGAAGAGACAAGCAAGAAGCGGCCGTTCAACGGCCGGGGAGGACGCCGCGGCAAGGCTAAGCAGCGGCAAGGAGATCGACCTCCCCGGGGCCGCGACAAGGACGAAGAAGACGACGACGAAGATATGGAGGACGAGGATAACAGCGAGCAGGAGTTCCAGAAGGCCACGGAGGTCCTGTGCGTCGACGGTGGCGCCTCTCTGCACACCTCCCACCGCCAACTCAAGCAGTGGGTGCGTGAGGTGAATGCAGCAGAGCCGCCCGTGGAGTCGCGCAGGCTCCTCAAATGGTCCAGCACGCCCATCGTTTTTGATCTTGAGGATCACCCTGACCGCACCACTACGGTCGGGTGCTTGCCGATGCTGGTCTCACCCACCATCCGCAACCTCAAGGTCACCAAAATGTTGGTTGACGGCGGGGCCGGGCTGAACTTGATCTCCTCTGCTGTGATCAAGAAACTCCAGATTCCAGATGGCAAGCTCGAAGAAACCAGTTCTTTCCAAGGAATCAACCCGGGAAGGAGCAAGCCCAAGGGAAAGATCACTCTGCCGGTGACCTTTGGCGGGGAGCTCAACTTCAGAACTGAGCGCATCACTTTCGACGTCGCCGATATTCCATTGCCCTACAATGGAATACTCGGCCGTCCTGCCCTCGCCAAGTTCATGGCAGCTTCCCATTATGCTTACAACGTACTCAAGATGCCGGGGCCGATAAGCGTCATCACTGTCCACGGCGACAAGAAGGATGCGCTTGTCTGCGCCGACAAGATCTACCGGGATGCGGCAGCTGCGGCCGAGAAGGATACTCTTGCCGCTGAAGCTCCCGGGGGGAAGAAGACGAAGACCAAGTCCGGCAAGTGCTCTGGGACCCACTCCGGCAACCGCACCTCTTCGGAGTGCTGCGCTGCCGTCGAGGACGTTCCATCGAGCTCCACCGGCAAGAGTAAGAAAGGAATGGCTGCTCCTCCGGCAACCAAGAAGGTGTCCGCCAAGGAGGACGGCACTGGTGGTACCTTCACCATCAGTGCCACGCTTGACAGCAAATAGGAAAGCGCGCTCGTTGCCTTCCTGCGGGCGAATGTCGATGTGTTTGCCTGGCAACCATCTGACATCCCCGGTGTTCCCAGGAAGGTAATTGAGCACAAGCTTGCTGTTTGTCCTCATGCGCGGCCCATCAAGCAGAAAGTGAGGAAGCAAGCTGTGGAGCGCCAAGAATTCATCAACGAAGAAATCAAGAAGCTAGAAGCAGCAGGCCTAATTAGAGGTGTGATCCATCCGACGTGGTTGGCAAATCCAGTCGTCGTGCGCAAGGCCAATGGGAAATGGAGACTGTGTATAGACTTCACCGATGTGAATAAAGCATGTCCCAAGGATCCATTCCCTTTGCCGCGCATTGACCAGATCGTTGACTCCACTACCGGATGTGAGCTACTCTGTTTTCTTGATGCATACTCAGGCTATCATCAGATTTTCATGGCCAAGGAGGATGAAGAGAAGACTGCATTTATCACCCCATGTGGCACTTATTGCTTCATACGCATGCCATTTGGGTTGAAGAATGCAGGCTCAACCTTTGCAAGGGTAGTATACACTGCTTTTGAGCCACAGATCCACAGAAATGTAGAGGCTTACATGGATGACATCGTGGTGAAGAGCAAGAGCAAGGAAACCCTGATCCAAGATTTGGAGGAGACGTTTCAGAACCTGCGCAGAATACAGCTCAAGTTGAACCCCGAGAAGTGCGTCTTTGGAGTCCCTTCCGGCAAGCTTCTCGGGTTCTTTGTGTCGCAGAGGGGGATTGAAGCCAACTCCGACAAGATCAAAGCCATTGAGCAGATAGAGGCCCCAAAGCGCGTCAAGGATGTCAGGAGGCTTGCAGGTTGTGTGGCTGCCCTCAGTAGGTTCATTTCAAAATCTGCAGAACGCGCCCTACCTTTCTTCAAAATCTTGAAGAAGGCAGGTCCCATGAAGTGGACTCCGGAAGCGGAGGCAGCGCTGCAGGATTTGAAACGGTAACTGTCCTCCACTCCAATACTTGTCGCACCTAGACCACAGGAAAAGTTTTTGCTATACCTAGCGGCAACCAACCAAGTGGTTAGTGCTGCGTTAGTAGCGGAGAGGGAGTCCGACGAGGAGTCAGCACCACCGGCAAGCGAATCCAGCGACAAGCAGGGGGCTGCTCCGGCAAGCTCTGGCCCCGACAAGGATAACTCTGCGCAGGAACAGGATGAGGTGCGGAAGAAGATGGTGCAGCGCCCAGTGTATTTTGTAAGTTCCCTTCTCTAGGGGGCTAGATCAAGATACTCTGGTGTGCAAAAATTGCTTTTCGGCCTCCTCATGGCCTCGAGAAAGCTGCGCCATTACTTCCAAGCCCATGAGATAACAGTGGTCACTCGCTTTCCGCTGAAGAGGATATTGCACAACCCAGAAGCGACAGGCAGGATCGTTGAGTGGGCACTGGAGCTGTCAAGCTTTGGACTCAACTTTGAAAGTACTTCAACTATACAGAGCCGAGCTTTGGCAGAATTCATAGCTGAGTGGACCCCAACGCCCGATGAAGAAGTCCAAGAAACAAGAGCACCCGTACAAGAAGCGACAAGTGAATGGGTAATGTATTTTGAAGGTGCCTTCTCGCTGCAAGGCGCCGGTGCTGGCGTGGTACTCATCGCGCCCACCGGAGAGCACCTCAGATATATTATCCAGATGCACTTTCCCAGGGAGCAAGCGACAAACAACACTGCTGAATATGAAGGCTTGCTTGCCGGCCTCAGGATTGCGGCCGAACTTGGGATCAGGAAGCTGATTGTGCGTGGAGATTCTCAGTTGGTGGTCCGACAAGTTAACAAGAGCTATCAGAGCCCTTTGATGGAAGCTTATGTCGATGAAGTGAGGAAGCTTGAAGAACACTTTGAAGGTCTGCAGATGGAGCACGTCCCGAGAGCTCAGAATGAAGTTGCAGATGGCCTTTCAAAGTGTGCTTCGATGAAGTTACCTGTGGAACCAGGGACCTTCTTGCTCAAGCTGACTCAACCATCCGTTACACCATCAATTGGGCAGTCCAAGAAGAGAAAGTTGGTCTCCGGCGACTACTTGCCGGCGGATCTTCCTGAAACCGCCGCCAAGGTCCCTAAGATCAACAACCACAACGCTAAGGAACAGTTTGCTCCTGCAGATCCTCGGGTCTGTACAGTTGAAGCAAGTGTTCCCGACAAGCCTCGCCCCGGCGAGCTTGCCGGGGGACCTTCAGCTCCGGCAGAACCAGAGGTCCTCGCCGTAGAAGCTGAGGTTCCCGCAGCGGCCCTCGAGCCTTTAGCCCTTGCTGTCGAGCCCCAAGCTCCGGCATGGGCGCAGCAAATCGTCCGGTTCCTTCAAACTGGAGAACTTCCCGATGACCCAGAAGAAATAGAGAAGATAACCAGGCAGTCAAGTATGTACCAGTTCGTGGATAACGAGCTGTACAGAAGAAGGCTCAATGGTGTCAGATTGAAGTGTATCTCCAGGGAAGATGGACAGAAGCTGTTGGCGGAAATACACGGAGGCATATGCGGCCACCACATTGGCGCAAGGGCGCTTGCCGGGAAAGCTTTCCGGCAAGGGTTCTTTTGGCAAGAAGCCCTCCAAGATGCAACTGCACTAGTAACCAAGTGTGAAGCGTGCCAGTTCCATGCAAAGCAGATTCATCAGCCGGCTCAAGCTCTCCAAACAATCCCTTTGTCCTGGCCCTTCTCGGTCTGGGGGCTCGATATCCTCGGCCCTTTCCCTCGTGCTGTCGGGGGCTTTGAGTACTTGTACGTTGCAATCGACAAGTTCACAAAGTGGCCAGAAGTGGAGCCAGTGAGAAAGGTGACAGCACAGTCAGCAGTCAGGTTCTTCAGGTCGATTGTTTGCCGTTTCGGGATCCCTAACAGGATCATCACCGATAACGGTACGCAATTCACTAGTCGCACCTTCATGCAGTACGTCCAAGACCTTGGCGCCAAGGTCTGTTTCGCTTCTGTTGCTCACCCGAGGAGCAACGGTCAAGCGGAGAGGGCCAATGCTGAAGTGCTGCGCGGACTCAAGACAAGAACCTTTGACAGGCTGCGCAAGTGCGGAAGAAATTGGATAGAGGAGCTACCGGCGGCTCTTTGGTCAATTAGAACGACACCAAGTCGAGCCACCGGACAGACACCCTTTGCTCTAGTCTATGGAGCAGAGGCAGTTCTCCCCACGGAACTCGTATACGGATCTCCTCGAGTGCTCGCTTATGATGAGCTCGAGCAAGAGCAACTGCGGCAAGATGACGCATTGCTCCTCGAGGAGGGACGTCTCCAGGCTGCTGTACGAGCTGCTCGATACCAGCAAGCCTTGCGTCGCTACCATAGCCACAAGGTCAAGGCCAGGAGTCTCGAGGAAGGCGACCTTGTTCTTCGGCGTGTTCAGTCCGCCAAGAATTCCAACAAGTTGACGCCGAAGTGGGAAGGCCCTTATCGGGTGAGACAAGTTACGAGGCCCGGCGCTGTCCGCCTCGAGACCGAAGAAGGCTTACCGGTGAGCAACTCCTGGAACATAGAGCATCTTCGCAAGTTTCACCCATAAGGCGCGGTTGCCGTGATCCGCTCCGGCAACCACCTTTTGTACAAGCTTTGCCGCTGTCGCATGTAACCCTTTGTACAAAGCCGGGCGCAGACCCCGTGCATCAGTAAAGTTTTTGTGTTTTTCACCAATTGCCTTTTGCATGCTTTTCTTTGCTATTTGAATGTTTTGTTTGGCATTTGGTGCAACACTCAAGTATCCGGTAAGCATTAGCACGTCGAAAGGCCATATACTTGTTTCCCTCTCCCTTTTCTTTCCTCTTAAGCAGAAGGAACGTTCCTCGCGCACAAGTTTGCCGGGGGGGAAGGAGGTGGAGGAGGAACCAAGTGCTGTTCAAGAAAGAGAAGCTTTACCGGAAAGCAAGCAATACATGAAAGCTAAGTTGTTAGAATTTAACCAGTTCAAATTTTAAATTTTAGTTGTCTTCCTTGAACAATCACACTTTGTATGGAAAACCTGTGCGCGGAGGAACCTACCCGTAGCTTGCCGCACCCTTATCTTGTTTCCGAGTTCGCTCAACGATTTAAGTGAGCTGCGACAAGTGTCGCGCCCTTGCTTCGTTTCCGAGTACGCTCAGCAAGCTAAGTGCGTTGCGACTAGCCGCGGCGAGGTTGCTTGCCGGTAAGACCTTGGCCAGCAGGCTACTCAGGGTCCAGCACTCAGCGCTCGCGGCAAAGGCCCCTTGCCGGCAAGCTCCCCGGGAGCATAGGGTGAAAAACATACAAGGTCAAGGATTAAGACAAGGAAGATAACATTGCACTGATTGATCAAAATAAGATAAATATCTTACAAAGGATAACTTGTCGCAATGGACTAATGAGTTCATGACATCATGTGCAGCAACAAAAAAAAGATAAAGATAATGGAGGCCTAATCTACGCGGTCGCCCTCCTTCCTGGAGATCTTGGCCACCTTGGCAATGATGTGGGCGACCTGCTCCTTCAGGGCCTCCGTGTTCGCATCGGCCGGCAAGCTGCGAAGAACGTTGGTGAGGTTGATGCCCGGATTGCGGTACACGATCTTCGTCAGCACGCGCTCCAGAGTTCCCGCGCAGAGCAGGCGCGTCTCCTCGGCCAGTTGCGCGGGGATCTTATTCCGCAGATCAGCAAGGGCCGGCGCGATTCCCCTGAAGAAGAGGCTGAGCTTGGCGCTGTGTGGGAGGTTCGGATCCGGGGAGTAGATGAGGTGCTCCAGCTTCAACGCCAGCAGCTCCTGGTCGATGTTGGACGCGCAAGACACTAAGTCCTCGGTCCACACCTCAACAGTCTTGCGGAAGAGCTCGGCCGCTTTGTTGGCGCTGTCCACTAGGGTCCGCTCCTTGCGGAGCTCCTCCTTCAGCTTGGTCTCCCGGGCCCGGGCAGCGTCGAGTGAATCCTTCAGTGTGGCGACCTTCAACTCCAAGTCCTCGATGGAGTCCTTGGCAGTCTTCAACTCGTCGCCCCTCTCAGAAAGACGCACCTGGAGTTCTGAGTTGGTGTGGGCGTCCTTCTCGCGCTCCGTGATGAGCGCGGCAACCTTCTCCGCGCTCACCTTCAGCGCCTTCTCCAGCTGCATGACCTTGGCGGCGAGCTCCTTCTTGGCGGTCTCCGCGGCAACCGCGGCGGCTTTCGCCTCCTTCAATTCCCCGCCAAGGGCCGCCTCGCGAGCGGCAAGGTCCTCCTCATGGGAGTCGAGCTGGACCTTCCGCTGCGAGAGTTCTCCTTCTCGCCGGGACAGCTCCACCCCGGCGAGCCGCTGCTGTTCCTCAGCTTCGGCCTTCTCCAGCACCCATTCTTGGCACTCGCCGGCGAGCCGCTCGCGCTCCTCCGCCACCTCGCGGAGGGCCGCCTGGTTGGCGGCGCTGAGCTCCGCCGCGCGCTTCTCCATCTCCGCGGCGGCCTTTGCGGCAAGGGCTTCCCGGGAGGCAAGCTTCGCCTGCCTGGCCCGGTAAAGGGCCAGGAGCTGGTGGAGCAGCTTCTCCTCCTCGGGCCCTTCGCCCCCGCCGGGCGCCTCGACGATCTTCAGACCCGCGGAGGCGAGGACTTCCCCGTCAAATGCCTCGCCCTCCGCGGGAGCTCGCGACGACGAACCCCACGGCATCTGGATAAAGACGCCGTTGGAGGCCTCAAGGTAGTAACCCTGCTCCTTGCTGGCGGAGGGGTCGGCGGCCGGCGCAGCACTTGATGCTCCCGCCGCCCCCGGGTCGACGGTGCGGTCGCCGTCCCCCTCCCCGGCCGCTGCGTCCGCAGCCGGAGCGGTCTCCTGCGCGGTCGGCTCGGCAGCCCTCGCCGTGTCCTCGGCGACAGGGGCATCGCCGCCGCCGCCCTGTGCGCCCTCCTCATCCTCGATGTTGATGACCTCCGTCTCCATCGGCTCGGGAGGAGGAGGATCTAAAAAGAAGAAGAAGAAAAAGAAGTTCAAGCAAATATCCAAAAAGAGACGAAGCCAAGAAGACAAACTACAAGACATACCTTGGCGGACGTCCTCAGCGGCGGGCTCCCTCGCCGGGGAGCTCTGCCTTGGCGGAGTGGCCGCCCTCGCCGGGCTGCTCGCCCTTGGCGGGGTACTCTGCCTTGGCGGAGTACCCGCCCTTGGCGGAGCACTCTCCCTTGCCGGAGAGTTCGGCCTTGGCGGGGACGGCGGGGCCTGCGGCTCCTCAATGACGGTCTCCGGGCGCTCCTGCCGCGGTGCCTCCTCCTCTGCACGAGTCAAGACAAGAAACATCAAGACGTTAAGACAAGACTAAATCCCCAAGCGCGTCCCGGCAAGCGAAAGAATAGAACCCAGACTTACGCTGGGGGCTGCTCCTCGGAGCAGCGCTTGGGTCCGGCGGGGTTGGCTCCGGCACATCCCCTGTTGCCGCGGTGGCCGAACCTTCCGCGACCTCGACCACAGGAGCCTTGGCTTTCTTCGCCACGCGCTGAACCAAGGTCCTGAAATCAAAGCAACAAACAAAGTCAGCATCAACAATAATCAAGACAAAACTCGAGAAGGTGTAAGATCCTGGACCCTTACTCCTGATCCTCCTCGTCGTCCTCGCTCAAGGCGGAGAAGTCGTACTCCACCGGGGGCGCGTCGGCGCGAGGAGCGGAAGAAGAAGATTCCCTCGGGCGCTTGGCGATCCCAGGGGCTGGGGGCTGCGAAGACCCAGCCCCTGTGGTAGCCGGAGCCCGGGGAGCGGGCGGAGCCGCTGCTCCGCTCCGAGAAGACCCCTGTCGGCCCGACGCCTGCTTGCGGGACGCCTCCGTTGTGGCCCGCACGCGGGCTGCTTCCGCCGTGACTGGTGCGCCGGTTGCCCCCGGCGCAGCTTGGCTCCCCCGGGGAGCTGCCCGGCGAGCTGGTTGTTGCCGGGGCGCTTGCGCCCTCTCCCCCGTCGCCGTCTTGCGGAGACGCTTCGGTGGAGACTGCCTTGGGCTTGCCGGGGGCGGGGAGCTCTCCGACGAGGAGAGGTCGTCGGCGTAGAGCTCCGTAGATCCGCCGGAGTCCTCGGCCTCCTCCTCCTCCTCTTCCCCGGCCGGCTCACTGGGCCCAGCGCCCTGCGCTGCGGCCTCTTTTCCCTTGGCGCCTCCGCTCCCTCCGGCGCCACCGCTCCTCGCGGCGCCTCTGTTCCCTCCGACGGCACCCTCCATTGTCGCGGCCTCGGCCACGATTCCGTGGATCCCGGAGTGCCTCAGAGAGGGGACCCCGGCGAGCGCGTCGGGAGGGAGCTGCAGCAGTCTGCGGATCTCCGCCTCCTCCGCCTGGCTGGACGCGTCCGCAGCCTCCGCCTCATCAGGCGTGTACCCAAAATCTCCTGCCGCTGCAGCCGCAGCGGCCTCTTCAGCCCGAGAAGCTATGTAGGCAAGCTCCTGCTCGGTGGTGTCCCGCGTGTGCTCCTTGAGGTCGCTCTTGTTCTTCGCCACCTCCACGAGGTTGTCGAAGAAGGTGAGGACGTCGATGGGCTTGGGCGCGATCCACGTGCGGTCCACGCCATGCGAATCGCATGCGGGCATCATGGCGAGGAGACGGTCCCGGACTGTGCTGTTGCAGAGCGGCACCACTCCCCGGGGAGCTCAGAACCACTCAGGGTGTGCCGGGTCATACTTGAAGAGTTCCCGGACCATCCCCTTCAGCTCCAGCGTCGTGAAGTTGAAGTTGAGCCCGGGGCGCAGCCTCATTATATCCGCCGGGCCGCCGTACTCCCAAGCCGGCCTCTTCCTGTCTTGGAGAGGGGCGATGCGGCGGCGAAGGAAGTCTGCGCCCACCTCTGCAACGGACAGCTTGGCGGTCCGAAGACGAAGAATCCGGACGAGGGCGACGTCGAGCTTGATGTCGTCCGAGTCCAGCTCGCTCCAATCCCTGCCGCGCACGATGGGTGTTGTGCGCGGCGCGGTGAAGGGTTGCGGCGCGTCCTCAACAATCCAGCACCACTCCGCACGCCACTCCTCCCACTTGCCGCGGAGCTCCCCCGGCAAGTAGGACCCCTTCTTGTTCAGACGGAAAACGCAAGAAATTCCTCCGGAGAGGGGGGCGTCGGCCTCTGCTCTAGGAGTGAAAAAGTGCCTAAACAACGCTACGTTGGGCTGTATCCCTATGAAGTTTTCGCACATGTGTGCGAAAACCGCCATGGTGAGGATGGCGTTGGGGGTGAAGTCAAGGAGGTGGAGGCCGTAGGTGTGCATGACATCGCAGAAGAAATTTGAGAAAGGAGGGCAAAGACCGCAGTGAAAGAAAGCTGCGAAGAAGTAGTACCCGCCGGGGTAGCTGTCCTTGGCGACGGCCGGATATGCTCGCGTGCGGGGGTGCGCCTTGGTTTCCTTGGCCCAGAACAAGTAGTACTTGTTCCAGAGCTCCCGCGCGCCGAGCCTCGGCAGGAAGACGAGATGCTGCTTCCGATACGCGGCGAGTTTCGCCGCTTGCTCCGACTTCTCCTTCTTGGCCTTCTCCGCCTTCGCCTTGTCGGTCTTCGGGGCCATGGCGGACGCGGCGGAAGAAGAGGGACGAAGAACTCAGCGACGCCGGAGATGCAGACGGCGGCGGCGGAGGTGTGGAAGCGGAGCGCAAGAGGGATCTCTGGAGGAAGAAGGAGAAGCAATGAAAGCGCAAGGAGGGGAACCGCACCTGCTTCCTCTGCTTTTATGGGGGAGTGGGGGGCGTTTCGCCCTTTCCATTAAGAGATTGTGGGCACGTCCTATCCCACGACGCCGCAATCGACGCGTGCCGTTACGGGGGGATGCGGCGGATACGGAAGTGGATTCGGCGCGCCGCGGGCCGCGTGTGCCCGTGCACTGTTTTGGGCCTGGCCCAACAGCGCTCGGCACCGTGTGTGGCCCAGGCCCGGGGGCTCCTGTCGGTGTACTAAGGTAGGGGTACCTCAGTACCCCAACTTGTGCACGGGCAGTTGCAGCTTCCCGCGGCAGGGTTTACCGCGTGCTCGCCGGAGATCTTCCTGCTCCCTATCAAACCATTCAAAAACAAAGTATACAAGACAGAAGATCGAGACCCCGGCAAGTGGAGCTTGCCGGGAAGGCCGTACCAGGCTCAGGACTACCCCACTAGCACAAGACCCTGGCAAGAGGAGCTTGCCAGGAAGACTAGAAGACACGCCTCCGCGCTATATGCGCCCCGGCAAGGGCCTGGGGAGCGGCAAGCTCCCGGGCCCGGCAAGGTCAAGGCCCCGGCAAGGTGCTTGCCGGGAAGGCTGGGCTGTGTGCCCGCGCTCCAGCTCATCGGCCCACGCGTCGCCCTGGGGCCTATCCAGGGACGCGTGGCGGATGGCTGTGCAGCCTGGGGGACACGGTGGCACTCCACGGTGGTGGATCCATCGTCGTGGCAGACGGAGACGCAAGGGCGGGAGCTTTTGGGGTCGACGGCGACGGGCATTAAATGCCCTTGTCCCCCACTGTCAAAGTAGGTATAGACCACTGTTCATGCACTGTAGCTCCACTGTTCCCGCACTGTTACAACTACCACCTCTTTTACGTTTTTACCCCTTTCTCCTACGTTGACACCTGTCGGTGACCCCTTGCACTATAAAAGGAGGCCCATGCACAACGTGGAGGGGGTTCGGAACCTAGATCACTCACACGCTCGGTGTAGCTGCTTCTTCAAGCTCCCGAGCTCTCCAACTTAATACACAACCAAGCAGGAGTAGGGTTTTACGCGTCTACCGCGGCCCGAACCTGGGTAAAACTGCCCGCGTGCTCGCTACGATCTGCTCTTCGTGCTCCCTCCGCCCTCGTACCGCACAGACAAGGGGCTCCGGTCCCATAGGTGTTCGTGGCGGACAGTTTCCCCCGACAATTGTTAACCAAATTATTCCTACCAACAAAATTCACATCCAAAGATTCATTATTATTTTCAATCAAAGTGGACAAAGGCATATTATTAGGATCAGAAGAAGCACTCTTAACAGCAAATAATTTCATAAGTTCATCAACCTTTCCACTCAAAACACTAATCTCTTCCATAGCATGCACTTGTTTACTAGTAGATCTTTCAGTGTGCCATTGAGAATAATTAACCATAATATTATCTAGGAGTTTGGTAGCTTCTCCTAAGGTAGTTTCCATGAAAGTGCCTCCTGTGGCCAAATCTAAAAGATTTCTAGAAGCAAAATTCAAGCCAGCATAAAAGTTTTGAATAATCATCCATAAGTTCAAACCATGTGTAGGGCAATTATGTATCATTAATTTCATTCTCTCCCAAGCTTGCGCAACATGCTCATGATCTAGTTGCTTAAAATTCATAATATCATTTCTAAGAGAGATGATCTTAGCAGGAGGGAAATACTTTGAGGTAAAAGCATCTTTGCACTTATTCCATGAATCAATACTATTTCTAGGCAAAGAGGAAAACCAAGTTTTAGCACAATCTCTAAGTGAAAACGGAAATAACTTCAATTTAACAATATCGTTATCTGTATCCCTTTTCTTATGCATATCACACAAATCAACAAAGTTGTTTAGATGGGTAGCGGCATCTTCACTAGGAAGGCCGGAAAATTGATCTTTCATAACAAGATTCAACAGAGCAGCATTGATCTCACAAGATTCAGCATCGGTAATAGGAGCAATCGGAGTGCTAATAAAATCATTATTGTTGGTATTGGAGAAGTCACACAATTTGGTATTGTTCAGAGCCATAGTGACAAGCAAGCAATCCAACACATAAGTAAACAAGAAGCAAGCAAAGATAAAGACACGACAGAAGAAGGGCAAACAAAACGGCAAGGGTGAAGTGGGGGAGAGGAAATGAGAGGTAAAAAATATAATGCGTAGGATAAGGGTTTGTGATAGGTCTTGGTATATGAATTTTGCGTAAGCCTCCCCGCCAACGGCGCCAGAAATTCTTCTTGCTACTTCTCGAGCTTGCGTTGTATTCCCTCGAAGAGGAAAGGGTGATGCAGCACAGTAGCGTAAGTATGTCCCTTAGTTTTTGAGAACGAAGGTATCAATCCAGTAGGAGACCACGCGCGAGTCCCTCGCACCTGCACAAAAAAATAAGAACTTCGCAGCCAACGTGATAAGGGGTTGTCAATCCCTTTACGGTCACTTACGAAAGTGAGATCTAATAGAGATGATAGTTTGATATTTTTGGTATTTTTGGATATAAGAATAGAAAGTAAAAGCGGAAAAGTAAAGTAGATTGTAGATTGATATGTTGAGAATAGACTCGGAGCCATAGTTTTCTCTAGTGGCTTCTCTCATGATAGCGATATTCTACGGCGGGTAAACAAAATACTGTCGAGCAATTGATAGAAAAGCGAATAATTATGAGACTATCTAGGCATGATCATTATATATAGGCATCACATCCGAGACAAGTAGATCAAAACGATTCTGCATCTACTACTATTACTCCACACATCGACCGCTATCCAGCATGCATCTAGAGTATTAAGTTCATAAGAACAGAGTAACGCCTTACGCAAGATGACATGATGTAGAGGGATAAACTCAAACATAGTGATATAAACCCCATCTTTTTATCCTCGATGGCAACAATACAATACGTGCCTTGCTGCCCCTACTGTCACTAGAAAAGGACACCGTAAGATTGAACCCAAAGCCAAGCACTTCTCCCATTGCAAGAACTATAGATCTAGTAGGCTAAACTAAACCAATAATTCGAAGAGACTTGCAAGGATATTATAAGCATACATAAAGAATTTAGAAAAGAACCAAATATTTCTCATAGATAATCTTGATCATAAACCCACAATTCACCGGATCTCGACAAACACACTGCAAAAAGAGATTACATCGAATAGATCTCCTCGAAGACCGAGGAGAACTTGGTATTCAGATCCAAAGTGAGAGAAGAAACCATCTAGATACTAGCTATGGACCCAAAGTTCTATGGTAAAGTACTCACAACTAATGGTGAGGCGATGATGATGATGTAGAAGCACTCCGTGGAAGATCCCCCCCCCCCTCCGGCGGAGCTCCGGAACAGGCCCCAAGATGGGATCTCACTGGAACAGAAGGTTGCGGTGGTGGAACTAGGGTTTTCTCTGTTCATCTGATGTTTTCGGGGTACGTAGGTATATATAGGAAGAAGGAGGGCACCGGGGGCCAGACGTGGGGCCCACGAGGCAGGGGGCGCGCCCTGTAGGGGGGCGCGCCCCCCACCCTCGTGGACGCCACGTGTGCCCTACTCTGTGGTTCTCAAGTCTCCCGTGCGTATTTTGCTCCAAAAATATCTCTCCCGAAGTTTCATTCCGTCTGGACTCCGTTTGATATTCCTTTTCTGTAAAACCCTGAAATAGGCGAAAAAATAGTAGTCTCGACTGGGCCTTTGGGTTAATAGGTTAGTCCCAAAAATAATGTAAAAGTATATAAAAAAGCCCATTAAACATCCAAAACATCATTAATAATAGCATGGAACAATCAAAAATTATAGATACGTTGGAGAAGTATCAAGCATCCCCAAGCTTAATTCCTGCTCATCCTCGAATAGGTAAATGATAAAAACAGAATTTTTGATGTGGAATGCTAACCAACATAGTTTTCAATGTAATTTTTTTAATTGTGGCATGAATGTTCAGATCTGAAATATTCAAGACAAAAGTCTATATTGACATAAGAAATAATAATACTTCAAGCATACTCACAACGCAATCATGTCTTCTCAAAATACTATGGCTAAAGAAAGTTGTCCCTACAAAATCATATAGCCTGGCTATGCTCCCTCTTCATCACACAAAATATTCATATCATGCACAACCCCGGTTTCAGCCAAGCAGTTGTTTTCATACTCTATTCTTTCAAACCTTTCAACTTTCACGCAATACATGAGCGTGAGCCATGGACATAGCACTATGTGGAATAGAGTGGTGGTTGTGGAGAAGACAAAAAGGAGGGAGATAGTCTCACATCGACTAGGCATATCAACGGGCTATGGAGATGCCTATGAATAGATATCAATGTGAGTGAGTAGGGATTGCCATGCAACGGATGCACTAGAGCTAAAAACTGTATGAAAGCTCAACAAAAGAAACTAAGTGGGTGTGCATCCAACTTGCTTGCTCATGAGGACCTAGGGCATTTGAGGAAGCCCATCATTGGAATATACAAGCCAAGTTCTATAATGAAAATTCCCACTAGTATATGAAAGTGACTAAACTTGAGACTCTCTATCATGAAGAACATGGTGCTACTTTGAAGCATAAGTGTGGAAAAATATAGTAGCAATTGTCCCTTTTTCTTTTCTTTTCTTTTCTTTTTTATTTTTTTATTTTGGGCCTTTCTTTTTTTATTTGGCCTTTCCTTCTTTTTTTGGAGGGACTTTATTTATTTAGCCTTTCCTCGCATGGGACAATGCTCTAATAATGATGATCATCACACTTTCATTGAATTACAACTCGATATTACAACTCGATACTAGAACAAAGTATGACCCTATATGAATGCCTCCGGCGGTGTACCGGGATATGCAATGAACCAAGAGTGACATGTATGAAAAATTATGCATTGTGGCCTAGCCACAAATACGATGTCAACTACATGATCATGCATGGCAATATGACAATATGAAGTGTGTCATATGAACGGAACGGTGGAAAGTTGCATGGCAATATATCTTGGAATGGCTATGGAAATGCCATGATAGGTAGGTATGGTAGTTGTTTTAAGGAAGATATATGGTGGCTGTTTTGAGGAAGGATATATAGTGGGTGTATGGTACCGGCAAAAGTTGTGCGGTACAAGAAAGGCTAGCAATGGTGGCAGGGTGAGAGTGCGTATAATCCATGGACTCAACATTAGTCATAAGAACTCATATACTTATTGCAAAAAATTACGAGTCGTAAAAACAAAGTAATCAACTCATGCTCATAGGGGGGAGGTTGGTAGGAGTTAACCATCGCACGCCCCCGACCTCCACACAAAGGATGACACTCTACAAATACCTCATGCTCTAACTTCGTCACATAGCGGTTCACCATACGTGCCTGCTACGGGAATCACTAACTTTAAGACAAGCATTTCTCAATTCTATAATAACTCCACTAGCATGACTCCAATATCACTATCCTCATATCTCAAAACAATTATCAAGCATCCAACTTCTCATCATATTCAATGCACTTAGTGTGAAAGTTTTTACTACATTGATCTTGGATGTCTATCATGTGAAGGCTAGTTTTATAGCCAAAGCACATTAACATGCTGTTTTAATAGACTCTCAAAAGGTTAAAAGTGAAGCATGAGAGATCAACAGTTTCTACAAAATATAATTACCACCGTGCTCTAAAAGATATAAGTGAAGCACTAGAGCAAAAACTATTCAACTCAAAAGATATAAGTGAAGCACATAGAGTGTTCTAACAATTCCTAGGCCATATTTATCTCTCTCAAAAAGGTGTGTCCAGCAAGGATGATTGTGGCAAACTAACAAGCAAAGACTCAAATTATACATGACGTTGCAAGTAAAACACATATCATGTGGTGAATAAAAATATAGCTTCGAGTATAGTTACCGATAGATGAAGACAAAAGAGGGGATGCCTTCCTGGGGAATTCCCAAGCTTAGGCTTTTGGTTGTCCTTGAATTTTACCTTGCCGTGCCTTGGGCATCCCCAAGCTTAGGCTCTTTCCACTCTTTGTTCCATAGTCCATCAAAGCAATACTCAAAACTTGAAAACTTCACAACACAAAACTTAGACAAAAATCTCGTGAGCTCCGTTAGTATAAGAAAACAAACCACTACAAAAAGGTAATGTAATGAATTCATTCTTTGTTTATATTTGTGTTAAACCTACTGTATTCCAACTTCTCTATGATTCATACTTCCCAATACTACTCATAGATGCATTGAAATAAGCAAACAACACACGAAAAACAGACTCTGTCAAAAACAGAACAGTCTGTAGTAATCTGTAACTTTCGCATACTTCTGTTACTCCAAACAAATTGAAATAAATTGGTAAACGTGAGGAATTTTTCTATTAATCATCTTCAAAAAGAATCAACTAAATAGCATGCTCCAGTAAAATCTGGTGACCATTCTAGCGAGCGCTAACGATTCTGTTTTTCACACCAAGATCATATAAACGTCACACAAGTATTCCCAAAGGTTATACTTGGCGCAAACACTAATTAAAACACAAAACCATATCTAAACAGAAGCTAGATGCAATATTTATTCCTAAACAGAAGCAAAAACAAAAAAAATTGGTTGACTCCCAACAAGCGCTATCGTTTTACGCCCCTAGCTAGGCACTATACATGGATAGATCTAGGTATTGCCATCTTTGGAAGGCAATCCATAAGTGGCTCTAATAATATATTCATATGGTAATTTAATTTTCTTCCAAGGAAAGTGTTCCATGCCTTTCCTTAACGGATATTGGAATCTAATATTACCTTCCTTCATATCAATAATTGCACCAATCGTTCTTAGGAAAGGTCTACCAAAAATAATAGGGCATAAAGGATTGCAATCTATATCAAGAACAATTGAATATACGGGCACATAATTCCTATTGGCAACTATAAGAACATCATTAATCCTTCCCATAGTTTTCTTAATAGTGGAATCTACAAGATGCAATTTTGAAGAACAATCAGCAAGCTCATGGAAACCTAGCAAATCAAACAAAGTTTTTGGGATAGTGGAAAAACTTGCACCCAAATCACACAAAGCAAAGCATTCATGATCTTTAATTTTAATTTTAATAGTAGGTTCCCACTCATCATAAAGCTTTCTAGTGATAGAAACTTCTAATTCAAGTTTTTCTTCATAAGATTGCATCAAAGCAACAACTATGTGTTTGGTAAAAGCTTTATTTTGACTATAAGCGTGCGGAGAGTTTAATACGGATTGCAACAAGGAAATACAATCAATCAAAGAGCAATTATCATAATTGAATCCCTTGACATCCAAAGTAGTGGGTTCATCACTATGCAAAGTTTTAATCTCTTCAATCCCACTTTTAACAATTTTAGCATCAAGATCTAAAAACTTCGAATTATTGGAACACATTAAAGTAGACTCATCTCCAATCCTGTCTTTATCAAGATTCATACTAGAAAACAAGGATCTAATAGGAGACACATCAATAACTTTTAGATCTTCATCTTTATTTTCATGATAACTAGAAGAACACGCTTTTATATAATTCTCTCTTTTAGCACGCATCCTAGCGGTCCTTTCTTTGCATTCATCAATGGAAATTCTCATAGCTTTGAGAGACTCATTGATATCATGCTTAGGTGGGATAGATCTAAGTTTCAAAGAATCAACATCAAGGGTAATTATATCCACACTTCTAGCCAATTCATCAATCTTAAGCAGTTTTCTTCTAACATAGCATTGAAATTATTTTTCGAATTCATAAACAACTTAACACTAGTTTAAAATTCAGAGGGCATCTTCCCATAAGAGTTGTTGTAGGAATTACCATAATTATTAGAGGAATTACTAGGAAAAGGCCTAGGATTAAAGTTCCCTCTATAAGCATTGTTACCAAAATGATTCCTACCAATAAAATTCACATCCAAAGATTCATTATTATTTTCAATCAAAGTGGACAAAGGCGTATCATTAGGATCGGAAGAAGCACTCTTAGCAGCAAATAATTTCATAAGTTCATCCATCTTTCCACTCAAAACACTAATCTCTTCCATAGCATGCATTTTTTTTCTAGTGGATCTTTCAGTGTGCCATTGAGAATAATTAACCATAATATTATCTAGGAGTTTGGTAGCTTCTCCTAAGGTAGTTTCCATGAAAGTGCCTCCTGCGGCCAAATCTAAAATATTTCTAGAAGCAAAATTCAACCCAGCGTAAAAGTCTTGAATAATCATCCATAAGTTCAAACCATGTGTAGGGCAATTATTTATCATTAATTTCATTTTGTCCCAAGCTTGTGCAACATGCTCATGATCTAGTTGCTTAAAATTCATAATATCGTTTCTAAGAGAGATGATCTTAGCAGGAGGGAAATACTTAGAGGTAAAAGCATCTTTGCACTTATTCCACGAATCAATATTATTTCTAGGCAAAGAGGAAAACCAAGTTTTAGCACAATCTCTAAGTGAAAACGGAAATAACTTCAATTTAACAATATCGCTATCTGTATCCCTTTTCTTTTGCATATCACACAAATCAACAAAGTTGTTTAGATGGGTAGCGGCATCTTCACTAGGAAGGCCGTGTCGGTGTACTAAGGTAGGGGTACCTCAGTACCCCAACTTGTGCACGGGCAGTAGCAGCTTCCCGCGGCAGGGCCTACCACGTGCTTGCCGGAGACCTTTTCTGCTCCATATAAAGCCATTCAAAAACAAAGTATACAAGACAGAAGATCAAGGCCCCGGCAAGTGGAGCTTGCCGGGGAGGCCGTCCCAGGCTCAAGATTACCTCACTAGCACAAGACCCTGGCAAGAGGAGCTTGCCAGGAAGACTAGAAGATTACATTACAGAAGACACGCCTCGGCGCAGCATGCGCCCCGGCAGGGCCCGGGGAGCGACAAGCTTCAGAGCCCGACAAGCTTCCGGGCCCGGCAAGGTCAAGGCCCCGGCAAGGTGCTTGCCGGGGAGAGTTACGCTGTGTGCCCGCGCTCCAGCTCATCGAACCACGCGTCGCCCTGGGGCCATTCCAGGGACGCGTGGCGGATGGCTGTGCAGCCTTGGGGACACGGTGGCACTACACGGTGACGAAGCCATCACCGTGGCAAACGGAGACGCAAGGGCGGGCGCTTTTGGGGTCGACGGTGACGGGCATTTAATGCTCTTGTCCCCCACTTTCAAAGTAGGTGATGACCACTGTTCATGCACTGTTCATCCACTGTTCCCGCACTGTTACAACTACCACCAAAGTTACATTTTTACCCTTTCTCCTACGTTGACACATGTCGGTGACCCCTTGAGCTATAAAAGGAGGCCCATGCACAACGTAGAAAGGGTTCGGAACCTAGATCGCTCATTCGCTCGGTGTAGCTAGTTCTTCAAGCTCCCGAGCTCCCCAACTCAATACAAACTAAGCAGGAGTAGGGTTTTACGCGTCCATCGCGGCCCGAACCTGGGTAAACTGCCCGCGTGCTCTCCTCGATCTGCTCTTTGTGCTCCCTCCGCTCCCTTACCACACGAACAAGGGGCTCCGGTCCCATAGGTGCTCGTGGTGGACAGTTTCCCCCGACATCTTTGGCACGCCAGGTAGGGGGCGTCGAGGTTGTGCGAATCTGATCCGGCGTTCACGCGGGCGCATTCTTCATCAACCTCTCCAACTACATCATCTTCATCAGCAACAACAACATGGCCCCGAAGAAGAAGGCTTCGGAGGTCGGAGGCCCGTCCGCGTCTGTTCCACCGCCACCTGAGCCAACGGTGGGTCGAGGAGACGCCGTCGGAAGGGTGGTCGCCGGCGAGGAGACTCGCGGCGCCACCAAATCCAAGGATAAGACGGACGACCGAGCCTCGGTCTCCGTGGACGCGCCACGTCCATCTCAGCAAACAACAACCCAGCAGCGCCATGGCACAGGAGGTGGCATCCGCTTGTTGGGCCAAGGGCAAACCGGAGGCTCGCGGGATGCTCCGGGCCATCGTCCTGGCACGAGCAAGGCGCGGTCGCCGGGGCGGGACCCTGCTCCTTCTAACCCCGTTAGGAGTCCGAGCATATCCCGCTCCTCGCACCGCTCGCCCCCGCTCCCCTCCTCTCCAGCAGAAGCGCTCGCAAGAGCGCAACTGCTCCTCGACTTCCCTCCAGCGGCAGACAAGGCCGAAGACTGGAGGGCAACCATCCAGAGCCTGATCGCCTTCGCCAACAACGACTCTCCGCAGCAGCCAGCGACCTCGCGGCCACGGCAAGTCGAGAAGACGAAGGCCGACGGCGACAAGACCGCCGGGGGTGCAACCACCGTGCACTCCCCGCCGCGGAAGCAGAAGACGCCGCCCCGCCGGATCAACGTCGACGACGACTCCACGGCGTCGTCAGATCCGCGGGCCCATCGGGACCAGCGCCAAGTCCTTGACGACCGGCGACAAGAAGACGCTCGAACGACGATCGAGCGCCGCCGAGAAGCTCGGCGACAATCAGACCAGCGAGCTGGGAACGCTGTCGACACGCACGCGCCCGGTGAACCAGGCGACTTGCTGTACGCGGCAGGTTGCCCTGCGTTTACCCGGGAGCTGCGGCGCGTCCAGTGGCCCAGCATGAAGAACTTCAAGCCCGACGTACCGGAGAAGTACGACGGCAAGACGCACCCCTCGGAATTCCTCAGCATCTACACCATCGCGGTGCAGGCTGCCGGGGGGCGCGACGAGAAGATATTGGCGAACTACTTCCCGCTGGTGCTTAAGCCGAACGTACGTTCTTGGCTTATGCACTTGCCGGAAGGCTCCATTTCTTCTTGGGAAGATCTTTGCCACCAGTTTGTTGGCGCCTTCACGGGCGGCCACAAACCCCACGGCCAGGAGAGCGATCTCCACATCTTGGCCCAGAAGGAAGGAGAACCTCTGCGCAAGTACATCCAGCGCTTCAGCCGCGTGCAGCACAACATCCCCGACGTCCACCCTGCTGCGGTTATCAGTGCGTTTCACCAAAATGTACGTAACCGCCGCATGCGTGAAGAGATGGCCATGACCAAGATACGGGATGTCAGCGAGCTCTATGCTCTAGCTGATAAGTGCGCACGCGCCGAAGAGGGGAGGAGACTCCCCGGGGAGGATGCTGGCGCAGGGGGAGGCGACAGCGACGACGCCGCCCCGGCAAAGAAGAGCCGGCGGCGGAACAATAGATGAAAAAACAAGAAGGAAGTGCTTGTCGTTGAGAAGTCCGGCAAGGAGGCTCCCGCCAAGCAAGCGCAGGCTGGCGGCTCCGGCAAGGAGCCTGCCCCTGTAGCGGCAGCCGACAAGCAGGACGGCTCCGACAAGCAATACTACAAGATCCACCGCACCAAGGGCCACGACCTCTCCAACTGCAAACGCGTCGAGTACCTCGTCGAGCAGCAGAAAGCTGAGTACGAGAGGCGCGACAAGGAGAAGGCCCAAGGTGGCGGAGGAGAGCCAAGCAAGAAGCGGCCATTCAATGGCCGGGGAGGACGCCGCGGCAAGGCCAAGCAGCGGCAAGGTGACCGACCTCCCCGGGGCCGCGACAAGGATGAAGAAGACGACGACGATGACATGGAGGAAGAAGATAACAGCGAGCAGGAGTTCCAGAAGGCCACGGAAGTCCTCTGCGTCGACGGCGGCGCCTCTCTGCATACTTCCCACCGCCAACTCAAGCAGTGGGTGCGGGAAGTAAATGCAGCAGAGTCGCCCGTGGAGTCGCGCAGGCTCCTCAAATGGTCTAGCACGCCCATCATTTTTGATCTTGAGGATCACCCTGACCGCACCACTGCGGTCGGGTGCTTGCCGATGCTGGTCTCACCCACCATCCGCAACCTCAAGGTCACCAAAATGTTGGTTGACGGCGGGGCCGGGGTGAACTTGATCTCCTCAGCTGTGATCAAGAAACTCCAAATCCCAGATGGCGAGCTCGAAGAGACCGGTTCGTTCCAAGGAATAAACCCGGGGAGGAGCAAGCCCAAGGGGAAGATCACTCTGCCGGTGACCTTTGGCGGGGAACTGAACTTCAGGACGGAGAGGATAACCTTTGATGTTGCCGATATCCCATTGCCATACAATGGGATACTTGGACGTCCTACCCTCGCCAAGTTCATGGCAGCTTCCCACTACGCCTACAACGTACTCAAGATGCCGGGGCCGATAAGCGTCATCTCTGTCCATGGCGACAAGAAGGACGCGCTTATCTGCGCCGACAAGATATACCGGGACGCAGCAGCCGCAGCGGAGAAGGACACACTTGCCGCTGAAGTTCCCGGGGGGAAGAAGACCAAGACCAATTCCGGCAAGTGCTCTGGGGCCCACTCCGGCAACCGCACCTCTTCGGAGTGCTGCGCTGCCGTCGAGGACGTTCCATCGAGCTCCACCGGCAAGTGCAAGAAGGGGATGGCCGCTCCTCCGGCAACCAAGAAGGTGTCCGCCAAGGAGGACGGCACTGGTGGTACCTTCACCATCAGTGCCACACTTGACAGCAAATAGGAAAGCGCGCTCGTTGCCTTCCTGCGGGCGAATGTCGATGTGTTTGCATGGCAACCATCTGACATCCCCGGTGTTCCCAGGAAGGTAATTGAGCACAAGCTTGCTGTTTGTCCTCATGCGCGGCCCGTCAAGCAGAAGGTCAGAAAGCAAGCCGTGGAGCGCCAAGAATTCATTGCCGAAGAAATCAAGAAGCTAGAAGCAGCGGGCCTAGTTAGAGGCGTGATCCATCCGACGTGGTTAGCAAACCCAGTTGTCGTGCGTAAGGCCAACGGGAAGTGGAGACTGTGTATAGACTTCACCGATGTGAATAAAGCATGTCCCAAGGATCCATTTCCCTTGCCGCGCATTGATCAGATCGTTGACTCCACTGCCGGATGTGAGCTGCTCTCTTTCCTTGATGCATATTCAGGCTACCACCAGATTTTCATGGCCAAGGAAGATGAAGAGAAGACTGCATTCATCACTCCATGTGGCACATATTGCTTCATACGCATGCCCTTCGGATTGAAGAATGCAGGCTCAACCTTTGCAAGGGTAGTATACACCGCTTTTGAGCCACAGATCCACAGAAATGTAGAGGCTTACATGGATGATATCGTGGTCAAGAGCAAGAACAAGGATACATTGATCCAAGATTTGGAAGAGACATTTGAGAATCTACGCAAGATCCAGCTTAAGTTGAACCCTGAGAAGTGCGTCTTTGGAGTCCCCTCCGGCAAGCTTCTAGGGTTCTTTGTGTCACAAGGGGGATTGAAGCCAACCCCGACAAGATTAAAGCCATCGAGCAGATAGAAGCCCCGAAGCGCGTCAAGGACGTAAGGAGGCTTGCAGGTTGTGTAGCTGCCCTCAGTAGGTTCATTTCGAAGACTGCAGAACGCGCCCTTCCTTTCTTCAAAATCTTGAAGAAGGCAGGCCCTATGAAATGGACTCCGGAAGCGGAGGCAGCGCTGCAGGACTTGAAACGGTACCTATCCTCCACTCCAATACTTGTCGCACCTAAACCACAGGAGAAGTTGCTGTTGTACCTAGCGGCAACCAACCAGGTGGTTAGTGCTGCGTTAGTAGCGGAGAGGGAGGCCGACGAGGAGTCAGCACCACCGGCAAGCGAATCCAGCGACAAGCAGGGGGCTCCTCCGACAAGCTCTGGCCCCGACAAGGACAACTCTGCGCAGGAACGAGAAGAAGTGCGGAAGAAGATGGTGCAGCGCCAGTGTATTTTGTAAGTTCCCTCTTGCAGGGGGCTAGATCAAGATACTCTGGGGTGCAGAAGTTGCTTTTCGGCCTCTTCATGGCCTCGAGAAAGCTGCGCCATTACTTCCAAGCACATGAGATAACGGTGGTCACTCGCTTTCCGCTAAAGAGGATATTGCACAATCCGGAAGCGACAGGCAGGATCGTCGAGTGGGCACTAGAGCTGTCGAGCTTTGGACTCAAGTTTGAAAGTATTTCGACCATACAGAGCCAAGCTTTGGCAGAATTCATAGCTGAATGGACCCCGACGCCCGATGAAGAAATTCCAGAAACAAGTGTACCCGTACAAGAAGCGACAAGTGAATGGGTAATGTACTTTGATGGTGCCTTCTCGCTGCAAGGCGCCGGCGCCGGCGTGGTACTCATCGCGCCCACCGGAGAGCACCTCAAGTATGTTATCCAGATGCACTTTCCCAGGGAGCAAGCGACAAACAATACTGCTGAGTATGAAGGCTTGCTTGCCGGCCTCAGGATTGCGGCCGAACTTGGGATCAGGAAGCTGATTGTCCGAGGAGATTCTCAGTTGGTGGTCCGGCAAGTCAACAAGAGTTACCAGAGCCCTTTGATGGAAGCTTATGTAGATGAAGTGAGGAAGCTTGAAGAACACTTTGAAGGTCTGCAAATGGAGCACGTTCCAAGAGCCCAGAATGACATTGCAGATGGCCTTTCAAAGTGTGTTGCGATGAAGTTACCTGTGGAACCAGGGACCTTCCTGCTCAAGCTGACTCAGCCATCCGTTACACCATCTATTGGGAAACCCAAGAAGAGAAAGTTGGTCTCCGGCGACTACTTGCCGGCGGATCTTCCTGAAACCGCCGCCAAGGTCCCCAAGATCAACGATCAGAACGCTGAGGAACAGTTTGCTCCTGCAGATCCAAGGGTCTGTGCAGTTGAAGCAAGCGTTCCCGACAAGCCTCGCCCCGGCGAGCTTGCCGGGGGACCAACAGCTCCGGCAGAACCAGAGGTTCTTGCCGTAGAAGTTGGGGTTCCCGCTCGGCCCTCACGCCTTTAGTCCTTGCCGTTGAGCCTCGGGCTCCGGCATAGGCACAGCAAATCGTCCGTTTTCTGCAAACTGGGGAACTTCCCGACGACCCAGAAGAGATAGAGAAGATAACCAGGCAGTCAAGTATGTACCAGTTCGTGGATAACGAGTTGTACAGAAGAAGACTCAATGGTGTCAGGTTGAAGTGCATTTCCAGAGAAGATGGACAGAAGCTGTTGGCAGAAATACACGGAGGCATATGTGGCCACCACATTGGCGCAAGGGCACTTGCCGGGAAGGCGTTCCGGCAAGGGTTCTTCTGGCCAGAAGCCCTCCAAGATGCAACTGCACAAGTAACCAAGTGTGAAGCGTGCCAGTTCCATGCCAAACAAATTCATCAGCCAGCTCAAGCTCTCCAGACGATCCCCTTGTCCTGGCCTTTCTCGGTCTGGGGGCTCGATATCCTCGGCCCTTTCCCCCTTGCCGTCGGGGGCTTTGAGTACTTGTACGTTGCAATCGACAAGTTCACAAAGTGGCCAGAAGTGGAACCAGTGAGAAAGGTGACAGCACAGTCAGCGGTCAGGTTCTTCAGGTCGATTGTCTGCCGTTTCGGAATCCCTAACAGGATCATCACCGACAACGGTACACAATTTACTAGTCGCACCTTCATGCAGTACGTCCAAGACCTTGGCGCCAAGGTCTGTTTCGCTTCTGTTGCTCACCCGAGGAGCAACGGTCAAGCGGAGAGGGTAAATGCTGAAGTGCTGCGCGGACTCAAGACAAGGACCTTTGACAGGCTGCGCAAGTGCGGAAGAAACTGGATACAGGAGCTACCGGCGGCTCTTTGGTCAATCAGAACGACACCAAGTCGAGCCACCGGACAGACACCCTTTGCCCTAGTCTATGGGGCAGAGGCAGTTCTCCCCACGGAACTCGTATACGGATCTCCTCGAGTGCTCGCTTATGATGAGCTCGAGCAAGAGCAACTGCGACAAGATGATGCATTGCTCCTTGAGGAGGAACGTCTCCAGGCTGTTGTACGAGCTGCTCGATACCAGCAAGCTTTGCGCCGCTATCATAGCCGCAAGGTTAAGGCCAGGAGTCTCGAGGAAGGCGACCTTGTTCTTCGGCGTGTTCAGTCCGCCAAGAATTCCAACAAGTTGACGCCGAAGTGGGAAGGCCCTTATCGGGTGAGACAAGTCACAAGGCCCGGCGCTGTCCGCCTTGAGACCGAAGAAGGCTTACCGGTGAGCAATTCCTGGAACATAGAGCATCTTCGAAAGTTTCACCCATAAGGCGCGGTTGCCGTGATCCGCTCCGGCAACCACCTTTTGTACAAGCCTTGCCGCTGTTGCATGTAACCCTTTGTACAAAGCCGAGCGCAGACCCCGTGCATCAGTAAAGCTTTTATTTTTCGCGCTATTTGCCTTTTTCATGCTTTTCTTTGCTATTTGCATGCACTATTTGGCATCTTGTGCAAAACACGTATCCGGTAAGCATTAGCACGCCAAAAGGCCATATACTTGTTTCCCTCTTCTTTTTCTTTCCCTCTTTAGCAGAATGAATGTTCCTCGCGGACAAGTTTGCCGGGGGGGAAGGAGATGGAAGATGGACCAAGTGCTGTTCAAGAAAGAGAAGCTTGCCGGAGAACGCACAGATTATGAAAGCTAAGTTACTAGAATTTGAGCAGTTCAAAATTTTAAATTTTAAGTTATCTTCCTTGAACAACCACACTTTGTATGGAAAACCTGTGCGCGGAGGAACCTACCCGTGGCTAGCCGCACCCTTACCTTGCTTTCGAGTACGCTCAACGACTTAAGTGAGCTGCGACAAGTTTCGCGCCCTTGTTTCGTTTTCGAGTTCACTCAGCAAGCTAAGTGCGTTGCGACTAGCTGCGGCAAGGTTGCTTGCCGGTAAGACCTTGGCCAGCAGGCTGCTCAGAGTCCAGCACTCAGCGCTCGCGGCAAGGGCCTCTTGCCGGCAAGCTCCCTAGAAGCGTAGGGTTGAAAACATACAAAGTAAAGGACCAAAGCAAGGGAGATAACACTGCGCTGATTGATCAAAATAAGATAATATATTACAAGGGATAACTTGTCGCAATCACTAATGAGTTCGTGCCCATGGCACACTTTGCAGTAACAAAAGAGATAAAGAAAAGGAGGCCTAATCTACGCGGTCGCCTTCAACCCTGGAGATCTTGTTCACCTTGGCGATGATGTGGGCGACCTGCGCCTTCAGCGCCTCCATATCCGCGTCGGCCGGCAAGCTGCGGAGAACGTTGACGAGGTTTATACCAGGATTGCGGTACACTATCTTCGTCAGAACGCGCTCCAAGGTTCCCGCGCAGAGCTGGCGTGACTCCTCGGCCAGTTGCGCGGGGAGCTTCTTCTGAAGATTTGCAAGAGCCGGCGCGACCCCTCTGAAGAAAAGGCTGAGCTTGGCGCTGTGGGGGAGGTTTGGATCCGGAGAGTATATGAGATGCTCAACCCTCAGCGCCATCAGCTCCTTGTCGATGCTAGCTGCAGAGGCCACCAGGTCTTCGGTCCATACCTCGACGGTCTGGCGGAAGTTGTTGGCCGAAGTGGTGGCGCTCTCCACCAAGCCTCGCTCCTTGCGCAACTCGTCCTTCAGCTTGGTTTCGCGGTCCCGGACGGCGTCAAGAGAGTCCTTCAGCGTGGAAACCTTCAGCTCCAGATCTGCAATTGAGTCCTTAGCGGCTTTCAGCTCGTCGCCTTGCTTGGAAAGGCGCACCTGGAGTTCGGAGTTAGTGTGGGCATCCTTCTCGCGCTCTATGTTGAGCGCGGTGACCCTCTCCATGCTCGCCCTCAGGAACTCCTCCAGCTGCGCAACCTTGGCCTCGAGGTCCTTCTTGGCGGTCTCCGCAGTGGCTGCGGCGGCCTTTGCTTCTTTTAGTTCCCCGCCAAGGGCCTGCTCCCGGGCGGTAAGGTCTTCCTCGTGAGCGTCGAGGTTGACCTTCCGTTGGGTGAGCTCTCCTTCTCGCCGAGACAGTGCTTCTCCGGCGAGTCGCAGCTGCTCCTCGGCCTCAGCTTTCTCCAGAAGCCACTCCTGGTACTCGTCGGCGAGCCTCTCGCGCTCCTCCGCCAGGTCGCAGAGGGCCGCCTGGTTGGCGGCGCGGAGCTCCGCGGCGCGCTTCTCCATATCAGCTGCGGCCTTGGCGGTGAGGGCCTCCCGAGATTCAAGCTTTGCCTGCCTGGCCCGGTAAAGGGCCAGGAGCCGGTGGAGCAACTTCTCCTCCTCGGGCTCGTCGCTCCCGCCAGGCGCCTCGACAATCTTCAGTCCCGCAGAGGCGAGGACCTCTCCATCAAAGGCCTCTCCCTCCGCGGGGGCTCGTGACGAGGATCCCCACGGCACTTGGATGAAGACGCCGTTGGGAGCCTCGAGGTAGAAGCCCGACTGCTCCTTTCCGGCGGAGGGGTCGGCGGCCGATGTAGCACTCGATGCTCCTACCGCCTCTGGGTCGGCAGTGCGGTCGCCGTCCCCCTCCCCGGCCGCAGCGTCTGCGGTTGGAGCAGTCTCCTCCGCGGCGGGCTCGTCGGCTCCCGCCCTGCCATCAATGGCAGTGGCGTTGCCGTCGCCGCCGCCCACCTCCTCCTCGACGACGACCTCCGTCTCCATCTGTTCTGGGGGAGGAGGATCTAGAAGAAGAAGAAAAAGAAAGGAAAAAGTTCAAGCAAATATCCAAAAAAAAAGACAAGTCCGAGACGACGAAGTTACAAGACCTACCTTGGCGGACTTCGTCGACGACAGGCTCCCTCGCCGGGGAGCTCTCCCTTGGCGGGGTGGCCGCCCTCGCCGGGCTGCTCGCCCTTGGCGGGGTACCCGCCCTTGGCGGAGCGCTCTCCCTCGCCGGAGAGTTCGTCCTTGGCGGGGACGGCGGGGCCTGCGGCTCCTCGGGAGTGATCTCCGGGTGCTCCTGTGGCTGCGGCTCCACCTCTGCACAAGACAATCAAGACAAGACAAGGACAACAAGATATTAGTATAAACAAAATCCTCAAGCGCGCCCGACGAGCGGAAAGGTCGAAACCGGACTTACGCTGGGGGCTGCGCTGGGGGCTGCTCCTCGGAGCAGCGCTCGGGTCCGGCAAGCTCGTCGCCGGCACGTCCCCTGTGGCCGCGACGGGCAAGTCGTCCTCGACCTCGACCACGGGAACCTTGGCCTTCTTCGCCGCTCGTTGGGCCAGGGTCCTGAAATAAAAGCAAGAGGCAAGATCAGAATCATCGAAGGAAGAATCAAGACAAAGTTAAAGAAGATACAAAACTTCAAGTCCTTACTCCTGTTCCTCGTCGTCGTCGTCGTCGCTCAGGGCGGAGAAGTCGAACGCCACCTGAGGCGCGTCCGCGCGAGGAGCGGGAGGAGAAGGCTCCCTCGCGCGCTTGGCGGTCCCCGGGGCTGGGGGCTGCGAAGACCCGGCCCCTGTGGACGCCGAGGCCCGGGGAGCGGGCGGAGCAGCCGCTCCGCTCTGAGAAGACCCTCCTCCACTTGGCGCTGACGTACGGGGCGCCTCCGCCGTAGCCTGTGTGCGGGGCGCCTCCGCCGCGGTTGGTGCGCCGGGCGCTCCCGTCGCGGCTTGGCTCCCCCGGGTAGCTCGCGCCGCCCGGCGAGCTGGTTGTTGTCGGGGCGCCTGCGCCCTCGTCCCCGTCGTCGCCTTGCGGAGGCGCTTCAGCGGAGATCGCCTGGGACTTGCCCGAGGCGGGGAGGTCTCCGATGACGAAGAGGCGTCGTCGTTGAGCCCCAGGGACCCACCGGAGTCCTCGCCGGCCCCGGCGTCCTCCTCCTCCTCCTCGGCCGGCTCGCTGGGCCCAGCGCCCTGCCCTGCGGCCGTGCTCCCTCCGGCGCCTCCGCTCCCTCCGGCGCCTCCGCTTCCTCCGGCGCCTCTGCTTCCTCCGGCAACGTTGCCCCTCGCGGCGGCCTCAGTCACGATCCCGGGGATCCCAGCATACTTCAGAGAGGGGACCCCGGCGAGCTCGTCGGGCGGAAGCTTGAGCAGCCTGCAGATCTCCGCCTCCTCTGCTTGGCACGATGCTTCCGCAGCCTCTGCCTCTTCAACCGTGAACCCGAACTCTCCTGCCGCTGCGGCTGCGGCGGCCTCTTCTACCTGGGAAGCTATGTAAGCAATCTCCCGATCAGTGGTGTCCCGGGTGAGCCCCTTGATCTCCTCCTTGTTCTTCGGCACCTCCACCAAGTTGTCGAAGAAGCTCATGATGGCGTCTGGCTTGGGCGCTATCCATGTTGGATCCACGCCATGCGAGTCGCATGCGGGCATCATTGCTGTGGGCATCCTTCTCACGCTCGAGCTTGAGCGCGGCGATCTCTTCGCCTCTCGCCTTGAGCTCGGCCTCCAGCTGCGTCACCCTTGCTTCCAGCTCCTTCTTGGCGGTCTCAGCAGCCGCGATAGCATCCTTTGCTTCCTGAAGAGCTCCGCCAAGAGATTGCTCGTGCGCGGCAAGTTCCTCCTCGTGACTGTCGAGGTTGACCTTCCGCTACGCCAGTTCACCCTCCAGCATGGACAGCTTCTCGGCGGCAAGCCGCTGCTGTTCCTCCACTTCGGCCTTCTCGAGGATGAAGGCCTGCTGCTCCTCAGCAAGTTGCTCCCGCTCCTCTGCCAAGGACCGGAGAGCTGCTTGGTTAATTCCCCGGAGCTCCTCTGCGCGTTTCTCCATATCGACTCCCGCCTTGGCGACCAACGCTTTGCGGGACTCCGGCTTGGCCTGTCGGGCGCGGTAAAGCGACAGCAGCTTGCGCGGTAGCCGCTCCTCCTCAGGCTCGCTGCTGCTACTCGGCGTGTCGACAAGCTTTAGCCCGGCGGAGGCAAGCACCTCTCCGTCGAAGACCTCTCCCTCGACCGGCGCCCTGGACATGGACGCCCAGGGGAGCTGGATGAAGACGTCGTCGCCGGCCTTTAAGTAGGCGCCTGGCTCGGGCTTGTCGGAGCTGGGGGCTGCGGCGGCGGCGGAGGGCTCGGCGGTCGGTGTAGCTCCTGGCGCTCCTGCGGCCTCAGGGCCGTCAGTGCGATCGCCAGCCCCTTCGCCGGCTGCTGCGCGGCAGCCTCGGCGGCCTCTGCGCCGGCAGGATCGTCTACGCCGACCGTTTCTTCGGCAACGATGGTGTCGTCAGCGACGACCTCCGTCTCCATTGGCTCAGCTGCGAATGGGTCTGACGGAAGAAAAGAAAAGACAAACAGTCAAGCAAATATCCAAAAAAAAGAATCGAAAGAAGAAAAGCAAAGGGATTACCTGCGCGGGCCGGCTCCTCGGTGAGGTTCCTTGCCGAGGAGCCCTCCCTCGGCGGCGTGGTTGTCGCTTCCGCCGGCGGAGGGCCGCTAGTGTCATCCCTCGCCGGAGAGCTCACCCTTGGCGGAGTGTTCGCCCTTGGCGGAGTATTCGCCCTTGGCGGAGAATTCATCCTTGGCGGAGGACTCCTCCTTGCCGGGGAGACCCTTGCTAGGGAGCTCCCCCTTGGCGGAGTGGTCGAAGCGTGCGGCACGTCGGGGGCGGTCTCCTGGCACTCCTGATGCTGCTGCTCTGCTCCTACACGAATCAACGAACAAAACGTCAGTAAAGAAGAAGCACCCACGCGCGCCCAACAGCAGAAAGAGAACCAAGAACTTACGCTGGGGGCTGCGCTGGGGGCTGCTCTGAAGAACAGTTGCCGGGTCCGGCAAGGTTGTCCGAGGCGCACTCCCTGTTGGCACGACGGACTCGTCCTCGATGACGATCACCGGGACCTTGGCTCTCTTTGCCGCCCTCTGGGCCAGAGTTCTGAAAAAAGAACAAGTTCAGAGTGAGGCAAAGAGATACAAGACAAACAGCAAAGAATTGAAGAACTACAAGAACAGAAAAGTCTTACTCTTCTTCTTCCTCGTCGGAGCTGAGCGCACAGAAGTCGAAATCTGGCTCACGCACCCCGGCGCGAGGAGGCGGGTGAGTAGGCTCCCTTGGCCGTTTGGCGGGAGCAGGGACGGTGGTCTGAGACGACCCCGCTCCGGCTGCCGCCAATGCGTGGGGAGCGGCAGGGGCAGAAGCAGAGGTCCAAGAAGACCTCGCTCCAGTTGCTGCAGAAGCTCGAGGCGCCCCCGCAGCAACCGAGCTTGTCGCAGTGGCGCGTGTCGTGCGGCGCGACGGCTGTTGGCCCGTCTGCCGCTCCGTCACGTCCCCGGCCTTGCGGAGACGCCTCCTTGGTGGAGCTGGAGGCTCTGCTGGTGGTGGCGAGCTGCCTGAGGACGAGGAGGAAGAGGAGCCGATCTCCAGCGAGCCGCTCGTGTCCTCAACGGGCCCGCTCGACTCGGCGCCCTGCTCGGCGGGCCTGTTTGACTCGACGACCTGCTCGGCGGGCTCGCTTGGCTCGGCGTCTTGCCTGGCAGGCTTCACCGCTTTGAAGAACTCTTCTCGCTCGGCAAGGCTTGCCGCCTCCGCTGCCTCTGCCTCCTCCACGGTGTATCCGAACTCGCCCGCGGCCGCGGCTGCCGCCGCCTCTTCCAGCCTGGTGGCGATGTACGCCATCTCCTGGTCAGTGGTGTCGCGGGTGAGGCCTTTCTTCTCGTTGGAGTTGACTGGCGTTTCTTCTACATTGTTGAAGAACTGTTGCACGGCTTCGTCGGTGGGCTCTTACCAAGTTGGGTCGATCCCGTGCGAGTCGCACAGCGGCATCATTGCGCGGATGCGGCTGAGTGCAGAATTGTTGCACAGCGGGACGACGCCGTGCGGCAACCTGAACCATTCGGGATTGTCGGGGTCGTACTTGAACAGCTCCTGCAGCATCCCGTTGAGCTCCAAGACCGTGAAGTTATAGTTGAGGCCCGGGCGCAGCCTAATGATATCTGTCGCGTTCTCGAACTCCCAGGCGGGCCTCTTCCTCTCCTGCAGGGGGGCGATGCGGCGGCGGAGAAAGTCTGCGCCAACTGCGCCTACAGTCAGCCCGGCAAGCCTAAGGCGAAGAATCCGGGCAGTGGCAATCTTCAATCTACTATCCTCCGGGGCCAAGTCACTCCAGTCGTTGCCGCATACTACTCGAGCTTGGCGCCGGGCGGTGAATGGCTGTGAGTTCTCCTCTACAATCCAACACCAATTGGCTCTCCCCTCATCCCATTTGCCGCGGAGCTCTCCCTTTAGATACGCCTCCTTCTTGTGGGTCCTCGAGATCCAGGAGATCTCGCCAGACAGAGGCTCTCCTCTCTCTACTCGTGGCGTAAAGTAATGGCGAAAATGAGCTACATTGGGGAAAACTCCGACAAAGTTTTCGCACATATGTGCGAAAACTGCCATGGTCAGAACGACGTTGGGGGTGAAGTCAAGGAGATGGAACCCGTAGGTGTTCATGATGTCGCAGAAGAATTCGGAGAAGGGCGGGCAGAGCCCGCAGTAGAAGAACAGGGCGAAGAATGCGTAGCCATTCGGAAACATCTCGCAAGCAATGGCTGTGAATACCTTGGTGCGCGGATGCGCCCGCGTCTCCCTCGACCAGAAAAGGTAAAACTTCTCCCTCACCTCCCTCGCGCCAAGCTGGGGGGAAGACAGCCCGCTTCTTCCGCAGCGCCGCGAGCCGCAGCACCTCGGCCGACTTCACGGTCTTCCCCTTCTCGCCTTTCGGGGCCATGGCAGGAACGGTGAGGGGGCTCGACGGCGCTGGTGGTTCTGGTGGCAACGGGAGGCGAAGCGCTGCTCTCTTTCGAGCTTTGGGAAGAACGGGAGCAGCGGAGGTTCTCAAGATTGAAGCAAGCAACGGGCGGATGGACGAACTGCCCCTGTTTCCCCTGCTTATAAGGGGGGAGGGGGCGGACGTTCCGCATTTCCAATTAAAGAAACCACCCACGATCTCTCCCACGACGTCGCGATCGACGCGTGCCGTTAGGGGAGGGCGCGGTGGATACGGAGAAAGATTCGGCGTAAACCAGGTCGCGCGTGCCCGTGCACTGTTTTTGGCCTGGCCCAACAGCGCTTGGAACCGTTTATGGCCCAGGCCCGGGGGCTCCTGTCGGTGTACTAAAGTAGGGGTACCTTAGTATCCCAAACTTGTGCACGGGCAGTTGCAGCGTCCCGCGGCAAGGCCTGCCGGGCGACCACCGAAGTCCTCTATGGTTCCTTTGGAGCCATTCAAGAACAAAGTATCCAAGGCAAGGAGACAAGGCCCCGGCAAGAGGAGCTTGCCGGGAAGGCCACTCAAGGCACAAAACCACTCAAGGCACAAGACCCTGGCAAGAGGAGCTTGCCGGGAAGACCCTCCGAGGCATCTCAAGAAACTTGCCGCAACGCGCCACACGTCCCGGCAAGGCCCGGTGAGCGACAAGCTCCCGGAAGCGACAAGATAGTAGCCGCGGCAAGCTTCCACTCAGCACCCGCGCTCTAGCGCATCCACCCACGTGTCGCTCTGGGACCTTTCCAGGCGCACGTGGCGGAAGGCTGTGCAGCCAGGGGTACACGGTGGCAAGCAGCGATGACAAGACTACCGTCGTGGCGGACGGTGGCGCCCCTGACGGTCACTTTTTGCACTGTTTGGGCGACGGCGATGAGCATTTAATGCCCTTGTCCCCTGCCGTCAGGGTTAGGTATGGAACACTGTTCCAACTACCAAGCTTTTTACATTTTTACCCCCAACTGCGCTGCCACCTGTTGGTGACCCCTTGAGCATATAAAAGGAGGCCCATGCGCACGTAGAGGGGGGATCGATCATTCTCACGCTCGGTCTTGCTAGCGGTTAGGGTGTACTGTAGCTCTCTTCGCTCCCGAGCAAGAACTCAATACAAACCAAAGCAGGAGTAGGGTTTTACGCATCCGTGCGGCCCGAACCTGGGTAAACTGCTCGTGTGCACGCCTCGATCTGCTCTTCGTGCATCCTCTGCCCCCTGCCGTACCGAAAAGGGGCTCCGGTCCCATAGGTGTTCGTGGGCGATCAGTTTCCCAGACATGGGCTATTCCTATAAGTGTCACAAGCAGCCCTAGAGTTTGTAATAAAATAACACCTTAAGACACACATCAACCAAAACCCTAATGTCACCTAGATACTCCAATATCACCACAAGTATCTACGGGTTTGATTATACGATATGCATCAGACAATCTCAGATTCATCTACTGAAACCAACACAGAGAACTTCAAAGAGTGCCCCAAAGTTTCTACCGGAGAGACAAGACGAAAAGGTGTGCCAACCCCTATGCATAAGTTCACAAGGTCACTGAACCCGCAAGTTTATCACCAAAACATACATCAAGTGGATCACGTGAATATCCCATTGTCACCACAGATAAGCACATGCAAGACATGCATAAAGTGTCCTCAAATCCTTAAAGACTTAATCCGATAAGATAACTTCAAAGGGAAAACGCAATCCATTACAAGAAGGTAGAGGGGGAGAAACATCATAAGATCCAACTATAATAGCAAAGCTCTCGGTACATCAAGATCATGCCAAATCAAGAACGAGAGAGAGAGAGAGAGAGCTCAAACACATAGCTACTAGTACTACCCTCAGCCCCGAGGGTGAACTACTCCCTCCTCGTCATGGAGACTGCCGAGATGATGAAGATGGCCACCGGTGATGGTTTCCCCCTCCGATAGGGTGCTGGAACAGGCTCCCGATTGGTTTTTCTTGGCTATAGAGGCTTGCGGCGGCAAAACTCCCGATCTAGGTATATTTTCGAAGGTTTCAATATTTATAAGAATTTTTGGCGTCGGGGACAAGTCAGGGGGCCCACGAGGTGACGACAAGGTAGGAGACGCACCCTAGGGGGGGGCACCCTTTTGGTAGCCTCGTGGCTCTTCTGGTCTATCTCCGGCACTCCGTGGGCTTCTTTTGGTCCCTAAAAAATCACCGTAAATTTTCAAGTCAATTGGACTTCGTTTGATATTCCTTTTCTGCGAAAATCAAAAAACAAGAAAAAACATAAACTGACACTAGGCTCTAGGTTAATAGGTTAGTCCCAAAAATCATACAAAATAGCATATTAATGCATATAAAACATCCAAAATAGATAATATAATAGCATGGAACAATCACAAATTATAGATACATTGGAGACCTATCAAGCATCCCCAAGCTTAATTCCTGCTCGTCCTCGAGTAGGTAAATGATAAAAACAGAATTTTTTATGTGGAATGCTACCTAACATATTTATCAATGCAATATTCCTTATTGTGGCATGAATGTTCAAATCCATAAGACTCAAAATAAAAGTTTATCAATATTGAAACAATAATACTTCAAGCATACAAAAAAGTAATCTATGAAGCTTCAAAAATAACATGGCTAAAGAAAGTTATCCCTACAAAATCATATAGTCTTTTATGCTCCCTCTTCTTAACTCAAAGTATAAATCATGCCTATACCAGTGTCAATCAAGCAATTGTTTTCATACTTTAACATTCTTAAACATTTTCATCTCTTCACGCAATACATGAGTGTAAGCCATGGATATAGCATTATGGGTGGAATAGAACGTGGTAATAGACAAAAGCAGGGAGAAAGTCTCACGTCAACTAGGAAAATCAATGGACTATGGAGATGTCCATCAGTCGATATCAATGTGAGTGAGTAGGGATTGCCATGCAACGGATGCACTAGAGCTATAAGTGTATGAAAGCTCAAAAGACAACTAGTGGGTGTGCATCAACTTGCTTGCTCATGAAGACCTAGGGCATTTGAGGAAGCCCATCGTTGGAATATACAAGCCAAGCTCTATAACGAAAAATTCCCACTAGTAATATATGGAAGTGACAATCATAGGAGACTCTCCATCATGAAGAACATGGTGCTAATTTGAAGCACAAGTGTGGAAAAGGATAGTAACATTGCCCCTTCTCTCTTTCTATCTCTTTTTTAGGCTCCTCTTTTTTTGGAGACATTTTCTCTTTTTTTTTGGAGACTCTTTTGGCCTCTTTATTTATAACCTCGCATGGGAAAATGTTCTAATAATGATGATCATCACACTTGTCTTTACTTACAACTCTATATTACAACTCGATACTAGAACAAAGATATGACTCTATACAAATGCCTCCGGCGGTGTATCGGGATGTGCAATGACCAAGAGTGACATGTATAAAAAATATGAACGGTGGCTTTGCCACAAATACTATGTCAACTACATGATCATGCAAAGCAATATGACAATGATGATGTGTGTCATAATAAATGGAACGGTGGAGTTACGTGGCAATATATCTCGGAATGTCTATGGAAATGAAGTAATAGGTAGGTATGGTGGCTATTTTGAGGAAGGTATAGGGATGGTTTTATGCACCGGCGAAAGTTGCGCGGCACTAGAGTGGCTAGCAAGGTGGAATGGTGAGAGTGCGTATAATCCAAGGACTCAACATTAGTAATAAAGAACTCACATACTTATTGCGAAAAAATTATTAGCTCTCGAAGAAAAGTACTATGAAGCATGATCCGGGTTGGTAGGAGTTAACCATCGCGCACCCTCGACCTTCACGCAAAGACAAACACTCAAAATACAGAGTGCTCCAATTCGGTTACATAGTTACGAGACCATACGTGCATGCTACGGGAATCACAAACCTTAACACAATTATTTCTTTAACCTCACAAACTTCCACTAGCATGACTCTAATATTACCATCTTAACATCACAAAACAATTATAAGGAGTCAAACTTTTCCTAGATTCAATGCTCTATATGAAAGTTTTTATTATATCCCCCTTGGATGCCCATCATATTAGGACTAAATTCATAACCCAAGAAAATTACCATGTTATTTAGAGACTCTCAAAATAATATAAGTGAAGCATGAGAGTTCATCGATTTTTATAAAATAAAACCACCGCCGTGCTCTAAAAAGGTATAAGTGAAGCACTAGAGCAACTGACAAACTACTCCAAAAAGATATAAGTGAAGATCAATGAGTAGTCAAATAATTAACTAGCTATGAGAACACCCTCTCTCATTTAAGAATATCAGATCTTAAGTACTTTATTCAGACATCAAGCAAAACAAAATAAAATGGCATTGCAAGGATAGCACATATCATGTGAAGAAGCAAACACTTAGGCTAAACCGATACTAACCGATAATTGTTGATGAAGAAAGGTGGAATGCCTATCGGGGCATCCCCAAGCTTAGATGCTTGAGACTTCTTGAAATATTATCTTGGGATGCCTCGGGCATCCCCAAGCTTGAGCTTTTGTGTCACCATAATTCCTCTCATGTCGTGGTTTCCTAAATCTCAAAAACTTCGTCCACACAAAACTCAACAAGAACTCATGAGATAAGTTAGTAGAAACCAACTCAAAACCTTAACATTCTCTACTGTAGAAAATCTATAACATTATAATTTAACATTCCATCTAATTACCTCTGCATATTTAATACTCTTATCCTCAAATATAATCATTAAACATGCAAACATATGCAAACAATGCAAACATAACAGCAATCTATCTAAACAGGACAGTATGTAAACAGCGGTATTGTGCTCATACTTCCCTAGCTCTAAAAATTCTAGAAAATTACCACGTTACATATAACTTATTCATGATAACTTTGTAAAAATTTCAAGAATTTATCACCTTTTGACTATCCAGAAGAATTCATACAGTGATAGGAAAGCTTTCTGTTTTGAAACAACAACATATATACTTGCAAAGTAAGCATGGTAAAGGCTATACTTATCTTTTCTATTGAAAAAAAGATACTAAAACTTCTTATAAATAACAGCAAGCAAATCTAAACAAAAGAAAATGATGCTCCAAGCAAAACTCATATCATGTGGTGAATATAAATATAGCTTGAAGTAAAGTTACCGATAGACGAAGGCGATAGAGGGGATGCCTTCCCGGGGCATCCCCAAGCTTAGGCTCTTGGTTGTCCTTGGATATTACCTTGGGGTGCCTTGGGAATCCCCAAGCTTAGGATCTTTCCACTGCTTATTCCATAGTCCATCAAATCCTTACCCAAAAGTTGAAAACTTCACAACACAAAACTCAACAGAAAATCTTATGAGCTCTGTTAGTATAAGAAAGCAAATCACCACTTAGGTACTGTTGTGAACTCATTCTAAATTCATTTTTGTGTTTATATACTGTATTACAACTTCTCTGTGGTTCATACCCTCCGATACTACTCACGGATTCATCAAAATAAGCAAACAACACATGAAAAACAAAATCTGTTTAAAATAGAACAATCTGTAGTAATCTGGACAACCACCATACTTCTGGAACTCTAAAAATTCTAAAACATTACGACACCGTAGGAAATTTGTACATAAATCATGTGTAAAACTTTCAGCTAATTATCATGTTCCAGTGATTTATTGAATTTTCTGCGCTGGACGCAAAACTTTTTGTTTTTATACAGAATCAAAATCAACTATCATCAACACTATCCCAAAGGCTTTACTTGACACTTTATTGAAACAAAAGCTATAAAACATGATTATTACAGTAGATTAATCATGTGAACACACAAAAACAGTAGGTATAAACATTGGGTTGTCTCCCAACAAGTGCTTTTCTTTAACGCCTTTTTAGCTAGGCATGAAGATTTCAATGATGCTCACATAAAGATAAGAATTGGAATATAAAAGGGAGCATCATGAATCACATGGCAAGCACATTTAAGTCTAACCCACTTCCTATGCATATGGATTTTGTGAGCAAACAATTTATGGGAAGAATAATCAACTAGCATAGGAAGGCAAAAACAAGCAATACTTCAAAACTATCAACACATAGAGAGGAAACTTGATATTATTGCAATATGTAAAAGCATATGTTCCTCTCTCATAATAATTTACAGGGGCATAAATAATGAATTCAACAATATATCTATCACATACAACATTCTTTTCATGATCCACAAGCATAGAAATTTTACTACTCCCAACATAAGCAAATTTATTCTCATGAATAGTGGTGGGAGCAAACTCAACAAAATAACTATCATGTGACACTTGATTGGCATAACAATTTGAGCATTAAAATCATGATGACAAGTTTCATGGTTATCATTATTCTTTATAGCATACATACCATCACAATAATCATCATAAATAGGAGGCATGCTTTCATCATAATAAATTTGCTCATCAAAACTTGGGGGACTAAAAATATCATCTTCATCAAACATAGCATCCCCAAGCTTGTGGCTTTGCATAACATTAGCATCATGGATATTCAGAGAATTCATACTAACAACATTATAATCATGCTCATCATTCAAAAATTTAGTGCCAAACATTTTATTGACTTCTTCTTCTATCAATTGAGCACAATTCTCCTTTCTATCATTTTCACGAAAGACATTAAAAAGATGAAGCACATGAGGTAACCTCAATTACTTTACTTTAATTTATTTTTATAAACCAAACTATTGATAAAATAAGAAACAAACAGATTCAATTCCATGATCAAAAGATATACCTACAAGCACTCACCTCCCCGGCAACGGTGCCAGAAAAGAGCTTCATTGACGGGATGTGAGTGTCGCTTACCTAGCATCCCCGGCAACGGCGACAGAAAAGAGGTTGATGTCTACTACACAACCTTCTTCTTGTAGACTCGTGTTGGGCCTCCAAGCACAGAGTTTTGTAGGATAGTAGCAATTTTCCCTCGGAGATGACCTCAGGTTTATCAATCCGTGGGAGGCGTAGGATGAAGATGGTCTCTCTCAAACAACCTTGCAACCAAATAACAAAGATTCTATTGTGTCCCCAACACACCCAATACAATGGTAAATTGTAACGGTGCACTAGTTCGGCGAAGAAATGGTGATGGAAGTGTAATATGGATGGTAGATATAGGTATTTGTAATATGAAAACATAAAAACAGCAAGGTAACTAATGATTAAAGTCAGCACAAACAGTATTGCAATGCTAGGAAACAAGGACTAGGGTTCATACTTTCACTAGTGTAAGTTCACTCAACAACGATAATATAGTTGGATCATATAACAATCCCTCAACGTGCAACAAAGAGTCAGTCCAAAATCACTAATAGCGGAGAACAAACAAAGAGATTATTGTAGGGTACGAAACCACCTCAAAGTTATTCTTTCTGGTCGATCTATTGAGTTGTACCTATAAGTGTCACAAACAACCCTAGTTCGTACTAAAATAACACCTTAAGACACACATCAACCAAAACCCTAATGTCACCTAGATACTCCAATGTCACCACAAGTATCAGCGGGGTTGATTATATGATATGCATCACACAATCTCAGATTCATCTATTCAAACCAACAGAAAGAACTTCAAAGAGTACCCCAAAGTTTCTACTGGAGAGTCAAGACGAAAACGTGTGCCAACCCCTATGCATAAGTTCACACGGTCACTGAACCCGCAAGTTGGTCACCAAAATATACATCAAGTGGATCACGTGAATATCCCATTGTCACCACAGATAAGCACATGCAAGACATACATCAAGTGTTCTCAAATCGTTAAAGACTTAATCCGATAAGATAACTTCAAAGGGAAAACTCAATCCATTACAAGAAGGTAGAGGGGGAGAAACATCATAAGATCCAACTATAATAGCAAAGCTCGCGGTACATCAAGATCGTGCCAAATCAAGAACATGAGACAGAGAGAGAGAGAGAGAGAGAGAGAGAGAGAGAGAGAGAGAGAGAGATCAAACACATAGCTTTTGGTACATACCCTCAGCCCCGAGGATGAACTACTCCCTTCTCGTCATGGAGACCATCGGGATAATGAAGATGCCCACCGGTGATGGTTTCCCCCTCCGGCAGGGTCCCGGAATGGGCTCCCGATTGGTTTTTCGTGGCTACAGAGGCTTGCAGCGGCGGAACTCCCGATCTAGGTTTATTTTCTGAGGTTTCAGTATTTATAAGAATTTTTGGCGTGGGGGACAAGTTAGGGGGACCCACGAGGCAACGACAAGGTACGGGCGCATCCTAGGGGGGCGCCCCCACCCTTGTGGTGGCCTCGTGGATCTTCTGGTCTATCACCGGCACTCCGTGGGCTTCTTTTGGTCCATCAAAAATCACCGTAATTTTCAGGTCAATTGGACACCGTTTGATATTCCTTTTCTACGAAACTCAAAAACAAGGAAAATTAGAAACTGGCACTGGGCTCTAGGTTTATAGGTTAGTACAAAAAATCATATAAAATAGCATATTACTGCATATAAAACATCCAAAGCAGATAACATAATAGAAAGGAACAACCAAATTGTAGATACGTTGGAGACATATCACATAGCGACAGTGTTTGAATGATAGCAAATTGGTACTAACAGGTGTGTACATGCACAAATTTAGTAACAAAGAACTAATAGCACTAAGGCCGTCCACTATGTATGCCAAAACTGGTGTAAAGATAACAGTTGCTACATTTCGCACCGGTGCCCTGCACTGGTGAGCCGAAGCAGTGGAAAAAATCACGGATCTGGACTCCGGACACCTAGTTGCTCAGATGCCCAGTTCCTTCGTGCCATAAAGATTTAGTATTTTGCTGCTTGGCTGCTCGTATTTTTGGACTAAAGTTGGCTGCACAAACTTTTGAAGCAGTGCCAAATAATTTTCTAATGGCACCGCCAATGAGATGGCAACATTTTTAGACACTAGGTACAAACTGTAACACTCTCTTAGGATGTATTTGGTTGAAAGTGTGGTATGAATGGGTTGAGACTGTGATAGTGTCTGAATCACATCTAACAAATGATATGTAACAACAAAAGTGGGGCTAACCTTCTCTGCACATGCCAGAAACTTCCTCCCACTATCCACAGATTCAAACACAACTAGCTTCACGCATGGAGATTGATGGTGACAGCAAGAAGACATATCTTTAGCCACCCCACTACATTCGTTGCAACTAATGGTCCTAGGGAGCTACAAGAGGAAGACATGACTCAAATCGACCATCAGGTTAAAATCCTTAATTCCATGTCATATCCCGAGAGAGAGAAGAGAGGCATACCCGGGTGGTGAAGGAGTCAGAGGAGGAGGAGGAACCATTGGAGAGGTCATTGAAGAAGACCATGTCGACCCCGATGGTAGGATGCGAGACGGCGAGAGCGAGGAAGCAAGCAAGGAAGCATCTATAGCTTAGGAAGGAAGGAAGGAAGGAAGGAGGAAACAGGAAAATTTTGACTTGCGGTCGGGGAGAAAAGGGAGTGCGGAAGGGGGGTAGATATTTCTACGATAGGCCAAAAAATTGAAATGTGGAGGGAAACTTCGCGCGTGGTGCCGCGGGACACCATTCACTTTGAACCATTGTGTGCATTGCAAACAGTTCTTCTGCTTTACGCCCATGGGATGAGTTTGATAATTCAAATTTTGGTGGAAATTTCCCTAGGTATTGTCCTCATCCATGTCATTGCATAATTTAACATTGCCTGCTAATTTGGGCACACAAAAGAGTGTAAAGCACACAGACCACACTTACTGAATCGAGCAATTTTAGTAATTAAACAAAGCCAGTTGACCTAAACATTGCTCTAACAAAAGACCAGCATTAAAAACAAAGCCTAAGTATGCATAATTTTAACAAAGCCGCCGCCGCGCCGGCCTAGACATCGCCGGTGTGAGATGAGACATCGATGACTTGTCCTGGCGACATGCCGCTGTTAGTGGACTCCGCGTCCCCCCTCCGAAGTCGATCGCGTCCTCGTCCTCATCGTCCGCGCCATCCTCAAGGTTGTAGTACTCGTAGTAGTGGTTGCGTCAGAGCTCGCGTTGGTACTCCACCGCCGATTCATTGATGGACAGACTCCTCTCTACCTAGACCTCGGGCACGCGCAACTCCTTCTCCCGGTGCTCCTCGATCTCCATCACCTCCTGCATCTCCAGCTCCCGCCCGGCGATCTCATGAGGAAGCAGGTACTCCATGGCCACCGCTGCCTTTTTGGATGTGTGTTGCATGCTGGATTCCGAGGTGGCCTGGAATATCTTGGTGTGTGCGTCCTTGATCTTGGCGTCGATATCCTTGACCTGGGCCAAGGTGACATCGGCGGCACGAACGGCAGCTCGTGCGCTCTCAGCGTTTGCAACCACCATCGCAGCAGCTGCTGCAACCGTCTCGGTTGCTGCAGCTACCATGTCGGCTGCCGCAGACACCCTCTCGGCGGATGCGGCCACGCTCAATGCGGATGCGGCCACGCTCAATGTGGATGTGGCTGCACTCTCGGCGTAGGCGGCGACGCTCGAGGAGGACGCGGCCACCATACAGGCCTTCATGAAGCATTTCCACCGCGTCATCTTTGCAAGAAGGGATTGCGGGAATGGGGATCGGGATTCAGGGGTTGCCGACACTAGAGCATATGAGCCGACGAATTAGCTTAAGGAGGAAGACTTAAATAGACCCATGAATTTTCATCGCAAACGGTTTCCACAAAAAACTGTGTGTGATGTTGTTGATATTTTTTATTAGCTTTGAAAGACGAATTTGGAGTAAAGTGGCAACGGATGGTGTTTTAAATGTACGAGAAAATTTGTAGTACTAATACAACTGTCATTTTCAATTTTGGAAAGTTCAGGGGTCATTTGACCTTTTAAGACATTTAAGTGATTTTCTAGCCATTTAATGACCGTAATTCAAATTTGAACTACATATACATGCAACAGCTAACCATAACAGTTTGAAAAGTCATATTTTGTGTACTTGTGTGTGAGTTAATTCCATGTGCACTAAATTGGAAGGGATCTTCAAACATATTGGTCCCAGGGCTATGACACAATTAAGCATGGAGTGTCATGGCATTTAAATTCCAAAATATTAGAAAAAGATCAGAAACACATGAAACCTTGCTTGATGTAATGTCATGCCACAAAGATGATGTGGTAAAAAAATTGGCATGTTTCAAGAAAGTTTGGGCACGCACCCCTCACAAACCGAAGCAACACACAAAAAGGCCCGTGGTTCCGAGAGGGAACAATGCATGTTTGATGACGAACGGGTGATAGCTTCCTCTTATGGGCTTCAAAAAAAATTCTATAGTTAACATGTACTAATACAACCGTCGTGTCAAAATTTCGAAAATTTCAAGGATCATTTGACCTTTTTAAGACAATTAAGTGATTTTATAGCCATTTAATGATCGTAATCTAAATTTGAACTATATCTACATGCAATGGCTAACCATAATAGTTTGAAAAATCATATTTGTGTACTTGTGTGTGAGTTAATTCCATGTGTAGTAAACTAGAAGGAATTTTCAAACATATTTGTCTCACGCCCTGGACACATGCATGGAGTGCCATGGCAATTAAATTCCAATATTTAAAAAAAATCAGAAACACATGAAACCTTGCTTGATGTAATGTCATGCCACCAAGATGATGTGGTAAAAAAATTGGCATGTTTGACGAAAGTTTTGACACACATCCCACACAAATCGGAGCAACTCACTAGAAGGCTCGTGGTTCCGTGAGGGAACAACGCATATTTGATGACAAACGGGGGATAGCTTCATCTTACGTCCTTCAAACTTTTTCTACATTTAACGTGCACTAATACAACTGTCAAGTGAAATGCTAGAAAATTCTAGGGGTCATTTGACCTTTTAAAGACATTTAAGTGATTTTCTAGCCATTTAATGACCGTAATTAAAATTTGAACTACATCTACATGCAACAACTAACCATAACGGTTTGAAAATCATATTTGTGTACTTGTGTGCAAGTTAATTCCATGTACAGTAAATTAGAAGGAATTTTCAAACATATTAGTGTCAAGGCATGGACACATGCATGGAGTGCCATGGCATTTTAATCCCAAAAAAATAAAAAATAATTCGAAAAACATGAAACCTTGCTTGATGTAATATAATGCCACCAAGCTGATATGGTAAAAAAATTGGCATGTTTGACGAAAGTTTGGACACACACTCCTCACAAACCGGAGCAACTCACTAGAAGGCTCGTGGTTCCGAGAGTGAACAATGCATGTTTGATGATGAACGGGAGATAGCTTCCTCTTACGACCTCCATATTTTTTCTACTTTTAACGTGTGCTAATACAACTGTCATGTGAAAATTAGGAAAATTCTAGGGGCATTTGACCTTTTAAAGACATTTAAGTGATTTTCTAGCCATTTAATTTTTGTAATTCAAATTTGAACTACGTCTACATGCAAAAGCTAACCATAACGGTTTGAAAAAACATATTTGTGTACTTGTGTGCGAGTTAATTCCATGTGCAGTAAATTAGAAGGAATTTTCAAACATATTTTTGTCATGGTATGGACACATGCATGGAGGCCATGGCATTATAATTCCAAAAAATTAAAAAATGATCAGAAAACATGAAACTTTGCTTGATGTAATGTCATGCCACCAAGATGATGTGGTAAAAAAGTTGGCAAGTTTGAAGAAAGTTTGGATACACACCCCTCACAAACTGGAGCAACACACTAGAAGGCTCGTGGTTCCGAGAGGGAACAATGCATGTTTGATGACAAACGGGAGATAGCTTCCTCTTACGACCTTCAATTTGTTTTCTACATTTAACATGCACTAATACATATGTCATGTGAAATTTTGGAAAATTCTAGGGGTCATTTGACCTTTTAAATATATTTAAGTGATTTTCTAGCCATTTAATGACCGTCATTCAAATTTGAATTACATCTACATGGAAGGGCTAACCATAACGGTTTGAAAAATCATTTTTTCTGTACTTGTGTGCGAGTTAATTCCATGTGCAGTAAATTGGAAGGAATTTTCAAACATATTGGTGTCACGGTTTCGACACACATGCATGGAGCGTCATGCCATTCAAATTCCAAAAAATTAAAAAAAATGATCAGAAACACATGAAACCTAGGTTGACGTAATGTCATGCCACCAAGATGATGTGGTAAAATAATTGGCCTCTTTGACAAAAGTTTGGACACACACCCCTCACAAACCGGAGTAACTCATTAGAAGGCTCGTGGTTTCGAGAGGGAACAATGCATGTTTGATAACGAACGGGTGATAGCTTCCTCCTATTGGCTTCAAACAAATTCTACAGTTAACGTGCACTAATACAACTGTCATGTCAAAATTTGGACAATTCCAGGGGTCATTTGACCTTTTTAGGACATTTAAGTGATTTTCTAGCCATTTAATGACTGTAATCCAAACTTGAACTACATCTACAAGCAGCGGATAACCATAACGGTTTGGAAAAAATATTTGTGTACTTGTGTGCGAGTTAATTCCATGTGCAGTAAATTGGAACGAATTTTAAAACATATTGGTCTCATGGCTTGGGCACATGCATGGAGTGCCATGGCATTTAAATTCCAAAATAAAATAAAAATCATTAGACGATGTAAATATCTGATGTTCAAAAAAGAAAGTGTGAAGATATGGCAAGACAACCGGCCCCCACACGATTGGCACTCTATTTTGCGCCTCGAGGTTTGGAAGGTGAGTGGCACGGGTTATTAATCAGACACGGTTCTGTTTTGGAAACCGTCAGCTATTAAGTTCACACACGGACTCGTAAATTCCAGCGGCCGGCGTGTCTAATGTTCCCGTCGATCTAGATCCAGTCGCTAATAAATACTACCTTGCTCACGTCGTCTCGCCTGCATTCTCATAAACATCCTCCCCTCGCTCTCCCTCTCTCTCTCTCTCTCTCAAATCTCTGCCATAGCATCGCCGATCTACCCACACGCCGACGAGGAGGCGCCGCCCCCCGAGGAGGCTCAGTCGAAGAGCAGCGACGAGGAGAACCCCTACGCGCCGCTGGACAAGGTTGCGCCAGATCCCCCAACTTTGGATTGGTTTTGGGGCCAGTACAATCCTTGTCTGTGGAAGTCGCTACCACCGGCTGAGAAAGCCAGGCAAGTGGCGTTCAAGAAGGAGATGGCGGAGGAGGAAGCCAGGTACCAGGCGGCCTGTGAAGCCCATGATGTCGCCTGAAAAAAGGAGGCGGTGGAGCTTTGGGGGCGCGCCCGTCGTTGTGCGGAGGATGTGTACGAAGACGGGTACTTCACAAGGAAGGTCAAAGGCGCTAGGCGCCACATCGCTGCGTGGAGGTGGGCCAAATAACTCCAGCGTGCCAGCGACAAGGAGTTCCGGTGGGCGCCCAATGATGACTGCTAGAACTACGTCGGTATTTCCCCAAAGTTGAAGGGATGATGCAGTATAGCAGCGGTAGGTATTTCCCTCGGTGATGGAATCAAGGTTATCGAACTAGTAGGAGAACCAAGCAAGACAACGTAAACATCACCTGCACACAAATAACAAATACTCGCAACCCGACGTGTAAAAGGGTTGTCAATCCCTTTCGTGTAACGGACGTGATATAGTTATAAATATTGATTGATTGAATGATAAATAAGATAAATTGCAGCAAAGTATTTTTGGCTTTTTGGTTTAGTAGATCTGAAAATAAAAGCAAAGGAAAATAGATCGCAAAGACAAATAGTACGAGAAAGAGACCCGGGGCCGTAGATTTCACTAGTGGCTTCTCTTGAGAAAATAGCAAACGGTGGGAAAATAATTACTGTTGGGCAATTGATAGAACTTTAAATAATCATGACGATATCCATACAATGATCATTATATAGGCATCACGTCCAAGATTAGTAGACCGACTGCTGCCTGCATCTACTACTATTTCTCCACACATCGAGTGCTATCCAGCATGCATCTAGTGTATTAAATTCATGGAGAAACGGAGTAATGCAATAAGAACGATGACATGATGTAGACAAGATCTATTTATGTAGAAATAGACCCCATCATTTTATCCTTAGTAGCAATGATACTTACGTGTCGATTCCCCTTCTGTCACTGGGATCAAGCACCGTAAGATCGAACCCACTACAAAGCACCTCTTCCCATGTTAAGATAAAGAGATCAAGTTGTCCAAACAAAACCAAATATCGGGGAAGAAATATGAGGCTATAAGCAATCATGTATATAAGAGATAAAAGAAGAATCAATTAACTTTCATGGATATAAAAGATAGATCTGATCATAAATTCAAAGTTCATCGGCTCCCAACAAACACACCGCAAAAGAGACCATTATATTGATAATCAAAAGAGAGAGATGAATCCATCTAGCTACTGACTACGGACATGTTGGTCTACAAGGAACTACTCACGCATCATCGGAGAGGCACCAAATGGAAGTGGTGAACTCCTCTGTGATGGTGTCAAGATTGGATCTGGTGGCTTTGTACTCTACAGCGGCTGGATCGAAATTCCGTCGACTCCTCTAGGGTTTTTCGAACATTGGGGTATTTATAGAGCAAAGAGGCGGTCCGGGGGGCACCCGACGTGGGCACAACCCACTAGGGCGCGCCTGGGCCCCCAGGCGCCCCTGGTGGGTTGTGCTCCCCTCAGAGCTCTCCCCAGGTGCATCCTTGGCCCATTAGATGTCTTCTGGTTCAAAAAATTCCACAAAAAGTTTCGCTGCGCTTGGACTCCGTTTGATATTGATTTCATGCGAGGTAAAAAAACATGCAGAAAACAACAACTGGCACTTGGCACTATTGAGGGAGTCCTATATTCAGGGGTCCTCGGGTATCCTGGTCACTGAAGGTGGGCCGTATTGGTGAGCCGTATAGAAGAGGTGGGAGGCCTTCCCCCGTATTCGGTTAGGACTCTTATGTACATAGAAAGGGAAGTGTAGAGTACGGATTTATCAAATACTTCCTCCCCAAGTCACCCTTTGTAACCCTAGGCCCCTTCTGGCGTGTATATAAGCCGAGGGGTTTAGTCTGTAGAGGGGATCATCATCATCACAATACCCCCCATAGGCTAGACTTTAAGGTTTAGCCATCACGATCTCGAGGTAGATCAACTCTTGTACTTATATTAATCCATATTAATCTAGCAGGAAGTAGGGTATTACCTTGATTGAGAGGGCCTGAACCTGGGTAAACATTGTGTCCCCAGTCTCCTATTACCATCGATCCTATTAACGCATAGCTTGGGGCCCCCTACCCGAGATCTGCCGGTTTTGACACCGACAATGGTGCTTTCATTGAGAGCTCCGTTGTGTGCTAGCAATGAGCAATCGATGGCTCGTCTCGTCATCAACAACGAGATCACCCTCGGAAACAGCCTGGCTATCGGCCAGGTTCTCCAGCTCGGCGGGTTCGCTATATGCGCCTGCATGGCCTCTGGGCCAGTCGCTCTCCCTGTGGCCATCGAGCACCGCCTTTATTGCGATTATGGCCACTTTGATGACGCGACCTTGGCAGAACTCTCGCCCATAAACGATCTACTTGATCGCATCGCTGCCCTGGAGCTTTCATCGCCAGGAGATCAGATCGGACTTAAATCCGGCCATGATGATATCGATCCTTCTCCGATCACTCATCTGGTAGCAGGAGTTGAGGATGGAGCCACAGAGACTTCTCCTCTCCAGACAGAGACCGCAACAGTTCGGATTTCCGAACCCATCGAGCCGAACATGTCCCGGTTAGGAGACGCTCTATGTTCTTTGAGCTCTGGGACTGACACCGGACTCGAAAGACGATTATATCCCGTCGAATCCGGATTGTCACCATCGGATGTTGTCAAAACCCCGAATATCACTTTGGGTCGGGATTCAAAATTTCCAACACCCACCCACTCTGGGAAAAACTCTCCAAGTAAATCCGGAATCCCGGATATAGATGATCTCGTGAACATACAGCAGCAGCCCGAGGAAACGGTCAACCACTTTTGGGCCAGATTCCTACTTATTAAAAACAAGATCAGGGACTGCTGCGACGACAAAGCGGTCTCCCTATTTCACTACAATTGCATGGACGAAGGAGTCTTGAACGCCCTCAAGCGACGTCGTGTTTTGAGTTTCACAGAATTATCGCAGTTAGTACGGAAGTACTACGAAATGGAAAATACTTGGAAAGCCCATAATACACCTCTAGAACATTCCATATCTCGACAGTACATTATCAAGGCTAAACGGGCATACCCTAGAAGGTCATCTGATAACATGCCAATTGGCAAGAAAAACAAACTTTTTTTAAGGTACAGGTCCATACTGGACGAACTACTCGACACACCTTGCCAAATACACGCAACCCCGGACAATGCCCCTAACCATTACCGTAGAGCATGCTGGGTACTCCGGCAGGTAGCAAAAAGTGGTACGGCAATTCTTGCCACCACCGTACCGAGGGAGAGGGACATCAACGTCTTCACCGTCTCTCGAGACGTTCTCCTCAAACAATCACCACAAGAGAGCAAATCGTGAACTTGCCGAGGTTTACCAAACTAGCTCTGCAAGCCCATGGAGCGACATGGCAATTAGTTTTTCTGCCGATGACGCACCTCAAGTCCGGCCGATCCGAGCATCAGTAGCTCTTGTACTAGATCCAATAGTGGACGGCTTCCGCCTCACTAAAGTACTTATGGACGGAGGAGGTGGACTAAATCTCACATATGAGGAAACACTTGCAAGGTTGCAGGTTGATAAATCCCGCATTGAGCACACCAACACAACCTTTAGAGGAATTATACCAAGCCGCGAAGCCCGATGCTCGCGAAGCATTAAGCTCCACGTAGTGTTCGGCACACCCAACAACTACAGATCGGAGGAACTACTCTTCCACATTGTTCCCTTTCATAGAAGATACCACGCCCTTCTAGGACGGAACGCTTTCTCATGCTTTCAGGCTATACCCCCATTACGGATACATGAAGCTTAAAATGCCCGGGCCCAATGGAGTGATCACATTAAGAAGTGATCCGGATAGAGCACTCCGTGCCAAAAACAAGACGGAATCCTTAGCCTTAGAGGCATTATCCGAAGCCCTCGCGGTCGAAGAATTAACTACCCTACGATCAAAGGTAGACAAGGACGACGTGATCCTCGCCAAAAGATCGAAGTCTACCTCCTTCAAGGCAGCAGACGAAATCATCAAATTTCAAGTGCACCCAATGGACCCTAATAAGACGGTATCCATCGAGGCACAGCTGGATCCGGCGGTTGAAAGCGCGTTACGCGCCTTCCTTCGGGAAAATTGGGATATATTCGCCTGGCACCCTTCAGATATGCCAGGAATCCCACGTAGGCTGGCCGAACACAGCCTCAACATTATCAAAGGGTTCAAACCGGTCAAGCAGTCGCTGCGACGGTTTTCTGAACCCAAAAGACAAGCAATGGGAGAAGAGCTAGCCAAGCTATTAGAAGCCGGATTCATCAGAGAAATTAAACAGCCGGATTGGCTAGCCAACTTGGTCATGGTACCGAAGAAGGATAAATCCTGGCGCCTCTGTGTCGACTTCACAGACCTGAATGAGGCCTGCCCAAAGGATCCCTTTCCTTTGCCCCACATTGATCAAATTATCGATGCAACGGTCGGAGGCGACTCGCTGTGCTTCCTTGATGCTTATTCCGGATACCATCAGATAAAGATGAAGGAATCTGATTAGGCTGCAACGGCATTTATCACCCCGTACGACCCTTTTTGTTTTAACACTATGCCCTTTGGACTTAAAAACGTTGGCGCCACATATCAACGTATGATTCAAACATGCTTAGAAAAGCAAATTGGCAAAACAGTGGAGGCATATGTTGACGACGTAGTTGTAAAAACTAAACACGTCGAGACTTTGGTGGAGGATCTCCGCCTTACACCGTTTGCCAACCTCCGAGAATACGACATAAGGCTCAATCCGGAAAAATGTGTATTCTGCGTTCCAGCCAGAAAGCTATTAGGGTTCATCGTATCCCATAGAGGAATCGAAGCTAACCCAGCCAAAATCCGGGCCTTGTCAAAACTCAAAATACCAACTGATCTCAAGCAAGTGCAAAAGCTAGCAGGCTGCGTAGCGGCCTTAAGCCGCTTCATCTCCAGATTAGGAGAAAAAGCATTGCCACTTTACAGATTGCTAAGACGCACCGACAGTTTTGAATGGACGAATGTGGACACAACTGGATTGGAAGAAATAAAAGCCCTACTAGCGAGCAACCCAATCCTAGGTGCCCCCGGTGTTGGCGAACCAATGTTATTGTATATATCAGCCACTCACTAGGTAGTGAGTGACGTGCTCGTTATCGAGCGAGCCGAAGAGGGACATAAATTCCCTATTCAAAAACACGTATACTATGTATCCGAGGTTCTAGCACCATGCAAATCACGGTACCCCCATTGTCAAAAAATTGCCTATGCGGTCTTCGTGTCATCTCGAAAACTTCGACACTACTTTCAAGAGTGTTCGATTACAGTGGCTTCCGAGGTACCACTCAACGATATTATCAACAATAAAGATGCCATGGGACGCATAGCCAAATGGGTCATCGAGCTATTACCATTTGAAATATCCTATAAGCCACACCTGACTATTAAATCCCAGGTGTTGGCCGACTTTGTCGTAGAATGGACCAAAGCCGAACTCCCTAAAGAGTACGGCTCATACTCCCCACTGGACAATTTACTTTGACGGTTCTAACATGCTAGCCGGATTGGGGGCCGGCATAATATTGATATCTCCTACTGCGCATAAAGTCCGGTATGTTCTCCAAATTATGTACACGGACTCGAACAATGCGGCCGAATATGAGGCCCTATTACACAGTCTCCGCCTCGTTGTATCCATGAGCATACAACGCCTCGACGTACGTGGAGACTCAAGCCTCGCTATCTCCCAAATTGACGAAGATTTTGATGCAAAAGATTCAAAAATGGCAGCTTATCGCAATGCTATATTGAAAATATCGGCTCGATTTGAGGGGTTGGAATTCCATCACGTAGCCCGGGATAATAACTAGGCCGCTGACGTACTCGCTCGTATGGGAGCTAAACGTGACCCCGTCCCGCCTAACACAGTTTTAGAAAAGCTATTCCGAAGAGGAGGGAAGGAAAATTCTCTCTGACATACACGCTGGAATGGGCGGCCACCACGCTGCAGCACGGGCGCTCGTAGGCAAAGCTTTTCGCGCTCGCTTTTACTGGCCTACGGCCCAAGCAGATGCCCGAACCTTAGTCCAACACTGCATTGGCTACCAGCTCTTTGCAAATCAAAGTCACATGCCTCCCACCGCTCTGAGAACAATCCAAATTACTTGGCCTTTTGCAGTCTAGGGGCTTGATATGGTCGGACCCCTTAAAGGGGGAAGTCATAAAAGGAAATACTTATTGGTGATGTTAGATAAATTTACTAAATGGATAGAAGCCAAGCTAGTAAAAACAGCTGAAGCAGGGCCTGTGATAGATTTTATATCCGGCGTAGTACACTGTTATGGTGTCCCGCATAGTATTATCACAGGCAATGGCTCCAATTTCACAGCTGACGAGGTAAAAAAATTGGTGCGCAAAGTTAGGTATTAAACTTGACTATGCTTCCGTATACCATCCTCAAACAAATGGTCAAGTCGAAAGAGCCAATGGTCTGATAATGAGCGGCATTAAACCCCGACTAGTGCGCTCCCTACGGGAGTCTGATAAACACTGGGTCGAAGAGCTTGACTCCGTACTCTGGGGGCTGCGGACCACACCCAATCGTACGACCGGATATACACGTTTTTTCATGGTGTACGATGCAGAGGCTGTTCTGCCCTGCGACATTATTCATGACTCACCTCGAGTGCGCATGTACGAGGAGAGAGAAACCGAGCTAGATCGGTAGGACGACCTAGATGGACATGAAGAGGAGTGCGACACAGTGCAAGCGCGTTCTGCATTCTATCAACAACAGGCCAGGCGATACCAGAGCAGAGAAATGCGGGCCAAGACATACAACGTTGGCGAACCCGTTTTACGCCTCCCGGAGAAGAAAAATGACAAGCTCAAACCAAAATGGGAGGGGCCCTTCATTATCGACGAAGTACTCTCCGGTGGAGCCTACCGCCTTCGCAATGCACAGGATAACCGCCTTGAGCCGAATTCGTGGAACGCTGCCAGGCTCCGACGATTTTATGGATAGTACGGTAGCAATTTTTTTCCTCCTTACAAGTTAGGTCTTGTCTTTTACTTTTTCATCTTTTCTCTATTCCCATTTTATATTTTTCTTTCATTGGCAAGTATTCGGCTCGCCCGAACTGCCACAGGATAAGTACATCTTCGAATGTATATAACCCAAATATACCCGGGGGATTCTTTAATGAAGCCCATTATAAATAAAGCTTATTGCTAAAAATGTTGGCTGTTTTTATAGTTCTTCCTTGCCATGATATGAACCGATATGACTTAAGTTCTGGCCAAGCTGGGTTACCTGGCTTCTCTGTTTACCCTACGTTCCAGATTGTTCGGCTAGGGTGTAAACGGAGCATCTATGCGATTGTTACAATCGGGTTATCCGGATACGTACCTCAGACTGGGTGAAGCCGAAAGCTAGCACTCTTAAGGAAATAATTGGTCGACGGATATACGACATATCGCATTCTAAAGTGTATTTTAAACTATGACAAGGGATGGCATTCTACTATCCTTCTCATAAAACCTAGGCATGCATCTTTATGCACGCCAACCCAGGGAAAGGAACCCCTAATGGAACTATTCTATCTGGAAGATGTTTCTTACGTTAAATAGTAATATAACATAACTCCCCGAACACAGTTCGCCTGTTCAAGCAATTATGACCGGATTGCGTGGTTTCCGAACATATCACGTATTTTAACACAGATATAGTATTCAGAAGCACTCCAGCCTTTGGGTTTATGGAGGTTAAAGCAGATGGTCGGCCATGACAAACTTCATATAAATTCCGCTGGAGATAAGTTTGATGGTAAAAGTACATTAATACATAGAATCAAACGACTACTCATTTTCTATTCCCTCTATCAGGCTGTCTAGCTTACAGTCCTGTTGGGAAAGCTTGGCAGCTATCTCTACTTGGTCATAGACCAGATGTGGAGGAATTTCTTGTCCAACGGACCCTCGAGGTCCCACACGGGCCATGTGATTTGGATCAAGACGAGTGTAGCGCGTCTTCACCATGGCCCAGGCTTCTCGAGCACCCATGCGGCATGCTGATGCTTTCCATAGTTTGAAGTGGCGTCGAGCCCCTTTGAACAGGTCCGCCAAGTCCTCCATAGTTTCCGGAGGTGAGTCGCCAGGCCATAAAGCTCTGGCCATAATCTTCATGGCCTTCCGAACCCGTTCATGGACCCTGGAAAGCTCTTGCATCACGTCAGCCTCAAAACCGGACACTTAGCCTTCAGGCTGCCTAGTTAACAAACCTATAGGAAAAGTTTTATAAGAAACTTTCAAAATAAGAGACTATAAGGAGAGCTAGGTATAAGAGACATACTAAACATGCCGCTTTTAGCCTCCAGTTCTCTTCCAAGGTGCTTGAGAGTTGGGCCTTTACGCCATTTAGCTCCTGTTCGAGCCTAATATTTCTATCCTGCGCTTGGTTCTTTTTCTCCATAGCTTGCGTCAGTGCACGCTCGCCAGCGGCTGTTTCCCCTTCAACAAATTTTTTGTCCGCTAAGGCAGCTCTTAGCTCCCTCTCCAGTTGGTAGGTCGATCATGTTGCTGCATTACAAATTAGTACATACATAATAGTAATCAGCAGAACTATTATAGCTTACGGACACAATTATTCTTACCACCAGCATCCTTTCTGGATTCGCTCGAATTTTTCAATTCGGCGAGCTGGGTCCGGCACTCTTCAAGTTATATGGATAAAGAGCTATTCTTTTATCGAAGCACCTATAAAATACAACGATCCTCAAATCAGTTGTACCAACTGCTTTAAGTCTCGGGGGCTACTGGCATGGGAACACTCAAAATAAACACTTACCCGCATATCTTTTGAAAGTTGATGAGTGGCTCCGGCGAGTCCGTCTTGAGCGGCTCGGATATAGGCATCTGCAGAGTTGAGGGCGTTAAATGCCTCCTCAGAAAAAGCAGGATCACGCATGGCTGTTTTCCGCCGCCGGTGAATCATTGCAACCTCCACTTCAGAATTGGTAGCTGACACTTCATCCGAATCCTCCTAGAGTGGACAATCCGGCACCGAATTAGCATTTACCCCTGACGGTCCTGATGCCGGATTGACTGGAGCTTGGCCTGCATTGCCTCCGGAGATAGTCCGGTGTGTATTCCTCCTAAAAGTAAGAAACAAAGCGGAAAGTTATAATGCCGATTTCACCACCCAGCACATGTTAAAATAAACATACCTCTTTGAAGGAACTCTGGTGTTCGCGGACCTTATTCGCTTCAAGACCTCGCCCGAGGTGGGCGCCGTCCTCTGGGTTGGCAGTCTACGCGCAGTTCGGCATGAGGAGTGTTGTCCCTATTCAAGTATGATAAAATACAATGGGTAAAGGCGCATTAGGAATCTTCTCTTTTGAAGAGATATGTCCTAAAATACTTACATGGGAGGAAGGAATGAGGCTTGGGTAATCGACTACTATAGCCACTAGGGGACCCTCACGGCAGGCTTGGTAGAAGACTCCTTCTTCTAGCTTTATGCCCACGTCCGGATCTTCATCGTATCCGGGGCCTGCATTTTGAAACTGGTCCTCTGGCTGAGGGGCAGGACTGTTAATCCCCTCGATCACCTTCCTCCACTCCTATTAGGAGAAACCAAATTTAGTTTGGATAATATATCATAATAAAAAAATGGACGGTCATGAGAGAAAGTCACCCAGTCAGGAGGATTGTACATTGAAAAACCCTCCCGGCACGTCAGGCGAATAAAGTCTTGTTTCTCTCCCTTATAGAGACCTTCCAGGACAGCGGCTAGAGTGGTAGGGTAATCTAGACCTAGGCGTAAGCAGCGCGAGGAATCATCTTGGCCATTATAGTGCCACATTGGAAATCCTCTAGCTTGAAGCGGTTGCACACATCACTTTATTGAAATAGCCATCACTTCGATTATGGATAGCCCTGAATTGGCGAGCAATTTGATTTTACCAGCCAGTCTGCTAACCTCCGCTCTCTCTTCTTTCGAGGGATTGCGAGGACACCAATTATAGAGCTTCTTTGGTGGAACACTGGAAAACTTGGGGAGTCCGCGCCGGACTGGATCTGGCAGAGCGACGTCCTCAATATAGAACCACTCTGAAGGCCACTCTTCGGATGCTTTCTTCGGAGTATCGGGCAGATAGCATGTCCCGGCTATGCGCCATGCTTCGGCGCCCCCAACTTCAAATATGGATCCTTCTTCCGATCGAGGGACAAGGCAGAAGTACTTTCTCCACACCTCAAAGTGATGCTCGCAGCCCAAAAACAGTTCGCACAAAGCGACAAAACTCGCAATATGCAGGATGGACCCTAGCGTAAGATCGTGCAGTTGAAGACCGTAGAACTCCAGGAGTCCCCTAAGGAAGGGGTGGACGGGGAACCCTATGCCTCTTAAAAGGAAGGGAACGAAACATACCCGCTCTCCATCAGAGGGGTTGGGAAAACTCTCTACCAGGGCTTGATTGTCGACAGACGTTAGTCCGGCCCGTATGGGGACTAGATCCTCTGGAGGGAGATATCCCTGCGCTTGAAGTGTCCTCAAACGTGCATGGGACACATAACAGCTTTTCCAATCTCCTGCACGAGGGTCGTGGGGGGCGAGGAAGAGCTTGGGGCGCCAACCATGTTTGAAGATTTTTTGTAGGCACTAGGGTTTCTTCCGCGTGGAATGGGATGGAGAGGCAACTGGGATCAATCTTCTTAAATAGGCGCCTGCTCTACACAGTCAAGGGGGTATTCGGAAAATTGCCCAGACGATTCGCATTCGTTGGACACATGGAAGCCAAGGTGACGGCGGCGAGGAATCGACGGAGTACAACATTTAAAGAAGCCGAACTATCATCCAGTAGGACTCACCTTGCAAGACTGAAGACATGAAGCCGGACACAATATCGACCTTGAAGGCAAGTCCGGGGGCTACTGAGGGAGTCCTATATTCAGGGGTCCTCGGGCATCCGGATTGTTGAAGCTGGGTCGTGTTGGTGGGCCGTATAGAAGAGGCGGAAGACCTTACCCCGTATTCGGTCAGGACTCTTATGTACATAGAAAGGCAAGTGTAGAGTCCGCATGTATCGAATACTTCCTCCCCAAGTCACCCTTGTAACCCCGGGCCCCTTCTGGTGTGTATATAAGCCGAGGGGTTTAGTCTGTGGAGGGGTTCATCATCATCACAATACCCCCCATAGGCTAGACTTTAGGGTTTAGCCATTACGATCTCGAGGTAGATCAACTCTTGTACTTATATTCATCCATATTAATCTAGCAGGAAGTAGGGTATTACCTCGATCGAGAGGGCCTGAACCTGGGTAAACATCGTGTCCCCAGTCTCCTGTTACCATCGATCCTATTAACGCATAGCTTGGGCCCCCCCTACCCGAGATCTCCGGTTTTGACACCGAAAACTATGTCAATACGTTAGTACCAAAAAATGATACAAAATGACTATAAAATGATTGTAAAACATCCAACAATGATAATATAATAGCATGGAACAATCAAAAATTATAGATACGTTGGAGACGTATCAGCATCCCCAAGCTTAATTCCTGCTCGTCCTCGAGTAGGTAAATGATAAAAATAGAATTTTTGATGTGGAATATTGCCTACCATGTCATATCATATTCTTTTCTTTATAGCATATACATTTGGAATTTTATATGGTTGAAAGCAATAGTCTAGTTGTGACATGAGATTTAAATACTCAAACATATCAACAAGCAATCATGTCTTTCAAAATATCAATGCTAAAACAAGTTATCCCTAGCCCATCATGCTCAACCATTGATCCATTAATGAAACACACTCGCATATTAGTTACACCCAATGCTCAAGTACGATCATAGTGTTTCCTAGTTGGTGCTTGTAAGAGAAGATGGAGAATCAAATTAAAAAATAAAAATTGGATAAGTAAAAGAAAGGCCCTTCGTAGAGGGAAGTAGGGATTTGTAGAGGTGCCAGAGCTCAAAGCTTAAATTGAGAGATAAAAATATTTTCGGAGGTATACTTTTCCCACCAATGAAAAAGACTTGAGGTTCCCAACACTTTCCATGCTAGATATATCATAGGCGGTTCCCAAACATAAAATAAAGTTTATTACTTTTCCACCAAACTTTCACAAGCCATGGCTAGCCGAATCCACGGTTGCCTTCCATACCAACACTTTCCAAGGAATTTATTATTCGACAACATAAAGTAAATTTGTTTTTCATTTCGGGACTGGGCATCCCTAATACCTTTGCCTTACTCTCGTGCAATGACAAGTGCATAAACACTCATCGTGAGAATAACACATCTAACATGGAAAATATTGGCCACCCCTCACTGCCTCGTGAGCGGTACGGGCACACAAAAGGGAAATTTATTTTGAAAAATAGAGATGGCACATACAAATTTGCTTAGAAAGGCAAGGAAATACAGCATATAGGTAGGTATGGTGGACTCATGTGGCAAAACCGGGGTAAAGGATTTTGGATGCACAAGGAGTGACCATACTTAGTGCAAAATGAAGGCTAGCAAAAGACTGGGAAGCGACCAACCATGAAACGAATAATCTCATAAGCAAACGTTGAGCATAAATAACACCTAATAATGCACCACAAGTAGAATATAATTTCATTGCATAATTATTGACTTTCATGCTTGCATAGGGAATCACAAACCTTAACACGAATATTCTTACTAAAGCATAATTACTCATCAACATGACTCACATATCACATCTTCATGTCTCGAAACTATTACAAGGAATCAAGTTTATTTTGTCCAATCATCTTCATGGAAGTTTTTATTATATCCTTCTTGGATATCTATCAATTTGGGACTAATTTTCATGTGTTGCTTTTGATAAGCTCAAACAAATATAAGTGAAGATCATGAGCATACAATTTTTCTTTCTCTCAAAATAATTTAAGTGAAGCAAGAGAGATTTCTTAAAAGTTTACTAACTCTAAAATAAATATAAGTGAAGCAAGAGAGTATTTCTTCAAAAATATTAAAGCACACCGTGCTCAAACAGATATAAGTGAAGCACTAGAGCAAATCCTTAGCTCATAAAAATTTAAGTGAAGCATAGAGAGATATTCTAACAAGTTATGGCATAATTTTGGCTCTCTCAAATAGATGTGTACAGCAAGGATTGATGACTTAAAAATCAAAACAAAATAAGAAAATACTCATATCATACAAGACATCCAAGCAAAACACATATCATGTGACGAATAAAAATATAGTTTCGAGTAAAATACCGATGGTCGTTAGAAGAAAGAGGGGATGCCATTCGGGGGCATCCCCAATCTTAGTTGCTTGCTTCTCTTTGGATAATAGCTTGGGATGCCGGGGCATCCCCAAGCTTAGGCTTTTTCTTACTCCTTATTCCTTCATCCATCGTGAGATAACCCGAAACTTGAAAACTTCAATCACACAAAACTCAACAAAACCTTCGTGAGATCTGTTAGTATAAGAGAGAAAATCACTACTATATGTGCTATAGTAAACCAATTCATATTTTGTATTTGTATTATATCTACTGTATTCCAACTTTTCTATGGCAAAAACTCATAAAAAAACCATAGAATCATCAAAACAAGCATATAACACAATAAAACAGAATCTGTCAAAAACAGAACAGTCTGTAGTAATCTGGAAGTTTCGAATACTTCTGCAACTCTAAAAATTCTGAAAAAATAGGGCCACATGGGCAATTTGTATATTAATATTCTGCAAAAAGAATCAACCAAAAGCACTCTTATGTTAAAAATGATAATTTTTGTCGTGAGCGCAAAAGTTTCTGTTTTTCAGCAAGATCAAATCTACTAACACCCAACGTGTTCCTAAGGCTTTGCTTGGCACAAACCTTTATTAAAACCTCGAAAACACATCTAAACATAGGTATTAAAGGTGTTTTACTTAAAACAGCAAGGAAATCAAAAAGCAAAACGATACAAGTTGGATTGCCTCCCAACAAGCGCTTTCATTTTACGCCCTTAGCTAGGCATGATTCCAAGATCTCAAGTGTTGTCATCCTTGCTGGATGTTCCATAAGTTGCCCTCATTACAGATTCATAAGGCAATTTGATCTTGGTTCTAGGGAAGTGTTCCATGCCCTTTCTCAAGGGAAATTGGAATTTAATATTACCCTCTTTCATGTCAATCACCGCGCCAATGGTGCGCAAAAACGGTCTACCAAGTATAATAGGGCAAGACGGATTACATTCGATGTCAAGAACAATAAAGTCTGTGGGTACATAGTTCCTATTTGCGAGATTAAGAACATCATTGATCCTTCCAAAAGGCTTTTTAATAGTGGAATCCGCCAAATGCAAATTAAGAGAGCAATCTTCAATATTGGTAAGACCAAGAACATCGCAAAGAGATTTCAGAATCGTGGAAACACTAGCACCCAAATCACACAAAGCAAAACACTCATAATTTTTAATTTTGATTTTTATGGTAGGTTCCCATTCATCATGCAAATTTCGAGGAAATGATATTTCTAATTCCAACTTATCATCTAAAGCATTCATCATAGCATCAACAATATGTTTAGTAAAAGCTTTATTTTGTTCATAAGAATGGGGTGAATTAATCATGGATTGTAACAAAGAAATACAATCAATCAAGGAACGACTATCATAATTAAAGTCTTTGTAATCCAAAAAAGTGGGCACATTACTAGTTAAAGTCTTGACCTCTCCAAACCTACTTTTATCAATTTTCCCAACAAGATTTTCACCCTCCAAAATATTGGGACGCCTTCTACCTAAAGTTGACTCTTCTTCAGTCCGTTTATCATCAACTTGAACTTTACTAAACAAAGAATCAATGGAAGAAACACCAATCATTTTAATGTCTTCATCATTTTTATGAAAGCAATCACTAGAAAACGCATTTTCTAAAAATTCTCGTTTAGCACTAAGCATGGCGGTTCTTTTCTTACGTTCATCCATAGAAACATATAGAGCTTTAATTGATTCTTCATCTTTAGGCACAAAAAATTTCAACTTGAGATTTTCCACATCATGAGAAATCCTATCAATACTCCTAGACATATCATCAATCTTATTCATTTTTTCTTCTATGGAAGCATTGAAAACTTTTTGGTTATTGATATATTCTTTAATATTATTCTCTAGATCAGAGGTGTTCCTATTATTATTGTAAGATTGATTTCCATAGGAATTACCGTAATTATTATAGGAATTACTAGAAAAAGGCCTAGGATTAAAACTACCTGTATAAGCATTGTTGTTAAAATTATTTCTAGAGATAAAGTTCACATCTATAGCATCACTAGTTTGCTCAATCAAGGTAGACAAAGGCATACCATTAGGATCAATAGGAGCACTTTTACTAGCAACCATTTTCATAAGAGCATCAACTTTTTCATTCAAAGAATCAATCTCAACCGCATTATCTTTTTGCTTGTCGGCGCCCTTTTGGTATGCCATTGCGAATAATTTGCCATAATATTATCAAGCAATTTGGTGGATTGATACGTCTCCAAAGTATCTATAATTTTTGATTGTTTCATGCTATTATTTATGATGTTTTGGATGTTTAATGGGCTTTATTATACACTTTTTATATTATTTTTTGGACTAACCTACTAACCCAAAGGCCCAGTCCAGATTGTTGTCTTTTGCTTATTTCAGGGTTTTACAGAAACGGAATATCAAACGGAGTCTAAATGGAATGAAACCTTTGGGGGAGATGTTTTTGGAGAAAATCACGCACGGGAGACTTGAGAACCACGGAGTAGGGGCCACGTGGTGCCCACGAGGGTGGGGGCGCCCCCCTAGGGCGCGCCCCCCTAGGGCGCGCCCACTGCCTCGTGGGTCCCACGTAAGGCCCCCGGTGCCCTCCTTCCTCCTATATAAGCCTACGTAATCCGAAACGATCAGAACAACAGAGAAAACCCTAGTTCCACCGTCGTAACCTTTTGTTCCCGTGAGATCCCATCTTGGGGCCTGTTCCGGAGCTCCGTCGGAGGGGGGATCTACCATGGAGTGCTTCTACATCATCATCATTGCCTCACCATGAGTTGTGAGTAGTCTACCACAGACCTTCGGGTCCATAGCTAGTATCTAGATGGCTTCTTCTCTCTCTATGGATCTCAATACAAAGTTCTCCTCAGTCATCGAGGAGATCTATTCGATGTAATCTCTTTTTGCAGTATGTTTGTCGAGGTCCGATGAATTGTGGGTTTATGATCAAGATTATCTATGAGAAATATTTGGTTCTTCTCTGAACTCTTTATGTATGATTATAATATCCTTGCAAGTCTCTTCGAATTATTGGTTTGGTTTGGCCTACTAGATCTATAGTTCTTGCAATGGGAGAAGTGCTTGGCTTTGGGTTCAATCTTGCGGTGTCCTTTCCCAGTGACAGTAGGGGCAGCAAGGCACGTATTTTATTGTTGCCATCGAGGATAAAAAGATGGGGTTTATATCATATTGCTTGAGTTTATCCCTCTACATCATTTCATCTTGCTCAAGGCGTTACTCTGTTCTCATGAACTCAATACACTAGATGCATGCTGGATAGCGGTCGATGTGTGGAGTAATAGTAGTAGATGCAGAATCATTTCGGTCTGCTTGTCTCAGACGCGATGCCTATATATAATGATCATGCCTAGATAGTCTCATAATTATTCGTTTTTCTATGAATTGCTCGACAGTGATTTGTTTACCCGCCGTAGAATATCGCTATCACGAGAGAAGCCACTAGAGAACACTATGGCCCCCGGGTCTATTCTCAACATATCAATATACACCTACTTTACTTTTTCTGCTTTTACTTTGTGTTCTTATAACCAAAAAATACCAAAAATATAAACTATCATCTCTATCAGATCTCACTTTCGTAAGTGACCGTAAAGGGATTGACAACCCCTTATCGCGTTGGCTGCGAAGTTCTTATTTGTTTGTTCAGGTGCGAGGGACTCGCGCGTGGTCTGCTACTGGATTGATACCTTGGTTCTCAAAAACTGAGGAAAATACTTACGCTACTGTGCTGCATCACCCTTTCCTCTTCGAGGGAATACAACGCAAGCTCGAGAAGTAGCAAGAAGAATTTCTGGCGCCGTTGCCGGGGAGGCTTATGCAAAAGTCATATACCAAGTACCTATCACAAACCCTTACCTTCGCATTACATTTTTGCCTCTCGTTTTCCTCTCCCCCACTTCACCCTTGCCGTTTTATTTGCCCTTCTTCCGCCGTGTGTTTATCGTTCGCTTGCCTCTTGTTTGCTTGTGTGTGTTGGATTGCTTGTTTGCCACTATGGCTCAGAACAATACCAAATTGTGTGACTTCTCCAATACCAACAATAATGATTTTATTAGCACTCCGATTGCTCCTATTACCGATGCTGAATTGTAACGCCGCGGACACACCCGCCGGTGGTCGTTACTCCTGGCGGGATCTAGACTGGCCTCACATATCAATACTAGTCTTTTCTGCGCACTTTGTCCTCACTCGTGCGCACCCGGGAGCAACTTCCTGGTCAGTCACCCATCCTGAAACTACTCCAAGCTGAGCACGCTTAACTTTGGAATTCTATCCGAATGGGCTCCCGAAAAAGAAGGAATTCCTTATTGATATAAGTAGTCTATCATCCCTAATAATCCAGACAATCACATACACCCTCACTCAGAGGAACCGACGTCCTCGTCGGGCCACAGGAACGTTCCCTCTTGGCACAACCGTCTGTGCTTCCAGGACAGCACATGTGCCATGCCGTGTGCCACGACGGGTCACAAACGTCATGCACAACATGACTGCAAACTGTCCGCAAACATCCGTGTAACCGCGAGGGTCGGCTCTGATACCAACTTGTAACGCCCGGACACACCCGCCGGTGGTCGTTACTCCTGGCGGGATCTAGACTGGCCTCACATATCAATACTAGTCTTTTCTGCGCACTTTGTCCTCACTCGTGCGCACCCGGGAGCAACTTCCCGGTCGGTCACCCATCCTGAAACTACTCCAAGCTGAGCACGCTTAACTTTGGAGTTCTATCCGAATGGGCTCCCGGAAAGGAAGGAATCCCTCATTGATATAAGTAGTCTATCATCCCTAATAAGCCAGGCCATCACAAGAATCTTGTGAGATCAATGCTGCTTTCTTGAATCCTATCATGAAAGATCAATTCTCCGGCCTTCCTAGTGAAGATGCCGCTACCCATCTAAACAACTTTGTTGATTTGTGTGATATGCAAAAGAAAAGGGATACGGATAATGATATTGTTAAATTGAAGTTATTTCCGTTTTCACTTAGAGATCGTGCTAAGACTTGGTTTTCCTCTTTGCCTAGAAATAGTATTAATTCGTGGAATAAGTGCAAAGATGCTTTTATCTCTAAGTATTTATCTCCTACTAAGATCATCTCTCTTAGAAACGATACTATAAATTTTAAGCAACTAGATCTTGAGCATGTTGCACAAGCTTGGGAGAGAATGAAATTAATGATACGTAACTGCCCTACACATGGTTTGAATCTATGGATGATTATTCAGAACTTTTATGCCGGCTTGAATTTTGCTTCTAGAAATCTTTTAGATTCGGTCGCAGGAGGCACTTTCATGGAAACTACCATAGGAGAAGCAATCAAACTCCTAGATAATATTATGGTTAATTATTCTCAATGGCACACCGAAAGATCTACTAGTAAAAAGTGCATGCTATTGAAGAAATTAGTGTTTTGAGTGGAAAGATGGATGAACTTATTAAATTATTTGCTGCTAAGAGTGCTTCTTCCGATCCCAATGATATGCCTTTGGCCACTTTGATTGAAAATAACAATGAATCTTTGGATGTGAATTTTGTTGGTAGTAGTAATTTTGGTAACAATGCTTATAGAGGGAACTTCAATCCTAAGTCTTTTCCTAGTAATTCCTCTAATAATTATGGTAATTCCTACAACAACTCTTATGGAAAGATGCCTTCTGAATTTGAAACTAGTGTTAAGGAGTATATGATCTCGCAAAAGAATTTCAATGCTATGCTTGAAGAGAAATTGCTTAAGATTGATGAATTGGCTAGAATTGTGGATAGAATTACTCTTGATGTTGATTCTTCGAAACTTAGATCTATCCCACCTAAGCATGATATCAATGAGTCTCTCAAAGCCATGAGAATTTCCATTGATCAATGCAAAGAAACAACCGCTAGGATGCGTGCTAAAAGAGAGGATTATATTAAAGCATGTTTTTCTAGTTATCATGAAAATAAATATGAAGATCTGAAAGTTATTGATGTGTCTCCTATTAGATCCTTGTTTTCTAGTATAAATCTTGATGAAGATAGGATTGGAGATGATTCTACTTTAAGGTGTCCCAATGATTCGGAGTTTTTAGATCTTGATGCTAAAATTGTTAAAAGTGGGAGTGAAGAGATTAAAACTTTGCATAGTGATGAACCCACTACTTTGGATTTCAAGGGATTCAATTATGATAATTGCTCTTTTATTGATTGTATTTCCTTGTTGCAATCCGTACTAAACTCTCCGCATGCTTATTGTCAAAATAAAGCTTTTACTAAACACATAGTTGATGCTTTGATGCAATCTTATGAAGAAAAACTTGAGTTAGAAGTTTCTATCCCTAGAAAGCTTTATGATGAGTGGGAACCTACTATTAAAATAAAAATTAAAGATCATGAATGCTTTGCTTTGTGTGACTTGGGTGCAAGTGTCTCCACTATCCCAAAAACTTTGTGTGATTTGCTAGGATTCCATGAGCTTGATGATTGTTCTTTAAATTTTCATCTTGCGGATTCCACTATTAAGAAACCTATGGGAAGGATTAATGATGTTCTTATTGTTGCCAATAGGAATTATGTGCCCGTATATTTCATTGTTCTTGATATAGATTGCAATCCTTCATGTCCCATTATTCTTGGTAGACCTTTCCTTAGAACGATTGGTGCAATTATTGATATGAAGGATGGAAATATTAGATTCCAATTTCCGTTAAGGAAAGGCATGGACCACTTTCCTATAAACAAAATCAAATTACCATATGAATCTATTATGAGAGCCACTTATGGATTGCCTTCCAAAGATGGCAATACCTAGATCTATCCATGTATCGTGCCTAGCTAGGGGCGTAAAACGATAGCGCATGTTGCGAGGCAACCCAATTTTCTTTTTTGCTGCTGTCAGGGAATAAATATTGCATCTAGCTTCTGTTTAGATGTGGTTTTGTGTTTTGTTTAGTGTTTGTACCAAGTAGAACCTTTGGGAAGACTCGTGTGAAGTTTATGTGATCTTGCTGTGAAAAACAGAATCGTTAGTGCTCGCTAGAATGGTCATCAGATTTTACTGGAGCGTGCTATTTAGTTAATTATTTTTGCAGATGATTAATAGAAAAATTCCTCACGTTTACCAATTTAGTTTGAATTTTTTGGAGTTACAGAAGTATGCGAAACCTGCAGATTACTACAGACTGTTCTGTTCTTGACAGATTCTGTTTTTCGTGTGTTGTTTGCTTATTTCATTGCATCTATGAGTAATATTAGGAAGTATGAACCATAGATAAGTTGGAATACAGTATGTTTAACACCAATGTAAACAAAGAATGAATTCATTTCAGTACCTTTGAGTAGTGTTTTGCTTTCTTATACTAACGGAGCTCACGAGATTTTTGTCTAAGTTTTGTGTTGTGAAGTTTTCAAGTTTTGAGTATTGCTTTGATGGACTATGGAACAAAGATTAGCAAGGGCCTAATCTTGGGGATGCCCAAGGCACCCCAAGTAAAATTCAAGACAACCAAAAGCCTAAGCTTGGGGATGCCCCGGGAAGGCATCCCCTCTTTCGTCTTCATCTATCGGTAACTATACTCGAAGCTATATTTTTATTCACCACATGATATGTGTTTTGCTTGGAGCATCTTGTATAATTTGAGTCTTTGCTTGTTAGTTTGACACAATTATCCTTGCTGGACACACCTATTTGAGAGAGTTAAATATGGCCTAGAAATTGTTAGAACACTCTATGTGCTTCACTTATATCTTTTGAGTTGAATAGTTTTTGCTCTAGTGCTTCACTTATATCTTTTAGAGCACGGTGGTGATAATATTTTGAAGAAATTTTTGAACTCTCATTCTTCACTTATATCCTTTTGAGAGTCTATTAAAACAGCATGGTAATGTGTTTAGGCTATAAAACTAGTCTTCACATGATAGACATCCAATATCAATGTAGTAAATACTTTCACACTAAGTGCATTGAATATGATGAGAAGTTCGATGCTTGATAATTGTTTTGAGGTATGAGGATAGTGATATTAGAGTCATGCTAGTGGAGTTATTATCAAATTGAGCTTGTGTTAAGGTTAGTGATTCCCGTAGCATGCACATATGGTGTACCGCTATGTGACAAGGTTAGAGCATGAGGTATTTGTAAAGTGTCAACCTTTGTGTGGAGGTCGGGGGCGCGCGATGGTTAACTCCTACCAACCTCCCCCCTAGGAGCATGCGTTGATTGCTTTGTTTTGATGACTCATAGATTTTTGCAATAAGTATATGAGTTCTTATGACTAATGTTGAGTCCATGGATTATACATACTCTCATCCTTCCACCATTGCTAGCCTCTCTTGTACCGCGCAACTTTCGCCGGTACCATACACCCACTATATGTCCTTCCTCAAAACACCCACCATATTATTCCTCAAAACAGCCACCATACCTACCTATCATGGCATTTCCATAGACATTCCGAGATATATTGCCATGCAACTTTCCACCGTTCCGTTCATATGACATGCATCATATTGTCATATTGCCATGCATGATCATGTAGTTGACATCGTATTTGTGGCAAAGCCACCATGCATAATTTTTCATACATGTCACTCTTGATTCATTGCACATCCCGGTACACCACCGGAGGCATTCATATAGAGTCATACTTGTTCTAGTATCGAGTTGTAATATCGAGTTGTAATTCAATGAAAGTGTGATGATCATCATTATTAGAGCATTGTCCCATGTGAGGAAAGGCTAAATCAATAAAGCCCCTCCAAAAAAAAGAAAAAAAGAAAGGCCAAAGAAAAAAAAGGCCCAAAAAAGAAAAGAAAAAGAAAAAGGGACAATTGCTACTATCTTTTTCCACACTTGTGCTTCAAAGTAGCACCATGTTCTTCATGATAGAGAGTCTCATGTTTAGTCACTTTCATATACTAGTGGGAATTTTCATTATAGAACTTGGCTTGTATATTCCAATGATGGGATTCCTCAAATGCCCTAGGTCTTCGTGAGCAAGCAAGTTGGATGCACACCCACTAGTTTCTTTTGTTGAGCTTTCATACATTTTTAGCTCTAGTGCATCCGTTGCATGGCAATCCCTACTCAATCACATTGATATCTATTGATGGGCATCTCCATAGCCCGTTGATACACCTAGTCGATGTGAGACTATCTCCCTCCTTTTTGTCTTCTCCACAACCACCTCTCTATTCCACCCATAGTGCTATGTCCATAGCTCACGCTCATGTATTGCGTGAAAGTTGAAAGGTTTGAAAGAATAGAGTATGAAAACAAGTGCTTGGCTGAAATCGGGGTTGTGCATGATATGAATATTTTGTGTGATGAAGAGGGAGCATAGCCAGACTATATGATTTTGTAGGGATAACTTTCTTTAGCCATAGTATTTTGAGAAGACATGATTGCTTTGTTAGTATGCTTGAAGTATTATTATTTCTTATGTCAATATAGTCTTTTGTCTTGAATCTTTCAGATCTGAACATTCATGCCACAATTAAGAGAGTTACATTGAAAAATTATGTTGGTTAGCATTCCACATCAAAAATTCTGTTTTTATCATTTACCTACTAGAGGACGAGCAGGAATTAAGCTTGGGGATGCTTGATACGTCTCCAACGTATCTATCATTTTTATTGGTCCATGCTATTATTTATAATGTTTTGGATGTTTCATGGGCTTTGTTATACACTTTTTATATAATTTTTGGGACTAACCTACTAACCCAAAGGCCCAGTCCAAATTGTTGTTTTTTGCCTGCTTCAGGGTTTTACAGAAAAGGAATATCAAACGGAGTCTAAACGGAATGAAACCTTTAGGAGAGATATTTTTGGAGAAAATCACGCACGGGGGACTTGAGAACCACGGAGTAGGGGCCACGTGGTGCCCACAAGGGTGGGGGTCACCCCCCTAGGGCGCACCCCCTGTCTCGTGGGTCCCACGTAAGGCCCCCGGTGCCCTCCTTCCTCCTATATAAGCCTACGTACCCCGAAACCATTAGAACAACAAAGAAAACCCTAGTTCCACCGCTGTAACCTTCTGTTCCCGTGAGATCCCATCTTGGGGCCTGTTCTGAAGCTCCGTCGGAGGGGAGGGGGTCTACCACGGAGTGCTTCTACATCATCATCATCGCCTCACCATGAGTTGTGAGTAGTTTACCACAGACCTTCGGGTCCATAGCTAGTATCTAGATGGCTTCTTCTCTCTCTTTGGATCTCAATACAAATTTCTCCTTGGTCTTCGAGGAGATCTATTCGATGTAATATCTTTTTGCGGTGTGTTTGTCGGGATCCGATGAATTGTGTGTTTATGATCAAGATTATCTATGAGAAATATTTGGTTCTTCTCTGAACACTTTATGTATGATTATAATATCCTTGCAAGTCTCTTCGAATTATTGGTTTGGTTTGGCCTACTAGATCTATAGCTCTTGCAATGGGAGAAGTGCTTGGCTTTGGGTTCAATCTTGCGGTGTCCTTTCCCAGTGACAGTAGGGGCAGCAAGGCACATATTGTATTGTTGCCATAGATTATAAAAAGATGGGGTTTATATCATATTGCTTGAGTTTATCCATCTACATCATGTCATCTTGCTTAAGGCGTTACTCTGTTCTTATGAACTAAATACACTAGATGCATGCTGGATAGCGGTCGATGTGTGGAGTAATAGTAGTAGATGCAGAATCGTTTCGGTCTACTTGTGTCGGACGTGATGCCTGTATATAATGATCATGCCTAGATAGTCTCATAATTATTCGCTTTTCTATCAATTGCTTGACAGTAATTTGTTTACCCGCCGTAGAATATCGCTATCACCAGAGAAGCCACTAGAGAACACTATGGCCCCCGGGTCTATTCTCAACATATCAATCTACACCTACTTTACTTTTTCCACTTTTACTTTCTGTTCTTATAACCAAAAAATACCAAAAATATAAACTATCATCTCTATCAGATCTCACTTTCGTAATTGACCATAAAGGGATTGACAACCCCTTATCGCGTTGGCTGCGAAGTTCTTATTTGTTTGTGCAGTTGCGAGGGACTCACGCGTGGCCCCCTACTAGATTGATACCTTGGTTCTCAAAAACTGAGGGAAATACTTATGCTATTGTGTTGCATCTCCATTTCCTCTTCGAGGGAATACAACACAAGCTCGAGTAGTAGCATGGCTTCACCCAAAGTAATTTCCATAAAAGTGCCACCAGCGGCGGAATCCAAAAGATTTCGACAAACAAAATTCAATCCCGCATAAAAAATTGTATGATCATCCAAAGATTTAATCCATGAGTTGGGCAATTCCTTAGCATCATTTTCATCCTTTCCCAAGATTGTGCAACATGCTCATGTTCAAGTTGTTTGAAATTCATGATCTGGGTTCTAAGGGATATAATTTTTGCGGCGGGGGGGGGG